>CM054819.1:0-1200000 GCA_028984105.1 Lavandula angustifolia
ATGATTCGTCGCGCAGATGCCTCACGTTCCTCATCGAATCTACCTCAACGGAAGCTCGATTTCTTCAGTTTAACCGATAGAAGTTGTTACGCCTACAAGTTACCTTTGCGCTGCAATCAGAATGGGGTCTAGAAGATGAGTAACGAGGGAGATATGACCAAAATCGGGAAACCGCGCAACTTTGGCCCGAAAACCTTACGCCTTCCGGTAGGCGCTCGCTTTTAGCACCATATCTCCCTCGTTTCTCATACATTTCACCCCATTTTGCTGTCGTTAGGAAGCTAACTCAGAGGGCTATGACTACATACTCGGCTTTGTCCGTCGGATTGCACTTTTTACCCTTTCGAAAAAGCACAGCTAAAAGTGCTATGATTCGTCGCGCAGATGCCTCACGTTCCTCATCGAATCTACCTCAACGGAAGCTCGATTTCTTCAGTTTAACCGATAGAAGTTGTTACTCCTACAAGTTAGCTTGGCGCTGCAATCAGAACGGGGTCTAGAAGATGAGTAACGAGGGAGATATGACCAAAATCGGGAAACCGCGCAAGTTGGGCCCGAAAACCTTACGCCTTCCCGGTAGGCGTCTGCTTTTAGCACCATATCTCCCTCGTTTCTCATCCATTTCACCCCATTTTGCTGTCGTTGGGAAGCTAATGAGAGGGCTACGACTACATACTGGCTTTGTCCGTCGGATTGCACTTTTACCCTTTTGAAAAAGCACAGCTAAAAGTGCTATGATTCGTCGCGTAGATGCCTCACGTTCCTCATCAAATCTACCTCAACGGAAGCTCGATTTCTTCAGTTTAATCGATAGAAGTTGTTACGCCTACAAGTTAGCTTTCCGCTGCAATCAGAACGGGGTCTAGAAGATGAGTAACGAGGGAGATATGACCAAAATCGGGAAACCGCGCAACTTGGGCCCGAAAACCTTACGCCTTCCCGGTAGGCGTCTGCTTTTAGCACCATATCTCCCTCGTTTCTCATCCATTTCACCCCATTTTGCTGTCGTTAGGAAGCTAACTCAGAGGGCTACGATTACATACTGGCTTTGTCCGTCGGATTGCACTTTTACCCTTTCGAAAAAGCACAGCTAAAAGTGCTATGATTCGTCGCGCAGATCCCTCGCGTTCCTCATCGAATCTACCTCAACGGAAGCTCGATTTCTTTAGTTTTACCGATAGAAGTTGTTACGCCTACAAGTAAGCTTCGCGCTACAATTAGAACGGGGTCTAGAAGATGAGTAACGAGGGAGATATGACCAAAATCGGGAAACCGCGCAAGTTGGGCCCGAAAACCTTACGCCTTCCCGGTAGGCGTCTGCTTTTAGCACCATATCTCCCTCGTTTCTCATCCATTTCACCCCATTTTGATGTTGTTGGGAAGCTAACTCAGAGGGCTACGACTACATACTGGCTTTGTCCATCGGATTGCACTTTTACCCTTTCGAAAAAGCACAACTAAAAGTGCTATGATTCGTCGCGCAGATGCCTCGCGTTCCTCATCGAATCTACCTTAACGGAAGCTCAATTTCTTCAGTTTAATCGATAGAAGTTGTTACACCTACAAGTTAGCTTCGCGCTGCAATCAGAACGGGGTCTAGAAGATGAGTAACGAGGGAGATATGACCAAAATCGGGAAACCGCGCAAGTTGGGCCCGAAAACCTTACGCCTTCCCAGTAGGCGTCTGCTTTTAGCACCATATCTCCCTCGTCTCTCATCCATTTCACCCCATTTTGCTGTCGTTAGGAAGCTAACTCAGAGGGCTACGACTACATACTGGCTTTGTCCGTCGGATTGCACTTTTACCATTTTGAAAAAGCACAGCTAAAAGTGCTATGATTCGTCGCGCAGATGCCTCGCGTTCCTCATCAAATCTACCTCAACGGAAGCTCGATTTCATCAGTTTTACCGATAGAAGTTGTTACGCCTACAAGTTAGCTTCGTGCTGCAATTAGAACGGGGTCTAGAAGATGAGTAACGAGGGAGATATGACCAAAATCGGGAAACTGCGCAAGTTGGGCCCGAAAACCTTACGCCTTCCCGGTAGGCATCTGCTTTTAGCACCATATCTCCCTCGTTTCTCATCCATTTCACCCCGTTTTGCTGTCGTTGCGAAGCTAACTCAGAAGGCTACGACTACATACTGGCTTTCTCCGTCCGATTGCACTTTTACCCTTTCGAAAAAGCACAGCTAAAAGTGCTATAATTCATCGCGCAGATGCCTCGCGTTCCTCATCGAATCTACCTCAACAGAAGCTCGATTTCTTCAGTTTCACCGATAGAAGTTGTTACGCCTGCGAGTTACCTTCACGCTGCAATCAGAACGGGGTCTAGAAGATGAGTAACGAGGGAGATATGACCAAAATCGGGAAACCGCGCACGTTGGGCCCGAAAACCTTAGCCTTCCCGGTAGGCGTCTGCTTTTAGCACCATATCTCCCTCGTTTCTCATCCATTTCACCCCGTTTTGCTGTGGTTGCGAAGCTAACTCAGAGGGCTACGACTACATACTGGCTTTGTCCATTAGATTACACTTTTCCCCTTTCGAAAAAGCATAGCTAAAAGTGCTATGATTCGTCACGCAGATGCCTTGCGTTCCTCATCGAATCTACCTCAACGGAAGCTCGAATTCTTCAGTTTCACTGATAGAAGTTGTTACACCTGCGAGTTAGCTTCGCGCTGCAATCAGAACGGGGTCTAGAAGATGAGTAACGAGGGAGATATGACCAAAATCGGGAAACCGCGCAAGTTGGGCCCGAAAACCTTACGCCTTCCCGGTAGGCGTCTGCTTTTAGCACCATATCTCCCTCGTTTCTCATCCATTTCACCCCGTTTTGCTGTCGTTGCGAAGCTAACTCAGAGGGCTACGACTACATACTGGCTTTCTCCGTCCGATTGCACTTTTACCCTTTCGAAAAAGCACAGCTAAAAGTGCTATAATTCATCGCACAGATGCCTCGCGTTCCTCATCGAATCTACCTCAACAGAAGCTCGATTTCTTCAGTTTCACCGATAGAAGTTGTTACGCCTACGAGTTAGCTTCACGCTGCAATCAGAACGGGGTCTAGAAGATGAGTAACGAGGGAGATATGACCAAAATCGGGAAACCGCGCACGTTGGGCCCGAAAACCTTACGCCTTCCCGGTAGGCGTCTGCTTTTAGCACCATATCTCCCTCGTTTCTCATCCATTTCACCCCATTTTGCTGTCGTTAGGAAGCTAACTCAGAGGGCTACGACTACATACTGGCTTTGTCCGTCGGATTGCACTTTTACCCTTTCGAAAAAGCACAGCTAAAAGTTCTATGATTCGTCGCGCAGATGCCTCGCGTTCCTCATCGAATCTACCTCAACGGAAGCTCGATTTCTTCAGTTTAACCGATAGAAGTTGTTACGCCTACAAGTTAGCTTCGCGCTGCAATCAGAACGGGGTCTAGAAGATGAGTAACGAGGGAGATATGACCAAAATCGGGAAACCGCGCAAGTTGGGCCCGAAAATCTTACGCCTTCCCAGTAGGCGTCTGCTTTAGCACCATATCTCCCTCGTCTCTCATCCATTTCTCCCCATTTTGCTGTCGTTAGAAAGCTAACTCAGAGGGCTACGACTACATACTGGCTTTATCCGTCGGATTGCACTTTTACCCTTTCGAAAAAGCACAGCTAAAAGTGCTATGATTCGTCGCGCAGATGCCTCGCGTTCCTCATCCAATCTACCTCAACGGAAGCTCGATTTCTTCAGTTTTACCGATAGAAGTTGTTACGCCTACAAGTTAGCTTCGCGCTGCAATTAGAACGGGGTCTAGAAGATGAGTAACGAGGGAGATATGACCAAAATCGGGAAACTGCGCAAGTTGGGCCCGAAAACCTTTCGCCTTCCCGGTAGGCATCTGCTTTTAGCACCATATCTCCCTCGTTTCTCATCCATTTCACCCCGTTTTGCTGTCGTTGCGAAGCTAACTCAGAATGCTACGACTACATACTGGCTTTCTCCGTCCGATTGCACTTTTACCCTTTCGAAAAAGCACAGCTAAAAGTGCTATAATTCATCGCGCAGATGCCTCGCGTTCCTCATCGAATCAACCTCAATAGAAGCTCGATTTCTTCAGTTTCACCGATAAAAGTTGTTACGCCTGCGAGTTACCTTCACGCTGCAATCAGAACGGGGTCTAGAAGATGAGTAACGAGGGAGATATGACCAAAATCGGGAAACCGCGCACGTTGGGCCCGAAAACCTTAGCCTTCCCGGTAGGCGTCTGCTTTTAGCACCATATCTCCCTCGTTTCTCATCCATTTCACCCCATTTTGCTGTGGTTGCGAAGCTAACTCAGAGGGCTACGACTACATACTGGCTTTGTCCATTAGATTACACTTTTCCCCTTTCGAAAAAGCATAGCTAAAAGTGCTATGATTCGTCACGCAGATGCCTTGCGTTCCTCATCGAATCTACCTCAACGGAAGCTCGAATTCTTCAGTTTCACTAATAGAAGTTGTTACACCTGCGAGTTAGCTTCGCGCTGCAATCAGAACGGGGTCTAGAAGATGAGTAACGAGGGAGATATGACCAAAATCGGGAAACCGCGCAAGTTGGGCCCGAAAACCTTACGCCTTCCCGGTAGGCGTCTGCTTTTAGCACCATATCTCCCTCGTTTCTCACCCATTTCACCCCGTTTTGCTGTCGTTGCGAAGCTAACTCAGAGGGCTACGACTACATACTGGCTTTGTCCATCAGATTGCACTTTTACCCTTTCGAAAAAGCACAGCTAAAAGTGCTATGATTCGTCACGCAGATGCCTCGCGTTCCTCATCAAATCTACGTCAATGGAAGCTCGATTTCTTCAGTTTAACCGATAGAAGTTGTTATGCCTACAAGTTAACTTCGCGCTGCAATCAGAACGGGGTCTAGAAGATGGGTAACGAGGGAGATATGACCAAAATCGGGAAACCGCGCAAGTTGGGCCCGAAAATCTTACGCCTTCCCGGTAGGCGTCTGCTTTTAGCACCATATCTCCCTCGTTTCTCATCCATTTCACCCCATTTTGCTGTCGTTGGGAAGCTAACTCAGAGGGCTACGACTACATACTGGCTTTGTCCGTCCGATTGCACTTTTACCCTTTCGAAAAAGCACAGCTAAAAGTGCTATGATTCGTCGCGCAGATACCTCGCGTTCCTCATCGAATCTACCTCAACAGAAGCTCGATTTCTTTAGTTTCACCGATAGAAGTTGTTACGTCTACGAGTTTGCTTCACGCTGCAATCAGAACGGGGTCTAGAAGATGAGTAACGAGGGAGATATGACCAAAATCGGGAAACCGCGCAAGTTGGGCCCGAAAACCTTACGCCTTCCCGGTAGGCGTCTGCTTTTAGCACCATATCTCCCTCGTTTCTCATCCATTTCACCCCGTTTTGCTGTCATTGCGAAGCTAACTCAGAGGGCTACGACTACATACTGGCTTTGTCCGTCCGATTGCACTTTTACCCTTTCGAAAAAGCACAGCTAAAAGTGCTATGATTCGTCGTGCAGATACCTCGCGTTCCTCATCCAATCTACCTCAACAGAAGCTCGATTTCTTCAGTTTCACCGATAGAAGTTGTTACGTCTACGAGTTTGCTTCACGCTACAATCAGAACGGGGTCTAGAAGATGAGTAACGAGGGAGATATGACCAAAATCGGGAAACCGCGCAAGTTGGGCCCGAAAACCTTACGCCTTCCCGGTAGTCGTCTGCGTTTAGCACCATATCTCCCTCGTTTCTCATCCATTTCACCCCATTTTGCTGTCGTTGGGAAGCTAACTCAGAGGGCTACGACTACATACTGGCTTTGTCCATCGGATTGCACTTTTACCCTTTCGAAAAAGCACAGCTAAAAGTGCTATGATTCATCGCACAGATGCCTCGCGTTCCTCATCGAATCTACCTCAACGGAAGATCGATTTATTCAGTTTAACCGATAGAAGTTGTTACGCCTACAAGTTAGCTTCGCGCTGCAATCAGAACGGGGTCTAGAAGATGAGTAACGAGGGAGATATGACCAAAATCGGGAAACCGCGCAAGTTGGGCCCGAAAACCTTACGCCTTCCCGGTAGGCATCTGCTTTTAGCACCATATCTCCCTCGTTTCTCATCCATTTTACCCCATTTTGCTGTCGTTGGGAAGCTAACTCAGAGGGCTACGACTACATACTGGCTTTGTCCGTCTGATTGCACTTTTACCCTTTCGAAAAAGCACAGCTAAAAGTCCTATGATTCGTCGCGCAGATACCTCGCGTTCCTCATCGAATCTACCTCAACAGAAGCTCGATTTCTTCAGTTTCACCGATAGAAGTTATTACGTCTACGAGTTTGCTTCACGCTGCAATCAGAACGGGGTCTAGAAGATGAGTAACGAGGGAGATATGACCAAAATCGGGAAACCGCGCAAGTTGGGCCCGAAAACCTTACGCCTTCTAGGTAGGCGTCTGCGTTTAGCACCATATCTCCCTCGTTTCTCATCCATTTCACCCCATTTTGCTGTCGTTGCGAAGCTAACTCAGAGGGCTACGACTACATACTGGCTTTCTCCGTCCGATTGCACTTTTACCCTTTCGAAAAAGCACAGCTAAAAGTGCTATGATTCATCGCGCAGATGCCTCGCGTTCCTCATCGATTCTACCTCAACGGAAGATCGATTTATTCAGTTTAACTGATAGAAGTTGTTACGCCTACAAGTTAGCTTCGCGCTGCAATCAGAACGGGGTCTAGAAGATGAGTAACGAGGGAGATATGACCAAAATCGGGAAACCGCACAAGTTGGGCCCGAAAACCTTACGCCTTCCCGGTAGGCATCTGCTTTTAGCACCATATCTCCCTCGTTTCTCATCCATTTCACCCCGTTTTGCTGTCGTTGCGAAGCTAACTCAGAGGGCTACGACTACATACTGGCTTTGTCCGTCCGATTGCACTTTTACCCTTTCGAAAAAGCACAGCTAAAAGTGCTATGAATCGTCGCGCTGATACCTCGTGTTCCTCATCGAATCTACCTAAACAGAAGCTCGATTTCTTCAGTTTCACCGATAGAAGTTGTTATGTCTACGAGTTTGCTTCACGCTGCAATCAGAACGGGGTCTAGAAGATGAGTAACGAGGGAGATATGACCAAAATCGGGAAACCGCGCAAGTTGGGCCCGAAAACCTTACGCCTTCCCGGTAGGCGTCTGCGTTTAGCACCATATCTCCCTCGTTTCTCATCCATTTCACCCCATTTTGCTGTCGTTGGGAAGCTAACTCAGAGGGCTACGACTACATACTGGCTTTCTCCGTCCGATTGCACTTTTACCCTTTCGAAAAAGCACAGCTAAAAGTGCTATGATTCGTCGCGCAGATACCTCGCGTTCCTCATCGAATCTACCTCAACGGAAGATCGATTTATTCATTTTAACCGATAGAAGTTGTTACGCCTACAAGTTAGCTTCGCGCTGCAATCAGAACGGGGTCTAGAAGATGAGTAACGAGGGAGATATGACCCAAATCGGGAAACCGCGCAAGTTGGCCCGAAAACCTTACGCCTTCCCGGTAGGCATCTGCTTTTAGCACCATATCTCCTTCGTTTCTCATCCATTTCACCCCGTTTTGCTGTTGTTGCGAAGCTAACTCAGAGGGCTACGACAACATACTGGCTTTGTCCGTCCGATTGCACTTTTACCCTTTCGAAAAAGCACAGCTAAAAGTGTTATGATTCGTCGCGCAGATACCTCGCGTTCCTCATCGAATCTACCTCAACAGAAGCTCGATTTCTTCAGTTTCACCGATAGAAGTTGTTACGTCTACGAGTTTGCTTCACGCTGCAATCAGAACGGGATCTAGAAGATGAGTAACGAGGGAGATATGACCAAAATCGGGAAACTGCGCAAGTTGGGCCCGAAAACCATACGCCTTCCCGGTAGGCATCTGCTTTTAGCACCATATCTCCCTCGTTTCTCATCCATTTCACCCCGTTTTGCTGTCGTTGCGAAGCTAACTCAGAGGGCTACGACTACATACTGGCTTTGTCCATCAGATTGCACTTTTCCCCTTTCGAAAAAGCATAGCTAAAAGTGCTATAATTCATCGCGCAGATGCCTCGCGTTCCTCATCGAATCTACCTCAACAGAAGCTCGATTTCTTCAGTTTAACCGATAGAGTTGTTACGCCTCCAAGTTAGCTTCGCGCTGCAATTAGAACGGGGTCTAGAAGATGAGTAACGACGGAGATATGACCAAAATCGGGAAATCGCGCACGTTGGGCCCGAAAACCTTACGCCTTCCCGGTAGGCGTCTGCTTTTAGCACCATATCTCCCTCGTTTCTCATCCATTTCACCCCGTTTTGCTGTCGTTGCGAAGCTAACTCAGAGGACTACGACTACATACTGGCTTTGTCCATCAGATTGCACTTTTCCCCTTTCGAAAAAGCATAGCTAAAAGTGCTATGATTTGTCATGCAGATGCCTTGCGTTCCTCATCGAATCTACCTTAATGGAAGCTCGAATTCTTCAGTTTCACTGATAGAAGTTGTTACACCTGCGAGTTAGCTTCGCGCTGCAATCAGAACGGGGTCTAGAAGTTGAGTAACGAGGGAGATATGACCAAAATCGGGAAACCGCGCAAGTTGGGCCCGAAAATCTTACGCCTTCCCGGTAGGCGTCTGCTTTTAGCACCATATCTCCCTCGTTTCTCATCCATTTCACCCCGTTTTGCTGTCGTTGCGAAGCTAACTCAGAGGGCTATGACTACATACTGGCTTTGTCCATCAGATTGCACTTTTACCCTTTCGAAAAAGCACAGCTAAAAGTGCTATGATTCGTCGCGCAGATGCCTCGCGTTCCTCATCAAATCTACATCAATGGAAGCTCGATTTCTTCAGTTTAACTGATAGAAGTTGTTACACCTACAAGTTAACTTCGCGCTGCAATCGAACCGGGTCTAGAAGATGAGTAACGAGGGAGATATGACCAAAATCGGGAAACCACGCATGTTGGGACCGAAAACCTTACGCCTTCCCGGTAGGCTACCGCTTTTAGCACCATATCTCCCTCGTTTCTCATCTATTTCACCCCGTTTTGCTTATCGCTACTTGGGAAGTTTAACTCGAGAGGGCTACGACTACATGCTCGGCTTTTGTCCGTCCGATTGCACTTTTACCCTTTCGAAAAGCAAACAGCCTAAAAAGTGCTTATGATTCAGCATGCAGATACCTCGCGTTCCTCATCGAATCTACCTCAACGGAAGCTAGATTTATTCAGTTTAACCGATAGAAGTTGTTACGCCTACAAGTTAGCTTCGCGCCGCAATCAGAACGGGGTCTAGAAGATGAGTAACGAGAGGAGATATGACCAAAATCGGGAAACCGCGCAAGTTGGGCCCGAAAACCTTACGCCTTCCCGGTAGGCACTCCGCTTTTAGCACCATATCTCCCTCGTTTCTCATCCATTTCACCCCGTTTTTTTGCTGTTGTTGCGAAGCTAACTCGAGAGGGCTACGACAACATACTGGCTTTGTCCGTCCGATTGCACTTTTACCCTTTCGAAAAAGCACAGCCAAAAGTGCTATGATTCGTCGCGTGCATGCCTCTCGTTCTCTCATCGAATCTACCTCAACGGAAGCTCGATTTGTTCTAGTTTCACCGATAGAAGTTGTTACGTCTACGAGTTTTCTTCACGCTGCAATCAGAACGGGATCTAGAAGATGAGTAACGAGGGAGATATGACCAAAATCGGAAAAAGCGCAAGTGACGGGCCGAAAACCTTACGCCTTCCCGTTAGGCATCTGCTTTTAGCACCATATCTCCCTCGTTTCTCATCCATTTCACTCCGTTTTGCTGTCATTGCGAAGCTAACTCAGAGGGCTACGACTACATACTGGCTTTGTCCATCAGATTGTACTTTTCCCCTTTCGAAAAAGCATAGCTAAAAGTGCTATAATTCATCGCGCAGATGCCTCGCGTTCCTCATCGAATCTACCTCAACAGAAGCTCGATTTCTTCAGTTTAACCGATAGAAGTTGTTACGCCTCCAAGTTAGCTTCGCGCTACAATCAGAACGGGGTCTAGAAGATGAGTAACAACGGAGATATGACCAAAATCGGGAAACCGCGCGACGTTGGGCCCGAAAACCTTACGCCTTCCCGTAGAGGGCGTCCGCTTTAGAGCACCATATCTCCCTCGTTTCTCATCCATTTCACCCCGTTTTGCTGTCGTTGCGAAGCTAACTCAGAGGGCTACGACTACATACTGGCTTTGTCCATCAGATTGCACTTTTCCCCTTTCGAAAAAGCATAGCTAAAAGTGCTATAATTCATCGCGCAGACGCCTCGCGTTCCTCATCGAATCTACCTCAACGGAAGATCGATTTCTTCAGTTTAACCGATAGAAGTTGTTACGCCCCCAAGTTAGCTTCTCGCTGCAATCGAACAGGGTCTAGAAGATGAGTAACGACGGAGATATGACCAAAATCGGGAAACCGCGCAAGTTGGGCCCGAAAACCTTACGCCTTCCCTGTAGGCGTCTCGCTTTAGCACCATATCTCCCTCGTTTCTCATCCATTTCACCCCGTTTTGCTGGCCGTTGCGAAGCTAACTCGAGAGGGCTACGACTACATACTGGCTTTGTCCATCGGATTGCACTCTTACCCTTTCGAAAAGCACAGCTAAAAGTGCTATGATTCGTCGCGCAGATGCCTCGCGTTCATCATCAAATCTACATCAATGGAAGCTCGATTTCTTCAGTTTAACTGATAGAAGTTGTTACACCTACAAGTTAACTTCGCGCTGCAATCAGAACGGGGTCTAGAAGATGAGTAACGAGGGAGATATGACCAAAATCGGGAAACCACGCAAGTTGGGACCGAAAACCTTACGCCTTCCCGGTAGGCATCTGCTTTTAGCACCATATCTCCCTCGTTTCTCATCCATTTCACCCCATTTTGCTATCGTTACGAAGTTAACTCAGAGGGCTACGACTACATACTGGCTTTGTCCGTCCGATGGCACTTTTACCCTTTCGAAAAAGTAGCAATAAAAGTGCTATGATTCGTCGCGCTGCATACCTCGCGTGCCTCTCATCGAATCTACCTCAACGGAAGCTCGATTTCTTCAGTTTCACCGATAGAAGTTGTTACGTCTACGAGTTTGCTTCACGCTGCAATCAGAACGGGATCTAGAAGATGAGTAACGAGGGAGATATGACCAAAATCGGGAAACCGCGCAAGTTGGGCCCGAAAACCTTACGCCTTCCCGGTAGGCATCTGCTTTTAGCACCATATCTCCCTCGTTTCTCATCCATTTCACCCCGTTTTTGCTGTCGTTGCGAAGCTAACTCGAAGGGCTACGACTACATGCTGGCTTTGTCCATCGGATTGCACTTTTCCCCTTTCGAAAAAGCATAGCTAAAAGTGCTATGATTCATCGCGTAGACGCCTCGCGTTCCTCATCGAATCTACCTCAACGAAGCTCGATTTCTTCAGTTTAACCGATAGAAGTTGTTACGCCTCCAAGTTAGCTTCGCGCTACAATCAGAACGGGGTCTAGAAGATGAGTAACGACGGAGATATGACCAAAATCGGGAAACCGCGCACGTTGGGCCCGAAAACCTTACGCCTTCCCGGTAGGCGTCTGCTTTTAGCACCATATCTCCCTCGTTTCTCATCCATTTCACCCCGTTTTGCTGTCGTTGCGAAGCTAACTCAGAGGGCTACGACTACATACTGGCTTTGTCCATCAGATTGCACTTTTCCCCTTTCGAAAAAGCATAGCTAAAAGTGCTATAATTCATCGCGCAGATGCCTCGCGTTCCTCATCGAATCTACCTCAACAGAAGATCGATTTCTTCAGTTTAACCGATAGAAGTTGTTACGCCTCCAAGTTAGCTTCGCGCTGCAATCAGAACGGGGTCTAGAAGATGAGTAACGACGGAGATATGACCAAAATCGGGAAACCGCGCAAGTTGGGCCCGAAAACCTTACGCCTTCCCGGTAGGCGTCTGCTTTTAGCACCATATCTCCCTCGTTTCTCATCCATTTCACCCCGTTTTGCTGTCGTTGCGAAGCTAACTCAGAGGGCTACGACTACATACTGGCTTTGTCCATCAGATTGCACTTTTACCCTTTCGAAAAAGCACAGCTAAAAGTGCTATGATTCATCGCGCAGATGCCTCGTGTTCATCATCAAATCTACATCAATGGAAGCTCGATTTCTTCAGTTTAACTGATAGAAGTTGTTACACCTACAAGTTAACTTCGCGCTGCAATCAGAACGGGGTCTAGAAGATGAGTAACGAGGGAGATATGACCAAAATCGGGAAACCACGCAAGTTGGGACCGAAAACCTTACGCCTTCCCGGTAGGCATCTGCTTTTAGCACCATATCTCCCTCGTTTCTCATCCATTTCACCCCATTTTGCTATCGTTACGAAGTTAACTCAGAGGGCTACGACTACATACTGGCTTTGTCCGTCCGATTGCACTTTTACCCTTTCGAAAAAGTACAGCTAAAAGTGCTATGATTCGTCGCACAGATACCTCGCGTTCCTCATCGAATCTACCTCAACAGAAGCTCGATTTCTTCAGTTTCACCGATAGAAGTTGTTACGTCTACGAGTTTGCTTCACGCTGCAATCAGAACGGGGTCTAGAAGATGAGTAACGAGGGAGATATGACCAATCCGGGAAACCGCGCAAGTTGGCGCCCCAAAACCTTACGCCTTCCCCGTAGGCATCCGCTTTTAGCACCATATCTCCCTCGTTTCTCATCCATTTCACCCCATTTTGCTGTCGTTGGGAAGCTAACTCGTAGGGCTACGACTACATACCGGCTTTCTTTCGTCCGATTGCACTTTTACCCTTTCGAAAAGCACGGCTAAAAAGTGCTATGATTCATCGCGCAGGATGCCTCGCGTTCCTCATCGAATCTACCTCAACGAAAGATCGATTTATTCAGTTTAACCGATAGAAGTTGTTACGCCTACAAGTTAGCTTGCTAGTGCAATCAGAACGGGGTCTAGAAGATGAGTAACGAGGGAGATATGACCAAAATCGGGAAACCGCGCAAGTTGGGCCCGAAAACCTTACGCCTTCCCGGTAGGCGCCTGCTTTTAGCACCATATCTCCCTCGTTTCTCATCCATTTCACCCCGTTTTGCTGTCTTGCATGGAAGCTAACTCGTAGAGGGCTACGACCACACATTACCGGCTTTGTCCGTCCGATTGCACTTTTACCCTTTCGAAAAAGCACAACCTAAAAGTGCTATGATTCGTCGAGCGTAGATACCTCGCGCTCCTCATCGAATCTACCTCAACGAAGGCTCGATTTCTTCGGTTTCATCGATAGAAGTTGTTACGTCTACGAGTTTGCTTCACGCTGCAATCAGAACGGGGTCTAGAAGATGAGTAACGAGGGAGATATGACCAAAATCGGGAAACCGCGCAAGTTGGGCCCGAAAACCTTACGCCTTCCCGGTAGGCGTCTGCTTTTAGCACCATATCTCCCTCGTTTCTCATCCATTTCACCCCATTTTGCTGTCGTTGGGAAGCTAACTCAGAGGGCTACGACTACATACTGGCTTTCTCCGTCGGATCGCACTTTTTACCCTTTCGAAAAAGCACAGCTAAAAGTGCTATGATTCGGCCGCGTGATACCTCGCGTTCCTCATCGAATCTACCTCAACAGAAGCTCGATTTCTTCAGTTTCACCGATAGAAGTTGTTACGTCTACGAGTTTGCTTCACGCTGCAATCAGAACGGGGTCTAGAAGATGAGTAACGAGGGAGATATGACCAAAATCGGGAAACCGCGCAAGTTGGGCCCGAAAACCTTACGCCTTCCCGGTAGGCGCCGTTGCTTAGCACCATATCTCCCTCGTTTCTCATCCATTTCACCCCATTTTGCTGTCGTTGGGAAGCTAACTCGAGAGGGCTACGACTACATACCGCTTTCTTCGGTCCGATTGCACTTTTACCCTTTCGAAAAAGCACGCCTAAAAGTGCTATGATTCATCGCGCATGCCTCGCGTTCCTCATCGAATCTACCTCAACGGAAGATCGATTTATTCAGTTTAACCGATAGAAGTTGTTACGCCTAGAAGTTAGCTTCGCGCCGCAATCGAACGGGTCCTAGAAGATGAGTAACGAGGGAGATATGACCAAAATCGGGAAACCGCGCAAGTTGGGCCCGAAAACCTTACGCCTTCCCTTAGGGCGTCGCTTTTAGCACCATATCTCCCTCGTTTCTCATCCATTTCACCCCCATTTTTCTGTCGTTGCGGTAAAACTAACTCAGAGGGCTACGACTACATATCGGCTTTCTCCGTCCGATTGTCACTTTTACCCTTTCGAAAAAGCACGCCTAAAAGTGCTATGATTTATCGCGCAGATGCCTCGCATTCCTCATCGAATCTACCTCAACAGAAGCTCGATTTCTTCAGTTTCACCGATAGAAGTTGTTACGCCTACGAGTTTGCTTCACGCTGCAATCAGAACGGGGTCTAGAAGATGAGTAACGAGGGAGATATGACCAAAATCGGGAAACCGCGCAAGTTGGGCCCGAAAACCTTACGCCTTCCCGGTAGGCGTCTCATGTTTAGCACCATATCTCCCTCGCTTTCTCATCCATTTCACCCCCATTTTGCTGTCATTGGGAAGCTAACTCGGAGGGCTACGACTACATACGGCTTTCTTCCGTCCGATTGCACTTTTACCCTTTCGAAAAAGCACGCCTAAAAGTGCTATGATTCATCGCGTAGATGCCCTCGCGTTCCTCATCGAATCTACCTCAACGGAAGATCGATTTATTCAGTTTAACCGATAGAAGTTGTTACGCCTAGAAGTTAGCTTCGCGCTACAATCAGAACGGGGTCTAGAAGATGAGTAACGAGGGAGATATGACCAAAAACACGGAAACCGCGCAAGTTGGGCCCGAAAACCTTACGCCTTCCCGGTAGGCGTCTGCTTTTAGCACCATATCTCCCTCGTTTCTCATCCATTTCGCCCCATTTTTCTGTCGTTGCGAAACTAACTCAGAGGGCTACGACTACATACTGGCTTTCTCCGTCCGATTGTGACTTTTACCCTTTCGAAAAAGCACAGGTAAAAGTGCTATGATTCGTCGCGCAGATGCCTCGCATTCCTCATCGAATCTACCTCAACAGAAGCTCGATTTCTTCAGTTTCACCGATAGAAGTTGTTACGCCTACGAGTTAGCTTCACGCTGCAATCAGAAAGGGGTCTAGAAGATGAGTAACGAGGGAGATATGACCAAAATCGGGAAACCGCGCAAGTTGGGCTCGAAAACCTTACGCCTTCCCGGGTGGCGTCCGCTTGCTATTCCACCATATCTCCCTCGTTTCTCATCCATTTCACCCCATTTTGCTGTCGTTGGGAAGCTAACTCAGAGGGCTACGACTAAATACTGGCTTTGTATGTCCGATTGCACTTTTACCCTTTCAAAAAAGCACAGCTAAAACTGTTATGATTCGTCGCGCAGATGCCTCGCGTTCCTCATCGAATCTACCTCAATGGAAGCTCTATTTCTTCAGTTTCACTGATAGAAGTTATTTTGCATGCGAGTTAGCTTCGTGCTGCAATCAGAACGGGGTCTAGAAGATGAGTAACGAGGGAGATATGACCAAAATCGGAAACCGCCGCAAGTTGGGCCCGAAAACCTTACGCCTTCCCGGTAGGCATCTGCTTTTAGCACCATATCTCCCTCGTTTCTCATCCATTTCACCCCGTTTTGCTGTCGTTGCGAAGCTAACTCAGAGGGCTACGACTACATAATGGCTTTCTCCATCGGATTGCACTTTTACCCTTTCGAAAAAGCACAGGTAAAAGTGCTATAATTCATCGCGCAGATGCCTCGCATTCCTCATCGAATCTACCTCAACAGAAGCTCGATTTCTTCAATTTCACCGATAGAAGTTGTTACGCCTGCGATTTAGCTTCACGCTGCAATCAGAACGGGGTCTAGAAGATGAGTAACGAGGGAGATATGACCAAAATCGGGAAACCGCGCAAGTTGGGCTCGAAAACCTTACGCATTCCCGGTAGGCGTCTGCTTTTAGCACCATATCTCCCTCGTTTCTCATCCATTTCACCCCATTTTGCTGTCGTTGGGAAGCTAACTCAGAGGGCTACGACTACATACTGGCTTTGTCCGTCGGATTGCACTTTTACCCTTTCGAAAAAGCACAGCTAAAAGTGCTATGATTCGTCGCGCAGATACCTCGCGTTCCTCATCAAATCTACCTCAACAGAAGCTCGATTTCTTTAGTTTCACCGATAGAAGTTGTTACGTCTACCAGTTTGCTTCATGCTGCAATCAGAACGGGGTCTAGAAGATGAGTAACGAGGGAGATATGACCAAAATCGGGAAACCGCGCAAGTTGGGCCCGAAAACCTTACGCCTTCCCGGTAAGGCCGTCGCTTTTAGCACCATATCTCCCTCGTTTCTCATCCATTTCACCCCGTTTTGCTATCGTTGCGAAGCTAACTCAGAGGGCTACGACTACATACTGGCTTTCTCCGTCCGATTAAACTTTTACCCTTTCGAAAAAGCACAACTAAAAGTCGCTATGATTCATCGCGTTGCATGCCGCGCGTTCCTCATCGAATCTACCTCAACAGAAGCTCGATTTCATTAGTTTCACCAATAGAAGTTGTTACGCCTGCGAGTTAGCTTCGCGTTGCAATCGGAACGGGGTCTAGAAGATGAGTAACGAGGGAGATATGACCAAAATCGGGAAACCGCGCAAGTTGGGCCCGAAAACCTTACGCCTTCCCGGTAGGCATCTGCTTTTAGCACCATATCTCCCTCGTTTCTCATCCATTTCACCCCGTTTTGCTGTCGTTGCGAAGCTAACTCAGAGGGCTACGACTACATACTGGCTTTCTCCGTCCGATTGCACTTTTACCCTTTCGAAAAAGCACAGCTAAAAGTGCTATGATTCATCGCGCAGATGCCTCGCATTCCTCATCGAATCTACCTCAACGGAAGCTCGATTTCTTCAGTTTCACCGATAGAAGTTGTTACGCCTGCGAGTTAGCTTCACGCTGCAATCAGAACGGGGTCTAGAAGATGAGTAACGAGGGAGATATGACAAAAATCGGGAAACCGCGCAAGTTGGGCCCGAAAACCTTACGCCTTCCCGTTAGGCGTCTGCTTTTAGCACCATATCTCCCTCGTTTCTCATCCATTTCACCCCATTTTGCTGTCGTTGGGAAGCTAACTCAGAGGGCTACGACTACATACTGGCTTTCTCCGTCCGATTGCACTTTTACCCTTTCGAAAAAGCACAGCTAAAAGTGCTATGATTCGTCGCGCAGATACCTCGCGTTCCTCATCGAATCTACCTCAACAGAAGCTCGATTTCTTCAGTTTCATCAATAGAAGTTGTTACGTCTACGAGTTTGCTTCATGCTGCAATCAGAACGGGGTCTAGAAGATGAGTAACGAGGGAGATATGACCAAAATCGGGAAACCGCGCAAGTTGGGCCCGAAAACCTTACGCCTTCCCGGTAGGCGTCTGCGTTTAGCACCATATCTCCCTCGTTTCTCATCCATTTCACCCCATTTTGCTGTCGTTGGGAAGCTAACTCAGAGGGCTACGACTACATACTGGCTTTCTCCGTCCGATTGCACTTTTACCCTTTCGAAAAGCACAAATTAAAAGTGCTATGATTCGTCGGGATACCTCGCGTTCCTCATCGAATCTACCTCAACAGAAGCTCGATTTCTTCAGTTTCACCGATAGAAGTTGTTACGTCTACGAGTTTGCTTCACGCTGCAATCAGAACGGGGTCTAGAAGATGAGTAACGAGGGAGATATGACCAAAATCGGGAAACCGCGCAAGTTGGGCCCGAAAACCTTACGCCTTCCCGGTAGGCGTCTGGGTTTAGCACCATATCTCCCTCGTTTCTCATCCATTTCACCCCATTTTGCTGTCGTTGGGAAGCTAACTCAGAGGGCTACGACTACATACTGGCTTTCTCTGTCCGATTGCACTTTTACCCTTTTGAAAAAGCACAGCTAAAAGTGCTATGATTCATCGCGCAGATGCCTCGCGTTCCTCATCGAATCTACCTCAACGGAAGATCGATTTATTCAGTTTAACCGATAGAAGTTGTTACGCCTAGAAGTTAGCTTCGCGCTGCAATCAGAACGGGGTCTAGAAGATGAGTAACGAGGGAGATATGACCAAAATCGGGAAACCGCGCAAGTTGGGCCCGAAAACCTTACGCCTTCCCGGTAGGCGTCTGCTTTTAGCACCATATCTCCCTCGTTTCTCATCCATTTCGCCCCATTTTTCTGTCGTTGCGAAACTAACTCAGAGGGCTACGACTACATACTGGCTTTCTCCGTCCGATTGTGACTTTTACCCTTTCGAAAAAGCACAGGTAAAAGTGCTATGATTTATCGCGCAGATGCCTCGCATTCCTCATCGAATCTACCTCAACAGAAGCTCGATTTCTTCAGTTTCACCGATAGAAGTTGTTACGCCTACGAGTTAGCTTCACGCTGCAATTAGAAAGGGGTCTAGAAGATGAGTAACGAGGGAGATATGACCAAAATCGGGAAACCGCGCAAGTTGGGCTCGAAAACCTTCGCCTTCCCGGTAGGCGTCTGCTTTTAGCACCATATCTCCCTCGTTTCTCATCCATTTCACCCCATTTTGCTGTCGTTGGGAAGCTAACTCAGAGGGCTACGACTACATACTGGCTTTGTCCATCGGATTGCACTTTTACCCTTTCGAAAAAGCATAGCTAAAAGTGTTATGATTCGTCGCGCAGATGCCTCGTGTTCCTCATCGAATCTACCTCAACGGAAGCTCGATTTCTTCAGTTTAACCGATAGAAGTTGTTACGCCTACAAGTTAGCTTTGCGCTGCAATCAGAACGGGGTCTAGAAGATGAGTAACGAGGGAGATATGACCAAAATCGGGAAACCGCGCAAGTTGGGCCCGAAAACCTTACGCCTTCCCGGTAGGCATCTACTTTTAGCACCATATCTCCCTCATTTCTCATCCATTTCACCCCGTTTTGCTGTCGTTGCGAAGCTAACTCTGGAGGGCTACGACTACATACTCGGCTTTCTCCGTCGGATTGCACTTTTACCCTTTCGAAAAAGCACAAACTAAAAAGTGCTATGATTCGTCGCGTGCATACCTCGCGTTCCTCATCGAATCTACCTCAACGGAAGCTCGATTTCTTCAGTTTCACCGATAGAAGTTGTTACGTCTGGAGAGTTTGCTTCACGCTGCAATCAGAACGGGGTCTAGAAGATGAGTAACGGGGGAGATATGACCAAAATCGGGAAACCGCGCAAGTTGGGCCTCGAAAACCTTACGCCTTCCCGGTAGGCGTCTGCTTTTAGCACCATATCTCCCTCGTTTCTCATCCATTTCACCCCATTTTGCTGTCGTTGGGAAGCTAACTCAGAGGGCTACGACTAAATACTGGCTTTGTATGTCCGATTGCACTTTTACCCTTTCAAAAAAGCACAGCTAAAACTGTTATGATTCGTCGCGCAGATGCCTCGCGTTCCTCATCGAATCTACCTCAATGGAAGCTCTATTTCTTCAGTTTCACCGATAGAAGTTATTTTGCATGCGAGTTAGCTTCGTGCTGCAATCAGAACGGGGTCTAGAAGATGAGTAACGAGGGAGATATGACCAAAATCGAGAAACCGCGCAAGTTGGGCCCGAAAACCTTACGCCTTCCCGGTAGGCATCTGCTTTTAGCACCATATCTCCCTCGTTTCTCATCCATTTCACCCCGTTTTGCTGTCGTTGCGAAGCTAACTCAGAGGGCTACGACTACATAATGGCTTTCTCCGTCGGGGATTGCACTTTTACCCTTTCGAAAAAGCACGATTAAAAGTGCTATAATTCATCGCGCAGATGCCTCGCATTCCTCATCGAATCTACCTCAACAGAAGCTCGATTTCTTCAATTTCACCGATAGAAGTTGTTACGCCTGCGATTTAGCTTCACGCTGCAATCAGAACGGGGTCTAGAAGATGAGTAACGAGGGAGATATGACCAAAATCGGGAAACCGCGCAAGTTGGGCTCGGAAAACCTTACGCATTCCCCGTAGGCGTCCGCTTTTAGCACCATATCTCCCTCGTTTCTCATCCATTTCACCCCATTTTGCTGTCGTTGGGAAGCTAACTCAGAGGGCTACGACTACATACTGGCTTTGTCCGTCGGATTGCACTTTTACCCTTTCGAAAAAGCACAGCTAAAAGTGCTATGATTCGTCGCGCAGATACCTCGCGTTCCTCATCAAATCTACCTCAACAGAAGCTCGATTTCTTTAGTTTCACCGATAGAAGTTGTTACGTCTACCAGTTTGCTTCATGCTGCAATCAGAACGGGGTCTAGAAGATGAGTAACGAGGGAGATATGACCAAAATCGGGAAACCGCGCAAGTTGGGCCCGAAAACCTTACGCCTTCCCGGTAGGCGTCTGCTTTTAGCACCATATCTCCCTCGTTTCTCATCCATTTCACCCCGTTTTGCTATCGTTGCGAAGCTAACTCAGAGGGCTACGACTACATACTGGCTTTCTCCGTCCGATTAAACTTTTACCCTTTCGAAAAAGCACAACTAAAAGTGCTATGATTCATCGCGCAGATGCCGTGCGTTCCTCATCGAATCTACCTCAACAGAAGCTCGATTTCATTAGTTTCACCAATAGAAGTTGTTACGCCTGCGAGTTAGCTTCGCGTTGCAATCGGAACGGGGTCTAGAAGATGAGTAACGAGGGAGATATGACCAAAATCGGGAAACCGCGCAAGTTGGGCCCGAAAACCTTACGCCTTCCCGGTAGGCATCCGCTTTTAGACACCATATCTCCCTCGTTTCTCATCCATTTCACCCCGTTTTGTCTGCCGTCGCTGGAGAGCTAACCTCAGAGGGCTACGACTACATACCTGGCTTTCTCCGTCCGATTGCACTTTTACCCTTTCGAAAAAGCACAGCTAAAAGTGCTATGATTCATCTCGCAGATGCCTTGCATTCCTCATCGAATCTACCTCAACAGAAGCTCGATTTCTTCAGTTTCACCGATAGGAGTTGTTACGCCTGCGAGTTAGCTTCACGCTGCAATCAGAACGGGGTCTAGAAGATGAGTAACGAGGGAGATATGACAAAAATCGGGAAACCACGCAAGTTGGGCCCGAAAACCTTACGCCTTCCCGTTAGGCGTCTGCTTTTAGCACCATATCTCCCTCGTTTCTCATCCATTTCACCCCATTTTGCTGTCGTTGGGTAGCTAACTCAGAGGGCTACGACTATATACTGGCTTTGTCCGTCGGATTGCACTTTTACCCTTTCGAAAAAGCACAGCTAAAAGTGCTATGATTCGTCGCGCAGATGCCTCACGTTCCTCATCGAATCTAACTCAACGGAAGCTCGATTTCTTCAGTTTTACTGATAGAAGTTGTTACGCCTACAAGTTAGCTTCGCGCTGCAATTAGAACGGGGTCTAGAAGATGAGTAACGAGGGAGATATGACCAAAATTAGGAAACCGCGCAAGTTGGGCCCGAAAACCTTACGCCTTCCCGGTAGGCATCTGCTTTTAGCACCATATCTCCCTCGTTTCTCATCCATTTCACCCCATTTTGCTGTTGTTGGGAAGCTAACTCAGATGGCTACGACTACATACTGGCTTTGTCCGTCGGATTGCACTTTTACCCTTTCGAAAAAGCACACCTAAAAGTGCTATGATTCGTCGCGCAGATGCCTCGCGTTCCTCATCGAATCTACCTCAACGGAAGCTCAATTTCTTCAGTTTAACCGATAGAAGTTGTTACACCTACAAGTTAGCTTCGCGCTGCAATCGGAACGGGGTCTAGAAGATGAGTAACGAGGGAGATATGACCAAAATCGGGAAACCGCGCAAGTTGGGCCCGAAAACCTTACGCCTTCCCGGTAGGCATCTGCTTTTAGCACCATATCTCCCTCGTTTCTCATCCATTTCACCCCGTTTTGCTGTCGTTGCGAAGCTAACTCAGAGTGCTACGACTACATACTGGCTTTCTCCGTCCGATTGCACTTTTACCCTTTCGAAAAAGCACAACTAAAAGTGTTTATGATTCATCGCGCAGATGCCACGCGTTCCTCATCGAATCTACCTCAACAGAAGCTCGATTTCATCAGTTTCACCGATAGAAGTTGTTACGCCTGCGAGTTAGCTTCACGCTGCAATCAGAACGGGGTCTAGAAGATGAGTAATGAGGGAGATATGACCAAAATCGGGAAACCGCGCAAGTTGGGCCCGAAAACCTTACGCCTTCCCTGGTAGGCATCCGCCTTTAGCGACCATATCTCCCTCGTTTCTCATCCATTTCACCCCGTTTTGCTGTCGTTGGGAAGTTAACTCGAGAGGGCTACGACTACATACCGGCTTTGTCCGTCCGATTGCACTTTTACCCTTTCGAAAAAGCACTAGCTAAAAGGCTTTATGATTCGTCGCGTTAGACGCTCCGCGTTTCCTCATCGAATCCACCTCAACAGAAGCTCGATTTCTTCAGTTTCACCGATAGAAGTTGTTACGTCTATGAGTTTGCTTTACGCTGCGATCAGAACGGGGTCTAGAAGATGAGTAACGAGGGAGATATGACCAAAATCGGGAAACCGCGCAAGTTGGGCCCGAAAACCTTACGCCTTCTCGGTAGGCGTCTGCGTTTAGCACCATATCTCCCTCGTTTCTCATCTATTTCACCCCATTTTGCTGTCGTTGGGAAGCTAACTCAGAGGGCTACGACTACATACTGGCTTTGTCCGTCGGATTGCACTTTTACCCTTTCGAAAATCACAGCTAAAAGTGCTATGATTCGTCGCGCAGATGCCTCGCGTTCCTCATCGAATCTACCTCAACGGAAGATCGATTTCTTCAGTTTAACCGATAGAAGTTGTTACGCCTACAAGTTAGCTTCGTGCGGCTACCGAACGGGGTCTAGAAGATGAGTAACGAGGGAGATATGACCAAAATCGGGAAACCGCGCAAGTGGTCCGACCGAAAACCTTACGCCTTCCCGGTAGGCGTCCGCTTTTAGCACCATATCTCCCTCGTTTCTCATCCATTTCACCCCGTTTTTGCTGTCGTTGCGAAGTACTCAGGGCTACGCTAATCGGCTTTGTCCGTCGGATTGCACTTTTACCCTTTCGAAAAAGCAGGCCTAAAAGTGTTATGATTCGTCGCGCGCAGATACCTCGCGTTCCTCATCGAATCTACCTCCCAACGGAAGCTCGATTTCTTCAGTTTAACCAATAGAAGTTGTTACGCCTACAAGTTAGCTTTGCGCTGCAATCGGAACGTGGTCTAGAAGATGAGTAACGAGGAGATATGACCAAAATCGGGAAACCGCGTGCAAGTTGGGCCGAGAAAAACCTTACGCCTCCCCGGTAGGCGTCTCGCTTTTAGCACCATATCTCCCTCGTTTCTCATCCATTTCACCCGATTTTGCTTTCGTTAGGAAGCTAACTCAGAGGGCTACGACTACATACTGGCTTTGTCCGTCCGATTGCACTTTTACCCTTTCGAAAAAGCACAAGCTAAAAGTGCTATGATTCGTCGTCCGCATACCTCGCGTTCCTCATCGAATCTACCTCAACAGAAGCTCGATTTCTTCAGTTTCACCGATAGAAGTTGTTACGTCTATGAGTTTGCTTTACGCTGCGATCAGAACGGGGTCTAGAAGATGAGTAACGAGGGAGATATGACCAAAATCGGGAAACCGCGCAAGTTGGGCCCGAAAACCTTACGCCTCTCCCGGTAGGCGTCTGCGTTTAGCACCATATCTCCCTCGTTTCTCATCTATTTCACCCCATTTTGCTGTCGTTGGGAAGCTAACTCAGAGGGCTACGACTACATACTGGCTTTGTCCGTCGGATTGCACTTTTACCCTTTCGAAAATCACAGCTAAAAGTGCTATGATTCGTCGACGTCCCTCGCGTTCCTCATCGAATCTACCTCAACGGAAGCTCGATTTCTTCAGTTTTAAGCGATAGAAGTTGTTACGCCTACAAGTTAGCTTCGCGCTGCAATCGGAACGGGGTCTAGAAGATGAGTAACGAGGGAGATATGACCAAAATCGGGAAACCGCGCAAGTTGGGTCCCGAAAACCTTACGCCTTCCCTGAGTAGGCGTCCGCTTTTTTAGCACCATATCTCCCTCGTTTCTCATCCATTTCACCCCGTTTTGCTGTCGCGAAAAAAGAGGGCTACGACTACACGTCGGCTTTGTCCGTCGGATTGCACTTTTACCCTTTTCGAAAAGCACAAATTAAAAGTGCTATGATTCGTCGCGCAGATACCTCGCGTTCCTCATCGAATCTACCTCAACGGAAGCTCGATTTCTTCAGTTTAACCAATAGAAGTTGTTACGCCTACAAGTTAGCTTTGCGCTGCAATCAGAACGTGGTCTAGAAGATGAGTAACGAGGGAGATATGACCAAAATCGGGAAACCGCGCAAGTTGGGCCCGAAAACCTTACGCCTTCCCGGTAGGCGTCTGCTTTTAGCACCATATCTCCCTCGTTTCTCATCCATTTCACCCGATTTTGCTTTCGTTAGGAAGCTAACTCAGAGGGCTACGACTACATACTGGCTTTGTCCGTCGGATTTCACTTTTACCCTTTCGAAAAAGCACAGCTAAAACTGCTATGATTCGTCGCGCAGATGCCTCGCGTTCCTCATCGAATATACCTCAACGCAAGCTCGATTTCTTCAGTTTAACCGATAGAAGTTGTTACGCCTACAAGTTAGCTTCGCGCTGCAATCAGAACGTGGTCTAGAAGATGAGTAACGAGGGAGATATGACCAAAATCGGGAAACCGCGCAAGTTGGGCCCGAAAACCTTACGCCTTCCCGGTAGGCGTCTGCTTTTAGCACCATATCTCCCTCGTTTCTCATCCATTTCACCCGATTTTGCTTTCGTTAGGAAGCTAACTCTAGAGGGCTACGACTACATATCTGGCTTTGTCCGTCGGATTGCACTTCTTACCCTTTCGAAAAAGCACAGCTAAAAAGTGCTATGATTCGTCGCGGCTAGACGCCTCGCGTTCCTCATCGAATATACCTCAACGCAAGCTCGATTTCTTCAGTTTAACCGATAGTTGTTGTTACGCCTACAAGTTAGCTTCACGCTGCAATCAGAACGTTGTCTAGAAGATGAGTAACGAGGGAGATATGACCAAAATCGGGAAACCGCGCAAGTTGGGCCCGAAAACCTTACGCCTTCCCGGTAGGCGTCTGCTTTTACCACCATATCTCCCTCGTTTCTCATCCATTTCACCCTGTTTTGTTATCGTTGCGAAGCTAACTTAGAGGGCTACGACTACATACTGGCTTTGTCCGTCCGATTGCACTTTTACCCTTTCAAAAAAGCACAGCTAAAAGTGCTATGATTCATCGCGTAGATGCCTCGCGTTCCTCATCAAATCTACCTCAAGGAAGCTCGATTTCTTCAGTTTCACCGATTGAAGTTGTTACGCCTGTGAGTTAGCTTCGCGCTGTAATCAGAACGGGGTCTAGAAGATGAGTAACGAGGGAGATATGACCAAAATCGGGAAACCGCGCAAGTTGGGCCCGAAAACCTTATGCCTTCCCGGTAGGCGTCTGCTTTTAGCACCATATCTCCCTCGTTTCTCATCCATTTCACCCCGTTTTGCTGTCGTTGGGAAGCTAACTAAGAGGGCTACGACTACATACGGGCTTTGTCCGTCGGATTGCACTTTTACCCTTTCGAAAAAGCACAGCTGAAAGTGCTATAATTCGTCGCGCAGATGCCTCGCGTTCCTCATCAAATCTACCTCAATCGAAACTCGATTTCATCAGTTTCACCGATAGAAGTTGTTACGCCTGCGAGTTAGCTTCTCGCTGCAATCAGAACGGGGTCTAGAAGATGAGTAACGAGGGAGATATGACCAAAATCGGGAAACCGCGCAAGTTGGGCCCGAAAACCTTACGCCTTCCCGGTAGGCGTCTCCTTTTAGCACCATATCTCCCTCGTTTCTCATCCATTTCACCCCGTTTTGCTATCGTTGCGAAGCTAACTCAGATGGCTACGACTACATACTGGCTTTGTCCGTCGGATTGCACTTTTACCCTTTCGAAAAAGCACAGCTAAAAGTGCTATGATTCGTCGCGCAGATGCCTCGCGTTCCTCATCAAATCTACCTCAACGGAAGCTCGATTTCATCAGTTTCACCGATAGAAGTTGTTACGCCTGCGAGTTAGCTTCACGCTGCAATCAGAACGGGGTCTAGAAGATGAGTAATGAGGGAGATATGACCAAAATCGGGAAACCGCGCAAGTTGGGCCCGAAAACCTTACGCCTTCCCGGTAGGCATCTGCTTTTAGCACCATATCTCCCTCGTTTCTCATCCATTTCACCCCGTTTTTCTGTCGTTGGGAAGTTAACTCAGAGGGCTACGACTACATACTGGCTTTGTCCGTCCGATTGCACTTTTACCCTTTCGAAAAAGCACAGCTAAAAGTGCTATGATTCGTCGCGCAGATACCTCGCGTTCCTCATCGAATCTACCTCAACAGAAGCTCGATTTCTTCAGTTTCACCGATAGAAGTTGTTACGTCTATGAGTTTGCTTTACGCTGCGATCAGAACGGGGTCTAGAAGATGAGTAACGAGGGAGATATGACCAAAATCGGGAAACCGCGCAAGTTGGGGGCCCGAAAACCTTACGCCTTCTCGGTAGGAGGCCTCGCTTTTAGCACCATATCTCCCTCGTTTCTCATCTATTTCACCCCATTTTGCTGTCGTTGGGAAGCTAACTCAGAGGGCTACGACTACATACCGGCTTTGTTCGGTCGGATTGCACTTTTACCCTTTCGAAAATCACAGCTAAAAGTGCTATGATTCGCCTCGACATGCCTCGCGCTCCTCATCGAATCTACCTCAACGGAAGATCGATTTCTTCAGTTTAACCGATAGAAGTTGTTACGCCTACTAGTTTAGCCCTGCAATCAGAACGGGGTCTAGAAGATGAGTAACGAGGGAGATATGACCAAAATCGGGAAACCGCGCAAGTTGGGTCCCGAAAACCTTACGCCTTCCCGGTAGGGCGTCCGCTTTTAGCACCATATCTCCCCTGCTTTCTCATCCATTTCACCCCGTTTTGCTGTCGTTGCGAAGCTAACCATACGGCGGGCTTTGTCCGTCGGATTGCACTTTTACCCCTTTCGGAAAAAGCACGGCTAAAAGTGTTATGATTCGTCGCGCAGATACCTCGCGTTCCTCATCGAATCTACCTCAACGGAAGCTCGATTTCTTCAGTTTAACCAATAGAAGTTGTTACGCCTACAAGTTAGCTTTGCGCTGCAATCGAACGTGGTCTAGAAGATGAGTAACGAGGGAGATATGACCAAAATCGGGAAACCGCGCAAGTTGGGCCCGAAAACCTTACGCCTTCCCGTAGGGCGTCTCTAGCTTTAGCACCATATCTCCCTCGTTTCTCATCCATTTCACCCGATTTTGCTTTCGTTAGGGAAGCTAACTCGGGAGGGCTACGACTACATACCGGCTTTGTCCGTCGGATTGCACTTTTACCCTTTCGAAAAAGCACAGCTAAAAGTGCTATGATTCGTCGCGCAGATGCCTCGCGTTCCTCATCGAATCTACCTCAACGCAAGCTCGATTTCTTCAGTTTAACCGATAGTTGTTGTTACGCCTACAAGTTAGCTTCACGCTGCAATCGAACGTGGTCTAGAAGATGAGTAACGAGGGAGATATGACCAAAATCGGGAAACCGCGCAAGTTGGGCCCGAAAACCTTACGCCTTCCCGGTAGGCGTCCCGCTTTTAGCACCATATCTCCCTCGTTTCTCATCCATTTCACCCCCGTTTTGTTATCGTTGCGAAGCTAACTTAGAGGGCTACGACTACATACCGGCTTTGTCCGTCCGATTGCACTTTTTACCCTTTCAAAAAAGCACGCTTAAAAGTGCTATGATTCATCGCGTAGATACCCCTGCGTTCCTCATCAAATCTACCTCAAGGAAGCTCGATTTCTTCAGTTTCACCGATTGAAGTTGTTACGCCTGTGAGTTAGCTTCGCGTCGTAATCTGAACGGGGTCTAGAAGATGAGTAACGAGGAAGATATGACAAAAATCGGGAAACCGCACAAGTTGGGCCCGAAAACCTTATGCCTTCCCCGGGTAGGCGTCCGCTTCTTAGCACCATATCTCCCTCGTTTCTCATCCATTTCACCCCGTTTTGCTGTCGTTGGGAAGCTAACTAAGAGGGCTACGACTACATACGGGCTTTGTCCGTCGGATTGCACTTTTACCCTTTCGAAAAAGCACAGCTGAAAGTGCTATAATTCGTCGCGCAGATGCCTCGCGTTCCTCATCAAATCTACCTCAATCGAAGCTCGATTTCATCAGTTTCACCGATAGAAGTTGTTACGCCTGCGAGTTAGCTTCTCGCTGCAATCAGAACGGGGTCTAGAAGATGAGTAACGAGGGAGATATGACCAAAATCGGGAAACCGCGCAAGTTGGGCCCGAAAACCTTACGCCTTCCCGGTAGGCGTCTCCTTTTGGCACCATATCTCCCTCGTTTCTCATCCATTTCACCCCGTTTTGCTATCATTGCGAAGCTAACTCAGATGGCTACGACTACATACTGGCTTTGTCCGTCGGATTGCACTTTTACCCTTTCGAAAAAGCACAGCTAAAAGTGCTATGATTCGTCGCGCAGATGCCTCGCGTTCCTCATCAAATCTACCTCAACGGAAGCTCGATTTCATCAGTTTCACCGATAGAAGTTGTTACGCCCTACGAGTTAGCTTCGCGCCGCAAACCGAACGGGGTCTAGAAGATGAGTAACGAGGGAGATATGACCAAAATCGGGAAACCGCGCAAGTTGGGCCCGAAAACCTTACGCCTTCCCGTGGGCGTCTCCTTTTTAGCACCATATCTCCCTCGTTTCTCATCCATTTCACCCCGTTTTGCTATCATTGCGAAGCTAACTCACAGGGCTACGACTACATACTGGCTTTGTTCGTCGGATTGCACTTTTACCCCTTTCGAAAAAGCAAACGCCTAAAAGTGCTATGATTCGTCGCGCAGATGCCTCGCGTTCCTCATCAAATCTACCTCGACGGAAGCTTGATTTCATCAGTTTCACCGATAGAAGTTGTTACGCCTGCGAGTTAGCTTCGCGCTGCAATCAGAACGGGGTCTAGAAGATGAGTAACGAGGGAGATATGACCAAAATCGGGAAACCGCGCAAGTTGGGCCCGGAAAACCTTACGCCTTCCCCGTATAGCGCTCTCTTTTTAGCACCATATCTCCCTCGTTTCTCATCCATTTCACCCCGTTTTGCTATCGTTGCGAAGCTAACTCGTGAGGGCTACGACTACATACTGGCTTTGTCCGTCGGATTGCACTTTTACCCTTTCGAAAAAGCACGGCTAAAAGTGCTATGATTCGTCGCGCAGATGCCTCTCGCTCCTCATCAAATCTACCTCAACGGAAAGCTCGATTTCTTCAGGTTCACCGATAGAAGTTGTTACGCGCCTCGCGAGTTAGCTTCGCTGCAATCAGAACGGGGTCTAGAAGATGAGTAACGAGGGAGATATGACCAAAATCGGGAAACCGCGCAAGTTGGGCCCGAAAAAACCTTACGCCTTCCCGTAGGGCGTCTCCTTTTAGCACCATATCTCCCTCGTTTCTCATCCATTTCACCCCGTTTTCCTATCGTTGCGAAGCTAACTCGAGAGGGCTACGACTACATACCGGCTTTGTCCGTCGGATTGCACTTTTACCCTTTCGAAAAAGCACAGTTAAAAGTGCTATGATTCGGCCGCGTAGAGCCTCGCGTTCCTCATCAAATCTACCTCAACGGAAGCTCGATTTCATCAGGTTCACCGATAGAAGTTGTTACGCCTGCGAGTTAGCTTCGCGCTGCAATCAGAACGGGGTCTAGAAGATGAGTAACGAGGGAGATATGACCAAAATTGGGAAACCGCGCAAGTTGGGCCCGAAAACCTTACGCCTTCCCGGTAGGCGTCTTCTTTTAGCACCATATCTCCCTCGTTTCTCATCCATTTCACCCCATTTTGCTGTCGTTGCGAAGCTAACTCAGAGGGCTACGACTACATACTCGCTTTGTCCTTCAGATTGCACTTTTACCCTTTCGAAAAAGCACAGCTAAAAGTGCTATAATTCGTCGCGCAGATACCTCGCGTTCCTCATCGAATCTACCTCAACGGAAGCTCGATTTCTTCAGTTTCACTGATAAAAGTTGTTACGCCTGCGAGTTAGCTTCACGCTGCAATCAGAACGGGGTTTAGAAGATGAGTAACGAGGGAGATATGACTAAAATTGGGAAACCGCGTAAGTTGGGCCCGAAAACCTTACGCCTTCCCGGTAGGCGTCTGCTTTTAGCACCATATCTCCCTCGTTTCTCATCCATTTCACCCCGTTTTGCTGTTGTTTAAGGCTAACTCGCTGAGGGCTACGACTACATACCGGCTTTGTCCGTCCGATTGCACTTTTACCCTTTCGAAAAGCACGACTAAAAGTGCTATGATTCGTCGCGAGATGCCTCGCGTTCCTCATCAAATCTACCTCAACGGAAGCTCGATTTCATCAGTTTCACCCATAGAAGTTGTTGTTGCCTGCGAGTTAGCTCTTGCGCCGCAATTCGAACGGGGTCTAGAAGATGAGTAACGAGGGAGATATGACCAAAATCGGGGGAAACCGCGCAAGTTGGGCCCGAAAACCCTTACGCCTTCCCGTAGGCGTCTCCCTTTTAGCACCATATCTCCCTCGTTTCTCATCCATTTCACCCCGTTTTGCTATTGTTGCGAAGCTAACTCAGATGGCTACGACTACATACTGGCTTTGTCCATCGGATTGCACTTTTACCCTTTTCAAAAAGCACAGCTAAAAAGTGCTATGATTCGTCGCGCTAGATGCCTCGCGTTCCTCATCAAATCTACCTCACCGAGAGCTCGATTTCATCAGGTTCACCGATAGAAGTTGTTACGCCTGCGAGTTAGCTTTCATGCTGCAATTCAGAACGGGGTCTAGAAGATGAGTAACGGGGAGATATGACCAAAATCGGGAAACCGCGCAAGTTGGGCCCGAAAACCTCTACGCCTTCCCGTATATGCCTTCTTTAGCACCATATCTCCCTCGTTTCTCATCCATTTCACCCCGTTTTGCTATCGTTATGAAGCTAACTCAGAGGGCTACGACTACATACTGGCTTTGTCCATCGGATTGCACTTTTACCCCTTTCGAAAAAGCACGGCTAAGAGTGCTATGATTCGGCCGCGCAGATGCCTCGCGTTCCTCATCAAATCTACCTCCACCGGAAAGCTCGATTTCTTCGGTTTCACCGATAGAAGTTGTTACGCCCGCGAGTTAGCTTCGCGCTGCAATCGGAACGGGGTCTAGAAGATGAGTAACGAGGGAGATATGACCAAAATTGGTAAACCGCGCAAGTTGGGCCCGAAAACCTTACGCCTTCCCGGTGAGGCGTCCTTCTTTTAGCACCATATCTCCCTCGTTTCTCATCCATTTCACCCCATTTTGCTGCCTATGCGGAGCTAACTCGTAGAGGGCTACGACTACATACTCGCTTTGTCCTTCGGATTGCACTTTTACCCTTTCGAAAAAGCACAAACCTAAAAGTGCTATGATTCGCCGCGTTGCATACCTCGCGGTTCCTCATCGAATCTACCCTCAACGGAAGCTCGATTTCTTCAGTTTCACCGATAGAAGTTGTTACGCCTGCGAGTTAGCTTTGCGCTGCAATCGAACGGGGTTTAGAAGATGAGTAACGAGGGAGATATGACTAAAATTGGGAAACCGCGAAAGTTGGGCCCCGGAAAACCTTACGCCTTCCCGGTAGGCGTCTCGCTTTTAGCACCATATCTCCCTCGTTTCTCATCCATTTCACCCCGTTTTGCTGTTGCGCTACGAAGCTAACTCCGAGGGCTACGACTACATTCGCTTTTTCTCCGTCCGATTGCACCTTTTACCCTTTCGAAAAAGCACAGCTAAAAAAGTTCTATGATTCGACGCGCAGATAGCCGTGCTCCTCATCGAATCTACCTCAACGTGAAGCTCGATTTCTTCAAGTTTCACCGATAGAAGTTGTTACGCCTACGAGTTAGCTTCGCGCTACAATAAGAACGGGGTCTAGAAGATGAGTAACGAGGGAGATATGACCAAAATCGGGAAACCGCGGCAAGTTGGGCCCGAAAACCTTACGCCTTCCCGGTAGGCGTCCCGCTCTTTAGAGCACCATATCTCCCTCGTTTCTCATCCATTTTACCCCGTTTTTGCTGTCATTACGAAGTTAACTCAGAGGGCTATGACTACATACTGGCTTTGTCCGTCCGATTGCACTTTTTCCCCTTTCGAAAAAGCACGGCTAAAAGTGCTATGATTCGTCGCGGAGATGCCTCGCGTTCCTCATCGAATCTACCTCAACTAAGGCAGCTCGAATTCTTCAGTTTCCACCGATAGGGAGTTGTTAGCACACCTGCGAGTTAGCTTCTGCGCCGCAATCAGAACGGGGTCTAGAAGATGAGTAACGAGGGAGATATGACCAAAATCGGGAAACCGCGCAAGTTTGGCCCGAAAACCTTACGCCTTCCCGGTAGGCGTCCGCTTTTAGCACCATATCTCCCTCGTTTCTCATCCATTTCACACCCGTTTTGCTGTCGTTGCAAAGCTAACTCGTGAGGGCTACGACTACATGCTGGCTTTGTCCGTCGGATTGCACTTTTCCCCTTTCGAAAAAGCACGGCCAAAAAGTGCTATGATTCGTCACGCAGATGCCTTGCGTTCCTCATCGAATCTACCCTCAACGGAAGCTCGAATTTCTTCAGTTTCACCGATAGAAGTTGTTACACTCCGGGAGTTAGCTTTCCGCTGCAATCGAACGGGGGTCTAGAAGATGAGTAACGAGGGAGATATGACCAAAATCGGGAAACCGCGCAAGTTGGGCCCGCCAAAACCTTACGCCTTCCCCGGTAGGCGTCCCTTTAGCACCATATCTCCCTCGTTTCTCATCCATTTCACCCCGTTTTGCTGTCGTTGCGAAGCTAACTCAAAGGGCTACGACTACATACTCGGCTTTGTCCGTCCGATTGCACTTTTTACCCTTTCGAAAAAGCACGCTAAAAGTCGCTATGATTTGTCACGCGGATGCTCTCGTTCCTCATCAAATCTACCCATCCGGAAGCTCGATTTCTTCGTTTCACCGATAGAAGTTGTTAAGCCTGCGAGTTAGCTTTGCGCTGCAATCGAGAACGGGGTCTAGAAGATGAGTAACGAGGGAGATATGACCAAAATCGGGAAACCGCGCAAGTTGGGCCCGAAAACCTTACGCCTTCCCGGTAGGCGTCTCGCTTTTGAGCACCATATCTCCCTCGTTTCTCATCCATTTCACCCCGTTTTGCTGTCGTTGCGAAGCTAACTCAGAGGGCTACGACTACATGCTGGCTTTGTCCGTCCGATTGCACTTTTACCCTTTCGAAAAAGCACAGCTTAAAAAGTGCTATGATTCGTCGCGCTGGACGCCTCGCGTTCCTCATCGAATCTACCTCAACGAAAGCTCGATTTCTTCAGTTTCACCGATAGAAGTTGTTACACCTGAGAGTTAGCTTTCGCGCTGCAATCAGAACGGGGTCTAGAAGATGAGTAACGAGGGAGATATGACCAAAATCGGGAAACCGCGCAAGTTTGGCCCGAAAACCTTACGCCTTCCCGGTTGGGCGCCTCCTTTTAGCACCATATCTCCCTCGTTTCTCATCCATTTCACCCCGTTTTGCTGTCATTGCGAAGCTAACTCGTAGGGCTACGACTACATAATCGGCTTTGTCCATCGGGATTGCACTTTTCCCCTTTCGAAAAAGCACAGCTAAAAGTGCTATGATTCGTCGCTAGACGCTTATGCCTTCCTCATCGAATCTACCTCAACGGAAGCTCGATTTCTTCAGTTTCACCGATAGAAGTTGTTACGCCTGCGTGAGTTAGCTTCGCGCTGCAATTAGAACGGGGTCTAGAAGATGAGTAACGAGGGAGATATGAACAAAAATCGGGAAACCGCGCAAGTTGGGCCCCGAAAAACCTTACGCCTTTCCCGGAGGGCGTCCGCTTTTAGCACCATATCTCCCTCGTTTCTCATCCATTTCACCCCGTTTTCCTGTCGTTGCGAAGCTAACTCAGAGGGCTACGACTACATACTGGCTTTGTCCATCCGATTGAACTTTTACCCTTTCGAAAAAGCATAGCTAAAAGTGCTACGATTCATCGCGCAGATGGCTCGCGTTCCTCATCAAATCAACTTCAACGGAAGCTCGATTTCTTCAGTTTCACCGATAGAAGTTGCTACACCTGCGAGTTAGCTTCGCGTTGCAATCAAAATGGGGTCTAGAAGATGAGTAACGAGGGAGATATGACCAAAATCGGGAAACCGCGCAAGTTGGGCCCAAAACCTTACGCCTTCCCGGTGGCGTCTCGCTTTTAGCACCATATCCCCTTGTTTCTCATCCATTTCACCCCGTTTTGCTGTCGCTAGCGAAGCTAACTTAGAGGGCTACGACTACATGCCGGCTTTGTCCGTCCGGATTGCACTTTTCCCCTTTCGAAAAAGCACGGGCTAAAAAGCTTTGATTGGTCACGCAGATACCTCGCGTTCCTCATCGAATCTACCTCAACGGAAGCTCGATTTCTTCAGTTTCACCGATAGAAGTTGTTACGCCTGCGAGTTAGCTTTCGCTGCAATCGAACGGGGTCTAGAAGATGAGTAACGAGGGAGATATGACCAAAATCGGGAAACCGCGCAAGTTGGGCCCGAAAACCTTACGCCTTCCCGGTAGGCGTCTGCTTTTAGCACCATATCTCCCTCGTTTCTCATCCATTTCACCCCGTTTTGCAGTCGTTGCGAAGCTAACTCGAAAGGGCTACGACTACATGCTGGCTTTGTCCGTCCGGATTGCACTTTTACCCTTTCAGAAAAAGCACGCCTAAAAGTGCTATGATTTGTCATGCAGATGCCTCGCGTTCCTCATCGAATCTACCTCAACGGAAGCTCGATTTCTTCAGTTTCACCGATAGAAGTTGTTAAGCCTGCGAGTTAGCTTCGCGCTGCAATTAGAACGGGGTCTAGAAGATGAGTAACGAGGGAGATATGACCAAAATCGGGAAACCGCGCAAGTTGGGCCCGAAAACCTTACGCCTTCCCGGTAGGCGTCCCCGCTTTAGCACCATATCTCCCTCGTTTCTCATCCATTTCACCCCGTTTTGCTGTCGTTGCGAAGCTAACTCAGAGGGCTACGACTACATACTGGCTTTGTCTGTCGAATTGCACTTTTACCCTTTCAAAAAAGTACAGCTAAAAGTGCTAGGATTCGTCGCGCAGATGCCTTGCGTTCCTCATTGAATCTAACTCAATAGAAGCTCGATTTCTTTAGTTTCACCGATAGAAGTTGTTACGCCTGCGAGTTAGCTTCGCGCTGCAATTAGAACGGGGTCTAGAAGATGAGTAACGAGGGAGATATGACCAAAATCGGGAAACCGCGCAAGTTGGGCCCGAAAAACCTTACGCCTTCCCGGTAGGCGTTCCGCTTTAGCACCATATCTCCCTCGTTTCTCATCCATTTCACCCCGTTTTGCTGTCGTTGCGAAGCTAACTCAGAGGGCTACGACTACATGCTTGCTTTGCCGTCGGATTGCACTTTTACCCTTTCGACACAAGTATAAAGAAAAGTTATGATTCGTCGCGCATGCCTCGCGTCTACGCTCCCCTCATCGAATCTACCTCAACGGAAGCTCGATTTCTTCAGTTTCACCGATAGAAGTTGTTACGCCTACGAGTTAGCTTCGCGCTGCAATTCGAACGGGGTCTAGAAGATGAGTAACGAGGGAGATATGACCAAAATCGGGAAACCGCGCAAGTTGGGCCCGAAAACCTTACGCCTTCCCCGGTAGGCGTCCCGCTTTTGAGCACCATATCTCCCTCGTTTCTCATCCATTTCACCCCGTTTTGCTGTCGTTGCGAAGCTAACTCCGAGGGCTACGACTACATGCTGGCTTTCTCCCGTCGGATTGCACTTTTACCCTTTCGAAAAAAGCTTAAAAGCGCTTTGATTCATCGCGCAGATACCTCGCCTTCCTCATCGAATCTACCTCAACGGAAGCTCGATTTCTTCAGTTTCACCGATAGAAGTTGTTACGTCTACGAGTTTGCTTCCGCGCTGCAATTAGAACGGGGTCTAGAAGATGAGTAACGAGGGAGATATGACCAAAATTCGGAAACCGCGCAAGTTGGGCCCCGAAAACCTTACGCCTTCCCGGTAGGCGCCCGCTTCTTAGCACCATATCTCCCTCGTTTCTCATCCATTTCACCCCGTTTTGCTGTCGTTGCGAAGCTAACTCAGAGGGCTACGACTACATGCCGGCTTTTTCCCGTTCGGATTGCACTTTTACCCTTTCGAAATAGCACAGCTAAAAGTGCGTTATGATTCATCGCACAGATGCCCTCGCTCCTCATCGAATCTACCTCAACGGAAGCTCGATTTCTTCAGTTTCACCGATAGAAGTTGTTACGCCTGCAAGTTAGCTTCGGCGCTGCAATCAGAACGGGGTCTAGAAGATGAGTAACGAGGGAGATATGACCAAAATCGGGAAACCGCGCAAGTTGGGCCCGAAAACCTTACGCCTTCCCCGTAGGCGTCCGCTTTTAGCACCATATCTCCCTCGTTTCTCATCCATTTCACCCCGTTTTGCTGTCGTTGCGAAGCTAACTCGAGGGCTACGACTACATACCGGCTTTGTCCGTCCGATTGCACTTTTTCCCTTTCGAAACAGCACAGCTAAAAGCGCTATGATTCATCGCGCAGATGCCTGGCGTTCCTCATCGAATCTACCTCAACGGAAGCTCGATTTCTTCAGTTTCACCGATAGAAGTTGTTAGGCCTACGAGTTAGCTTCGCGCTGCAATCAGAACGGGGTCTAGAAGATGAGTAACGAGGGAGATATGACCAAAATCGGGAAACCGCGCAAGTTGGGCCCGAAAACCTTACGCCTTCCCGGTAGGCGTCTCCTCTTTTAGCACCATATCTCCCTCGTTTCTCATCCATTTCACCCCGTTTTCCTGTTGCTGGAAGCTAACTCGGAGGGCTACGACTACATGCTGGCTTTGTCCGTCGGATTGCACTTTTACCCTTTCGAAAAAGCATAGCTAAAAGTGCTATGATTCGTCGCGCAGATGCCTCGCGTTCCTCATCGAATCTACCTCAACGGAAGCTCGATTTCTTCAGTTTCACCGATAGAAGTTGTTACCCCTGCGAGTTAGCTTCTCGCTCGCAATCAAAATGGGGTCTAGAAGATGAGTAACGAGGGAGATATGACCAAAATCGGGAAACCGCGCAAGTTGGGCCCGAAAACCTTACGCCTTCCCCGGTAGGGCGTCCGCTTTTTAGCACCATATCTCCCTCGTTTCTCATCCATTTCACCCCATTTTGCTATCGTTGCGAGGCTAACTCGGAGGGCTACGACTACATGTTTGCTTTGTCCGTCGGATTGCACTTTTACCCTTTCGAAAAGCACAACTAAAAGCGCTATGATTCTCGCGTAGATGCCTCGCGTTCCTCATCGAATCTACCTCAACGGAAGCTCGATTTCTTCAGTTTCACCGATAGAAGTTGTTACGCCTGCGAGTTAGCTTCGAGCCGCAATTAGAACGGGGTCTAGAAGATGAGTAACGAGGGAGATATGACCAAAATCGGGAAACCGCGCAAGTTGGCCCCGAAAACCTTACGCCTTCCCGGTAGGCGTCCCGCTTTAGCACCATATCCCCCTCGTTTCTCATCCATTTCACCCCGTTTTGCTGTCGTTGCGAAGCTAACTCCAGAGGGCTACGACTACATGTTGGCTTTGTCCGTCCGATTGCACCTTTTCCCCTTTCGAAACAGCACAGCCTAAAAGCGCTATGATTCGTCACGCAGACCTCGGTTCCTCATCGAATCTACCTCAACGGAAGCTCGATTTCTTCAGTTTCACCGATAGAAGTTGTTACGTCCGCGAGTTAGCTTCCGCTGCAATTAGAACGGGGTCTAGAAGATGAGTAACGAGGGAGATATGACCAAAAATTGGGAAACCGCGCAAGTTGGGCCCGAAAACCTTACGCCTTCCCCGTTAGGCGTCTCGCTTCTAGCACCATATCTCCCTCGTTTCTCATCCATTTCACCCCGTTTTTGCTTTCGTTATGAAGCTAACTCGGAGGGCTACGACTACATGTTGGCTTTGTCCGTCGGATTGCACTTTTACCCTTTCGAAAAGCACAACTAAAAGCGCTATGATTTGTCGCGTAGATGCCTCGCGTTCCTCATCGAATCTACCTCAACGAAAGCTCGATTTCTTCAGTTTCACCGATAGAAGTTGTTACGTCCTGCGAGTTAGCTTCGCGCTGCAATTAGAACGGGGTCTAGAAGATGAGTAACAAGGGAGATATGACCAAAATTGGGAAACCGCGCAAGTTGGGCCCGAAAACCTTACGCCTTCCCGGTAGGCATCTACTTTTAGCACCATATCTCCCTCGTTTCTCATCCATTTCACCCCGTTTTGCTATCATTGTGAAGCTAACTTAGAGGGATACGCCTACATGTTTGCTTTGTCCGTCGGATTGCACTTTACCCTTTCGAAACAGCACAGCTAAAAGCGCTATGATTCGTCGCGCAGATGCCTCGCGTTCCTCATCGAATCTACCTCAACAGAAGCTCGATTTCTTCAGTTTCACCGATAGAAGTTGTTACGTCTGCGAGTTAGCTTCGTGCTGCAATTAGAACGGGGTCTAGAAGATGAGTAACGAGGGAGATATAACCAAAATCGTGAAACTGCGCAAGTTGGGCCTGAAAACCTTACGCCTTCCCGGTAGGCGTCTGCTTCTAGCACCATATCTCCCTTGTTTCTCATCCATTTTCACCCCGTGTTGCTGTCGTTGCGAAGCTAACTCGAGAGGGCTACGACTACAGTACGGCTTTAGTCCGTCGGATTGCACTTTTACCCTTTCGGAAACAAGACAACTAAGAGCGCTATGATTCGTCACGCTGCCCTTGCGTTCCTCATCAAATCTACCTCAACGGTAGCTCGATTTCTTCAGTTTCACCAATAGAAGTTGTTACACCTGCGAGTTAGCTTCGCGCTGCAATTAGAACGGGGTCTAGAAGATGAGTAACGAGGGAGATATGACCAAAATCGGGAAACCGCGCAAGTTGGGCCCGAAAACCTTACGCCTTCCCGGTAGGCGTCTGCTTTTAGCACCATATCTCCCTCGTTTCTCATCCATTTCACCCCGTTTCGCTGTCGTTGCGAAGCTAACTCGGGAGGGCTACGACTACATGCTGGCTTTGTCTGTCGGATTGCACTTTTACCCTTTCAAAAAGCACAGCTTAAGAGTGCTATGATTCATCGCGCAGACGCCTCGCGTTCCTCATCGAATCTACCTCAACGGAAGCTCGATTTCTTCATTTCACCGATAGAAGTTGTTACGTCCAGCAAGTTAGCTTCGCGCTGCAATTAGAACGGGGTCTAGAAGATGAGTAACGAGGGAGATATGACCAAAAATCGGGAAACCGCGCAAGTTGGGCCCGAAAACCTTACGCCCTCCCCGGTAGGTCTGCCTTGCTTAGCACCATATCTCCCTCGTTTCTCATCCATTTCACCCCGTTTTGCTGTCGTTACGAAGCTAACTCGGGAGGGCAGTACGACTACATGCTGGCTTTGTCCGGTCGGATTGCACTTTTACCCTTTCGAAAAAGCACAACTAAAAGTGCTATGATTCGTCGCGCAGAAGCCTGGCGTTCCTCATCGAATCTACCTCAACGGAAGCTCGATTTCTTCAGTTTCACTGATAGAAGTTGTTACGTCTGCGAGTTAGCTTCGCGCTGCAATTAGAACGGGGTCTAGAAGATGAGTAACGAGGGAGATATGACCAAAATCGGGAAACCGCGCAAGTTGGGCCCGAAAACCTTACGCCTTCCCGGTAGGCGTCGCTATCTAGCACCATATCTCCCTCGTTTCTCATCCATTTCACCCCGTTTTGCTGTTGTTGCGAAGCTAACTCGGAGGGGCTACGACTACATATTGGCTTTGTCCGTCGGATTACACTTTTACCCTTTCGAAAAGTACAAGCTAAAAGCGCCTGTATGATTCGTCGCGTAGACGCCTCGCGTTCCTCATCGAATCTACCTCAACGAAAGCTCGATTTCTTCAGTTTCACCTATAGAAGTTATTACATCTACGAGTTAGCTTCGCGCTGCACTTAGAACGGGGTCTAGAAGATGCGTAACGAGGGAGATATGACCAAAATAGGGAAACCGTGCAAGTTGGGCCTGAGAACCTTACGCCTTCCCGGTAGGCGTCTGCTTTTAGCACCATATCTCCCTCGTTTCTCATCCATTTCACCCCATTTTGATGTCGTTGCTGAGATGACTCAGAGGGCTACGACTACATTCTAAATTTGTCCGTCGGATTGCAATTTTACCCTTTCGATACAGCACAGCTAAAAGCGCTATAATTCGTTGCGTAGATACCTCGTGTTCCTCATCGAATCTACCTCAACGAAAGCTCGATTTATTCAGTTTCACCGATAGAAGTTGTTACGTCTGCGAGTTAACTTCGCGCTGCAATTAGAACGGGGTCTAGAAGATGAGTAACGAGGGAGATATGACCAAAATTGGGAAACCGCGCTAGTTGGGCCCAAAAACCTTACGCCTTCCCGGTAGGCGTCTGCTTCAAGCACCATATCTCCCTCGTTTCTCATCCATTTCACCCCGTTTTGCTGTCGTTGCAGAAGCTAACTCGGAGGGCTACGACTACATGCTGGCTTTGTCAGCCGGATTGCACTTTTACCCTTTCGAAAAAGCACAGCTAAAAGAGCGTTATGATTCGTCGCGTAGATGCCTTTCGTGTTCCTCATCGAATCTACCTCAACTAAGCTTGATTTCTTCAGTTTCACCAATAGAAGTTGTTACGTCTGCGAGTTAGCTTCGCGCTGCACTTAGAACGGGGTCTAGAAGATGCGTAACGAGGGAGATATGACCAAAATCGGGAAACCGCGCAAGTTGGGCCCGAAAACCTTACGCCTTCCCGGTAGGCGTCTGCTTCTAGCACCATATCTCCCTCGTTTCTCATCCATTTCACCGCGTTTTGATATCGTTGCAAAGCTGACTCAGAGGGCTACGACTACATGCTGAATTTGTCCGTCGGATTACACTTTTACCCTTTCAATACAGCACAGCTAAAAGAACTATGATTCGTCGCGTAGATACCTCGTGTTCCTCATCGAATCTACCTCAACAGGAGCTTGATTTATTCAGTTTCACCGATAGAAGTTCTTACGTCTGCGAGTTAGCTTCGCGCTGCAATTAGAATGGGGTCTAGAAGATGAGTAACGAGGGAGATATGACCAAAATTGGGAAGCCGCGCAAGTTGGGCCCGAGAACCTTACGCCTTCCCGGTAGGCGTCTGCTTCTAGCACCATATCACCCTCGTTTCTCATCCATTTCACCCCGTTTTGCTGTCGTTGCGAAGCTAACTCAGAGGGCTACGACTACATGTTGGCTTTGTCCGTCGGATTGCACTTTTACCCTTTCGAAACAGCACAGCTAAAAGCGCTATGATTCATCGAGCAGATGCCTCGTGTTCCTCATCGAATCTACCTGAACGAAAGCTCGATTTCTTCAATTTCACCGATAGAAGTTGTTACGTCTGTGAGTTAGCTTCGCGCTGCAATTAGAACGGGGTCTAGAAGATGAGTAACGGGGGAGATATGACCAAAATCGGGAAAACTGCGCAAGTTGGGCCCGAGAACCTTATGCCTTCCCGGTAGGCGTCTCGCTTTTAGCACCATATCTCCCTCGTTTCTCATCCATTTCACCCCATTTTGCTGTCGTTGCGAAGCTAACTCGGAGAGCTACGACTACATTGGCAAATTTGTCCGTCGGATTGCACTTTTACCTTTTTCGAAACAAGCACAGCTAAAAGCGCTATGATTCGTCGCGCGAGTACGCTCGCGTTCCTCATCAAATCTACCTCAACGGAAGCTCGATTTCTTCAATTTTACTAATAGAAGTTGTTAAGTCTGCGAGTTAGCTTCTGCGCCGCAATTCGAACGGGGTCTAGAAGATGAGTAACGAGGGAGATATGACCAAAATTGGGAAACCGCGCAAGTTGGGCCCGAAAACCTTACGCCTTCCCGGTAGGCGTCCGCTTTTAGCACCATATCTCCCTCGTTTCTCATCCATTTCACCCGTTTTGCTGTCGTTGCGAAGCTAACTCGGAGGGCTACGACTACATGCTAGCTTTTGTCCGTCGGATTGCACTTTTACCCTTTCGAAAACAGCACGCCTAAGAGCGCTTTAATTCATCGCGCGATACCTCGCGTTCCTCATCGAATCTACCTCAACGGAAGCTCGATTTCTTCAGTTTCACCGATAGAAGTTGTTACGTCTGCGAGTTAGCTTCGCTTTGCAATTAGAACGGGGTCTAGAAGTTGAGTAACGAGGGAGATATGACCAAAATCGGGAAACCGCGCAAATTGGGCCCGAAAACCTTACGCCTTCCCGGTAGGCATCTGCTTCAAGCACCATATCTCCCTCGTTTATCATCCATTTCACCCTGTTTTGCTGTCGTTGCGAAGCTAACTCAGAGGGATACGACTACATGCTGGCTTTGTCCGTCGGATTGCACTTTTACCCTTTCGAAAAAGCACAAAAAAAGTGCTATGATTCGTCGCGCAGATGCCTCGCGTTCCTCATCGAATCTACCTCAACGAAAGCTCGATTTCTTCAGTTTCACCAATAGAAGTTGTTACGTCTGCGAGTTAGCTTCGCGCTGCAATTAGAACGGGGTCTAGAAGATGCGTAACGAGGGAGATATGACCAAAATCGGGAAACCGCGCAAGTTGGGCCCGAAAACCTTACGCCTTCCCGGTAGGCGTCTGCTTCTAGCACCATATCTCCCTCGTTTCTCATCCATTTCACCCCGTTTTTCTGTCGTTGCGAAGCTAACTCAGAGGGCTACGACTACATGCTGGCTTTGTCCGTCGGATTGCACTTTTACCCTTTCGAAAAAGCACAGCTAAAAGTGCTATGATTCGTCGCGCAGATGCCTCGCATTCCTCATCGAATCTACCTCAACGGAAGCTCGATTTCTTCAGTTTCACCGATAGAAGTTGTTAGGTCTGCGAGTTAGCTTCGCGCTGCAATTAGAACGGGGTCTAGAAGATGAGTAACGAGGGAGATATGACCAAAATCGGGAAACCGCGCAAGTTGGGCCCGAAAACCTTACGCCTTCCCGGTAGGCGTCTGCTTCTAGCACCATATCTCCCTCGTTTCTCATCCATTTCACCCCGTTTTGCTGTCGTTGCGAAGCTAACTCAGAGGGCTACGACTACATGCTGGCTTTGTCCGTCGGATTGCACTTTTACCCTTTCGAAAAAGCACAGCTAAAAGTGCTATGATTCGTCGCGCAGATGCCTCGCGTTCCTCATCGAATCTACCTCAACGGAAGCTCGATTTCTTTAGTTTCCCCGATAGAAGTTGTTACGCCTGCGAGTTAGCTTCGTGCTGCAATCAGAACGGGGTCTAGAAGATGAGTAACGAGGGAGATATGACCAAAATTGGGAAACCGCGCAAGTTGGGCCCGAAAACCTTACGCCTTCCCGGTAGGCGTCTGCTTCTAGCACCATATCACCCTCGTTTCTCATCCATTTCACCCCGTTTTGCTACGTTGTCGAAGCTAACTCGGGAGGGCTACAACTACATGTTGGCTTTGTCCGTCGGATTGCACTTTTACCCTTTTCGAAACAGCACAGCTAAAAGCGCTATGATTCATCGCGCAGATGCCTCGCGTTCCTCATCGAATCTACCTCAACGGAAGCTCGATTTCTTCAGTTTCACCGATAGAAGTTGTTATGTCTGCGAGTTAGCTTCGCGCTGCAATTAGAACGGGGTCTAGAAGATGAGTAACGAGGGAGATATGACCAAAATCGGGAAACCGCGCAAGTTGGGCCCGAAAACCTTACGCCTTCCCGGTAGGCGTCTAGCTTTTAGCACCATATCACCCTCGTTTCTCATCCATTTCACCCCGTTTTGCTGTCGTTACGAAGCTAACTCAGAGGGCTACGACTACATGTTGGCTTTGTCCGTCGGATTGCACTTTTACCCTTTCGAAACAGCACAGCTAAAAGTGCTATGATTCGTCGCGCAGATGCCTCGTGTTCCTCATCAAATCTACCTCAACGGAAGCTCGATTTCTTCAGTTTCACCGATAGAAGTTGTTACGTCTGCGAGTTAGCTTCGCGCTGCAATTAGAACGGGGTCTAGAAGATGAGTAACGAGGGAGATATGACCAAAATTGGGAAACCGTGTAAGTTGGGCCCGAAAACCTTACGCCTTCCCGGTAGGCGTCTGCTTTTAGCACCATATCTCCCTCGTTTCTCATCCATTTCACCCCATTTTGATGTCGTTGCGAAGCTGACTCAGAGAGCTATGACTACAGGCTGAATTTGTTCGTCGGATTGCACTTTTACCCTTTCGAAATAGCACAGCTAAAAGCGCTATGATTTGTCGTGCAGATGCCTCGCGTTCCTCATCAAATCTACCTCAACGGAAGCTCGATTTCTTCAATTTTACTAATAGAAGTTGTTAAGCTGCGAGTTAGCTTCGCGCTGCAATCAGAACGGGGTCTAGAAGATGAGTAACGAGGGAGATATGACCAAAATTGAGAAACCGCGCAAGTTGGGCCCGAAAACCTTACGCCTTCCCGGTAGGCGTCTACTTTTAGCACCATATCTCCCTCGTTTCTCATCCATTTCACCCCGTTTTGCTGTCGTTGCGAAGCTAACTCAGAGGGCTACGACTACATGCTAGATTTGTCTGTCGGATTGCACTTTTACCCTTTCGAAACAGCACAGCTAAGAGCGCTTTAATTCATCACGCAGATGCCTTGCGTTCCTCATAGAATCTACCTCAACGGAAGCTCGATTTCTTCAATTTCACCGATAGAAGTTGTTAGGTCTGCGAGTTAGCTTCGCTCTGCAATTAGAACGGGGTCTAGAAGATGAGTAACGAGGGAGATATGACCAAAATCGGGAAACCGCGCAAGTTGGGCCCGAAAACCTTACGCCTTCCCGGTAGGCGTCTACTTTTAACACCATATCACCCTCGTTTCTCATCCATTTCACCCCGTTTTGCTGTCATTGTGAGACTAACTCAGAGGGCTACAACTACATGTTAGCTTTGTCTGTCGGATTGCACTTTTACCCTTTCGAAATATCACAGCTAAAAGCGCTATGATTCGTCGCGCAGATGCCTCACGTTCCTCGTTGAATCTACCTCAACGGAAGCTCGATTTCTTCAATTTCACCGATAGAAGTTGTTACGTCTGTGCGTTAGCTTCGCGCTGCAATTAGAACGGGGTCTAGAAGATGAGTAACGAGGGAGATATGACCAAAATTGGGAAACCGCGCAGGTTGGGCCCGAAAACCTTACGCCTATCTGGTAGGCGTCTACTTTTAGCACCATATCACCCTCGTTTCTCATCCATTTCACCCCGTTTTGCTGTCGTTACGAAGCTAACTCAGAGGGTTACGACTACATGTTGGCTTTGTCTGTCGGATTGCACTTTTACCCTTTTGAAACAGCACAGCTAAAAGCGCTATGATTCGTCGCGCAGATACCTCGTGTTCCTCATCCAATCTACCTCAACGGAAGCTCGATTTCTTCAGTTTCACCGATAGAAGTTGTTACGTCTGTGAGTTAGCTTCGCGCTGCAATTAGAACGGGGTCTAGAAGATGAGTAACGGGGGAGATATGACCAAAATCGGGAAACTGCGTAAGTTGGGCCCGAGAACCTTATGCCTTCCCGGTAGGCGTCTACTTTTAGCACCATATCTCCCTCGTTTCTCATCCATTTCACCCCATTTTGATGTCGTTGCGAAGCTGACTCAGAGAGCTATGACTACATGCTGAATTTGTCCGTCGGATTGCACTTTTACCCTTTCGAAACAGTATAGCTAAAAGCGCTATTATTCGTCGCGCAGATGCCTCGCGTTCCTCATCAAATCTACCCCAACGGAAGCTCGATTTCTTCAATTTTACTAATAGAAGTTGTTAAGATGCGAGTTAGCTTCGCGCTGCAATCAGAACGGGGTCTAGAAGATGAGTAACGAGGGAGATATGACCAAAATTGAGAAACCGCGCAAGTTGGGCCCGAAAACCTTACGCCTTCCCGGTAGGAGTCTGCTTTTAGCACCATATCTCCCTCGTTTCTCATCCATTTCACCCCATTTTGCTGTTGTTACCAAGCTAACTTAGAGGGATACGACTACATGCTGGCTTTTTCCGTCGGATTGCACTTTTACCCTTTTGAAAAAGCACAGCTAAAAGTGCTATGATTCGTCGCGCAGATGCCTTACGTTCCTCATCAAATCTACCTCAATGGAAGCTCGATTTCTTCAATTTCACCGATACAAGTTGTTACATCTGCGAGTTAGCTTCGCGCTGCACTTAGAACGGGGTCTAGAAGATACGTAACGAGGGAGATATGACCAAAATAGGGAAACCGCGCAAGTTGGGCCTGAGAACCCTACGCCTTCCCGGTAGGCGTCTACTTTTAGCACCATATCTCCCTCGTTTCTCATCTATTTTACCCCGTTTTGATGTCGTTGCGAAGCTGACTTAGAGGGCTACGACTACATACTGAATTTGTCCGTCGGATTGCAATTTTACCCTTTCGATACAGCACAGCTAAAAGCGCTATGATTCATCGCGTAGATGCCTCGTGTTCCTCGTCGAATCTACCTCAATGGAAGCTCGATTTCTTCAATTTCACAGATACAAGTTGTTAGGTCTGCGAGTTAGCTTCGCGCTGCACTTAGAACGGGGTCTAGAAGATGCGTAACGAGGGAGATATGACCAAAATAGGGAAACCGCGCAAGTTGGGCCTGAGAACCTTACGCCTTCCCGGTAGGCGTCTGCTTTTAGCACCATATCTCCCTTGTTTCTCATCTATTTTACACTGTTTTGATGTCGTTGCGAAGCTGACTCAGAGGGCTACGACTACATACTGAATTTGTCCGTCGGATTGCAATTTTACCCTTTCGATACAGCACAGCTAAAAGCGCTATGATTCGTCGCGTAGATACCTCGTGTTCCTCATCGAATCTACCTCAACGAAAGCTCGATTTCTTCAATTTTACCGATAGAAGTTGTTACGTCTGCGAGTTAGCTTCGCGCTGCAATTAGAACGGGGTCTAGAAGATGAGTAACGAGGGAGATATGACCAAAATTGGGAAACCGTGCAAGTTGGGCCCGAAAACCTTACGCCTTCCCGGTAGGCGTCTGCTTTTAGCACCATATCTCCCTCGTTTCTCATCCATTTCACCCCCGTTTTGCAATCCTTGCGAAGCTAACTCGGAGGGCTACGCCTACATATTTTCTTTGTCCGTCGGATTGCACTTTTACCCTTTCGAAAAAGTACAGCTAAAAGCGCTATGATTCATCGCGCAGATGCCTCGCGTTCCTCGTCGAATCTACCTCAACGGAAGCTCGATTTCTTCAGTTTCACCGATAGAAGTTGTTATGTCTGCGAGTTAGCTTAGCGCTGCAATTAGAACGGGGTCGCGAAGATGAGTAACGAGGGAGATATAACAAAAATCGGGAAACCGCGCAAGTTGGGCCCGAAAACCTTACTCCTTCCCGTAGGCGTCTGCTTTTAGCACCATATCTCCCTCGTTTCGCATCCATTTCACCCCGTTTTTATGTCGTTGCGAAGCTAACTCAGAGGGCTACGACTACATGCTGGCTTTGTCCATTGTATTGCACTTTTACCCTTTCGAAACAGCAGAGCTAAAAGCGATATGATTCGTCGCGCAGATGCCTGGCGTTCCTCATCAAATATACCTCAACAGAAGCTCGATTTCTTCAGTTTCACCGGTAGAAGTTGTTACGTCTACGAGTTAGCTTCGCGCTGCAATTAGAACGGGGTCTAGAAGATGAGTAACGAGGGAGATATGACCAAAATTGGGGAAACCGTGCAAGTTGGGCCCGAAAACCTTACGCCTTCCCGGTAGCCGTCTGCTTTTAGCACCATATCACCCTCGTTTCTCATCTATTTCACCCCGTTTTGCAATCCTTGCGAAGCTAACTCAGAGGGCTACACCTACATATTTTCTTTGTCCGTCGGATTACACTTTTACCCTTTCGAAAAAGCACAGCTAAAAGCACTATGATTCGTCGTGCAGATGCCTCGCGTTCCTCGTCGAATCTACCTCAACGGAAGCTCGATTTCTTCAGTTTCACCAGGTAGAAGTTGTTACGTCTATGAGTTAGCTTCGCGCTGCAATTAGAACGGGGTCTAGAAGATGAGTAACGAGGAGAGATATGACCAAAATCGGGAAACCGTGCAAGTTGGGCCCAAAAACCTTACGCCTTCCCGGTAGCCGTACGCCTTTAGCACCATATCACCCTCGTTTCTCATCTATTTCACCCCGTTTTGCAATCCTTGCGAAGCTAACTCGAGAGGGCTACGCCTACATATTTTCTTTGTCCGTCGGATTGCACTTTTACCCTTTCGAAAAAGATGCCGGCTAAAAGCGCTATGATTCATCGCGCAGATGCCTCGCGTTCCTCGTCGAATCTACCTCAACGGAAGCTCGATTTCTTCAGTTTCACCGATAGAAGTTGTTATGTCTGCGAGTTAGCTTCGCGCTGCAATTAGAACGGGGTCTCGAAGATGAGTAACGAGGGAGATATAACAAAAATCGGGAAACCGCGCAAGTTGGGCCCGAAAACCTTACTCCTTCCCGTAGGCGTCTGCTTTTAGCACCATATCTCCCTCGTTTCGCATCCATTTCACCCCGTTTTTATGTCGTTGCGAAGCTAACTCAGAGGGCTACGACTACATGCTGGCTTTGTCCATTGTATTGCACTTTTACCCTTTCGAAACAGCAGAGCTAAAAGCGATATGATTCGTCGCGCAGATGCCTGGCGTTCCTCATCAAATATACCTCAACAGAAGCTCGATTTCTTCAGTTTCACCGGTAGAAGTTGTTACGTCTATGAGTTAGCTTCGCGCTGCAATTAGAACGGGGTCTAGAAGATGAGTAACGAGGGAGATATGACCAAAATTGGGAAACCGTGCAAGTTGGGCCCGAAAACCTTACGCCTTCCCGGTAGCCGTCTGCTTTTAGTACCATATCACCCTCGTTTCTCATCTATTTCACCCCGTTTTGCAATCCTTGCGAAGCTAACTCAGAGGGCTACACCTACATATTTTCTTTGTCCGTCGGATTACACTTTTACCCTTTCGAAAAAGCACAGCTAAAAGCACTATGATTCGTCGTGCAGATGCCTCGCGTTCCTCGTCGAATCTACCTCAACGGAAGCTCGATTTCTTCAGTTTCACCGGTAGAAGTTGTTACGTCTACGAGTTAGCTTCGCGCTGCAATTAGAACGGGGTCTAGAAGATGAGTAACGAGAGAGATATGACCAAAATCGGGAAACCGTGCAAGTTGGGCCCAAAAACCTTACGCCTTCCCGGAAGCCGTCTGCTTTTAGCACCATATCACCCTCGTTTCTCATCTATTTCACCCCGTTTTGCAATCCTTGCGAAGCTAACTCGAGAGGGCTACGCCTACATATTTTCTTTGTCCGTCGGATTGCACTTTTACCCTTTCGAAAAGTACGGCTAAAAGCGCTATGATTCATCGCGCAGATGCCTCGCGTTCCTCGTCGAATCTACCTCAACGGAAGCTCGATTTCTTCAGTTTCACCGATAGAAGTTGTTACGTCTGCGAGTTAGCTTCGCGCTGCAATTAGAACGGGGTCTAGAAGATGAGTAACGAGGGAGATATGACCAAAATTGGGAAACCGTGTAAGTTGGGCCCGAAAACCTTACGCCTTCCCGGTAGGCGTCTGCTTTTAGCACCATATCTCCCTCGTTTCTCATCCATTTCACCCCGTTTTGCTATCGTTGCGAAGCTAACTTAGAGGGCTACGCCTACATATTTGCTTTGTCCGTCGGATTGCACTTTTACCCTTTCGAAAAAGCACAGCAAAAAGCGCTATGATTCGTCGTGCAGATGCCTCGTGTTCCTCGTCGAATCTACCTCAACAGAAGCTCCATTTCTTCAGGTTCACTGATAGAAGTTGTTACGTCTATGAGTTAGCTTCGCGTTGCAATTAGAACGGGGTTTAGAAGATGAGTAACGAGGGAGATATGACCAAAATCGGGAAACCGCGCAAGTTGGGCCCGAAAACCTTACGCCTTCTCGGTAGGCATCTTCTTTTAGCACCATATCTCCCTCGTTTCTCATCCATTTCACCCCGTTTTGATGTCGTTGCGAAGCTGACTCAGAGCGCTACGACTACATGCTGAATTTGTCCGTTGGATTGCACTTTTACCCTTTCGATACAGCATAGCTAAAAGTGTTATGATTCGTCGCGTAGATTCCTCGTGTTCCTCATCGAATCTACCTCAACGGAAGCTTGATTTATTCCGTTTCACCGATAGAAGTTGTTACGTCTACGAGTTCACTTCGCGCTGCAATTAGAACGGGGTCTAGAAGATGAGTAACGAGGGAGATATGACCAAAATTGGGAAACCGCGCAAGTTGGGCCCGAGAACCTTACGCCTTCCCGGTAGGCGTCTGCTTCTAGCACCATATCTCCCTCGTTTATCATCCATTTCACCCCGTTTTGCTGTTGTTGCGAAGCTAACTCAGAGGGATACGACTACATGCTGGCTTTGTCCATCGGATTGCACTTTTACCCTTTCGAAAAAGCACAGCTCAAAGTGCTATGATTCGTCGCGCAGATGCCTCGCGTTCCTCGTCAAATCTACCTCAACGGAAGCTCGATTTCTTCAGTTTCACCGATAGAAGTTGTTACGTCTGCGAGTTAGCTTCGCGCTGCAATTAGAACGAGGTTTCGAAGATGAGTAACGAGGGAGATATAACAAAAATCGAGAAACCGCGTAAGTTGGGCCCGAAAACCTTACGCCTTCCCGGTAGGCGTCTGCTTCTAGCACCATATCTCCCTCGTTTCTCATCCATTTCACCCCGTTTTGCTGTTGTTGCGAAGCTAACTTAGAGGGCTATGACTACATGCTGGCTTTGTCTGTCGGATTGCACTTTTACCCTTTCGAAACAGCACAGCTAAGAGCGCTATGATTCATCGCGCAGATGCCTCACGTTCCTCATCGAATCTACCTCAACGGAAGCTCTATTTCTTCAGTTTGAACGATACAAGTTGTTACTTCTGCGAGTTAGCTTCGCTCTGCAATTAGAACGGGGTCTAGAAGATGAGTAACGAGGGAGATATGACCAAAATCGGGAAACCGCGCAAGTTGGGCCTGAAAACCTTACGCCTTCCCAGTAGGCGTGTTCTTTTAGCACCATATCACCCTCGTTTCTCATCCATTTCATCCCGTTTTGCTGTCATTGCGAAACTAACTCAGAGGGCTACGACTACATGTTGGCTTTGTCCGTCGGATTGCACTTTTACCCTTTCGAAATAGCACAGCTAAAAGCGCTATGATTCGTCGCGCAGATGCTTCACGTTCCTCGTCGAATCTACCTCAACGGAAGCTCAATTTCTTCAGTTTCACCAATAGAAGTTCTTATGTCTGTGAGTTAGCTTCGCGCTGCAATCAGAATGGGGTCTAGAACATGAGTAACGGGGGAGATATGACCAAAATCGGGAAACCGCGTAAGTTTGGCCCGAGAACCTTACGCCTTCCCGGTAGGCGTCTGCTTTTAGCACCATATCTCCCTCGTTTCTCATCCATTTCACCCCGTTTTGATGTCGTTGCGAAGCTGACTCAGAGAGCTACGACTACATGCTGAATTTGTCCGTCGGATTGAACTTTTACCATTTTGAAATAGCACAGCTAAAAGCGCTATGATTTGTCGCGCAGATGCCTCACATTCCTCGTCGAATCTACCTCAACAGAAGCTCGATTTCTTCAGTTTCACCAATAGAAGTTGTTACATCTGTGAGTTAGCTTTGCTCTGCAATTAGAACGGGGTCTAGAAGATGAGTAACGGGGGAGATATGACCAAAATCGGGAAACTGCGTAAGTTGGGCCTGAGAACCTTACGCCTTCCCGGTAGGCGTCTGCTATTAGCACCATATCTCCCTCGTTTCTCATCCATTTCACCCCATTTTGATGTCTTTGCGAAGCTGACTCAGAGGGCTATGACTACATGCTAAATTTGTCCGTCGGATTGCACTTTTACCCTTTTGAAACAGCACAGCTAAAAGCGCTATAATTCGTCACGCAGATGCCTCGCGTTCCTCATCAAATCTATCTCAACGGAAGCTCGATTTCTTCAATTTTACTAATAGAAGTTGTTAAGCTGCGAGTTAGCTTCGCGTTGCAATCAGAACAGGGTCTAGAAGATGAGTAACGAGGGAGATATGACCAAAATTTAGAAACCGCGCAAGTTGGGCCTGAAAACCTTACGCCTTCCCGATAGGCGTCTGCTTTTCGCACCATATCTCCCTCGTTTCTCATCCATTTCACCCCGTTTTGCTGTCGTTACGAAGCTAACTCAGAGGGCTACGACTATATGCTGGCTTTGTCTATCGGATTGTACTTTTACCCTTTCAAAACAGCAAAGCTAGGAGCGCTATGATTCATCGCGCAGATGCCTCGCGTTCCTCATCAAATATACCTCAATAGAAGCTCGATTTCTTCAGTTTCACCGGTAGAAGTTGTTACGTCTACGAGTTAGCTTCGCGCTGCAATTAGAACGGGGTCTAGAAGATGAGTGACGAGGGAGATATGACCAAAATTGAGAAACCGCGCAAGTTGGGCCCGAAAACCTTACGCCTTCCCGGTAGGCGTCTGCTTTTCGCACCATATCTCCCTCGTTTCTCATCCATTTCACCCCATTTTGCTGTCATTACGAAGCTAACTCAGAGGGCCTCGACTATATGCTGGCTTTGTCTGTCGGATTGTACTTTTACCCTTTCAAAACAGCAAAGCTAGGAGCGCTATGATTCATTGCGCAGATTCCTCGCGTTCCTCATCAAATATACCTCAACAGAAGCTCGATTTCTTCAGTTTCACCGGTAGAAGTTGTTACGTCTACGAGTTAGCTTCGCGCTGCAATTAGAACGGGGTCTAGAAAATGAGTAACGAGGGAGATATGACCAAAATCGGGAAACCGCGCAAGTTGGGCCCAAAACCTTACGCCTTCCCGTTAGCCGTCTGCTTTTAGCACCATATCACCCTCGTTTCTCATCTATTTCACCACGTTTTGCTGTCGTTGTGAAGCTAACTCAGAGGGCTACGACTACATGTTGGCTTTCTCCGTCGGATTGCACTTTTACCCTTTCGAAACAGCAAAGCTAAGAGCGCTATGATTCATCGCGCAGATGCCTCGCGTTCCTCATCAAATATACCTCAACAGAAGCTCGATTTCTTCAGTTTCACCGGTAGAAGTTGTTACGTCTACGAGTTAGCTTCGCGCTGCAATTAGAACGGGGTCTAGAAGATGAGTAACGAGAGAGATATGACCAAAATCGGGAAACCGTGCAAGTTGGGCCCAAAAACCTTACGCCTTCCCGGTAGCCGTCTGCTTTTAGCACCATATCACCCTCGTTTCTCATCTATTTCACCCCGTTTTGCAATCCTTGCGAAGCTAACTCAGAGGGCTACGCCTACATATTTTCTTTGTCCGTCGGATTGCACTTTTACCCTTTCGAAAAAGTACAGCTAAAAGCGCTATGATTCATCGCGCAGATGCCTCGCGTTCCTCGTCGAATCTACCTCAACGGAAGCTCGATTTCTTCAGTTTCACCGATAGAAGTTGTTATGTCTGCGAGTTAGCTTCGCGCTGCAATTAGAACGGGGTCTCGAAGATGAGTAACGAGGGAGATATAACAAAAATCGGGAAACCGCGCAAGTTGGGCCCGAAAACCTTACTCCTTCCCGTAGGCGTCTGCTTTTAGCACCATATCTCCCTCGTTTCGCATCCATTTCACCCCGTTTTTATGTCGTTGCGAAGCTAACTCAGAGGGCTACGACTACATGCTGGCTTTGTCCATTGTATTGCACTTTTACCCTTTCGAAACAGCAGAGCTAAAAGCGATATGATTCGTCGCGCCAGATGCCTCGGCGTTCCTCATCAAATATACCTCAACAGAAGCTCGATTTCTTCAGTTTCACCGATAGAAGTTGTTACGTCTACGAGTTAGCTTCGCGCTGCAATTAGAACGGGGTCTAGAAGATGAGTAACGAGGGAGATATGACCAAAATTGGGAAACCGTGCAAGTTGGGCCCGAAAACCTTACGCCTTCCCGGTAGCCGTCTGCTTTTAGCACCATATCACCCTCGTTTCTCATCTATTTCACCCCGTTTTGCAATCCTTGCGAAGCTAACTCAGAGGGCTACACCTACATATTTTCTTTGTCCGTCGGATTACACTTTTACCCTTTCGAAAAAGCACAGCTAAAAGCACTATGATTCGTCGTGCAGATGCCTCGCGTTCCTCGTCGAATCTACCTCAACGGAAGCTCGATTTCTTCAGTTTCACCGGTAGAAGTTGTTACGTCTACGAGTTAGCTTCGCGCTGCAATTAGAACGGGGTCTAGAAGATGAGTAACGAGAGAGATATGACCAAAATCGGGAAACCGTGCAAGTTGGGCCCAAAAACCTTACGCCTTCCCGGTAGCCGTCTGCTTTTAGCACCATATCACCCTCGTTTCTCATCTATTTCACCCCGTTTTGCAATCCTTGCGAAGCTAACTCAGAGGGCTACGCCTACATATTTTCTTTGTCCGTCGGATTGCACTTTTACCCTTTCGAAAAAGTACAGCTAAAAGCGCTATGATTCATCGCGCAGATGCCTCGCGTTCCTCGTCGAATCTACCTCAACGGAAGCTCGATTTCTTCAGTTTCACCGATAGAAGTTGTTATGTCTGCGAGTTAGCTTCGCGCTGCAATTAGAACGGGGTCTCGAAGATGAGTAACGAGGGAGATATAACAAAAATCGGGAAACCGCGCAAGTTGGGCCCGAAAACCTTACTCCTTCCCGTAGGCGTCTGCTTTTAGCACCATATCTCCCTCGTTTCGCATCCATTTCACCCCGTTTTTATGTCGTTGCGAAGCTAACTCAGAGGGCTACGACTACATGCTGGCTTTGTCCATTGTATTGCACTTTTACCCTTTCGAAACAGCAGAGCTAAAAGCGATATGATTCGTCGCGCAGATGCCTGGCGTTCCTCATCAAATATACCTCAACAGAAGCTCGATTTCTTCAGTTTCACCGGTAGAAGTTGTTACGTCTACGAGTTAGCTTCGCGCTGCAATTAGAACGGGGTCTAGAAGATGAGTAACGAGGGAGATATGACCAAAATTGGGAAACCGTGCAAGTTGGGCCCGAAAACCTTACGCCTTCCCGGTAGCCGTCTGCTTTTAGCACCATATCACCCTCGTTTCTCATCTATTTCACCCCGTTTTGCAATCCTTGCGAAGCTAACTCGAGAGGGCTACACCTACATATTTTCTTTGTCCGTCGGATTACACTTTTACCCTTTCGAAAAGCACGACTAAAAGCACTATGATTCGTCGTGCAGATGCCTCGCGTTCCTCGTCGAATCTACCTCAACGGAAGCTCGATTTCTTCAGTTTCACCGGTAGAAGTTGTTACGTCTACGAGTTAGCTTCGCGCTGCAATTAGAACGGGGTCTAGAAGATGAGTAACGAGAGAGATATGACCAAAATCGGGAAACCGTGCAAGTTGGGCCCAAAAACCTTACGCCTTCCCGGTAGCCGTCTGCTTTTAGCACCATATCACCCTCGTTTCTCATCTATTTCACCCCGTTTTGCAATCCTTGCGAAGCTAACTCAGAGGGCTACGCCTACATATTTTCTTTGTCCGTCGGATTGCACTTTTACCCTTTCGAAAAAGTACAGCTAAAAGCGCTATGATTCATCGCGCAGATGCCTCGCGTTCCTCGTCGAATCTACCTCAACGGAAGCTCGATTTCTTAAGTTTCACCGATAGAAGTTGTTATGTCTGCGAGTTAGCTTCGCGCTGCAATTAGAACGGGGTCTCGAAGATGAGTAACGAGGGAGATATAACAAAAATCGGGAAACCGCGCAAGTTGGGCCCGAAAACCTTACTCCTTCCCATAGGCGTCTGCTTTTAGCACCATATCTCCCTCGTTTCGCATCCATTTCACCCCGTTTTTATGTCGTTGCGAAGCTAACTCAGAGGGCTACGACTACATGCTGGCTTTGTCCATTGTATTGCACTTTTACCCTTTCGAAACAGCAGAGCTAAAAGCGATATGATTCGTCGCGCAGATGCCTGGCGTTCCTCATCAAATATACCTCAACAGAAGCTCGATTTCTTCAGTTTCACCGGTAGAAGTTGTTACGTCTATGAGTTAGCTTCGCGCTGCAATTAGAACGGGGTCTAGAAGATGAGTAACGAGGGAGATATGACCAAAATTGGGAAACCGCGCAAGTTGGGCCCGAAAACCTTACGCCTTCCCGGTAGCCGTCTGCTTTTAGTACCATATCACCCTCGTTTCTCATCTATTTCACCCCGTTTTGCAATCCTTGCGAAGCTAACTCAGAGGGCTACACCTACATATTTTCTTTGTCCGTCGGATTACACTTTTACCCTTTCGAAAAAGTACAGCTAAAAGCACTATGATTCGTCGTGCAGATGCCTCGCGTTCCTCGTCGAATCTACCTCAACGGAAGCTCGATTTCTTCAATTTCATCGATAGAAGTTGTTACGTCTACGAGTTAGCTTCGCGCTGCAATTAGAACGGGGTCTAGAAGATGAGTAACGAGGGAGATATGGCCAAAATCGGGAAACCGTGCAAGTTGGGCCCGAAAACTTACGCCTTTCCGGTAGGCGTCTGCTTTTAGCACCATATCACCCTCGTTTCTCATCCATTTCACCCCTTTTTGCTGTCGTTGCGAAGCTAACTCAGAGGGCTACGTCTACATGTTTGCTTTGTCCATCAGATTGCACTTTTACCCTTTCGAAAAAGCACAGCTAAAAGCGCTAGGATTCGTCGCGCATATGCCTCGCGTTCCTCATCGAATCTACCTCAACGGAAGCTCGATTTCTTCAGTTTCACTGAAAGAAGTTGTTAAGTCTGCGAGTTAGCTTCGCGCTGCAATTAGAACGGGATCTAGAAGATGCGTAACGAGGGAGATATGACCAAAATTGGGAAACCGCGCAAGTTGGGCCCAAAAACCTTACGCCTTCCCGGTAGGCATCTGCTTCTAGCACCATATCTCCCTCGTTTCTCATCCATTTCACCCCATTTTGCTGTCGTTGCGAAGCTAACTCAGAGGGCTACGACTACATGCTGGCTTTGTCCGTCGGATTGCACTTTTACCCTTTCGAAAAAGCACAGCTAAAAGCACTATGATTCATCGCGCAGATGCCTCGCGTTCCTCGTCGATTCTACCTCAACGGAAGCTCGATTTCTTCAGTTTCACCGATAGAAGTTGTTACGTCTGCGAGTTAGCTTCACACTGCAATTAGAACGGGGTCTAGAAGATGCGTAACGAGGGAGATATGACCAAAATCGGGAAACTGCGCAAGTTGGGCCCGAAAACCTTACGCCTTCCCGGTAGGCATCTGCTTCTAGCACCATATCTCCCTCGTTTCTCATCCATTTCACCCCATTTTGCTGTCGTTACGAAGCTAACTCAGAGGGCTAGGACTACATGCTGGCTTTGTCCGTCGGATTGCACTTTTACCCTTTCGAAAAAGCACAGCTAAAAGTGCTATGATTCATCACGCAGATGCCTCACGTTCCTCATCGAATCTACCTTAACAGAAGCTCGATTTATTTATTTTCACTGATAGAAGTTGTTACGTCTGCAAGTTAGCTTTGCGCTGCAATTAGAACGGGGTCTAGAAGATGAGTAACGAGGGAGATATGACCAAAATTGAGAAACCGTGCAAGTTGGGCCTGAGAACCTTACGCCTTCCCGGTAGGCGTCTGCTTTTAGCACCATATCTCCCTCGTTTCGCATCCAGTTCACCCCATTTTTATGTCATTGCGAAGGTTACTCAGAGGGCTACGACTACATGCTGGCTTTGTCCGTTGGATTGCACTTTTACCCTTTCGAAACAGCAGAGCTAAAAGCGATATGATTCGTCACGCAGATGCCTCGCGTTCCTCATCGAATCTACCTCAACGGAAGCTCGATTTCTTCAGTTTTATCGATAGAAGTTGTTACACTGCGAGTTAGCTTCGTGCTACAATCAGAACGGGGTCTAGAAGATGAGTAACGAGGGAGATATGACCAAAATTGAGAAACCGTGCAAGTTGGGCCTTAGAACCTTATGCCTTCCCGGTAGGCGTCTGCTTTTAGCACCATATCTCCCTTGTTTCTCATCCATTTCACCCCGTTTTGATGTCGTTGCGAAGCTGACTCAGAGGGCTACGACTACATGCTGAATTTGTCCGTCGGATTGCACTTTTACCCTTTCGATACAGCACAGCTAAAAGCGCTATGATTCATCGCGTAGATGCCTCGTGTTCCTCGTTGAATCTACCTTAATAGAAGCTTGATTTCTTCAGTTTCACCGATAGAAGTTGTTACGTCTGCGAGTTAGCTTCGCACTGCAATTAGAACGGGGTCTAGAAGATGAGTAACGAGGGAGATATGACCAAAATCGGGAAATTGCGCAAGTTGGGCCCGAAAACCTTACGCCTTCCCGGTAGGCGTCTGCTTCTAGCACCATATCTCCCTCGTTTCTCATCCATTTCACCCCGTTTTGCTGTCGTTGCAAAGCTAACTCAGAGGGCTACGACTACATGCTGGCTTTGATCTCCCAAACGGGGTAAGCCCCCAATAAATTCTATACTTACATCCTCCCACACGCGTGTCAGAATCGGCAACAAAACCTGCGGCGCTCCGAACAAGGTGACTGCCGAACTAGCCTCCGCCTCAGGACCGACAGAATTTGGTCCCTCCGCTGATTGAAGATCTTCCAGATTAGGGTTTGACGGCGTCCCGCCATCGGAACCCTCGCCCGATTTGTGCTTCTCCGCCAGCAAATCCTTCAGCAAATCATGAATTGAGGCCAACAAATCCTTCATAGTCGACAACTCCCCAGATAAACGCACGTCCATAGCTTTCAATCCCTTCTCCAACTCATCCATTCTCGATTCCATCTGTTGTTGTCTCGTATTTGTCATCCGGCGGGTCGGACCAATTTGTTAGAGTAAAGAGATTATAAAGACAATTTGTAATAGATAAACGGAATTGAATTACGAAATCAAAAAGCAACTCGAAATCGAGTCCCACGGAAGTTAAAGCTTCCGGCCAAGCGCAAGATGCGCCGTCCCACGATCTGAGCAAATAAACCCTAGATAGTCTTTTCCTAATAAAAATGGGATATAAATAGGCCTCACACGGCCGAGCCTCTTGCATGGGCTTAATTAATTACTTATACCACTAATAATAATAAAAGTCCTAATTAATAATAAGAGTCCTAATATAAATAAGTACTAAAATAAATCAGTCGATCACGCCATGCATGGCATGCACGTCGGCTAACCAACGAGGCTACGTCTCGCCTTTTTCCACACCCGATTCTCTCTTCGATCTTCACCGATAGACTCTATCCCTAACAGTGTTGTGGCATCAAATATAGCTTGCACTAAAGAAATACTTCTTGATATGCCAACTCGTTGGAATTCAGCCTATTTGATGTTAGAAGTAGCTGAAAAATATGAAAAGGCATTTGCTCGTCTAAGGTATGATGATGATGGTTATATGTCAGCTCTTATTAGTGAGGGGGGAGTTCCAACAGTTGAAGATTGGAGTCGTGCTCGTGTTTTTATTAAGTTCTAAAGGATTTTTTATGAAGCTACCCTTGCTTTTTCTGGATCATTGAATGTCACTTCTAATGTTTTCTTTGACAAGTTATTTGAAATTCAAATTAACTTGGCTAACTGGATACGAAGTGAGGATTTGGTGCTAAGAAGAATGGCATCAAATATGAAGGCGAAGTTTGATAAGTATTGGGACTTTGGGCGAATCAACTATTTGTTGTTTGTTGCTGTTTTCCTTGACCCAAGATATAAGTTGGCATATGTTGAGCTTTGCTTTAAACACATGTATGATGAAAATAAAGAAAGCGAAGCATTAGGGATTTTGAGAGAGCTTATCAAACAGATATTTGATCAATATGCTCTATGGTATCCTATACCCAATGAATGTGGTGATACTAGTTCACAAACCACAATCACAAGTATTGGAAATCAAGCAAGTCGAGACTATGAAGACCCTAGTGCTATGGTCAAGGAACTACACAGAAAAAATGTGAGGAAGAAGCAAGGTGAGATCAAGAAAAGTGAGTTGGAAAGATATTTGGATGATGATTTTGAAGAACCGCCTAATAATTTTGACATTCGAAATGGTGGAGTTTCAAGTCGATCAAGTATCATGTTCTTTCACGCATGGCTAGGGATATATTAGCTATTCCTGTTTCTACAGTATCTTCGAGAGTGCATTTAGTACGGGGGCGTGTTCTTGATTCATATCGTAGTTCACTGCGTCCCCTCTGATTGAGGCTTTGATTTGTGCTCAAAACTGGTTGAAGAAAAAACCTAAAAAGTTTGATTTTGCAAGTCATATAGCTGAAGCTGAATCAGGTATACAAATTTTGTTTTGTTAGTTTTTACATCCATCATTTAAGTTTATTTCATTGTACTGATATTTGCTTTGTTTTTAATCTCTTATTAGAGCTGGCAGTAGGCATTAGCAGGTTGCAAGTGGAAGAAAATGATGGTAGTGGATTGGTTCCTAATGCTGAAACTATAAATTTAGATTGAGGTAGTAATGCTTTGTTGAATTTCAAGTATTTATATTTTACATCTCATTGATTACTTATAGCTAAATTACTGATTTCTTACCACTTTTTCAGTAGAAGAATTGGTCATGAGTTGTTAGCCTTAGCTAATAGCTATGGCCTACGTGGAGTCAAGAAGTTTCATTTTGCTGCTGCTGTGATTGTAGAGTCATGAACTATTGTAATTATGTTAAGTATATGTATATTTTGTTAATATTTTGGAGTCTAGTTGGAGATTAACTTATTTAATTATGTTTAGTATATTTATATTTTGTTATATTTTGGAGTTGTCGTGCTTGGATTTTATTCATGATAAGTAGAACCGATGAACCGCCGAACCGAACCATTTTTAAGCGGTTCGGTTCGGTTCGGTTCCGAAAGTAAACTATACCTTAAACCGAACCAAACCGAACCATTTTCATATGTTCGGTTCGGTTCCTAAATTGTATTAAAAACCGAACCGAACCGAACTTTTACACCCCTAAAAAAGGGGGGAAAGAGTTGATTGTATTTAACTGGTTTTGAGTTTTTTTTGAAAATTGAGAAGAATGAACGGTGGTTTTGAGAAGAAAAAAAGAATTTAGGTATGATTCATCTTAGGGTGTTCCGAATTAAGCGTGCATTTGAGATTTAGTTTATTTTTTAATTGCTAATTTACCCTTTTTGAATTATTAATGATTAAATATTAGATTTGGTGGAGTAAATATAACCATAGATTGCTACAAGATTTATGTTACATAATAGAAAATTCCTGTTGTACTCATTCAATCTCATAACTCCTGTCCATGATTAAATCGAAAAGATAGTCTCATTAACTAAAAAGGCATATTTTAAAAGGGGTTGTCAATATTTATTTATTTAATACATTTTGTGACATAATATCTTATCCTCTAATCCACATCAAGAATTTGGGAATGTTGATGTTGTTGGAAAGAGTTATGTAGTCGATCCAACGGCTGGGCTGCAGTGCTCCACGCCTCGGCATTGCTTTGCTTCTCAGGGTTAGGACTAATTTTTCATCCAAGGTCCAAAATTACATTATTATAAACATTAATCTTCGCTACCACAAGTTTTTGTGTGGGAAAAACTTCGGCGCTGGAGCTGACAAATTGCCACATCATTTCCACCCTTTTTTAATTTATCCCTCAGTTGTTATCACGCCTGCATATGTCTGTCAATCGTATATTCAAATATTCATACATACATCCACCTTATATAATATATATATATATACACACACCTCTCTCCATATAATGATTAAATTTCACATTTTTTAAGTTTGCAAACTCTCTATTTTCTCTCTCTATTTCTTGCATCATCCCATCGTTGCAAGAATAGAGTGTCAAAACAAGATTGGTAATATTTTGGGATTGGCAATTCGATCATTTCTCATTCAATTCTCAAACTTTTATCTTACTTTTCCGCCGTGTTTCCTCTGCAAGACTACAAGGATATAGAAAAGGTAATGCCGTGAATAACTTTTTGATTTATATGCATATTTCGTTTTTTGAATTTCAAGATCTAGAGATTTTATTTAATCTTTTTTTTTTAAAAAAAAATCCGATCATGATGCGTTTGAATGATAAATGACGGATCAAATTTACATGCGTGAGAGTTTTGTCTGGAATTCAGGTTTATGACTGGTTCAATTTGCTTCGCTTAGTGCTAAAAATGAATGGCGCATTGCCTATTCCACCTCCATTGCATTGTCGGGAAAAAAGGTTGCTGAAGACGGGAAAGAATTGCTGTTATAATACAGCATTGGATCGTCTTTTCGATGAAGGATATCGAGCTGATGTCTCAATCTTGACCGACGATGGTGGCAAGATCTACGCGCACGCCAGTATTCTTGTGAGTTGATTCATTTACACTAAACAATATTATTCACATTGATGACCAATTATTGATCAAATGCAGGGGATTGCTTCTCCAGTCTTCAAGGCTATGCTCACAAATTTGAAAGGCCGGCGTAGACCGCCACCGATCTCAATTCGTGGAGTTCCACCGGAGGCAGTTGCTGTCTTCATCCGATTCTTGTATTCATCTTGGTACGTATTTCTACTCTTTTAAATAAATACAAAAGGTAACTGAAGATTCTACATACCTACTTTTGCAGCTACGAAGAAGAAAAGATGAGGGAATATGCACTGCCGCTGTTGGTTCTGTCACATGCATATGCAGTTGGGCAATTAAAGCGCGTGTGCGAGTGTTGGCTCGAGGGGAGATTGATTAACACCGAGAATGCGATCGACATCTTTCAGCTAGCTTTGCTGTGTGATGCCCCGAGGCTCAGCATCATCTGTTATCGCTTCATCGTGTCGAATATCAAGGCCGTTACAGCTACGGATGGATGGAATGACATGAAGAAGAGCCATCCACACCTAGAAAGGGAAATACTCCAGTCTTTGGCTGACGAGGATGCTGTAAATAATATAATTACATTCTTGCATGTATGCTTTCTTTTGAACCCAAACCAATGAATCCAATACTTGTCGTCGTCCTGCAGACTCAGAAGCGCAGGAAGAGGAAGGAGAACGAGAGGAGAATGTACATGCAGCTATACGAGGCGATGGAAGCCCTAGTTCACATATGCAAAGATGGCTGTCGAACTATTGGTCCACACGACAAGGTCTTACGGGATGATGGAGCCCCTTGTGAGTACGCGGCTTGTAAGGGCCTTGAGGCGCTTGTTCGCCACTTTGCTGGGTGTAAGATGAGAGGCCCCGGCGGGTGCGTCCATTGCAAGAGGATGTGGCAAATCCTGGAGTTGCATTCTCGTCTCTGTGCAAATTCTGATGATTGTAAAGTACCTTTGTGCAGAAACTTTAGGCAGAGGAGAAGGAAACAAAACAAGAAAGAAGATGTTAGATGGAGAATTCTGGTGAAGAAAATAGTGAGATCAAGGAGTATAACTGGAGCCCCTTTCTTCTCATTGGATGATTAGAAGTACATACATGGATGTAATTTCTTTATTTTATTTACTTCAAGAGACCATTTCTCAAAATTACTAGCTGCATACAACAGCCATATTTGACCTACACAAAACATATTCTACCTCAAGTATCAAGAAAAGAATTATCATTTCGGCGTACTCATCTTGCTCTTTTGTTGTGTGGATAATCGCTATACATGATGGTATCTATCGAGCACCGGCAGTGATGCAGTTGCTGGCATTCTGAAAGATCTCCCTGCACCCACAGTTGCTCTATCATGCATCTTCCCCACATCTTTGCACACGTTATCCAGTACGGACAGAAAATCGCGCACAATCATGAAAATCCTGAAAGGATGGGCCTCCTCTTTTGCAGCATCTCCATGAAAATACTCTGTTACCTCTTTCACTAGCGACAGTGTTTTTCTCTCTTCAACCTTAATTCTTGCGATTTCCTCACTAGCTTCCTTGAGAAACTCTTCCATTGAATCGAAGAATTTGCCTGGTCCGCTCTGCCTCTCGTACTGCATTACTAATCTCACCTTATCCAGTCCCATTTCAAGCTTAGATACATAGCTGCTCAATACATCCGAGTCCATTCCTGCTGCTTTCTTAACATTGCCGATCTCTTTACTCAACCCGGACACAATTTGCAATCCTTGCTTCTTAAACTCCTCTTCCTTATTCATCTGACTTTGACTTGCTGGACCTTCCGACCTGATCATCTCTTGGACGACAAAGTGAAGTAAGGTTGTTTTACCATCCGTTCCTTTCACATCAACTAACTTTAGCAATGTTTCCAACTTGAAGGCTCGCGCATCACCGCGATTAGTTCCATCGTTCATGCGGTTCCCTGTCCTTAGAACAGCTTCTAGGAGTTTAAGGAACATGCGGCTATTCTTCAACTCTTCACTTGCTTCCTGCATGGTTGTACGTTTTGCATTAATGAATGACCACAGAATCTATATCTAAATGAAATGTTCTGACTTACCTCTAGTGTTTGAAATGAGTTTCTCAAGTAGGCTACTTCGGCGTGGAAGTTGGCTCTATAAAGCATGGCCTCCACTCTTTTGAAGGCGAACGGAATATCAAGAATTGCCTTGAGGAATCGCTCTGCGGGCCCCAGTTTCGAGATCTCGCCCTTGCAGTCTTTAAGTTTGATCTCCTCCTCCTTGGTTGGTGCCATCTTCACCAGAGTCTCCAAGAGATCAGGACCCAATCCCTCCGGATTTCCTACACCATTAAATCAACATATAATAAGATCTATTTCTCTCTAACCACATCATACCATAGGAACAGAGTTTCCGATATGGTTAATTTTCTATTGAGTGATAATGATCTCATGCATACAACTTGAAATTCAGAATGCTCTCTCTTCTCATCTAAATTTCCATTATGATACTTGATAAAACCATTATGAATTCACTTGTATAACTGCAAAATGGTGAAGAGTATAGCATACCATCTAGGAGTGCTTCAGCAACCTCTTCTCTTGTCACATTCAATGCACGCAATAGGATAGCGAGGTTTTGGGATTTCTTTGGATCCAACACTCTCATCTCCTGCTCCACGGCGGGTAGACCCGACTTTTTACTTGCTTCTTTAGGAACGGAATTGGCAGAGTTGCATCCGAAAAGTGATTCCATGGCGTCCTCATTCAACCTGCAGCATCCATAATCATCATCATATCCATAAAGAAATTATCACATTCTATATATATATGTTTAACTTACTGGAAGGAACTCGAGTTCAACTGGTCCCAGACCGTGACTCGATCAGAGGTGGCACGAACTTTATCCCAATGCAGAGGCTTCAGTTTAGGTCTTGATTCATGCAGCTTGTCCTCCGTCGGTTTCTTAGTAGGACTCTTTGGCTGTGGTTTTATGATCACTTCATCCGAAACTGGTGAAGGTCTCTGCTTTTGCACATCTCCGAACTTCATTAACTGCGGCGGAGGAGGTGGCGGTGGTGGTGCTGGTGGAACTGGGCTCGCGGATTCATAATTGCTTATTGACTGGAGCCGCACCATATCTGGTGGGGGTGGGGGTGGTGGGAATTTGGTCCTTTGGGGAGTGTATGACAGTGGTTTGCTAAGCCCCAACAAAGAGCTTGCTGGTGGTGGCGGCGGAGGAGGAGAAGGCGGCCGCCCTTGCTTAATTGAGGGGATTATGACAGGCGGAGACGATGCTGAGAGGCGGGACTTTGGTGAAGTTCTCTTTGAATGAGGAGGAGCGAGACGATCTTCTCCCCTGGTCTGATGATTGATCTGGCCGATTGTATTGTTGCTATTTCGTGAACAATGTGAATCGATGCTCATAGATGACCCTTGTGGAGTGTAGAAGTTGGTTTCGTGGCTACCCTCGTCGTCGTCCGAAGAGGAAACCGGCGGCGGCGGCGATGCTATGCTCGGCGGCTTCGTCAATGGTGGCAGTGGCTGAAGGTCCGGACTCGGCCGATAACGGTTGTATCTTTTGCCGGAATTCAGTTTCCCGTACGGCGAGGCAGATGCATCATTCGCCTCGCTCGCTATACTCGTGGCGGACGGTTCCACCGTGCCGATGTAAAGGAACGTCGACGGCGGCACTCTTGATTCTTCATTCATTCTCCCACCGACAAGCTTCCCAGACTCATTCCGGTGTTTGATGCGGCGCTTGTAGAGATAGAACGCCACTGCCGACAGCAGCGCCAGAGACATGATCGCCGACGAAATTGCCACGGCCACTTTCTTAATTGAGTTGGATCTGTGGGGTGCCGCTGCCGTGCTGCTGCTGCTGCTGGTCGTCGTTGACGGTGGCGTTTGCTCCACCGCCGGTCCATTCGGAAGCTCGTGGAAGAATGGCTGGTCCTGCTCCGGACTTGGCGGCGGCAGCGGTTTAGGCTGAGGCGGCGGCGGCGGAGATGAGGTGTACGGGAATAAAGGCTGGTGGAGAATCCTTCTGTTGCCTTCATCAATGAAATCTTGAAATTTGGAGCCTGCAACAAATGATATGATCAAGAAGGTGCTAATCACATAATTAGCTTTCATTGTGGGGAGGGTGAGCTCTCTTATGTTCTTCTCTCTCTCACCTTGCTCTTCTCTGGGCTTTGGTCATAAATTCTCAGTGGTCACCAATTTTGTGATAAGAGAGAGAAAGGCTGTAAAGAAGGAAGCTTCTTTGTGCTGCGAGATCTAGATGCGCTCTTTCTCTCTCTATCTCTCTCAGTCCATCTGCAGTTGCCGCACTTTTTCGGTATAAATATTCCGAGTAATTTACGACGTGGAAAGTTTAATTGTATATTGGAAAGTAGCGTATTTACGGAAGCAGAACATGTAATATTTTAGTAAAATCGACTTCACATGGGTTTGAGGTTGGAATGATCCTTTTTTCGTGCTTTTGGAAATAAATAAAAATAGGGGATGAAGAGTCACAAAAGCTTCTGTGTATCATTTTTGTATACTCTTGTGTGTACTACACCATAAGGGTATTGACATCTGTTAAATATGGTCCACTTAATTTAATAAGAAATGTCACATGTCAATACTCTTGTAATGTGATACACACGAATATAGAAAAGTGGTACATTCAAGTCACTTCAATGATGAGTACGTAGTCACGTTGCTCTCTATATATCTTTTTTGTCCAAAACAATTTGATTTTTATCGCCATTTTGATATCTTTCGTGCTCGCGAGGCCGACACTGTTTTTTAGAAAAAAAACTCATCAGATATTACTTTTTATTTTTTATAATTCTCTTCCCACTGTTGTATTTTGCAATAATTTTAACATCGATCTGCACTGTCGTGCATTCATGATGCCACCATCTTCTTATATGGAACTACTACTTGGTAATTTATATGGACTAGTATTTTTATTTATTTTTCTTGGAGATATAAGAATGATTAGTGGATATGATATAATAAAAGTAAGTGCAATGATATTATACTGGAGAGGAGTATCATCGTTAGTGGAATGATAATCTATAATTTTCGCGGAGTATTATATATAAATGAAGTTATTGTGTTTTTGTTAAAGATTACATATCCACATTCAACGTAATAATTGTTGCGGGTTTCTTTTTATAAGAAAAACATGGAGTAAAAATGATAATTATTAATGTTAATATAATTTAGAAAATTGAATGAAAAAGTGACTAACTACTTTTTTGGTTTTGACAAGTATTCTTGATTAAAAATATATATAATCTCAGCAAACAAAACATTAAACAATAAAAAAGTAAAGGAGAGAGGAAAAAAGAAAAAATAAAGTATATACTTTGAGGAAAAGGAAGAAAATAGATATCCCATGGGTATTTCTGGCAACAATTAACCTTCTCTTGTAATTTTCTTTTGGTAATTGGGTTCCCATACATAACCTCATTGATTCATGCAAGTGGAATGCTGAAATGGACAGCAGATCTAAGCTAATTACATGTGGTGGACAATTGATCACGAAACATTATTCTAGGTCAAGTATGTCTGCACATATTTAAGTGGAAATATATGTTTATAACTATTCCCGTTAAAAAAACACAACACTAGTCATTCATTATAATTATAGTTACAAAATACCCAAGTTTACTAATTTATCCTAACTTTTTCACTTATTTTATGTGAGATTTGACTAACATGTTATGTCCCAATGATTGTGCCAACGAGTGCCGATGGTGAGCCTACGGGTGCCGATAGTGAGCTGATTTTCGTCAGATGTGCACTGCCTTGAGTGCCGATGGAGTGTCTATGGGTGCTGCAGAGAGCTTAAAATTTATATCAGTACCATAGGCACCCATAGGCTCCCTTATGAACTGGAACGAAATTTTGAATATCAGTACAAATGACGAGAATCTGAGGGTAATTTGATAATGTTGGGTATTTAATGAACATAACTTTAAGAAATGAGTAATATTGTACTCCCTCCGTCCCGTCCGACATGGCTTAATAGGTTTGGGCACGGTTATTAAGAATAGTGGATAGTTGTGTGTAAAGTGGTATAAAGTGGTGGGACCCATTAAAATTTATTAGAATATTATTTTAGTTAGTGGTCAAGTCAAGTGGGACAAGGAAAAAGAGGAAAGAAGCCATGTCGGGCGGGACGGAGGGAGTATTATTTTTAGTGGGAATGAGTATTTCAGCAAATCTCCCTAATCTATTCCAATTAATTTCTTATGTATGCATGGTGTTTAGAAATGACATTTATCATGTGCACAAATAAGATAACTAACGCGAGCAATTGGCACATTCCAAAAACCGAATATACTAATACGATACATCTTTTCGGTATGTTGTATTTTCACAATAAACCATACATTATTGTTATACTTAGGGTTGTTTAAATATGATCGGTATTTGGGATATATTGAATACCGAATTGAAAAAGTTGGTATTGAGATACCGAAATACCGTATTTCGGGATATGGTATTGATATCGGTATTGTTTTCCTCATGTATACCGGTATTTGGTATAATCGATACCGAATACGGGATTTACCAAAATTCCGAACAAATTATTTAGCATAATTAAATAATTAATTATTAGTTAAAATTAGTCAATTACTCAATTAGGTCTCCCTCTCGATTCGAACTCTCGATTCACACTCAAAATTCATAAATCAGAATCTCTTTCCATCTCTCGACTCGGCTAGCTACTCACCGGCCTTCCCGAATCGCCGCCCCTCCGCCACCGGCCGACGGCTACCCATCCCGCCCCCACGTAAAGCGGAATGTCGGCTCCCCTCCGCCACGCCGTAGCCTGTAATTAAAGGTGTAAGCCCCCTGCCCCCGCAGCCCGTCGGCCACGGCTCGACCCTCCCTCTGAGTCCTCTCCCTCCTGGCGGCAACAACACGAAGGCATAATTTTATTTTTTTGTTTTTTCTTGGCCTTTTTCTCGGTGTTTGTCTGCAAGATGGGTTCTTGGTGTTCAGTTTCTTGAGATTTTGTTGGAGAATTTTTGTGATTGGTAATGGATAGGAATGAATTTTTTTTTTTTTAACAAGAAATACATTTTTCGGGATTTTCAGTAATCCTGAATATCAATCTCATTTTAACCGTCCCAAATACCGCTTACCGAATACTGCTATGGGATCGGTCTTGGGATTGGATTTCGCATATTTCGGGATCGGGATCCCCAAGTTTCATAATCGGAATCCCGATTCCGTACCGATCGACAGCCCTAGTTATACTGAACTTTTTGTAACCAAATAGAAATTAAGTATATTATATTTCCACAATATAGTGATTTATTATTATATCGAATTTTTGTTATTCATTGATGTACATGTACAATCGATACTATTAATATATCGGTACGATAACATGTCAAAAATAACAATATACCAATAATTTCAGTATTCTTTCAATACAAAAATATTCTCTCCCTCCCATATAAAATTACAATGTACCAATAATTTCGGTATTTATTGCAGATATTCTATTTTCATTTTGGAAGTAAAGCATCCCACCGGCCAGCCTTTCCTTTCATGTCATTAAGTCGGAAATCTGAAGAAGGCACCAAAATCATTTAAAGGCAAATACCAAAATTGACGTGCTCCCTAAGAATCGTTTATTCATCCAAAAGAATAAAAAACCATTCACATTTTCTTTAACATCGCCTAAATCATATTTTATATCTCCAATTTCCATAAATTCTAAAGTAAATACAGAGATCAAGTGCAAGTTGGTGATTTGATTACTAATTATGACAACTCAAATAATAATTTCGAGATTTTATTAATTGTAATTTTTCACAATATTTTCTGATTGGTCCCAAATATCGCTTGTTGGCTAAGTATTACTAGTATTATATTAGGAATAGAAAGAGGAAGCCAAAGGTGTACTCGTAATTCCCACTCCAACATAATGACATGAATATGGATACGCCTCGTATGCTGACTACATTATATTCCAGCCCAGAAGTAAAAGAAGTGGAAACCCGACAACAATCACAAATCACTACAGCAAGATTAATATTTCTTATGATATTATTATGTTGGAGTGAAAATCACGAGTATAGCATATTCAAATTTCTTGTAATTCTTGTCCAGCTATGATGTTTAATATTTCTTGTGATTACCATCCTACATGTCTCAACATCAAAGAAATAGTCTCTTCGCCCGACTAGAAACGCATGTTTTGGATGTATAAATCAAGAAAGTGGTGTTATGTGACGTAGATTGTTTGATTTTTGAGTAGTTAAATTTGATCCACACAATCTTTATTATTTTTGAAAACGTGTCATTTGTAGAGAAACGTCCCGATAAGGAAAACATGACATTTCTAGTTGGACAGATGGAGCATTAACATTCGCTTCAAATTTGTGTCTGTTCTCCCTATCTCCCCTTTTCTTATTCTCTCAATTCTAGTACTCTTTCCGTCTCATAGATTGTCTTATTTATTTTAAATATAATTATTAAAAAGAATTATTAATTGTATATAAAGTTATAGATCCCTTAAATTATTAAATCCTAACAACAAAATCTTGTCATTTAAAAAAAGGGACAAAATCTATTTAATACCACAATTAGTAAAAATGAGACAAGATTTATGCACGGATGAGGGAGTATTATAAATCTCCTTTGCAGACTATTGCACATGAGCGAGGTTTATCCTGTGCGCACCGAAGGTAACGACTGCGGGTTCCTCGTCAACAAAAAAAAAAAAAAAGTTAACGATTCCGTACATATATATTTTGACCGTGTACATATTTATGGTTTAGCAAAAGATTATAGTAAAAAAATTAAAACAGCTGGACTCAACACAACCAAACAAATCCCAAGAAAAGGCCGCAGATCCAGAGGAATGGCTCGCATCTTTTCCAACTTTTTAGATGCTCTCTTTTGTATGTTATAAAACTTTACCTTTACTACATGAAATATTCTCAATTTGGGTTTGGGCTTGGGCCCTAGGCCCAAGGCCTTGACACCCTTCCCAAGAACAAGTATAGTCCTTTTGCATTCTGACATTATTTCTTTTCATCCAGGCCCCACACTGTCCGAAATTCAATATCTTGTCGCTTTATTCGTCGTACCAATTGTAACAAACAATTACCAGGACTTTTGAATTTTACTCTTTCACCACTACCATAAGCTTAAAGGCCAGCATTCAATGTCTGAGCGTCGCAGAGGAAGAGGCTAGTCCTCCATTGACCGGAAAAAAACATTCAACATGGTCTTCTTCCTCTCTCTCTTCCTCACTCTCCTCCTATGCATCACCGGTAAATGTGAAGAAACCTTGCAGTTATTACACGAACTGCCGCCGGCCGCGGCTGTCCACGTGGAAGCCCGACATCTCACGAACGTCTCCGGAAGCGTTCTCGCCGCAGAAAACTGGCTCAAGATCAATGTCCTGCCTCGCTACCCCGCCACCAACATCACAACCATCGTCGTCGGCTCCGCCGTCCTATGCAGCGAACACCAACAACAGAGCTTCGGTCTGATTCTTCCCTCAATCAAGAACATCCACCACTCTCTCACTAGATGGGGCTTGCACCACGAAATCAAAGTCTCTACCGCAATCTCCTCCGACTGTTTGGATCCAGTGTCGGAATCATACCGAGCTGACGTCGGAGAAACCCTCATCAAACCGTTGCTTACCTTCTTAAAAGGCACAGCGGCGCCTTACGTCGTCGTGAAGCCGCCACGTGGCTTCCTCATCAAGGAAGAAATACTAGCTCTGCACATGAAATCCATGAAGAAGCTGGTCGGAGTTTCTGAGATGAAGACGAGGAGAAAGCTATCCGATGCAAGCAGCAACAGGGCGGTGAATCCGGCCTTCGCTCCTCTGCCGCCGTTAGTGGGAAGCCTTTCGCCGATGAGCTCTCCGCAGTTTGCACCGACGGCTGACCCTCCACCGTGTAATCCAACGCGGTCGGCGGGGGGGCACCACGGCCACGGCCACGCCCAAAGGACGTGGTGCGTGGCGAAGCCGAGTGTGCCGGCGGAGGCGCTTCAGGAGGCGTTGGATTACGCGTGCGGAGATGGGAATGTTGATTGCGAGGCGCTGAAGCAAGACGGCAGCTGCTATTACCCAGACTCTCTGGTGGCGCACGCCTCGTACGCTTTCAATAGCTACTGGCAGGCCACCAAGAAGAAGGGGGGCACTTGTGGCTTCGCCGGCACCGCCATGCTCGTCACCTCTGATCCTAGTAATTAATTACACACATGCTTTTAATTATATTTACTTCTCCCTCCGTTCCGTTATTTGTGCTTCAATTGGTTTCGACACGGAAATTAAGAGAGTAGATGATAAAGTATGAAAGAGAGTAGATGATAAAGTATGAGAGAGAAAATGAGTAAGATAATGAGAGAGTATGAGAGAAAGATGATAAAGTAGGAGAGAGAATGTAATAAAGTAGAGAAAGAAGATAATAGATTAGAAGTAATTTTTTATCAAATTAGGAAAGTGGACACAAATAATGAGACGTCCCTTTTGAAAAAGTGAGCCACAAATAGCTGGACAGAGGGACTATCATTTAACCAAATTATATAATCTAATAATAGTTCATTCTATTTGTTGCAGGTTATGGTCACTGCAGATTTGCTATTACCTAGTGAAGTACCAGCTCCAATTTGATGATGCATTTTAATTGCAGTTTCTAGTATAAGTATCAGTGATTTAATCTTTTTGTTATTAAGATTTCAGATTAGCTAAGATGTAACTCTACCGTGACTATTATTTTCTTTATGCGACTATTTGTTCTACTATTATTAGTAAAGATGTACTCTTGGCATGTGGATTTAGTCTGTCTTTTTTTTTATAAGGGATCAATGGGCCGAATGGACTATTTGATTTTTTTTTTTTGATTTTTTTTTATGCGCATAGGGTAAATTTACACATAGCGTTTTCAATAGGATTTGAACTCATAACCTATCAGTTTCGGATCACCCACCTTTATCGCTATACCATCCTATGGGGATAAATGGAGTACTTGATAATAATTCATATTGAATTCCTTTCCATTTATAACAAAATGCAAAGAAGGAGCAAGCCCGATAAAGGAGGTGGGGGTAAGGCATTTGTAATTTTAATTGGGGAATTAATCTAAATTTCGATGAAGGAGGGTGAAATGTGACATTATATTAATCACGGGAGCGTGAAAATTTTTAAAAATTTAGATAAATTAACTTAAAATCTGAAAATGCACACAATTTTGGAAGGTTGCCTAGAACCGTCAGCTCTTAATATAACCGGCAATTAGAGGTGTCAAAGTCTTCAGATCTAGCCAACCTGGCCCAACCCAGTCGTCCGTTGCATAATTTTGGCTTGGGTCGGCTTGACCCATATGTCAAATGGGCTATCAAAATGGTAGCCAACCCAATCTTTTATTGGCCATCGGACTATCGGGCCAAGCCCACCCACAAACTAAATTATTTTTATTTTTAATTATTTATAAATTAAATTATAATAATTTTTAACTTTATAATTAAAATAAATAAATACTCTATCATAAATTGAACCCACACCACTTTAAAATTATTCATATATCATCTACCTTTGTACTACATAATTATTTTATAATTTACAAATCTATAAGCATAAATTTGTGAGTAGGCCCACAACCCATAAATTTTTTGGCCCAAAACTCAATTATTCCATTGGATTATTTGGCTGGGTAATATAAGTATGATTTATTATGAGCCTCCAAATTATGTCCCCAACTCCATCCAAAAATGCGGGCGGATCGGATCAGCCTATTGGATACGACCATTTTAGGCTAGTTTTGACATTTCTACCGACAATTTACAAGGAAACCCAATAGTGTCAGTAGCGACTCTTAAGTCTTAACAAAAAAAAGCTAGTGATTGCAACTTGCAAGCACGCATCTTGTTGAGTCTTATAGGCCCAAGCCCATAAGATGTTCGGCCCACGAGCCCTGGCAGCCCAGCCCACTTCTTTCCCACATGACCTATGTATTTATATATGTTGTTTGTGTGCTGTGAAGGGGGGAGGACGAGACAGAACGACGCTGCTACTTCATCTTCACTTTTTCTTCCTTATTCTCTTTGTGAGAAACGTTCTCTTTGTGAGAAGCAGATTGGAAGACTGTGAGTGGCTGGAGTTACCGGTCGTGTGGCCGTTCGTCCTTGTGAGCCTCAGTGGTATGGAAGTGTGCCTGCTCGGGAGCCTGAGCCAGTACGAATACGCCTCCCGCTCGGCATAGACGGAGCCCGATTCCCAACAGTGGTATCAGAAAACTCCAGACTTGTCTCATCTTCGAGTCTTTGGGTGTTCTGCCTTTGTTCATCAAAAGGGAGATAAACTGGAACCTAGGTCCAAGAAGTGTGTCTTCCTAGGGTATCCAGAAGGGGTTAAGGGTTATAGATTATGGGATAGAAGTCAACCAGGTTTTAAGGTGCTTATTAACAGGGATGTGATCTTTAATGAATCATAATTTCCCTGTTTACCTTCTACTCTCCCTACTACTTCTACTCCCACTGCTCCTTTCAAGGTGGAGCCTAATCCTAGTCCCATTCTTACTGAACCTTTTAGCCCTACTGGTGATTCTCTTTTATCTGGAGATTCTGTGTCTGAATCAAATTCTGACAATTCCAGTGATAACTCTTTTGTTTTTGATATTGTGTCTGATGACTCTGTTTCTGAACCTAATCTGTCTGAACATGTTCAAAGTGATTATTTGTTATCCAGAGATAGAACTAGAAGAGTTCCACATGCTAATACTAAATATGATGATTATATTATGCATGCATTATCTGTATGTGATTCATTAGATAATGAACCTATTTGCTATACAGATGCTTTGAAATCCCCCTCTGCTTCTAAGTGGTTAGCTGCTATGCAATCTGAAATTAATTTCTTACATGTGAATCTCACCTGGGTGCTTGTACCTAAACCTCTTGTTTGTTCTCTTGTTGACTGTAAGTGGTTGTTTAAGGTGAAAACAGAGCCATCTTCTGTTAGGTACAAAGCTAAGTTAGTGGCTAAGGGATTTACTCAAAAAGAGGGGGTAGATTACTCTGAAATTTTTGCTCCTGTTGTTAAATTGACTACTGTGCGCATTATGATTGCTTTTTAACTGGAAATTAAAACAAATGGATGTTACCACTGCTTTTCTTCATGGAGACTTAGATAGGCAGATTTTTATGAAACAGCCTGAGGGTTTTGTTGATCCTTCCAAACCTAATCATGTGTGTCTGTTAAAAAAGGCTTTGTATGGTTTGAAACAGTCTCCTAGACAGTGGAAGAAAAAGTTTGATCAATGTATGCTCTCTTTGAATTTTTCCAGAAGCTCATTTGATCCTTGTCTCTATTATACTTCATCTGCCTCTATTCCTATTTGCCTACTCATTTATTTGGATGATATGTTGATTGTCAGTCCTTGCATTAAATCCATTAAACATGTTCAGAAATGTTTAAGTGAAAATTTTGAAATGAAGGATTTAGGAGATGCAAAAAGAATTCTTGACATGCATATCTATAGAGAGAAAAATAGGAACACTTACTCTAAATCAAATTTCTTATGTGGATAAGATTTTGAGTAAATTCTCCATGTCTGCTGCAAAACCTGATAATGTACATATTGCATCACATACTGTTTTAAGTAAGGATCAGTCTCCCAAGAGTGATTCTGAAATGTCTGAAATGCATAAGGTTCCTTATGCAAATGCTATTGGATCTGTGATGTACCTTATGGTATGCACTAGGCCTGATATAGCCTATGTTGTGAGTTGTCTGAGCAGGTATATGTCTAATCCTGGTTTAGCACATTGGAATTCCTTGAAATGGTTGTTTAGATACTTGAAATCCACAAAATAGTTAGGAATCTGTTTTTCTAAATAGACTGATGGTACTAAACTCATAGGTTATGTGGATTCCAATTATGCTAATGATAGAGATAATAGAAAATCCACTACTTCATATGTTTTTACCTTCTGTGGTTCATGCATAAGTTGGAAATCTCAACTCCAACATATTGTTGCTTTGTCTACAACTGAGGCTGAATATGTTGCTTGAAGCCTTGAAAGAGGTTGTTTGGTTAAAAAGTTTACTTTCTGAACTGCATTTCCTGCATAAAGATGTGATCATTTATTCTGATAGTCAATCTGCAATTCAATTAACCAAAAATCATGTGTTTCATGAAAGGACCAAACATATAGATGTTAGGTATCACTACATTAGAGACTTAGTGGAAAAAGGTGTGATTATGATAGATAAAATTCACTCTGATTTGAATCCTACAGATATGGGCACAAAATGTTTAAGTTCTGAGAAATTACAGACTTGTCTTAAGATACTCAAAATTGGTTGAGTTCTTGGTTTTGTATCTTCCTCTCCCTGTTTTTGTACGTATTTTTCTTGATGCGAGTTATGGAGATATATAATGGAGAGGGGGGCGATGATGACAACATATTGCCGATTACACACCTTCCCTTTCTTACAAGGGCACATCACCGCTTGGCTAAGGTGGAGTTTGTTAAGCGATAGGCCCAAGCACAATGAGTGCCCGGGCTCATCTTGAGAAACATTGCTTGGCCCGCTTGCTTTGTCCGACCCGTTGGCCCATCTCGTGTGAAACGGCTTGCGCGGTTTATCTTTGGACCGTTTCCGCTCATTTGTCTTTGGACCGTTACATTTAACCTAGCTATAAATAGCTGGTCTTGTGTACTGTTCAATATGCGCAGCTTCAAAACATTGTTCTTTCTCCTCTCTCTCTGTACTCTCGAATCTATCTCTCTCTTCTGTGAGTTAGCTAGTGATTTCGGTGTTTGTGATAGGATCTGTATTTTGTTTCTCGATTGGGTCTGTAGGTGCCTTTGTGTAAGGTGTTGTGGTGGGTGTAATTCGTGCGGTCTGAGCCTGTAACCCTAGATACATTTATATATACTTGTTCTAGTTCTTTACAGTTTATATCTACGATCCCAACACATCTTTTAAGCGATTTAAATAAACAATAATAATTTACATTCGTGGCAGTGTATGAAAAAGACTGATTGAAACTAAAAGTTGCAAGGAAATGAAGATGAAGTAGTACTACATCCATTTACAAAAAAGATGGGCCGGGATAGTCCGATTCCCTTTCGAACAACAACAACTAAACAACAAAAGTTGGATCCACAATATATTCTATCACATCACCACTAACCCACTAACTATCATAAATATCAAGATTACACTAACTTTTTTCATTCTTTTTTTTTTAATTAAAATTAGATTCTTTTTCCGTGGCCTAAAACTCCCTTGGATCAACAAAAATGGAAATGCCAGGTGCCGACTTGGTCCAGTCACCCACAGACCCGTCACTGTAGTCTTCCCCTAATCGCTTAATGCACCACAAGTCCTCGGCGCACGATAGGCTCTCCCAGTGCGGTATTCCTAACCGGAGCGGCTCGCCATTCGCCACCTCCGTCGCCACCACCCCGCACCCGCTTTCTTTAGCTAAGTTATGGGCCCACCCGCATAAAGCCCGGATCATCTTAACCGCATTTGGGCCATCCCCGCCCAGCCCGAACAAGAAATGAAACCCAAAAGGCCGGAAGACTTCGGGCACGGAGGGGAGATGCAGCCACGGGAAAGCCCGGTCCAGGATCCGAGTGGTCTTGAACAGCGCCTTCCTCACGCTCGACGCACCCCGCACCTCGAGCTTGTACACGTCCTGGCAATTCCACGCGCTGAGCACGGCCCACGACTCGGGGGGGCTCGAGAGGAACTCGGCCGACCCCGGCCACGACTCGGCGTCGTAGGAGCCCTTGGGCACGGCGAGGAAGGTGCCCAGGTTGAGCTTGTTGTCCAGCACGGCGTCGATGTCGCGGGGGAAGAACTCCGTACAGGAGAAGCGGCGGCGGTAGAGGGCCTCGGCGTCTGCGGCGCCGAGCTTGATGATGGTGACCCGGGCGTCGAGGCGGAAGCGGTGGGCGAAGACGGGGTGGACCAGGATCGACGGCGTACGGAACTTGGAGTAGCCGCATTTCTGCGTGAAGAGCTTGACGGATGCATGGTTGTCGTTTTCGGTAGCCATGTAAGAATATTCCGCGCCATTCTCGCCAAACCATTGTTCCAGTCCACGTACCAATTTCAATCCGATTCCCATTCTCCTGCACATAAATTTTAATTTTTATTTGTTAATTAAAACCACAAAAAGGCAAATAGGCCCTACAAGATTTAACAAAGAGACTATATTTATACACGTCGTAATATAGTACTACTGAAAATACTTGGTCCTGCTCTATACCAATCCCATGATCTATACATATATAGTGAGAACAAATGAAGAAATAAATATTTTTTTATTTTTATTGTATGTCAAGAAATAGTTACCGATGAGAAGGAGAAACACGAAGGCCCAGAATATAAGCAAGTTTAGTGAATACTGGGAGGGTGCAGAAGTTGGAGCTATCGACATTTCTGGAGAGCTTCGTTCCGCAAGTAACGGTTTTGATACAACCCCGAATCGTCCCCACTATCTCTCTCCTCTCATTATCCTCTCCGCCGCCCAGCTCCGCCACCTGCACGCACGTCCAACATGTGTATACGTATCAGAGAGAGAGAGAGACAGAGAGTAGGATTAATAAAAGGAAAAATTAAAAAACTTGCCAGCATGAGATAAGCAGGGGAATTGCGGACCCGGCAGATGGGGTCTCCCAAGTGGTCGGTGTACAGCGAGAGCTTGCCGCTGGGCCCCACCTCGCACCTATTCTCCATTTCCTCCACCGCCCTTCGGTCTCTCTTCTCGTCGTATTCTCTCACCACCACCACCGCCATCCCTCCAATCTCCGGCACTGTATGTATCGACTGAAATGAGGATTGCTTGGTTTTATAGGGTGGTGAAGTTGGCAGTTGCGGAATTACCGGTAACGTGTATGTGAAGTTAGAAAAGCGCAGACGAGAAAAAAAGTCTTATTAAAAGAATGAAAACCCGTACGGTTTTAAGCTAAAAAGAAACGCAGAGAAACAGCTCAACTGCTCGAGAAAGAGAGATGGAAAAAGGGGCCGTTGTTTACTTCATTTTCTCTCTCACTCATCATCTCTCTTTCACACACTCTGGGGAAAGTGCTCCATTTCGTGCGCTTTTTATAGGCCCTCAATACAAAAGGAAAAATAAATTAATAATAATAAAGAAAGAGAAAGAAAGAGAAGGTCTGTCACCCTGTCACATTAACTATTCTGTGTAGTTTGCAGGCTATTGTACAGGAGCGAGGTTTATCCTGTGCGCACTGCGAGATTTATCCTGTGCGCACCAAAGATAGCGGCTGCGGGCTGCGGGTTCCTCGTCAACAAAAAAAAAAGAGAAGGTCGAGTAAATCAAGAAAAAATATGGGTTTTCAGTTGCTCGATTAAATCCGAAAAAAAAAAGTTTTAATTTGGATCCAATGATTTTCACCCAAAATCCAAACCCCCGGTTCACTTCACTTTGCTCGTAATTTATTTTATCAACGTGTGTGTTGTGGCAAGTCTCTGTCTATTCTTTGCCGCATGTCCTTTCGTCTCTCTATCTTACTAACAATAAATGTCAATAAATTATTAATTATTGATCATCATTACAGAAAAGAGTGGGTGTGAGAAAGAAATGGCGGCTGTGGCTGCGCAGAGATATATATATACATACATACCTCTCTCTCTATATATGCGCATTGTGAGTATACCTCACATTCATATTAGGGCTACCATCTCGATCCCATTTGCAATGATTGCCACTCTTATGTGAAATACATATCATATTCCCATTTATACATATATTATCAATGATGATTATATTATGTAACGGCCATGTCATATGATTTTTACTATTCGTGAAATGGACTGTGGACCTCCTGTGTTTGTACTTGTACCACTTGTCTCATTCCTATAATTTCTACCTTTATACTATTTAAATTAAACTAAAACTTTTTACATTATAATGATGGAAGAATTAAATTGTTGCTATTTCAAAAGAAATTTTCAGAAAAATATTTTTAATTAGATCGATTTGAAATAATCAAGTACTTAGTGGGATATCAATCAAAGGTAATAAGTTAAATGAAAATTGCTAAAGGAATTTATTAAAAGTTAATATAATTAAACAACTAATAAATATATTGAGAACATCATTAGTTTTTTTAATCATTATGTATTCATTAATATAATTTGTTATCAATCTAATTAATTGATAACTAATCAATCGATATTTATACTATTCATAGTGAGCCTACAAGCAATCTATATACTAACCATTGCAAGTCAAACATGCATTGGTAGCATGCACGTAATGACTAATTAGAGAAATATATATACATCTAACAGTTGAATAAAACCTACAATTAAGTTGTTGCTAATTGATTTAGTTATTTAATTACAGATCTGATAAATTTAAAATATATCATTGTTGTGATACTTGAGGGCCACAATAGTTTGATTGTATCACTTTTGTATATCCTTATGTTACCATACTACAAGAGTATTGACATGTGTTAAATATGACTCACATTTTTTATTGAAAAATGTCACATATCAATATCTTTATGGAGTGTACGAAAGTGATACGTACAAGCCACCCCGATTAAAGGGAGGAGTAGTATCAAAAAACATGATGAAATTAAAACGGTAAGAATAATAATAATGTAATAAGAATATCCAGTCTCATAATAACCTGTTGGACCACGAATCCTAGCAAGATCTAGATTCACTTCTCAATTAAAAGAAAAATACAGGTGTACGTCCCAATTTGGTTATTGGAAATCATTTGTCACACTCTTTTTTATATTTGAAGTGATGTGATGTTTTCTAAGTTTTATTATATCTGAAGTTGATAACTTTTGTCATGCCATGCATGTATGATGACATACATCATATATATGGATTAATTAAACGGTTTTTTGGAAGTGAATAATTATGATTCAAGTCATATACACGAAAACCATTTCAATAAAATAAAAATAAAATAAAACAATCGAGACCGTTATGTGTGTCCCCACACAAAAAATTAGCAGTTACGAGTGTGGATCTGGTGAGAATCCATACTTAACTTAAGAACTGCGAATCATACATAATTCTTATATAATTTATGCATAATCGTTATATATTTTATGCAAAAAATCTATAATTTTTACACTTTTGTCTTTCTACATAAAAAATGTATAATGTAAAATGAGGCTTTGGCAGCAGTAGCCAAATAGTTAACTCGAAAAACAATTATAGCCTTCAACTAAAACAAAACACAAATATAGTCATTTTGTCCTTATACGGTGCTGGGCCGATGGGGGGGCCGATGGGGGAGTCCATCGGCCCCCCATCGGCCTTGAGGAAAAAAAGCCGAACTGTCCCCATCGGCCGAGCCACTTAAACTGATATGTTGAAATTATAGGCTCTGAGGGCCAATAGGTGGCCGAATGTGTGGTGTCCGTCGGCTCTAACATCCCATAGGCCGGCCAAGTATAATCGGGGCCGAAGGTGGGTATCCATCGGCCCTCCATCAGCCCTAATCCCTTCGTTCGAGACGGGATTCGACACGGGATTGGACAAGACACCTGGAAGGCTTTTCCTGCAAACGTGCAGTAGGGCCGATGGAGGGCCGGTCTACGGCATGTCGGAGGTACAATTTAAAATCAGCTTTATCTGCAGAAATGACTAGTCGGTTATGACATGCACATGCACGTTAATGAGGGCCAATGGGGGGCCGATGGGGGCCCTATGGTGAAATGGGTACTAGACTTCGATTTTCACGTGAAAATTTACAGAAAATTTTCTTATAAGACCTAGAATGGCCGATTTGGTTGAATCACCGAAAATTTCCTCATTTCACTTCCACTCTTCTCAATTCTTCAAACTAAATTTGAGAGAAATGGCCGATTTTCGATCAATTATTGTGAAATTGAACGGCCAATTCGATGCAGAGTCGAATTATGTCGGTGGCCATGAGTTCATGGTTTACATTCCTTCAAACAATATTTCTCTCGAATATCTTCGACAAAACATTGATCGTTGGCTCACTGCTTATTCCCTTCCATTCAACTACTTCATTTATTATACTGTTGCTTCCCGATGAACCGGCAGGATGATGAAGGCCATTCTGGGCCATGATATTGATCTTATGCGGCTGTGCTCTATCGACGTAGAGCCGGTTGTGTTTGTTGTGTATCCTGAAGTGCAAAATTCTCAATTTGGTGTTCCGAACCCGAATTAATTTCCCGAAGATAATTCTAATTTCGGGGGTCCTAATTGGTTTACGGGGCAAGGAAGTAGAAGTAATGATGGCGGACGGGATCCCCAAAGGAATGTTCTTGTGGAGACAGATTCAGATGGTGAGGCGGATTTGGACTCATCATCTGATGATGATGAGGATGAAGATATTCCTTCTGCCTTGATTAATTGTTCGTTACAAGATTTTGCTGCATGGATTCGGAGGGAGGGTGGCGTAAGTCAACTTATGTCTTTGCTAGTTCCAGTCAATCGTTCTCGAACAAATGACGAGACCGTATACGACAACACGAAGCGGCAAGCAACCGGCTACTTCTGTTGGTCCCCTTGATGTATCCGATTCGATAGCGGCGCGAGAACTTGATTCCTGTTGTAGACGGAAGTCGCAAGCGGGATTGATGTTTAGCTCGAAAGACGAACTTTATGCTGCTGTCGCTCTATTCCATTTGGAAAACGGTGCGGATTTCAGAGTGCAACTTCGAGTGCTTCCCGTTTGGAATATTTGTGCAGAAGAAGTGTTGATTGTCCATTCGAGCTACGGGCATACTGTAGAGGTCAGACGTGTTGGGAGGTTGTTAAATGGGTTGCGGACCACAACCGTGATTAACCGATTTATCCGGACTTGGCCAACGAAATGTCAGGTCGAAGGCTATCGCTGCTTATATAGCCCGTAAAATACGTCGTTAAAGCAAGTTAATGAAACCGGCTGATATTCAGGCCGATCTGTTGGATAAATTTGGAATACAAGCAACGTACGGTGTGGCCCTCCGAGCGCGCAACGCAGCTATATCGATGATTTACGGCGGACATGCTGATTCGTTCAGCAAACTGCCAAAATATCTGCATTTGTTGGAACAAACAAATCCAGGAACTTATACGGATCTTGATGTTGGTGAGGATGGTCGTTTCCGACATTTATTTATGACGCTTGGTGTATCACGAGCCCCTTGGTTAGCCAACCTCCGGAAGGTTATTGTGGTGGACGGTACCCATTTAAAAGGGAGAAACAAGGGAATATTATTCGTCGCAACTACTTTTGATGCGAACGAGCAAATATTCCCACTCGCTTTTGGTGTAGGTCTCATTGAAAAGGATGTTTCCTGGACGTGGTTTATGATGCGACTGAGAGCCGCATTTCCAACGGATGACAGTTTAGTGATTGTTTCAGACCAACATAAAAGCATAGCGAATTCGGTAAAAGTTGTTTTCCCAGACGCACAACACGGACTTTGTTACTACCATTTATCGAATAAGCTTGCTAAGCCAGTTACGAGTGCATACTCGTACTGCGAAAATCTAATCTCTCGTCCGGATATGTGAAAACGGGCCTCCCAGGCAGTGCTCGCACCTCATAGCACATGAGCCGATGCAAAGCTATGATCGAACTCTTGCCCTTCCTCCAACTCAAGCAAATGTTCAAACCGTCAGTCTCTAAAGCGACGGACTAGGTCACTATCCCCCCCCGGTCTAGCAAGAGTGTTTTTTAATAGTTCGGGTAGACCATCTCTCCAATATGTCGTGACTTTTGTGGTCTTTTGTCTAACCGGTAGTCGGATATAAGCGGGCTGCAAGATGTACAAAAAAATGAATTAAATAGTTAAGACGAATAAATAAGGGCCGAACGAGGGCCTATGGAAGGGCCGATGGAGGGCCGATTTGTCTAAGGCCAGCCGGGGCCGAAGGCTCGAAGGCCCTTGGGGCCGAATCCTCCAAGGCCGGTCGGGGCCGATGGCCTGTTCAACACAGTTCGGCCGAGGCAGGGCCGATGGAGTGTCTTCTCCATCGGCCCTACCTTCGACCCTCCCATCGGCCCCAGTTTCATAAATTTCCAGCCAATTAACACTCGAATCCTCTCCAAATTCTCAACAATTTCATCAAAAATTGGACATTTCAATGTGAACCCAACCCAATTTCAACATAAATTTCGTCTATCAATCAAATTTAATCACAATTCGTGGCATAAATCGACAATTCAAAAAAAGACACATCTACATTTTAACATGAATTCGCATAGATCGATAATTTAATTCACTCAATGTCGTTTCTAACATGAATTTGCATAGTTTCTAACATGGAAGGACCAAGGAATCGGAATTACGAACCTCAATTTCGCCGGAAGACATGGCGTTTAAAAGGGGATCGGCGGCAGCGTTTCGGGCCGATAAGCGGCGAACGACGGCGAAGAGCGGCGGACTACGGTGGCCGGCGATTATGCTGGAGAAAATGGGTGAAATTTCGGCGATTGTTGCAAATGAATGTTATTTTCGGCCAACGGTTATTTTCATTCGGCCCTCATTTACTGCGACTCAGGGCCGATGGAAGGGCCAATGGGAGAGCCGATGGTATCGACCCTCGTTTAATAAACAGTTTAATTATTTTCGGCCCTTCGGTAAATTTCGGGCCGTTACATGTAACGGCTTGTGAAGAATCAGGGCCGATGGCTCGGCCGAATCGGGGCCGATGTCCATCGGCCCTCATTTTTTTACGTTTATTTTTAAAAATTAATAAAAAAATGGTTAATTATTTATGATTATTATTTTCTGAGGGCCGATGTCTCGGCTGAAGGGGGACTTCAATTATTATTTATGATCACCATTGGCCCTTCAATTATTTCTGTTTTCTCAGTAGGGCCGATAGGTCGGCCTAAATATGGCCGATCTCGATCGGCCCTCAGTACATTTGAAATAGGCCACCATCGGCCCTCAGAATTGTCCATCGGCCCCCATAGGCCCTTCTGACAGCCTGCGCCCACAAGAAGACAAAATGGCTAGATTTGTGTTTTTTTATAGTTGAAGGCCAATTTTGTTTTCTTTTTTTGGCTTTGGCCAGCAGTGCATATTTCCACATGTAAAATCATATATTTTTTGCATAAAATATATAACGATTATGCATAAATTATATAAGGATTATGCATGGTTCACAGTTCTCACGTTAAATGCAGGTTCTCACATGATCCACTATATATATATATATATATATATATATATATATATATATATATCAAATAAAACATATATAAATAAAATAATATTCTAATTAACAAAAAAATTATACTTAAGTGTAATAGGATATTAGCTATAAAACATGGAGTTAGAGACCAACATGGATGTACGTAATTAATTAACAATATTTCTATATTGAAGTTACCTTGGGTAAAAAAAAATTAACTAGTATTTTTATTTACCCGTTCAATAAAAGTGTCCATTAACATCATGGGACCATTTAAATCACTTACAAATCAGATCACGAAATAGTCAATCACATTTTTTAATTGTTAACACCACATCAGAAAAATTAAATCAGTCCAGATTAATCCAGTGCAGACAAAAAGTTTTTACTAGATTGTGATCGACACTTGCAGATATTTTCCTAAAGCTAATCAATGATCAATCAATAATTACAATACTTTTATTAAATAAATTATTGTTAAAAAAACTGTTAATTTAACAATAATTTATATGGACCTGTTTCCTTTCCCATTCATCAGGTACGTACTTCATAGATTAAATATAAATATAAATGGGGGGATTATTAATATTTAATTGAGTCGTTTTCGTCGAAAAATACATAATATCATTAAATAAAACTGTAGCCCCCACTGACTAGTCACCAGTGTGTGTCCAGCTGAACTAATTTGTGAAAAAGAAATGCTGATAAATTGTCAATTTTCAAATAGAGGATTTAATTAGTAGTGTATTTAACTTAATGATGACGTGGACACTTGCTAAAATGCCCAATCATTGTCAAAATTGTTCAATGATTAATGTCTTTAGGTTTCTAAGAAATGAGATGTGTGCCCTTCCATTATATCTATTATGGACTTCCTAGTGGGACGTCACTCATTGCTCCATGAACCTTTTTTTCCCTCAATATTCTATGAATTATTATCATCACGTAAATACAAAATCGAATCTATTATTGCACTTAACTTTCAAAACGCTCGAATCAGAACTCGAAGTAGTAAAGTTAGTGTCGCCACTAATTAGAGGCAACTTCCATCGCATTACAAGTGTAATAAATCTTGCGGCGGTTCATAATTAACCAATACAGACTAATGATCCATCCATCCCACTTCTCCAATATTGCTTATCCTAGTAATTATTCAATTAATACAGAATGAATTAGATTATAATCTCGACCCACCATAAAAGAAACGAAAGCGACATTAGCTTAATTAAGATGTTGAAAGAATACAATAATTGAAATATTGACCACCATTAATCTTATATGATCTTGACAATGATTGCAACGACATCAATGATAAGTGTTGATATCATAGTGTTGGTGGATTTCACTTGTCCACAGCAAAAACTTCTTCATTATCATCATTCTGTCTGCAAACTTTTTAATATTCTATTATTTACCGACTTTAGGCAAAAAAAATTTAAAAAATTGAACTTTTCTTAATTTTAGTTTGATAAGAGAATAAGATGGCAAATTAAGATTTGGGTCTAAAAATGTAGGTTCAATTCGATTCGATTCGATTTACATATACATTAAGAAAAAGTTTGTAGTGAGATTAATTGTTGGCATAATGCACTATTAAAGATGAAATGGAAAGAAATAAGAAAGCAATTAGAGACAAATAGGTAGACAAAAGCCTCGTTTAGATAATGGGAGATATCTTGTTCCCTTCTAAATTAAAATGGATTGAAGTGTGGACTTGTGGTCTCCCACCCAATCATAGTCTAACAACGCAACATTTGTAGGCCCCCTCCCAAACATTAACATCCTCATATCATGCATTCTTCTTCACATGCCAATTTTGCACAGTTCTCTCTCTCTCTCTCTCTCTCTCTCTCTCTCTCTCTCTCTCTCTATTGCTATCTAGCTATACTGCAGCCTATTTCGTAACAACACCAGCTTTCATGTCTTGGGCATCGGAACCAACAAGAAAATAAGACATAATATAATTTTATGGAATCGTTAGTGTAATTAATTGGGATAATACTATAAACTTCGTAAAAATTGAATTTCAGTTTAATTGATAGTATTACATTGTAGGGAATGGATTATAAGAAGACTCCTTAAAATAAGAAATAAGAAGCGATATGTATCTTTCATCTTATCATTTGATGATTTTGATTGAAAATGTCATGTTTTATTCGTTATGCATATTTACTATATGTATTATGCATAAAGACAAAAGTATAAAAGTTATTAGATTTATGTATTATAAAAAAAATGAAGATACATGCATAGAATAAATAAGGAGCTCATAATGTATACTTTTTATTTCATATCTAACTCTGTCTTCCTACGAGATCTGTACCTTACATTGTAACTTCATAAAATTGAAGATTCAATCTAGTTATTCAAAACAAACCGTTCATATATACTTACACACACGTTGTATCTCTTCAGTTATGAATCAAGTTTATATTTCAATTACACATTTGATACTAATAATATTGAGGAAACTCGTTCGATTTATACATGTTGAAATAATATAGTCTTGTTTTATAAACTAAGTTTATTACCTTCTTTTCTAAGTTAGAAGTTACCGACAACATGTAGCTTAGTTGATATTTCCCATTCTATCCAGTGTTCAATTACTACATATTAACGTAGTGGGTGGCCCGGGACCGATAGGTCCTGGGTTCAATTCCCACCAAGACCGCTATGTGATTTGTCATTCACCCTGTCACATTAAGGGTGGTTGAACCCTCCTATCTGGTTTGCAGGCTACTGCACAAGGAGCGTATTGACGGTCTCTTCTTCTTAGCTCTAGTCAAACGTAGTTTCTTGTTAGTACAAAAAAATGACATTTATAAGTAATGACATGTTTGTTCGTAATTATTAATAGTATGTGAATTAAGGTAGACAAGAATTTAGAATCAAAGATTTGTTGTTTAGTTTAGAAGAGGATCTTGTCTATGATTAAAATCTTGGTGAGTATAAAAATGGACAGGAAGTTAGCAGGAATCAAGGTTTAGTTTAATAAAAGGATCTCATGTCAAGGCGTTGGAAAGCAAGGTTTGAACAAGTTGACCCAAATGTTGAAGGTGGTGTGGCTCGATGAATTATGGGTGGGATCATTAGTTAGATAATTTGGGGAGATGGGATTAATAAACTAATCTAGTCGACATATATAGCTAGCTTTGAGTTTTAATATTAATTAATTATTAATTATAAGCTAGTGCGTGGTTTGAGAAATTAATTAATTAATTATTAGAAAGTACGTATATATGGTTAGTGGAATTAATTTGGTCGACTCTCTCTCTCTCTCTCTCTCTTCACCTAGCTAGATAGTTGGCTGGTTGTCAGGAATATCGATTTCACCCGGCAAAAACTGAACCCACATCTGCGCTATTTATCTATCCATCAACGTTACGAAACTGACTACTCAAGAACGAGACCTTTGTTTTGTTGCTTCATTATTTCAATAGTGGGCTACCTCTATTTTTACTTATATACGGTCAATCAATCTTGTCAATGAATTCTATTATTGTAGCTGCAGATGTAACTTTATATATGTCCCCCAACATTAATTATTGTACCTATTACAACTATATAATTACCCAACTTTATAAAAACTATCCACTATATACCTAAATTTACTAAAATACCTCCACTTTTTTATTTCAATCACCTAAAAGTGTCAGGCCATGATCGGACCGTGATCGGACCATGTCGATGTGTCCGACCGATCGGACATGCCCGATCATGGACTGATAGTGATCGGCCTTGTGATAGGGCATGACCGATCATGGCCTTGTGATAGGGCATGACCGATCATGCCCACTATTCAAGTAGTGATCGGCCCTTGGTCGGGCGTGTCCGAGCCGGTCGGTCGACTTCGATCGGGCCCTCTGTTCACGTGATCGGACCATCCCATAATAGGGGTATTTTCGTCTTCTTGGGTATATAGTGTAGTTAAATATAAGAATTGGGTATAAATGTGTTTGTCTTTTCCCAGATGGGCATTTCACCGCCGGACTCTTAATTATATCTACTTTGAATCAAATAATTATTCAAAATAGTAGTACTAGGGTTTCTCGTAAATTTACGGGAGTTCTATCCCTATTTTACGGCAGAAATCGGAATCATCCGAATGTTGATCTTGACTAGGTGGATAATTTGGAAGTGGTGAGGCGGAGTCAGTGGCGGATCTAGGGGGGTGCCCGGCGGCGGCGGCCCCCCGAACTCGTGTCGAAACGCGCTTTTATATATGTAATTTTTAAGAAATTTCGTGTTTGCCCCCCCCTCCGAATGTACACTTCACCCTCTTCTCTATCAATTTTTTTAGTTTCGTTCCCCTCCCTCGTAATCCTGGATCCGCCTCTTGGCGGAGTTAATTAACTATACATCTTTGGTTATCGTTGGCAGTGGGGAGTGAAAAAAATAGTGTGTATATTTGTGAAATGGACTATGGGGGATGTATTCGAGAGCTGTCATTTCTGTGTATTTGTATTTTTGTATATTTTGGGCAGTTTGTAGGCTAAGTGTCCGACATTAGGGTGCGTCCCTCGTTCCGTCGAATCCCCATTCTTATGCTCCGTGTCTCCCTTCTTACCAATTATCACATTTCATACGTCTGATTTTACATGGAGATTTGTCCCATTTTTTAAAGATCTGCATGCTCTCCAAACATATATCTCTCCGGCCTCGGCTGTCGTCTATATATGTAAGAGATCCCGAATCCTCCAATTCCATGGTGTAATGTATGATCAACGTGACCAAACCAGCTCGATTGATTCCATGAGACTCGCATATGATGTAACAAGACAGTAAGGAAGTTAATATCAGAGAGAGAGAGAGAGAGAGAGAAGATATGTAGTGTAGTTAATGAATGAGAGACAACGTGTCCTCTTAAGGTTCTTAAAACCCTAGTTAACCAGACATGGTCCCTGCTCGACGTAGGATTTTTTTATGATGATAAACGAGATTAGGAGGAGACAAGGGAGCATTATATTCATGATTTAAGGTTAAATACATGTGCCATGTGTCCATGTTTGGTTCAATCACGCTGCAAGTTGAAATTATAATTCCTTGGGCGTCGGAATCGTCGGGGTTGTGTGTTTCAACTGTCTGTAAGAACATGGGTGAAACATCTCATCTCCATGTCTTAATCTTGACCTTATTTAGAATCTTCTTGGACTTAATGCATTTTTTTTTTTTTTTTTGATTTGAGGAACCCGCAGCCGCTACCTTCGGTGCGCTCTGGGTAAACCTCAACTCCCACACAGGAGATTAAACCACCCTCAGGTGGTAAACCTCAACTCCCACACAGGAGATTAAACCACCCCCCTCGGTAATGAGTGAGATTGAACCATGGCTAACCGGTCAGGGAAACCTCACCCCCCCCACTCCTCCCCCCCCCCCTCCCCACGTAATGCATTTTATTAATGATTTATGGGGAAATAAGCATAAATCAAAAGTATAATTCTTATTCTATTAATTATTTAATTGAAACTCTTTTGAAGAATTAATTTCACGGATACTTTCTCCCAAGAACCACACAATTTATAACGTATGCTTGCTTTGTGTTTGGTAAGATTATTCGACCGACTTGTAATTAAAACACAAGTATAATTAAACCTCGATTAAGTAATATTCGATATAAGTAATAATCTCGTTAAAATAATATTTTTTTCTGGTCCTGATATGGGTCAATGCACTAAAATAATATTTGATAAAGTAATAACCTCATTAAATGAATATTTTTTCTCGGTCCCAAAGTTATTACTTTATCGAAGTTTAACTGTAAATATATATTAGTGTTTAAGCTTTTGAAAGGAAAATAATAAAGAAAGAAAAAGGAATGGGGGAGGGCTAGATTTGGGAGGTGGAAGTGGTGTCAAAATCAAAACATTAGTGTATCGAAAAGGACAAATTGAGGGTGATTCAAAGAAAAAGCATGGGAATTGTCCCTTGAGGATAAGAACAAATTCTACTGCTTTTAAACCCCATCTCTTAATTATAGACATGCCCATCCACTTCACCACCACCATCATAAAACTCACCACGCCTTTATATCTATACATAATTTTTCTCATATATATTAGTATTAAACTTCAATATAGGAATTATATAAATATATTAAGGGTGTATTTGCAATATCTCATTTTAATTGTTTATCTATTTTATGACTGTAAATACAGTTTAGTATTTGCAAAATTCGGCTTTCTGAGTTAGCTTCTCTAGATTAAGTAGTAAATCCACGTTTGGGAAAACAACTTAAATAAGTGCTTATATTATAAGTGATTATACTATAAGCGTTTAAATTGAATAAGTTGTTACTTTTTGATACATTTATATATAAGCACTTAATTAAAAAATTAAATAAAATATAGTTTTAAAATTGTTGTTAGGGGAATTTGATATAATAACCTATTTTCATAAGCTTTTTTTACTTATTTTCATAAGCTATTTCTACGAGCTTAAGAAAATAAGCCAAAAACAACTTACTCTATTTTCATAAGTTCTCTCAAACGCGTGCAAAAGCTAATGGAATCCATAAGCACCTATTGAGGTGCTTTTGGTGCTTTATAATTTCTGAAACTACTATAAATTAATATATGTTTTTTAATATCGATTACAAAAAAACCCTGTTTTTATTTAGAAGCAGCTTTTTTTAAGTTTAAACAAAAATAAATAAGAAGTGTTTATAATAAGCAGTTGCAAACACACCATAATTCAAAAAAAAAATTAGGTTTATTTACTTTCCATTAACTTCATGTACTTCCATTTTTACATGTATATCGATTTATACTCTTTCACTCTTTTGAATTAGGTTATTTATAATTTCCACTTTTTAAAATTAATGGATCCACATGAATGAAGTAACTATACTTTGATTTTAATTAAAAACTAGAGTTGAGACGCTTCTTGTGCATGTGATAATGCTATAGCTTTATTATGTTTCGCACTTACTTTTTTTTTTCCTTTCTTTTGTGTGTGTAATAAATTAGCAGTATTTTATTTTGGTGGGAAGGTGAACTGCTGAATGAATGAATGTGATGATAGATGCATTGACGACAAAGTCAAGAAGATATAGATTGAAAGAACCCCACATAATCTGCCGCTACCTAGCCTCAGCTACTACATATATTGTATAATATGTAAATATAATAAAAGTATGCGCGTATTATGTATAAATACTATTTGTGGCTAGGTGGTGGTGGTGGTGGGTGGGTGGGTGGGGGTGGGGGCGTGGGGGGAATAGGTAAGTGTTTTTGATTTGAGAGTGGGGGGAAGCATGCTCAGTGATATATCTCTATCAGCCATCCCCACTTTCAATTCCCTTCTCACTCATCAATTTAATTTATATAATTTTGTTTCCAACTCAACTCCAACTTCTCTCTCTCTGCCATTTCCAATTTTCTTTTTTCTTTTTTCCATTATTATTCTTGTTTTTTCGGTCGACCCTTGTTGCTTTTCCACTAAAATTTATAAACACTTTTAATGAAGTTTATATTATGCTAGAATTAATATATACTCCGTCTTTCTTTATCAGCTCGTGGGAGATATTTTCGTTTTGGGAATTGATTGTGTGTGTCAAATTCAATTAATGCTATGTTTCTTGTTGGGATGATCTCTCTATTTGTTGATACACACATGTTAATGTATTTAATTCTATGTCATGATGGACATCAAATATGTTATATATATTGAATATGAAAAAAAATTATTGATATAAAAATGTAAAAATACTCCCTCCGTTTCTATATTTTATATGCCTATTTGACTTTACACACATATTAAGAAAATATTTAATGATATAAAAGTTAGATAAATATTGGTATTGGAATTTGAGTAAATTAAAGTAAATTACTAAAAAGTTAAACACATAATTGTGTTTGCTATTAGAAAAGTTGGATAAAGTAATCTTTTTCTAAATTCTCACATTAATTAGATGTATTAAAGTTAGTGAAAGATTTAGTTAGACATAAAAAATTGTTAATAGACATATAAATTTTGGACAAACGAAAAAGGAAAGTAGGCATATATATTAGGGACGGAGGGAGTATAAAATAGTGGGTTTTACTTGTTTAGGTAATTGTAGTCCATTTATTTTCTTTCCATTTTAGAAAATGGTGCACAATCACAAAAGCTTGTGTGTACCACTTTCGTATACCCTTGTATGTACCAAACCACAAGAGTGTTGACATGTGTTAATTATGGCTCACTTGATTTAATGAGAAATGTCACATGTCAATATCCTTGTGATATGGTACATACAAGGGTATACGAAATTGGTACATACAAGCCGTTCTGGTGCACAATATAAATGAGACATCTCGAAAAGGAAACAGTGCAAGAGCAATGGAACGGAACGGAGGGAATATATAGTATATATCTTTCCTATTGGAGTTATAAAAGTGATTTTGTGCCGAAAGCTAAACAACCTCAAACTTAATTTAGCAGCCTGCAGAATCCGAGGTAACAAACATCCCGTTTATCCTGCAACCATTTGCGCTGACTAAAGCAAAATCACAATGCTATATCGCGTTTTCTGATTAATTATTAGCATGCAATATCACGTTTGTGTACGTGCATAAAGCTAAAGGAAAAACGTGAACATGCTTTAAGAGAAAAACTAAATTGTTTGCTTTTAATTAACTTCGAGGATTGGAATGAGTAGCTTCTTTAGCAGTTGGCTTTTCTCGATGATCATATAGCGAATTTAGTATCCTTGAGGAGGGCGATAAAATCAATTTAAAACATGCGGTTGGTATTTCCACTTCTGCATAAATGATTAATCTAGAGTTGATCTAGTGTTGAATTTCCGTTATATACCACATGACATCAATTTCTAACTTCTCAGTAATTTTTACTGTTTACCTTTAGTTGTTAACTTGGATGGACAAACTAGCTATATGGGTATAATCAGGCCCGGCCCAAAATGGTCAAGTCTGGGCCTAGGCCTCACAAAACTTTTGATGTTAAAAACAAACAGGTTTGAATGACATGTTCTGATTGCGAACTGATTAACCAGGAAAGAAATATAAAAGAAAGAATATAAAGAGACAGATAAATGTGAGAAATAGAATATAGTTTATATGTTATTTGGTTTAAAAGAAAAAGAAAAGAAAGAGAAGTGAAAGAAGTATTTTTTTTTCTTTCTCTTCATTGTTCTGTTATAGAGAATTAGAGAAAAAAAATAATATTTATTTTAAAAATAATTAAATATCCTTAATAAAAAAGGAAATTATTACTAAATTATTATATGATGGCATTATTGTCAGTTTTGTAGTCAAGTTTTATTTTCTCTATTTTTTTTTCATGTTTGGAGAGAAAGAAAAATCAAGTAGGACCACCTTCTCTCATCTTTCTTCCCTAAACCAAACGAAAGAAAATTATCATATCTCTCCAAATTCTTTCCTCCCTAAATCCCTACAACCAAACACAATGTAAGTTTTGGGCCAAACAGGTTAGTGGGCAACAATAATTATGTTATCTGAATTTTTTCAACTCCCTCCGCACTTTCTTGTCTAAACGAGGAAGTAGATTCCACACCTTTATCAATTCAAAAATATTACTCCGTCCGTCTCGCCCGACTTATCTTGTTTCTTTCCGGCACAGAGATTAAGATATGTGGTTGGTTGTATGTAGAGAGGTAGGCCCTACAAAGGAAAAATGAAAATTTGTGTAGTACTCCCTACGTCCCACTAGAAACGACACGTTTCTTTTAGGCGCATGAATCAAGAAATTAGTGTTATGTAGTGTAGATTGCTTGACTTTTTAGTAGTTAAATGTGGTCCACACAATCTTTACCATTTTAGGAAACGCGTCGTTTCTAATGGAACGACCTAATAAGGAAAACGCGTCGTTTCTAGTTGGACGGAGGGAGTAATTATTTTCCATTTTAAAAAACATGATAAGTCAAGTGGGACAATCCGAAAAGAAAAACAACATTAGTCAAAAGCAGGATGAAACTAATTAATTGAATTAGTCACACACCTCTAACTTAAAAATCAAATTCTAAATAATTAATTAATTGTATAAGTTTTACACAATTTACCAACATACACCAATTTTTCTAAATAACGGTGAAAAAAAAAGGGTCAATTTCCGTGTTACTGAGGGAGTAATAAAAGTCGAGTTTGTTAACCTCACGCTAAAACCATTTCTTTATTTGGTGTATTTAATTAAATTTGTTCACCTCCGCTGCGCAGCCTGAGCTGACTTTGACAGCGAGGAATACCATATAAAGCAAAAGGGCAGGCACGTGGGAGTGGGAGGTGGTCAACAGAACAAACACCCACCTTAGCGGGAAACTTCGAATCCAAACAGCCACCCCCACCACGACCCATTCCTAGGGTTTAATTGTAAGCGTCGTCGCTGATTCATATATACACGCATACGCAACAAATTGACGATTTGATGGAAGAAGTTCGGACTACCTCTGCTTGGGTCGCCTCCCATTCATCCCATGTCACTCTCCACCCCTCAGGTATTGCCGCCGCCGCCGCCACTTATTTCCTTGTCATTGCATTTATCAATTTGCGTTTTTTGTTTGCAAATACTCAGTCGGATTGCATGTTGAAATGGGGTTTGTGATTTTGGGGGTAATTTGCAGGAATCGAGAGCCTCGCCGAACGAATTAAAGATTCTGTACCGAAGGTGGAGTGGAATTTTGAAGGAATCCATTATTTCGACAATGGGCCTCTCACGGTGCAGTATCTGTTTGTATTGGATGCACTCAATTTCTGTTTCTGGCCTGGTACTTGCTTTCCTTCTCTTGGTTGGTTTTCACATTTCAAATGAAATTTACCTATTGCAGATTTATACCTCCTTCCTCTTCTAACTAGAAATGTAATGCCTCTTCAGATAATGAAATGAATTATGATCATTTGGCTGCCGGATTGAAGCAAGCACTTGAGAATGATAAGTCTGCTTTCGATGCAGATCGATTGCAGAAGTACACTGGTACACAATTTTATAATTGCCCTCTCAGCTCTTAGTATTTTATCCTGAAATTTATTGCATCAAGACTCTTCTTTCAGTGATTAAGTTTTCTAGGAGGATCAAAATTTGTTAATAAGGCTTATCTTTTGCTACTATAACTCCAGTCTATCTGAATGGTGCCTAGTCCAAGTTACTACTTTATGAACCACCATTGTATTCAATAATTTATTCAGGGAACAAAAATTTTAAAAGATATAGATTCTTACATTAAACTCAGACGGCGGGAATAGCCACATGTATTCGGCATTGCTTGTCGTGAATCAGTTTACTTCTATTAATGCATATCTACAATTGCAATACATGTGTCTTCTAAACTTATCTTTCATGCCATAAAGAAGTGAATACTATGGCTTGCAGGTCCTGAATTACGCAAATTGCTAAATTGGCCGAGGCCATTGCCTCTGGAGGATGAACGAGTGCGGTTACTGCATGAGGTGCAATATTTCATCATGTGGTTCCAAATATTTTTACTCAGTCGAAGGTGGTCTATGTTGATTTCTATGTATATGGTGGTCAAGTGAGTAACTTCTCACATGTTTGCTTAGGTTGGATTCGAGCTAGAAAGGTCTTTTGATGGGAAAGCATCAAACTTAGTGAAATCATGTGAGAAATCAGCTGCAAAGCTCGTGGCTCTCATCACGAGCCACTTTCCTGGTAACTAATCAAAGCCACTCAAGATTTGTTACTCATAAATATTTGTGAATAGCCTATTTAGATTGGATGTGTACAGGTTTCAGGGATCACTCTGTCTACAAGGGTCACCAAATTTTCTTGTATAAGAGGGCTCAGATATTTGCTGCAGATTTATGGGGTGCATTTAAGGGTGAAGGATATGGTGAACTCAAAGACATAGAATCAGTGACGATGTTTGCTGACTATATTGTGCCTGCAGTTCTTCAGCAGCTTGGAGTGCTGAGATATAGTCCTTCCTTGTCTAGAATAATTGAGTCTAATAAAGAAATAACTTCTGGAAGTGAGGAGGAGGTAGAACTTAGAGCATGCACGATCCATGCTGTCGAGGAAATAAGGGAGGCGATCCAGAGAAAATCTGGAAAGCAGGTTGGTCCCCATTTTCCATTCTTTTCCATATATGGTGTACATTCTCGTTCTATAATGATTTGATAAATAACGGATACTCAGTTTTTTGTGCTTGATGGTAAATTCTCAACGAGAATTCCAGGTTTTACTTGTTCTCAGTAATTTGAGAAAGAGGTAGTAAACATTGTTGGCCTAAGAAAAGTTCAATCCGAAATTTAGAAATAATGCAATTTCTTAATACTAAATTGTTATCATTTTTATCAAGTTCATAATGACTTATTTGAGTTATCAAAACTCAAAATGTGCATTCTGGTAAAACCGAAATTTCCAGATGAGTACTCGTAATTCCCACTCCAACATAATGACATGAATATGGAGGCGTATGCTGACTACATTATATTCCAGCCCAGAAGTAACAGAAGTGGAAACCCGACAAGAATCACAAATTACTACAGCAAGATTAATATTTCTTATGATATTATTATGTTGGTGTGAAAATCATGAGTAATCATATTCAAATTTCTTGTAATTCTTGTCCTGCTATGATGTTTAATATTTCTTGTGATTACCATCCTAGATGTCTCAGCATCAAAGAAATAGTCTCTTTACCCCCTAGAAACGACATGTTTTGGACGTAGAAATCAAGAAAGTGATGTTATGTGATATAGAGTATTTGATTTTTGAGTAGTTAAATGTAGTCCACACAATCTTTATTAATTTTGAAAACGTATCATTTGTAGAGAAACGTCCCGATAAGGAAAACGTGACATTTCCCTTCAAGCTAGATAACTTGAGGAAGAGGTAGTCAAAAAACTTGTATTGTAGTTTTGGGAACTACTTTTGCACATTTTAAATTGATCGAGTATTTAGCATTTAAGTATCTTTAGTTCACGTTGATTTAACCTATGTTTTTGAGTGGAGATATGTCCACGTCTGCGTGATGGTGTTTTTCATTTTATTTTTTCGCATTACTTCATTTGTAAGAGTTCTCTTGGCTGATATATTATGCTAGGTTTGCTGTATGAGGTGGTCGAAACATTTCTATTTTCTCAAAAGTCTCTGACCTGTATAGATAATTAAATTGGAATTAGTCCTTGAACTATCATAGCATGTTCTGCATACCATTTAGCTCTAGTTGATCAAGCTTGTCATGTAACTTGAGAAATTATAAATACTGCATATTCGATTTGTGAACTAACTCTCTTTCGAGCCTTGGTTAGTAGTAGCATATAATCTATTTCCAGATGGTGATTTGTTTTCTTGTTTTTCGTTTTTATCCAGGTGCTGAGTGTTGAGTTGGATCTCTGGCTATGGGCTTATGGCGTCCGTCGCCCTTCTCTTCGACATCATCGAACCCTCTCCATTTACTACTGAGGGTAAGAATTTGCTGCTGCTTTTGATATTAACTTCACTGAAGACATTGGCAGTATTAGTTTCTTTATGCTACTTGCTTTATAGATTAACTGCCTCCCCTTGTTAGATCAATGGCCAGATCAACATATATCTTGGTGGTTTGGACTTTGGAGAAGTAGGAGCAGTTCAGTTAGTACACAACAGAATGCAATATTTAATCTCATAAGACAAGTGTTTAGATCAGATAATTGGGAGATATGTTACACATACTACATCTTATAATTATCTACTTACATATAAATAATGTTTGTAGGTGAAATAATTTTCCAACCCAAAAACATATAAGAACTTGAAGACCATAAATCTGAGTGTTTGACTGAATACTAGTAGCAGGTGGGCCAATTTGTGCTAAGCCCATTCAGACTCCATTGGGCCTGATTATCTTGGGCCTCTACATTCTAAGTCATTGTGGGAAATTTTGCACCATAAAAGATGTTACATGTGGCAAATGTGACTCACTTATTCTAATGAAAAAGACACATGTCAATTTCTTTGTGATGTAATACACACAAACCACTATGATTAGTAAAGAGTTGATGGAATATACTGAAAATAAATATATGTATAGTTTTGTGGTGGCTATCGAAAAGAATTAAGAAAAAGTAGGTGATTGATTAAACCTAATAATTAATTAGTAATGATTGGATAATGCGATAAGTCGGACTCACCGAATATAATGCACCCAACCCAAGCAAACAAAACAGGTAACATCTTTCAAGAAACTACACGAGCATAGAAGCGGGGTTTACCTAGTACGTACTTCAGTAGCGGCTGCGGATTACCCTTCTCATAAAAAAAATGTCTCTATGCCTTTGGCTTACATATGATCTACCTGACCTACTCAAATTATTCACACATTCAAAACCTTAATTTACGAGCTGTGTTTTTTCTGGATTAAACGTAGAGAAATCTTGTGGGCTTTCAGCATCTTAAACCACGTGGTTCCGGCCATTCCTTACTTTGATGGTGAATTGATGCCCTTTGTTTTGCGTGTAGTCAGAAGGAATTTAAATTATAATTACATGCATGATGAGATTGGATGGTAGAGAATTTCCCTCGGAGAAAAACTCCAAAAGAAATTATATAAATAAATTAAGGTGGTGGTGTCATCTAGTTTTTTGTATTCCTAAAAATTATCGCGCGAATATTTAAATGTCAAGAGTATTATAACAAATTCAATAATTTTAACCTTACTTGATTCTCCCTATGTGCTTCCCTCAAGATTCTTCTAATACCTCTAATTCCATTTCCAAATATTTGATGCGATGTTTAATTCTATTAATACTTGGACACTTGCTAAGGACAAGATCCCATGAAAAGTTAGTCAGCTTTTCTCCTCGTGCTTTTGCCTTCCCTACACCAGTTTCCCATTCTTTTTTTTTGCTTTTCAAATTGAGTATATACAAATAGGGAGTGGTTCCCGTCTGAACAGCCCTTATCGTGTGAACGTATGAACACTGCACTTTAAAGACAAATGTATTGTACTTTCAAGGTAAATATACTGCACTTTACATACTGCACTTAAAGACAAATATACTGCACTTTAAAATGCAGTATCTTTACCTTTAAAGTGCGATACATTTGTCTTTAAAGTGCGGTATTCACACGTTCACACGATAACAATTTGTTCACATTTGAACCTCCTCCTATACAAATATATATTATGTTTCTATATTCATACACACACATGTATGTGTTCGAGTGTTATATATGATATGATTTTTATTCACTTGAATCTTTAATTTTAATCAATCTTGTTCATGCATGACCCATATATGATATAATGCCAATAACATTACTCCCTCCGTTCCATTAGTAACGTCCTATTTCTTTGAGACACGGAGATTAAAAAAGTAGTGTTTTGTCATGTATTTTATTTGAATTTTGTAGTTACTTTAGTACTAATGGGACAAAGGGAGTATGATTTTACACATGCCGGTTATTAATACTAAGAATTTAGGGAAAAGATATAGATAGATGTGCATGGAGTAGTCTTTTTCAGGACAAACCATATTCTTTAATTTTTTTTTTTTAATATTTCGAAATTGAGGTTGAATCCTCTCTGGATTTTTGTAGTAATGTTGTTTTCCAATGTCGTGTTGTAAGGTTTCCTTGGGGGAAGGATTAGGATATAATCCACTTTTCACAATTATGGTTTTTTCTATTTGTTTGCTAGGTCGATACTGATTTAGGTTGCTTTCTTTTGGGGTAAAATTAATTAAGTTGGGATATAAAATTGCATTTTGGCGTAATAATAATTAAAATAGTGTATGATCACTGTCACGTGTATGTTGAAAGCATGGACCATGATATATGATATGATGTTCACATGCTAGTGTTGATTTGCATTCTCTTCCGTCGCTTACATGCCAGCTCCCTTCCCTTTCTTCTGGTGGATGTCAACAATTGCTGGTTGATAAGCTTTTTTTAGTCATTTTCTATAATATCCCCTCAAAATTAAGAGCTAGCTAGGGACTTGCCAAGAATTTAATTTATGAAATTAAAAAGTTTTATGTGTAGGGCCGTCAAGAAAGAAATTAATTATACATTTTTTCATGCACTTGGCACATCAGTATAAATGTATAATATTTTATATCGTATACGGGAGGAAGTATATATCAGGAGTATAAAATTTTATATCTTGTGGATATTTTTATTATGTGGTACACCTACATATCGAATTCAATCTTCTCTATTAAAAAACATTAAGGATAGTAGACAATTAACTCAATTTTGTGCCACATTTCATGTCATATTCACAATCATTCTAAAATAAACTGTAAACTTTATATGTTATCTAACCCTAACATGAATCATGAACCTTGGACGACAAGGACACATAACCCACTATGATTTGTCATACAGTTAAATCTCGATAAAGTAATAACATTGGGACCGAGAAAAAAATATTCATTTAACGAGGTTATTACTTTATCGAACATTATTTTAATACATTGACCCATATCTGGACCAGAAGAAATTATTATCTTAGCGAGATTATTACTTTATCGAGGTTTAACTGTATAAGCAAAAATAATTATAAATTTGGATTATAAATTTATAACACACAAAGAGAGACAGAAACTAAGCTCTTCTATTTGCACAGTGAATGATATCATTATCCACTAACATTTATCATATCATAAGAATATCAGTTTGGGCAGTCCCTCTTGGAAATCTTGTTTATTTATTATATTTTCTTTTCCCATGTATTTAACATTTAATTATCTATATCAATGTCTTAAAATATTTATCTAATCAAAACATGATTTAGTTATCAATTTACTAAATTGAACCTGATCATATATAAAATATATACACCGGACAAAATGCATGCAATATTCATCACATGAATATAAAATTAAAGAAAAATAGTAAAGAACAGAAACCATAAACTTCACCAACATCAACCACCTAGAAATCCTATAAAGGTATAAAGTTATAAATGTTCGGTTAAAGAAGTGCTATTTTGTTTGTCCCTAAAATTATGGTACTACCAAATTTGGTAAGGAAATTAAGTTTGAGACCAAAATTAGAAAATAAAAAAACACGTTCACGGTACAGATAGACAAAGATATATATATATATATATATATATATATTAGGAAGTGGTTCCCGTGTGAACAGTCATTATCGTGTGAACGTGTGAACGCTGCACTTTAAAGACAAATGTATTGCACTTTCAAGGTAAATATACTGCACTTAAAGACAAATGTACTGCACTTTAAAAACAGTACATTTGTCTTTTAAGATGCAGTATTCACACGTTCACACGATAACAGACTGTTCACATTTGAACCTCTTATATATATATATAAACAATGATTAATTAATCAACCATAAAATGATTTGTGCATGATGATGTATGTATAGATATAGCCCGTGAGTAATCCAAACCAGACCAACTTTCATTCTTCAAACGTTAGATGACAAAATAACTCCAACATACTTACAAATCCCCCTAGACGGCCACCTCATGCACATGCCCACCCTCCTATATTACTCCTCTCTCCTCTCTTCACATCACTCTCTTCTCTTTCCCCTCTCTCTCTCCCGGTCTACCTACTCATGCTCTCTCTCTCATCAAGAACTAAACTCTGCCTAATTTTGACTGCAACCCATTAGGGTTGGCAGATTTCTGCATTCAGAAAAAGTCCCTTTTTCCCCTGCATGGGAAGGAGAATATTTTTGCAATCTCGAACACGAGAAAAGGATGACGAGTCGATTTCTCTTCGATTCATTTGTCTGAGAGAATATGGGTCATTTCCCGATGCTCAGGTACCACTACTAGTCTAGTCCTTTTCTTTCCTTTCTGTCGTCCCTCAATTTCTCCATTTTCCCCTTCATACACTCTTCTTGTCACAACTTAATTAGTTCTACCCCTCCCTCACCCCCCCACTCCCCACCCCATGATGCAATTCACTGAAACTTTCCCACCTCCGCCGCTGCCGCTCCCGAACCTCCCCATGAGCAAGACCAACAACCAAACCGTCCGGTCCCGGGCCTGGACCGGTTTCCCCACGCCCAAGTCCCTGGGGAGCTTCGGCGACGCCAACTGCATGGAGCAGCTGCTGGTCCACTGCGCCAACGCCATCGAGAGCAACGACGCCACCCTCGCCCAGCAGATCCTCTGGGTCCTCAACAACATCGCCCCGCCCGACGGCGACTCCAACCAGCGCCTCACCTGCGGCTTCCTCCGCGCCCTCATCGTCCGCGCCGCCAAGACCGGCAGCTGCAAGCTCCTCACCGCCGTCGCCAACGTCCACGCCAACGACCTCACCATCAACAACCACAAGTTCTCCATCATCGACCTCGCCTGCTACGTAGACCTAACCCCCTGGCACCGCTTCGGCTTCACAGCCGCCAACGCCGCCGTCCTCGAAGCCGTCGAGGGCTACTCAGTCGTCCACATCGTCGATCTCAGCCTCACCCACTGCATGCAGATCCCCACGCTCATTGACTCCATCGCCACCCGCCTGGAGTGCCCGCCGCTGGTCAAACTCACCGTCGCCGGCGCCATGGAAGACTTCCCTCCCATGCTCGATCTCTCCTACGAGGAGCTAGGGTCAAAGCTGGTCAATTTCGCCCGATCTCGCAACGTCGCCATGGAATTTCGAGTCATCCCATCAACATCCTCCAATGGATTCTCCTCCCTCATCGATCAGCTAAGAATGCAGCAAATGGTCGGCGCCGCCGACGGAGAGGCCCTCGTCATAAACTGCCAAATGATGCTTCATTACATACCCGAAGAAAGCATCATCCTTCCAGAAACTTCTTCCCTCCGAAACATGTTTCTGAAGTCTCTCCGTAGTCTGAATCCAACGGTGGTGATATTGGTCGACGAGGACGCCGACTTCACGTCGACCAACCTCGTAACCAGATTGAGATCGGCATACAACTACATGTGGATACCGTACGACACGGTGGACACGTTCCTCCCCCGGGAGAGCAAGCAGCGGCAGTGGTACGAGGCCGACATCTGCTGGAAGATCGAGAACGTGATCGCGCATGAGGGGACGCAGAGAGTGGAGAGGCTGGAGACGAAGGGGAAGTGGGCCCAGAGGATGAGGGGCGCCGGGTTTAGAGGTGTCGGGTTCAGCCACGACGCCATGGCGGAAGTGAAGAGCATGCTGGACGAGCATGCGGCGGGGTGGGGGCTGAAGAAGGAGCAGCAAGCTGAGGATGTGGTGCTGACGTGGAAGGGACACAATGTGGTCTTCGCTACTGCTTGGATACCGGCTTCGTTTCAATGTATTGAGAATTTAGTTTGAGTTTCACGGACAGATATATATAGTTTAAGGATCGATGCTTTAGTTTCATCTGCTAATTGATGTACTAATTAAGAATATGTAGTTTGTATGTCAGTATAATCTTTTCTTATGTTTTTCCTGCTTTGCGTTTGTGTTTTGTAACATATTAGTTCATGGAAGAATATGCAGCCTAGGGTTTATATTCAGCCGGAATCACAAATAAATTGTTTCTAACGTGATTTAGGAGATGAACATTGATACGCTCATGGTGGAAAGTGGGCCTAAGGAGTTACTCTGCCCAAAGGCAGAGAACGAACCCAACCCAAGAAAGGCCCGAGGAGGAAGGAAACAACCCATAAGGGGATGCTTACTTAAGGCATCAGGCCCAAGTAGTTAGGGTTAAAGGTTTTGTATATCTAATCAAGCTTTGTACATTCGAAAAGCATGAATGGATTAAGTTGAGTTCTTGAGTTTTCTCAATGGAGTTGATAGCTGACTCGATATAGCTATACTATCTTCGTCTTCGTCATTTTAGGGCGTATCAAACATGGTTCTGTAAATGAGTTTGTATTTTTTTTGTTAGGAATTTCTGAAGATTATAGGTTTCGAAATGGAAAACTTGTTCGGAACTTCGGTCATGCAATTGCAATCATGCAAACACTTTACAAACTATCAAACGATCTTCTATCCCATTTTTTTGTATTCCACTACCATTTTTAACTGTAAAAATCTATGTGTTTATTATTTGATTTTAGGTTATCGTAATCACCTAGTTGTTTATAGTTAAAATATGAGTGGGACACGAATGAGATACAAAAAAGTGGGACAGAGGATCGATTGTTACAAACTAGCTTCTTCTCCCATATGATCTTTTGTTCCACTTTCTCGTATCTTATTGTCATTTTTAACTGTAAGTATGTAGGTGTTTACTATTTAAATTTTTAGATTATCATAAGCACCAGGGTACTTTCAATTAAAATGTAACTGAAATATGAGTGGGATACAAGAAAGTGGATAAAGATCCGGATTGACTTCTTGTTGGTTGATCGTGATGGGGTCTAAATACTCGCCCATGTATAGTTTCTAGAGGTTTATACTAAGTTGGGTTTCAATTGTTTGTGGAGTTCTATTAATTTCATTAGGATTGTTAGACCTATTGGATTTTGAGGTGCTTGAAATGGGTCTTGGACTTTTATAGGCCCAATGAGATTTCTTGCTGTTTAAAAGGTAAAACTTGTATCTTTTGATGTAACAATACTTTCTTTTCCTTTCTTACAAAATTAAAAGTTAAAAATATATAATTATTTATATATTATTGTTATTAACGACACTGCATTGAGAAATCGCAATCATTAAAATTGAGATTGCGTGTTGAGAATATCTTATATGTAGCATGCACATAAAAATATTACACCGTCCGTCCCGCTCGGCTTATCTTGTTTCTTTTTGGCAATGTGATTAAGATGAGTGAGTAAGTATGTGTAGATGAGTGGATGATTGTGTGTAAAGAGGTAGACTCCACAAAAAAAAGTGGTAGGTTGTGTAGTAATTATTTTTCTTTTATGGAAATAAGACAAGTCGAGTGGTACGGCCCGAAAAGAAAAGTCGGGCGGGACCGAGCGAATAAAAAGTTTAATCTATTTCTTTAGTCATAGCTGTTAGGCTGCGAATCTTGTAGCTAGCTGTCCTTACTTTATTATGAATTATTTTTACCATTCATCCTCTCACTATCTCACTTTATTATTCACTCTCATTATATACTTCATACTTATCTTTCTTATTTTACCATCCACCCACTCACTATCTCACTTATCTTCTCTCTCCTACTTTATTACATACTCATTTCTCATACTTTATCATCTATTTTCTTAATAAGCCGCTAGAAAAGTTTTGAATCGCTTATAGCGGGACGGAGGGAGTAAATAACAAACCAAACTGCGAAACCCCTTTTGCTTATAGTACCTAGATTTGATCCGGCCGGTGAGGCGGCGACCCTTCAACAAACCGGCCGTTCTTTTATACTTCCTCATTTCTTTTCTATTTTTCTCTCCTCTTAAAGTGATTATTTAATTTGGCCCTCTTTTTTGAACTATTGACTTCATATTTTAATATTTTTCATAACTTCATGCTATTTCTAAATAAAAAAATAAAAATTTTAATTATTTTGTGATCCATCTTATAGTTTTATATCCCATTTGGAAGAGCTTATTTGGTACAAGATCACTATCCCAATGCTGTCCCATAAGGGCAAGCATCTAAATTGCTACGTTATAATTTTACGATTTGTATAGTAGGCATCTAGATGCTTATTTTATGGGACAGCATTGGGATAGGGTTTCTGGGACAGGTGATCTGATCTCAGCTTATTTATAGCTTAATTAGATTTATTCTAAAAATTAATGAGATCACTTGTCTAACAAATTCCAGTCCAATTGGTGTCCGATTTAAAACGACGTTGTTTTGTATAGAAAAACTACAAATTAAAATGATAAGAATTGAAAAAATAATTTAATAAATAATTAAAGAGTATATTTTTTAATACAATCAGACACCAATTGTACATGGATTTATTGAACAGATGATCTTATCCCATTTATAGATAGAAGATCTTAAATGCTTATTAGAAGATTTTCCAACTCTTATCTCGTTCTATGGTTAATTTTGACTGGATGACGTGGACATGGCGGCGATCCATATTACACCATGTGAAATCTTGTTTGCATGCATAAAATTAAGTACAAAATTACAATAAGGTAGAAAAATCAAAGTTTCAAGTACATAAATGCCTATGTATATATAATCTTGTTACACTTGATTGAAACGACAAACTCTGCACATACAGATCGATCATCAACAAATTGCGATTTGGCAACAACTTGGGAATTGAAAGAATTAATCTTTTCTTTAATTTTATTAACAATCTAACATACCCCTCATAGGCATGCTAGAATGAAATTAAGGGTACCTCCAACGGGAGGTTTGAAAATGTTTAAAAGTTGGGTTTGAATTTTTTTACCATTGGAGTATGTTTGAAGTGAGTTTAAAATGGTGAGGTGGCAGAGCCAACTCTATAGTTAAAGAGTTGGCTTTCTCGTTTTTTGTGTCAATATTAAATTTTATATGAATTAAAAAAACATTTTAAATATTATTATTATTATTTATTAATAATATGATGAACAAAAAATAGTGAGTATAATATATGGGATGAGATCACATGTCCAATAAATCTTTGTTTAATTGGTGTCTGATTTAAAACGATGTAGGTTTGTATTAAAAAAATATACTCTTTAATTATTTATTAAATTATTTTTTCAATCTTCTCATTTTAATTTGTTATTTTTTTTAATACAAAACTAAAGGGATTTATTGGACAGATGATCTCATCTCATAATATATATATATATATATATATATATATATATAGATATATTGATAAATAGTAGTTATGTTTATATAGTAATGGGACCCATTAAAAAGTTGAGTTAATAAGTTTGTGATTGGAATGAAAAATGTTAAAAAATTGATGGGTTTGAAAAGCTGATGTGGCGAGTAAAAAGTTGAGAATGTAGGTTTAGAATTGAAGGCACCCTAAGTAAACCAACCAACTCCAAAATCACTAACCATATTCCAGGTTAATTTATTAACTCGTTTCTCTAACTCCTGATCAGCACCCCTCACTTGAATCTCCCGCAGTCGAACCGAATGTTACCATTCTTTGCGGTCTTAACCCCGACCCGGCCCAAGTTGGTAATGGCCTTGATGAAGGCGGCATTAAACGCTTGCGGGTTGTTGGCCCACGTATTGACGGTGTTCTTGGATCTGGAATCCATGAAGAGAACCTGATCCGACGTGAATAGCCCCTTCCCTTCAACAAGATTCTTGAAGTAGATGTTGTCGAACTTCCTCGGCGTGGTGGGGTCCATGTCGATGGCTATTCTGGGGTCCACATTCTTGGGGCACATCCCTTGCAGCTCGGTCGCGTACTGCTTGTTCAGGGTCGGATCCACCGGGTTCTGCCGGGTGAAGTTGTATATCCGGTTCGCGAACTTGCTGCAGTGGGAGAATCCTAGGGTGTGGCACGCTGCAACCCCCCCCCCCACCCCCCCAAAACAACACGTGTCAGTTAGTTACCGCTAGCTCTTTAGACTTCTTCAACTTTATTTTGTTGTCTTCAAGTGTTTCTCATTTTCTTATCATTAGATGCTTACCAATAATTTAATATTAATGGAATATTAACATAGAAAACTAATAATTTCGTATATGATCATGAACTGGAATTGGAATTGGAACTCGAATTACCTGAGAGAGCGATCATATCGGTCTGAGAGAGGCCTCTTGAAGCAAACATGGAATTCAGCTGATTCAGATTGAAAGTTGGCTGAGGGAGATTGCCATTAACGCTCGAAGCAGATGAACTCAATCCATCCAGTCTTCCCAATTCCACACCATACGCAGTCTAATTCCAAAAGATTAATTATTTTGTTCTTAAATCGATCTATGGATGCAATTTTAATTTCGGAATTAAATTTAGACATCATTACCAGAGCAATGACATCGCGCGTTGCCAATGCGAGAATATCCGCACACGAAACCTTATTCTTGCATTTCGGGACGGCATCGACGGCGGCTTTCGCCTTGATGACGGTGTCGAATCCATCTCCGGCGAGCGAAATGTTGTCGGGGTGATCCTTCTCCGCGGTCTTCCCCGGAGTCGAAGCTACGATCACGGATGCATCACACCCCTGCAGCGCGACTCCAATCAGATATATGGAATTGAATTAATTTAGCAGTTAATATATATAAATAATAATAATCACGGAGACAAAGCAGTCGTGGAAGAAGAGGCGGATGGTGGCGGGGGCTGTGACGAAGGTTTGTTTGAACTTGGCCGTCACCGCCTTCCGTACAATGTTCTCGACGTCCGGGCAGGTGTTGGCGTAGTAGTTCTGCCGGAGCTGAGCTGACGCGGAACCGCACAGCAGAAGAAGCGTCAGAAAAAGGGATAGGGTCATTAGAGATGGAGCCATATTTTATTACTTGTCTTAATTAACAAGTGATGATTCTGGGACAAGCTAGTGAGATTACATGATATATATACAGCTGGATTATGATCAGTGTCTTTAAAATAAATAAAAAATTATAATTAGTAGAATTGGTCGGAGCTGCCAGTTGGCTCAGAATCCTTCCACCATGAAGAAAGCTAGTTCGTAACTATGATTAGTTTAGAGTGGTTAGTTATTTATGTGTTATATATAAATTAGAACATAAGAGTAGGGTTTATTCAATGTGTATTTCGATAGCAGCTGCGGATTATCTTCATCATAAAAAATAAAAAGTTAGTTTTAATCTTATGAGTGGATCCACAAGGTTCAAAGATAGCTAGCTTTGATCGTACTTGTGCGTAATTAGGCTAGGGTTGTTAGTCCCTCATATATTGTTTGCAGACTACAAACACAAAAGTAGGGTTATTCAGTGTGCGCTTCGGTATCGATTGTCGGTTACCCATGTAAAAATTTTTAAAAAATATAAATAAAAGCTAGCTTTGATCTTATGAGTGGATCCACAAGTTTTGAAGAAGCTTTGACCATACATGTGGTTAACTGGGGTGGTTAGTCTCTCCTATATTATTTACAGATTATGACATAAAAGTAGGGTTTACCGAATACGTAATTTGATAACGGTTGATAATTATCCTCGTAATTTAGAAAATAAAATAAAGCTAGCTTTGATCTTATGAGTGGATTCACAAGTTCACTTGATTTGCCTATGGGAGAAGAAAATAGCGAATGATGGTCCACGGAATTAATAATTGAAGATGGGAGAGAAGTATGTCATACTTTATTCTAGTTATAATAATAATCAGCTCTCGATTAAGACCAAAAGCTAGTACTCCCTCCGTTCCGCTAAAAACGTCCCAGTTGACTTCGGCACGGAGATTAAGAAATTTTAATTTAGTGTGTATTTTATGAATTTTAATTATATAAAGAAAATGACACAGTTTTCGAGGAGTGGTTGGTGGAAATAAATGAGAATTATCCAAATTTTTGCAAGGCTAGTGAAAGGCAATCAATTTTTATTTTTTATGTTTTTTTTATATTGTATTTGAAGAAATAATCTAAAGTTTTCAAAAAAATAAAAATCATAATTTTCTGAGTTCGGAGCGGAACATAATCGAGTGAGAGATAGATTTTTGAAGAGAGAGAGTATAAGAATGTGGGGGTTGAGTAGTGAGTAAGGGGGACCCACTTCCGTTTATGTTTAAAAGTAATTTTTACTATTTTAGAAAAGATGGCAGAAATAGCGAGACAGCCCGATTAGGCAAGTAGGACAGAAATAGCGGGATAGAGGGAGTTTCTTGTTTTTTCCAGCCTGGCGATTGTGGGGGCATGTGATGTGACAAATTCACCAGCCGCCGAGTTTTATATTTCTCTTAGAGGTATTTGCAGCAGAGGCCAAACAGTTCGGATTGAAAAGCAAATGTAGCCAAACAGTAAAACAAAACACAAATCTAGCCATTTTGTCCTTATACGGCGGTGGGTCGATGGGGCCGATGGAGGGCCGACGGAATCCATAGGCCCTCCATAATCCCTAAAAAAAAAAAAAAAAAAAAATGGCCTTCAGTAAGGGCCGATGCCCTATAAAATTATTTTAGCAAGGGCCGATGCCCTATAAAATTATTTTGTTTAGCAAGTAAGGGCCGATGCCCCATAATCCCTAAAAAAAAAAGAATAATTTTATTTAGCAAGTAAGGGCCGATGCCCTATAAAATTATTTTTTTTTAATGGTCTTAATGATCTTCAGCAATAATTTTTAATGGTCTTCAGTAAGGGCCGAGGGCCGATGTTTAGCAAGTAAAATAGGGCCGAGGGCCGATGTTTAGCAAGTAAAAAAAAAAAAAAAAGAATATGAAGGAGGGCCATCGACCCTTACCCCAGTGAGAAAAAAAGAAAAAATTTGAAGGGCCGATTACCCCATCGGCCCTCCATCGGCCCTTCCATCGGCCCCGCCGGATAAAGACAAAATGGCTACTTTTGTGTTTTGTTTAAGAAGTGGGCTACATTTGTATTTTTTTTTTCGTTTTGGCTAACAGTGGGTATTTCCACTTTCTCTTATTACCAATGAATTTATTTGGCGTGTCTCGTATTACTCGAACGTTTAGGCCTTGTCATATTAGATTTAATTCAGATCTTATCTAACTAATTGAGTAAAGGCAAAAACTTGTGTGCACCATGTTGCACATGCAACATGATCCAATTACTCAATTTTGACCCACTTTGACCCGTATTTGACCCGTTGACTCTCTTTGACCCGGTTGACCCGCTGATGTCAGGGTGACATCATTAATCTTTTTTTTTAATCTTTTTTTTACTTTTTTTTATTTTTTATTTTTTTACATTTTTTCCTCTTTATTTTAAGGACGGGCGTGTCACTCCTTGCATATGGAAGTGTCAATCATAACAAACAAAAGTGTCAATCGTAACAAATAAAAGTGTCAATCACAACAAACAAAAAAAAAATTAATTTTAATTTTTTTTCATTTTTTTAACGTTTTTTCCCATTTATTTTAAGAACGGGTGTGTCACTCTTTGCATACGAAAGTATCAATTGTAACAAACAAAAGTGTCAATCGTAACAAACAAATTTTTTTATTTTTTTCGATTTTTTGATAAGTAAGGCGTGTCATTTGTAGTGAATAAATGTGTCATTTGTTTTTTATCCAAAGTGTCAATCATAACAAAGAAAACTATCATTTGTATTTGAATAAAGTATCATTTATTGACAATCAATTATTTTTGAAAAAAATGCGATTTGTTTCGAAAAAAGTGTCATTTATTTATGAAAAAAGTATCAATTGTATATGTTGTTTGTGTCAATCATGACAAAATAATGTGTCAATGATTAGCAGAGTGTCTGTTTAGGCCATAATTCATAATAGAGAGTAGTGTGTCAATTGTCTCTGTTGTGCGTGTCAATTATGACAAAAGAACGTGTCAATGACAAGCAGTATTCGTTTAAGCTATAATTCACAATAGAGAGCAGAGTGTCAATTGTCTCTACTGTGCGTGTCAATCATGATAAAAGAATGTGTCAATGATGAGCAGAATGTCTGTTTAAGTCATAATTTACAATAGATAGCAGAGTATCAATTGTATGTGTTATTCGTGTCAATCATGACAAAAGGACGTGTCAATGATGAACAGAGTGTCTGTTTAAGTTGTGATTTACAGTAGATAGCAGAATGTTAATTATCTCTACTCAAATATACATACAAAATTGAGGCCAAAGTTAAAAAAAAACCATAATATCAAAAAATTTGAATCAATCCTCGAAACCAGTTTTCTGCCAAATCGCATTCCTGACTCTGCTGAGATCTCTCCCCTTGAGCGTCCTACCAATCCCTTCGTGAATCGAGAACGAGGCAATCCTCCTCCTCGCCATTTTGCCTCGCCAGAAACTCGTGCGGCGGAACTCGATCGCCGATCTCCTTGCCTTCCTCGTCATCGTAGTCCTCGTCGCTGTCTCTCCGACGGTTCTCTCTGTACTCGTCCTTCAGTATCTTCGACCAGTTCGGAACGTTCACCAGCAGCGACGATGGAGCACCGCATCGTCCGCTCGCCGACGACGACGACGATTTCCTCGAGATTCTCGAGCTCGACTTGCGAACCTCCGGCGACTGCGAGCGCGCCGCCGCGCTCCAGATCTCCGACTCATCGAGCTCGAAGATCATCGAGTCGTTATCGTGCGACTGATCGCTCAGGAGGAATCTGTAGCTTGCTCTAGCGCCGTAGCTCTTCGATGCCGCCATATCACTCGAGAAACACGATCAATTGTAAAAACGAAAACGATTGACTCTTCTCTCTCTAGAAGCGTGTGTGAGGATTTTGAACTGTGAGACGGGGGAGAGAGAGGGGGGAGGACGGTGGAAGAGTAGAGAGGAGGGGAGGGGAGGGGGAGAGATAGGCGGCAGTGTGAGGGAGGGGAGGGGGAGAGATAGGCGGCAGTGAGAGGGAGGGGAGGGGAAGGGTTTTTTTTTATATAGTACAAAACCGGGTCAGACCCGATTAAAGCCGGTCAAAATTGAAAATTGGATCATGTTGCATGTGCAACATGATGCACACTAGTCCTTCTCTTGAGTAAATTCCAACTGAACCAACATATTAATTTGTATAGTTTTCGGGAACATATGGATAATTAATTAAAGAAATATTTGAATTAATCAATATTGTTGACTTATGATTAATGAATCCCATAACAATTTCATATACTAACTAATGCAACCCACTCAAACTACTTAATACTTAATAATCACAAATTAGGATTAAGTGGTTGTGTGTGATTTGAGGGAAATATATATATCAAGGTCAATTACTAGGGTTCTCTCGACTACTTCTAATTAATGATATACTCACTTCGTCCCATTGGAAGCGTCTTGTTTTCAATGGGCACGGATGTTAAGAAAATGATAATGTGTGGTGTATATTGTTTGACTTTTGGATAGTTAAATCTTGTCCACATATTCTTGCATTTTTTAAAAACAAGACGCTTCCAATGAGACGCCCAAAATGGAAAACAAGAAGCTTCCAATGGGACGGATGGAGTATTAGCTAAGTCATTCTTAGAGATGACAATTTTGTGAGTCGAGGTTGGGTAATATAGTACCCGGACTCGTCCCGCAAGTTCGACTCAGAGATCCAGACCCAGACTTGTACGGGTCCAGAAACTCAGAACCAAACCCGGACCCGTACGGGGCGGATCTACCGCCCCCAGACCCGTTTGTGCCGTTTCAATTGCTAATTTTGAATTATTTTATTTTTTAATTATTAATTTTCATTAGAGGAAGCCTTTTTGTTTAGATTTTCTTATTATAATTGTCAGCTATTAGTATCTAAAAGTATGAATTAAAGAACAAGAAAATTCAAATAACATAAAATAAGATTACATAATAAAATTAATAAAAAATTTAATAATGCTGGTCTGAAACGGAACTGGACGGGGCGGGTAGAGAAATTGGACCCAAACCCGTCCTGGACCCACGCAGATTGGGTCCAGACCCGCCCCGTATTTCTACGGATCTGGGTATTACCCACCCCATCGTGGGACGTGACAGGTCGGGTCCAACGGGTCCAGTTCCAATTTCCATCTTCTAGTCATTCTATTTAGTAATGACAGCTAATAAAAATCCACATACTTTTCAAATACAATCTTGCACATTGATCCTCTCTAATTATAGAGATTGTAATAATTAGATTTATGAGGCTACACGTCTGCAAAAATCGATCTTATTCAATTGACAAGAAGGTTATTAATTAGATCGCTTACTTTAACCGTAGAATATTTGATAATCGATCCGTAACCGCTATTTTTAGTGCGCACAGGTTAAATTTCATATAACTGCCGATGGATTTAATTTAAATCTATAATTTTCTGCCATGAACTAAGCACATTAACCGTTATGTCATCCCACGAAAACGTACTCAATCGTTTTTGCTATTGAGGAAACAAATGCAACATACATAAAACATGATTGAAGTGTATTTATACACAGCCAAAATTAAATGTATGTTAGTAAATTTTCTAGTGGACCCATCTTTTTATTACTTCACCTTGTTTTCCTAATTTTGATCATATGAATAATAAATAAATAAATAGTTGGAGTTTGGTGGCACGTTGTTGTCTGGAAGAGTGCAAAGTTATGGCAAAAGACGAAATAATTAACATTATATGTGGAATTCCATTTCCACAATTTGTAAACATCGATCCTTTCACATCTCTTTGCACGACCACCATTGAAATTCAAAGTAAAAAAAAAAAAAAAAAAAAAAAACCAAGTGAGTCATTCGCAAGACTAAAATCCTCATCCATCTATAATTAAAATATGCGTGGGATGACATAGCAGTTAAAGTGGATAGTCTATGTCCGGAAAATTATGGGTTTAAAACTAGGGGTCTAACGGTTCGGTTCTTAGTACAATTTAGGAACCAAACCGAACATATGAAAGTGGTTCGGTTCGGTTCGGTTCGGTTTAAGGTGTACTTTACTTTTGAAACCGAACCGAACCGCTTAGAAATGGTTCGGTTCGGTTCATCGGTTCTACCTTTTTTAAATCGTAAATAGATTTTTTTGAACCATAATATTTCATACATACTTAATGTGAATGAAATCCAAGCATGACAACTCCAAAATTTTAACAAAATATAAATATACTAAACATAATTAACAAAATATAAATATATTTAACATAACTACAATAGTTAATCTCCAACTAGAGGAAACAAATTCAAGACTCCACAATCCACATAGGCAGTAGCAAAATGAAACAATTTCATGACTCACGTAAACGGATGAACTAAGAACTCCCAGAAAAAATTCCTATAGATGGCGGACTTGCTGTTCAACTTTTACGTTTTAGTAGAAAAAGTGAAAATAGTATTAAGAATGAATTGAGAAATGATAAAGAAGATGGAAATGAGAATTGAGAAGACAGAAGAGTGGTGTAGTCAGGACTCAATTGTGCGGCGTGCCCTACTGCCCTAGTGTAATAGTAGTATTAGCATCTCTTTTTTAATTTTTTTAATTACATATCTACATTTGTATCAATTACCTACTATACCCCTAGTAATCACATATTAGTATACTACCTAGTAAGTAAGTAGTAGATAGTATTAACAAAAATCTTTATAGTTCATTCGGTTCCATAGGTTCGGTTCGGTTTGAGCGGTTTCTAAACCTTTGGAACCGTGAACCGAACCGATTGTAAATGGTTTCGAAAAATATAAATCAAACCAAACCACGAAATCGAACCGAACCGCATTTTTCGATTTGGTTCGGTTCCGTCGGTTTCGCGGTTCGGACCGGAATCACTTACACCCCTATTTAAAACCCACCAAGACCTCTATGTGAGTCTGTCACTTATGGTTAGTGTAGGCACTATCAAAACGTGTAGCTAGAATTAGGCCTCCGTTCTTGTGCTATAAGCTTGCAAGAAACACTGAAGGAGCTAATTGCTATAGGTGAAACACTCACACATAACGGTTTAAGTGGTTTTTGAATCCGTAATCTTTTGGTCATAGACTAAGTATGTACCTTAACTGCTATGTCATCCCAATGAGACTCTATACATACTCTCTTCTTAGTGCCTTCCTTTACGCAACCAATTATTTCTTTATTTTTTTTAATTTCTCTACGAGTTTTATTGTGTGCGCATGAACTTAACTTCAAAAACTATGGAATTGAATTTAAATTAGAATGAAGAAGAATTTGTAGATTGGGATTTTCCTTCATATTCTTCAAACTGAAATTATACTGATTCGTTTTTATTCGGATCCAAAATTATAATTTATTGTGGGCTTTCGGGCCTAATCATCAACCACAGTCCAGAACTGAATATCGGACTTCAGAAACCAGTCTTCGATTGGGCTTTAAATCTGCGTAAGTCGGGCCGATTTTGTACAATTCAGAAAGCCCATGATAATATACTCGATTTTGTTTTCAATACATGATTAAATCAAGAATCAAACTTACATCATTGCCTTTCACTTTATCTTTTGGTGAGTGTAAATTAATTTCCTAAATCGTAAAAAATGAGATGTATCAAATCCGTAATACGTAGCTCAGTTGATATTTTCTATTCGAGTTATACTCAGTGTTTTGAAAACCCGCCCGGAGATCTACCCGACAAACTTAAATTTACTAGTCCAACCGGTCGGATCGGTTGAACCGGTGGGTCGACCCGGATGACATCATAATTATATTATAATTATACAAAAAATAAAAAAAACATAGAAATTAGAAAAATAGGAAATAAAAATAATTATTTTTGGAACTATTTATATGTGGAATTATTAGAACTAAATAAATTGAATTAACCCTAATTCATGACATTGAATTAGACAGGCTGTCTGTCCTCAATATTTTTTCTTAATAAAGGAATTAATTTAATAAATTAAACAATTAGTAATAAATAAATAATTTCCATACATTTATAACATTTACAAACCCTAGAAGCAACACCCTAGGCGCCGTTCTTCCCCCTCCCTCGAGTCTCTGTCTCCTCTTCGTATCCTTCTTCTTTCCCCCTTACCTCTCATCACCATTAGAGGTTTCAGAGTTAATCACGAAGAGAGAAAGAGGACTTGAAGGAAAGAAAATGTAAATGCGTCGCGACTTGAAATTTTTAGAAGAAGATTTGAAGACGAGAAGTGTAAATTGAGATGGATTTTCGAATTTCAGATTTCTTTCTATTTTTAATTATAATTTTTTTAATTTTCACCGGGCATAACCGGGTCAATGATTTACCGGATACCGGTTAAACCAACTGATCCGGCCGGGTCTCACCGAGCTGTTGCAGAAAACGAGTTTCTGACAGGCTCGGCCCGAATTTGTTACCGAAGACCGGTTGAACCGGTTCGATCGACCGGGCCGGTTTTCACAACACAGGTTATACTAGGGAAATGACAACTACTACTCTTTACATTCTAAATGTTACACGAATACCCGTATATTACAAGAAACATATATGCTTCAAATAGAAGTTTTATTATTAATTTAAATCGACTCTAACGTGAATTGAACATTATCAACTACGTTGCAGAAGTGAGAATACCAACTACACTACATATTGTCGATTTCAAAATAGAAGTTTATAAGATAATGGAAGTGGCCACACAGACTTATACAATAACTCCCTAAATCATGAGAGATTGGACAAATTATTAATGTTGAAATAGACACAAGGGACCCCCATATATCTATGTATAGTGGATGTCAAGATGTCATCAATCTTTTTCTATTAAAAAAACTTTAATGTTCCAAGCAATCTTGACAATTACTATGTATCTTCTTTCTTAAATCTCAAGTAGTATCTCTGAACATATAAAATCATCATGATTGTTGAATATTGATGCTTTTCTAATGCAGTATCAAATCTAAAAAATGTAAACCACTATAAAATTACAAATACGTCAAAATCGTTCGAGTTGAAAGATTGTGTATAGAACACAAGTAATACTAATAATTTTGAAACTTTTTTTTTATATAAATTATCGTTTTTCATTTATTAGATTCTCTTTCGAAAATGAACCTGTGATGACAAGCGTATCATTACACATATATGATTATCTTGATAAGTTAATAACCTTAGCACCGAGAAAAAATATTCATTTAACGAGGTTATTACTTTATCGAACATTATTTTAATGCACATATCGGGACCAAAAGAAATTATTATCTTAGCTATATTATTATTTTATCGAGGTTTAATTATATATGATTACCTTGGTAAGGTAATAATCTCAAGGAAAGCATGGTAAAAGTGTCAGCATTTGTCCTCCATTATCCAAATCTTGAACAAATCATCATTTAATTTCAATGCTCAAGACTAATAATAAGACTAGTGATCTCAAACTCCAGGCATTACGTGCAATCACAATTATTATTTTAATTATTTTTTTCTTTCAACCTTTTATTTTAAGTCTTGGGGTTCTAAAATTCACAATTATTTTCATGAATGCTTCACGTTGTTATATACTCCCTCCATCCCATAAAAAGTGTCTTGTTTTTATTTTCGAATCGTCCTATAAAAAGTGTTTTGTTGCTTAAAAAGACAAATAGTATGTGAACTAAAATTAACAAGTCAAAAAGTCACATAATATACACCACACAACGTAGTAAGTTGCCGAGGAATCTCACCGGTCAATTGTTTCGAAGAGAGTTTCAGTGATTCTAATATTTTCACATCTCCAAGAGATGATGGTATACGCCCGGTCAGTCTATTATGAGACATATTCAAGTACCTCAATGAATTAAGGCTTCCAATAGAATTCGTGATATTCCCTGAAAACTTATTGTGGGACATGTCAATACTTGTGAAGGTTGCCAAGATTCTCTCTATTGGCTGTTCCGAGCCTTTCAAATTAAAAACCATCGACTCTCCCTTTGTCGTATCTTCCTTCTATGGCATTAATCATGGCTGGAATGGAATATCTGTATTCTCCAAAGGTAAAATGATGCCACAAGGACCCGAAGGTCAACAAGAGTTTCCATCCGAGCTGAGCATTGTCAAGGTCAAGATCGACTAAAACTTTTGTAGCTGGAATTAACTTGAATCCTATTCTCAAACTGGAACTCCTTAAACTTGAGCTCGACTTGTTAAGGTTTGCAGTTTATCAAAAAACTTATTCCATTAATTCCAATTAAAAATCTACAAAGTAATTAATAACTTCGTGACCGAGAAAATATGCTCATTATCGAGATTTTTTATTTATTGTTAAATAAATAATTTATTACTTTTAAATATGGGGTATCATTATAAAATAAAGTATTGAAATCTAGAAAAACTCTTGGCATGTGAGATATAATTTCTCTGAAACTTTAGGGATTGTTAATGAATTTGGATAGACAATAGTAATGAATATGATAGTGGTGTAATTGCTAATGGATATGAGTGTTTTTTTATAAAATTGTTTGGTATCTAAGTGGGTATGAGAATTTAATAGTATCAATGCACATGAAACCAATAGTAGGGTGTTCAAACCCACATAATTAATAAAAATGTTATATGGGTATGAAATCTTCCACACCCCCAATAGTAGGGCTCGAAACTCACATAGCATACACCTCCCTTAGTTTTTGTCCATAAAAAAAATAGTAATGAACTAGATGATAGTTTCATTAATTCAAATGTTTGGTCAAAAGAGACATTTCAAACAACAATCACCTTAAGAAATTAATTGTTACAAATATATATGCTACAAGTTGTACATGCTTGAGGTTTTTTTTGTTTTTGTTTTTGTTGACGAGGAACCCGCAGCCGCTACCTTTGGTGCGCACAGGTAAACCTCGCTTCTGTGCAATAGCCTGCAAACCACACAGAAGAGTTAAACCACCCTTAATGTGATAGGGTGACAGGCTCACATATAGCGTGTCCAGTGGGAATTGAACCCATGACCTATCGGTCCCGGACCACTCATCTTCACCGTTATGCCATTCCATGGGGACAAAAATTTGCTTGAGGTTAATTTTGATTTATGATTGTATGATGGATGCGAAAACCTCGGTGTGAACCCTCGGATCCCTCAAACTAATGGAAAAAACAACTTAAAAAGACTAAAAGTCGGGAAATGAAACAAGAAGCCGATGAATTCTAGTTGAGGTTACTGTTCTCCTCTCCTACATATATAAACAGAGTTAAGACAAAATGGGCCAATTAGTTATGGCCCATGTCACACGTTAAAGTTCAATAATACAATTCACACAAAATAAATTTGGACCACGAGTATATTTTCTTCTTCAACATCTTGGACTTGACGTACACATGCTTGTTTTACTTGCTCCATGGAATTAGCTTCTTGATGCTTATCAATGATATTGTAATTTATTGAAAGATTAATTTGATATATACTGAGTCAATATTACTAATTGTTAGCTTTATATTTTTATTGGATCTTAAGAATTTATTTATTTTAATTAATTACTCAATGCATTGATGATATAGCGAAAGTATTACTCTAGTCCATAATTCTAAGTTGGGAATGGAAAAAAGATTATTATATGATCGAGTTCACATTGATTACTTCAGGAATCTAAATGTGACATATGTTCCTTCTAATGTTGGGAACATTATTTCGTCATAATAACAATCTTCTTGTGAGACTCATATTTGTACAAACAAAAACCATTTTTAGTATGGTCATGAGCAACTAATTTTTTAATCTCAATCCCAAAGTCAAATAATATTAAATCCTCTTCATGGGGAACTTGGAGTTTCATAAACTCACTCGCTTTATCAAGACAAATTTTCTTGATGGAATTGAGCTCTTTATTTTTGAAATTGTAATTTTACCAAGTGCTACATTTCTTATAGAAATCGAGCATTCATGGAAATTAAGAGATTCTTCAGGATCTCTCTGCAGCGCCCATATGAATTTCAATTATGTTGCGCATCATAGTTGCTTGCAGATGTCCAAACTTATCATGTCAAAGCATAAAGGTCTTTTGAACTTCCGGTTCATGACATGTCTTGTCTAACTTGTTTTTATGAATGTGTAATACATTCAAGGTGGTAGTGTGATAACTTTTATTTTGTTAGCTTCTGGGTAAATACAAAAGAATCACTACCTTTGTATATTATTTTAGTATGGTATCCATTGCAGCGGATATCCTTAAAACTTAGTAAGTTCCTTCTAGACTTACTTGAGTAAAGGGCAAACTCAATAGTTATTTCGTATCATTTGATAGAATGACACATGCTCTTATGGAGCCTTCAATAATTTCTATGCACTGGATTTGAAAATCTCGCAATTTATGATGCATATACTCGTATCGAGCTTTAGGGGGGACAATCAATTATATCTTTAAGCAATCCTACTGGGATGCTTCATTTCTATTGTCTCTCTCATGCCCTCTTATTGACAGATGAACATCGATATCAAGAATGCATTAATATCAACAAGACATAAATAATATTTTTCATTCGTGAATAACATATATCACACAAAATACGAGTTTCTCTATAAGAACATTTAATATTCTTCTAGAATATAAATGATGTTACTTCAGGAGCAAAAGTTTAATAGTATAAAAATGTATTATAATGCAGGCATTTCCAGAAACATGTGTTAGTAATGTTACTATCACAATATAATCATTCTTCAGGAATTTAATTGTGCTATTTTCAGAGCAATAATTTAATGTTATTCAAGAGAAATAAAATCAGTAAAATGCGAATTGTGAGATCTTCTAGATCGATCATAATTACTTGAAAATATATTAAACCGTAATTGAATATTATGAATCTATTTATCAACCAGATAAGAACTCTACTACCAATTATATATTAGGGCATGAATTAAATTAGAATACCACATAAAGTATGATTGTTCTTCAGGAATATGTAATATTCTTCAATTAATTATGCTACTTTAGGAGCAACAAATTAGAATACAATCTCGTGTTACATGATTCCAAAATGATAAATTGAATTGCTCTTCAAGAACATGTAGAGTTAATTGTTCTACTTCAAGAGCAACAATTATAATTATGAACATATAGCATTTGCCAAAATCAAGAGCTTGAGTTTCTTCAAGTACATGTAGTATTCTTCAGGACTACAAATTGTGCTAACTTCGGGAGCAAGAATTTTAGTATTTATTAAACTACTTCAGACGAAAGACTAATATTTTCGAGAAACCCAATGGCTCTCTAGGAACATATAGTGCTCTTGGGGATATCAATTGTACTACTTCGGGAGCAACAAAAATAACAATTCAAGAACCAAGATTCGCCCAACAATAAGACATTATATGAATTGTTTATCAAAAGTACATAATCATCTAAAGGAATATTAATTGCGTGCTGCTTCAGGAGCATCAAATTAAGATTGTATGTATACATAGATATAAATATTATACAGTATGCAGGAGAAAAAAACTGAGGTATATAATAAATACATAGATAATATTAATAACTCTTCAAGAGTGTGAAATATTCTTCAAGAATATTAAATTGTGCTACTTCTGGAGCAACAATTAAATTATTTCAACAAATTGATCGTTAAGAGCATGTGATATTCTGCAGGAATATGAATTGTGCTACTTCTGGAGCAACAATTTGGATTAAAACATTAAATAAACAAACAAATAAATAAAAACTTACATAGAAATATTGATTGTAAATGCTCTTCAAGAGCATGTAATTTATTTCAAAACATTGATTGTGCTACTTCTGGAGCAACAATTTAAGTTAAAAAAGTGGTTTTGAATTGCTCTTCAAGAGCATTAATATTCTTCATGAATATGAATTGTGCTACTTCAGGAGCAACAATTGTTATTTAACATTAAATAAATAAACAAACAAAAATATAAATAAATAAATAAAAACGTAAAGTAAAAGCTCTTCAAGAGCATGTAATATTCTTTAGAAATATTGATTGTGCTATTTTTGGAGCAACAAATCAAGTTGAAAATATGTTTTGAAATTGCTCTTCAAGAGCATATAATATTCTTCAAGAATATAAATATAACATACTTTCTTTTATAGATTATGGGATCTACGGGATCTCATATCATTTCTTGAAAAAAAATCAAGTCATTAGATATGTTCTTCAAGGAGGTGTGATATTTTTATGGAATATTAATGTATTGTGCCACTTATGGGGCAACAACCATAACAATATATGAGATCGAATAAATCTCTTAATGAAAACGAACCATAATAGATATCTTGTCGTATCCGGATCGAAGTGCTTATATTGTCGCACTTACAAAAAATAACTTCATCATGCCACTACTTAATTTTTTTTTAATTAAAAAAATCGTAATGATTGCAAACAAGTTTTGATATTGAGTATCTAATTTAAAAAAATTGGGAAAGGGTACGATACCTTTGTTTTAGATTTAGATCTAATAGTCACATGGAGGTTCGGTAGTAACTCGGCGGAATCCTTTTGTGAGGAGAGCTTTTTCGTGCAGATAACGTATTATAAACTAAATAGAACAAAAGAATAATAGAGAGAATGAGAAATAGATGTGTATTACTATGAGGGTGGAGACCTGTATTTATAGAGTACAAAATGGGCTCATGGGCTTTTAGGTTTACATGGTCATCACATTATATGGTAAGTATATATATAAAATATATTTACAGCAATATAAGTAATCTTCTACCATTTAAACTCCTTAATTGGTAAAAAATCAATTTGAGCAAACTTCTTTAATTCCCTTCCAATCCGAATGGAACCAATGGCAAAGAGCATTAGATTCCATTAGCTGGAATTGCAAGTAAGATCTCCAAAATATTACAAATTTCTAAGACACAATTATGATTTATTAATTCCAATTCAACAGATGAGCAGCGGTTGAACCTCATAAATACCTGAGTTTCTGGGTTTGAAACCAACAGTATTGCACTAAAGCATTACGTTCAAATGGCTTCTACCATCTCAATGAAAAATCTGGTCCCTTTTTTCCTTCTCATTGCCATCGTTTCCGTTGAAAACTCATCAGCAAAATGCCTCTTCACGGAACCAATTGAGGTTCATGTGATCAACAGACTCCCAAATCCTCAACTTCGGTTGCATTGTGCATCCGGAAACGACGATCTTGGATTTCACAATACCACCACAAATTACGATTTTAACTGGAAATTCTGCGATAGCTATACGGGCAAAACCCTATTCTTCTGCCACCTTTGGTGGAATAATCTAGAACAATCTTTCGACGTATTCAACAGCCATATCGAGGGTAAATGCAAAGGCGGCGTGTGCACGTGGGAAGTGAAGCCCGACGGCATCTACTTGGACGGGAACAAGATGTATCGTTGGCAAATCCCATCAGCCTAAATTCATTATACCAAATTAAAGATGTGGCATAAACGTCTCGCAAATATTGTAACGTGAGACTACTGATACCATATTCGATTTGTGTCCACAAGGTTCATTTGTAATAATAATAATAATAATAGAGGTGAATGTCAAGAGTATACATTTTCATGTTTGAAAATGCAAAAATATACAAACTTTTTCATAAATGCAATAATATACAAATGACCCTACTTCACCTCCAATGTGTGTGCAGGTGTGTGTGCAGGTGTGTTTGCAGTTTGTGTTGGAATCTTTTTCTTTTTGAATATGTAGTCTCGAAATTAACAAAATAAAAGTTGGTGATTTTTTTTAAAAAAAGCTAAAGTTATTTAAAAAAAAATTCTTTAATTGAATATTTTCGTAAAACAAAAAACCTGAACATATTCGTTTAAATATTTTAAAAACCTGAGTTGACCACCGCCGCCGAAAATTTTATATTTTAAAAACCTGAGTCGAAAATTTTATATTTTTGTATATTTAATTTATTTAACGAAAATTTAATATTTTGTTAATTTAATTTATGAATTCAATTTGAGGAAATTTTAATATTTTAGTAAATTTAATTTACAAAATTTATGTAATTTTGATAATTTAATTTAAGTAATTTCATTAATTTAATTTAGGCATTTTCGTTAGACAATTTCGAGAATTTATTTTTGGCAATTTCATTAATTTAATTTAGGCAATTTCGTTAATTTAATTTAGGCAATTTCATTAATTTAATTAGGCAATTTTGATAATTTATCGAAAAACCGGTTTTTTTAATTAGGCAATTTTGTTAATTTAATTAGGCAATTTTGAAAATATAATTTAGTCAATTTCAATAATTGAATCATAATTTAATTTAGGCACCGTCCGATCGATCGGACATAATTATATATATATATATATATATATATATATATAAATATACATAAATTAAAAAAAAATTATTTGTGGCGATCGATCGGGACTCTCTCTAAAAAAATTATACATAAAATAAAAAAAATTATATGTGCCAATCGATCGGCACAGACCGATCGATCAGCACACTAATATATATATGCGATATATATATATATATATATATATATATATATATATATAAAAATATACATAAATTTAAAAAAAAAATTATTTGTGCCGATCGATCGGGCGCAAATTAATATATCTCAAATAATTATACATAAAATAAAAAAATTATATGTGCCGATCGGTCGGTACAGCCCGATCGATCGGCACACTAATATATCATATATATATATATATATATAAAATATATATATATATATATATATATATAAATATACATAAATATTAAAATATATATATATATATATATATGTGCCGATCGATCGGCACACTAATATATTAATATAAAAAATATATAAAAAATATATATAAATATACATAAATATTAAAAAAAAAAATATATGTGCCGATTGATCGGCACTGCCCGATCGATCGGCACACTAATATATCATATATATATATAAATATATATATATATATATATATATATAATATTACATATATATATATAAATATATATATATATATATATATATATATGTGCCGATCGATTGGCACGTACCGATCGATCGGCACACTAATATATTAATATAAAAAATATATATAAATATACATAAATATTAAAAAAAAAAAAAAAATATGTGCCGATCGATCGGCACATGCCCGATCGATCGGCACACTAATATATCATATATATATATAAAAATATATATATATATATAATATACATAAATATTAAAAAAAATATATATATATATATATATGTGCCGATCGATCGGCACAGCCCGATCGATCGGCACACTAATATATTAATATAAAAAATATATAAAAAAATATATATAAATATACATAAATATTAAAAAAAATATATATATGTGCCGATCGATCGGCACAGCCCGATCGATCGGCACCCTAATATATATAAATACACACAGCGCACACACAGCACACACACAGCGACACACAGCACACATCGGCACACTAAATCGGCACACTCAAATCGGCCCATTGAATCCGAGAAATCTATCGGCACGAAAGTTACTCACTTGGGCACGCTTAGGATCTTCCAAACCGCTCGAAACCGCTCGTAACAATGGAAGAGGTTAGTATTTATTTGAAATAAAATTAAATTTTAGATGTGAAATTAATGTATAATTACATGTTTAAAAGTGGTTTTTAATGAAATATATATGTTGGGTTCAGTGAGTATAATATAGATTTGTTTGGATTGGGTGAAAATTGGTGAAATTGGGGTAGAAATCGCCGGAAAAAATGGTTGAAATCGCGGCGGCCGACATTCACCGCCGACCGGTCTGAACCGTTCTGCCGGTCTGACCGGCCGACATTTTACGTAATTTTTTTTTGTGAGTTTATTTTTAATTATTATAACTGTATTAATTATAATTTAATTAAATATTAATTGTTATATATAGGTCAATTTTAAACGACTAGCACTACGAGACGTTTCTCCGAGGATCACAATATATTATAAGCATAATTTAGGGGCTTTGATTAGACAGAAATTAGGTCTGCAGGGTGGTGTGGATCTAATCAAACCTTTTGTTAATGGTCAATTCGGGGGCATAGTGGGTTGGCCAGAAGGTAAGAATGCTATTCGGGCTCTTCACCAGCTATTATGCTATGAGATTTCGGTACGACCTTCGGAGGTTTGGTTTAATTATGTTGGTCAGAACATCCATTTCTCTCATCCGGACTTTGCATTGGTTACTGGGCTCATGTTCGGCGAGTGTAGTTTTGACATGTCAGCATTTTATCATCCTACTCAATCCGGGGTCTACGGCAGATTCAATGGTGGGAGACCGATTGAAGCAAAGCGATTGTTAAGTTTGGTTTTGTAAATATGAGCCCGATGGCGTTTCGGATGATGACTTGATTAAGTTGTCGAATATTTTAGCTCTTTTCTTACGGTTCTATGCTCCTCGGAGACTAAGAAAATTGATACATGGATATGGGTATTGGTTGATGATATTGACCAATGGAATGCCTTCCCATGGGGTGCTTTTACCTACGAGGTCATGTTGCACTACCTCAGTTACGTACCAAATTCCTTGGACCTCGTAGGATCTAAGTATAATCTCTACGGGCCGATTTGGGCACTACGGGTATAATATTTGTTGACAACTTAATTATTACTAATTTATAATTTTTTATTAGTTGAAATAATTCGATATATTTATATTGTAATATAGGTGTGGGCATATGAGGCCATTCCAAGTTTTGGATCTCGTTGTGCGACCCTTCTAAATCCCGATGGTTATCCTCGTTATTTACGGTGGTCGTTTAATGACGCCGATCAGCGTGATATAGCCGGGTTTTTTAAGCGCCAGGTAAAAATATTTTTATTATTAATTACACATTGAATATGTTATGGATTTTCTTATTAATATTTAATGCACAAATATTATGTATTTCAGATGAGAGACTCGGTAGTGTTTGAAAAGTTAGTACCGACCGAGTTTGAGAATAATTATCCATATTGGCAGAGTGCAGTTGGTAGTAATCCATTTGGGCTACACTTTCCTGTGCCCTTGAATCCCCTACAGCCGGCGCAATATGACCAAGATGGACAACGTATCTTGAGCAGGCGCACCGAGGAGAGCAGACGTAGTTCGAGCAGAGGAGTTGTCGGTGAGGAGGAGGAGCACACTGTGGTAGAGAGTAGGAGAGGTCGGAGGCGGGCCCGCCGTACAGAAGCATCTTCATCGGCGAGAGATGCATCGGGTAATAAACTTAAATTCACAAAGTAAAATTTTCTGGTCAATTCCACTTTTAATAATCGTCATCTTCTTTGATAATTATTAGCCGTTGGTGAGACATCTAGTTTTTTGGACCCAAGAATAGAGGCCATGATCAGTCGATCTATTCAAGAAAATTTTGAAAGATGCGAGCAAGCTATGATGAATAGAATTGATGATTATCATCGGACTCTGAGTCAGGAGCTAGTGAGTAGGTGTGAGGAGCTGCTGGATAGAAGTAATATGTCATTTCAGTCTGGATATAGCTGGCACGCTCAGGCTACACAGTGGGCCCTGTGGGATGAGCCCGCACCACCGACCTTTAATCAGCATGGTCAGGCTATGGATGTTGAACCTCGCGGCGAGTTGGTAAGAGAATTTTTCAATTAATTTAATTTCTTTTCCTAATTTAATAATTGTCTTTTTGTAGGCTATGTTTGAGCCGAGTAACTCGTTGGCTCAGAGTTTTGAGCAGTATTTGTCCAGTGAATCCTTGGCCTTTCGACGTCCAGATGGTTTTCCACTTCAACGAGAATGGTTCAAGGATTTTATAAAGATTGATTCTGAAATAGATTGTGAGATGGTAAACTGCTATATCCAGTCACTGCGGGTCAGGCTAGTTCAAGGTAACCTACCCGTGACTCCAGATGCCCAATACACAGTCATAGCGGACTCTACAGTCTTTGTAAGTATGTTTCATATTTGAGTATTTTTTGAAAAATATGGTATTTGTTTGATTTAATTTTATCATTGAATAATTGTTTATAGATGGGTATTATGAATGAGTGGCTCAAGTGCGTGAAGAATCCAGAAAATAATAGACACGAGAATGATAATGATTATAAATGGGTTCCGAAAGAGGAGGATGTGCAGTGCGTTAAGGGGAATCCAGAACTTGGGACAAGCGATTGGTACTCCGCCAAATATGTGAGTACTATTTATATATTTTATATATAATAATTTTAAGGTTCTAAATTATATATTTGTATCTATTGTAGATCATATTTCCAATCTTGGCAGCACACCATTGGTTCGTATTGCGGTTATGTATTTCAGATTGGAAGCTCGAGATGTTTGACTCGAAAAATGAATTTAGAGATCCCAAGGTATTTAATTGGCGTGTCAAATGCCTTATGGGTTTCCGGAAATTTATAGCGCGATTCTTATGGCACGGGAACTATTGGGCGTGTAATTCATATGGTTATTCATTTCCGGGAGGTAAGAGGCCCTCAATTGTGCTTATGGATGATGAAGAGCAAGACTTGCAATTGGATTCGTATAGTTGCGGGGTATTTACATGCATGACTATAGAGCGTCTCCTCACCGGTTTTCCTACTCGAGTATGGGGTTTTGAAGAGCGAAACATTAATAAATATCGTAATTGGATGGCTGTAAAATGTTTTGAACTTTATGATATTGCTTGAATTTTATGTATCAATAAAATGTGTGGTATCGTAATGTTAAAAACCGACATTGTATTTGCAGATTTTCATACACTTTCAATAGTCCATTCATATGCGTAATGATAGACTTTAGCGCGAGTATGCCTTTTTTAATGTGATTTTGTTGATTATTGCATAAAAATTGAATTTATTATATGCATGTAGAGTAGTGGTTACTATTTTTCATATACATTTAGTATAAAGTTCAAATTGTCTCATAGTAGTAGGATTTTACATTTGTGAAAAGTTGATTTTTGCTTGATGTTAAAAAAAAATATTTGGTCCGATCGATCAGACAAGGCCGATCGATCGGACCATAATTTTAGTTTAAAAAAATATATGGTCCGATCGATCGGACAAGGCCGATCGATCGGACCATATTGTTATTTTTTTTAAATTACATGTTAAAAAAAATTATGGTCGAAAATTATGGATGGTATTATTTTTTTACTTTTTTTTAAAAATAAATATTTAATTATTTTTTATGTATCAACCGATTTGAAATGTTAAAAATTACGACATGTTAAATAAAATGTGTCGTATCGTAATGTCATAAGTATCAACCGATCGATCGGACCATATTATTATTATTTTTAAATTACATGTTAAAAAAAATTATGGTCGAAAATTATGGATGGTATTATTTTTTTACTTTTTTTTAAAAATAAATATTTAATTATTTTTTTAAATAAAAATATGGTCCGATCAATTGGAGTAGGCCGATCGATCAGTTATTATTTAAATTACATGTTAAATAAAATAAATATTATTTTTTTTAAAATAAAATTATGGATGGTATTAATTTTTGACTTTTTTTTAAAATAAATATTTAATATTTATTAAAAAAATTACGGATGGTATTAATAATCACGGATGGTATTAATAATCAAAATTACGGATGGTATTAATAATCAAAATTATACTTAAAATTATTTTTTAATTATTTTTTAAGTATACTTAAAAAATCAATATAATTAAAATAAAAAATCAATATAATCAAAATCACGGATGGTATTAATAATCAAAATTATACTTAAAAAATCAATATATTTGAAATAAACACTTAAAAAATTAAAAAAAAATTAAAATAAAAATTTGATAAATATTTCAGGGGAATAATCACGGATGGTGTAATAAAGCTTTATATATATGTATACATTAGCAAAATTAAACATGAATCATTCTTAGAACGATAGAAGTAGTTATGACTTTATACAAAAAATGAACTCATTTTTCGAAATATAAGAAGAGGTCGAAAATTTTTGTTTTTTAATTATGTCTCTATTATTATATTTCAAAGTTATTCATGATATCCTCAATATCCTCTTCTTATATCACTTTTTGTTGCTCGAATTCGATATTTTGAGGGTTTAGAGGAATAGTATTTGGGGTTTTGATCAAGGGTTTTGAGGGTTTAGAGGAATAGTATTTGGGGTTTTGATGAATAGTTTTTGGGGTATCCCTTAATCATCCTATCGGTTGGATTGTATATACAGTCGGCAAATAAAATAAATAAATACATATATTTTTTTTTAAATATATATGGTCCGATCGATCGGACAAGGCCGATCGATCGGACCATATATTTTTTATAAAAAAAATAAATACATACATAATTTTTTTTTAACCCGAAGATTCGATAGAATATGAGGTGCTTGCGATCGGACCATATATTTTTTAAATTACTAATGTTAAAAAAAAAATACATACATAATTTTTTTTTTAAATTATCGGACTTTTAAAAAAAAAAAAAATATATGGTCCGATCGATCGGACAAGGCCGATCGATCGGACCATATATTTTTTAAATTACTAATGTTAAAAAAAAAAATACATACATAATTTTTTTTTTTAAATTATCGGACTTTTTAAAAAAAAAATAAAATAAATATATGGTCCGATCGATCGGACAAGGCCGATCGATCGGACCATATATTTTTAAAATTACTAATGTTAAAAAAAAATAAATACATACATAATTTTTTTTTTAAATTATCGGACTTTTTTTAAATTACTAATGTAAAAAAAAAATACATACATAATTTTTTTTTTAAATTATCGGACTTTTTTTAAAAAAAAAATAAAATAAATATATGGTCCGATCGATCGGACAAGGCCGATCGATCGGACCAAATATTTTATAAATTACTAATGTTAAAAAAAAAAATACATACATAATTTTTTTTTTAAATTATTGGACTTTTTAAAAAAAAATAAAAATAAATATATGGTCCGATCGATCGGACAAGGCCGATCGATCGGACAAGGCCGATCGATCGGACCATATATTTTTTAAATTACTAATGTTAAAAAAAATAAATACATAAATAATTTTTTTTTAAATTATCGGACTTTTTTATAAAAAAAAAATATATGGTCCGATCGATCGGACAAGGCCGCTCGATCGGACCATATATTTTTTAAATTACTGACTTTTAAAAAAAAATAAATAAATATATGTTCCGATCGATCGGACAAGCCGATCGATCGGACATATATTGTCAAAAAAAATAAATAAATATATGGTCCGATCGATCGGCCTTGTCCGATCGATCGGACCATATATTTATTTATTTTTTTTTAAAAAGTCCGATAATTTAAAAAAAAATATTTATGTATTTATTTTTTTTAACATTAGTAATTTAAAAAATATATGGTCCGATCGATCGGCCTTGTCCGATCGATCGGACCATATATTTATTTTATTTTTTTTTTAAAAAAGTTCGATAATTTAAAAAAAAATTATTTATGTATTTATTTTTTTTAACATTAGTAATTTAAAAAATATATGGTCCGATCGATCGGACAAGGCCGATCGATCGGACAAGGCCGATCGATCGGACCATAGTTTTTTTTTTTTAAATTACGCTATTTAATTTAGGATTTATACGCTATTTAATTTAGGGTTTATACGCTATTTAATTTAGGTTTTGCCAATTAAGGTTTAGGGAACAACCATACCGAATTAGGGTTTCAACAAAACAAACTTCATACTTCAAATAATATATAGAAAATAAACTAGAATTAAGACACCACAAATTTAATCTTGTGTCTCCCTCTGTGAACATGTCCTCCTTGTGTGGCCTCTTTCGTGACAAACACCACACTTTCTGCTACGACCTTGAGTTGAGCTTGTGGAGGCCTCAGCTCCTGATCGGTAACGTCTCTGCTTCGGGCGACCGGCCTGACGCTTCGCTAGGGGTGGTAACAGTGGATCTGCATCTCGAATATGGTCAGGAATGGTCCAAAGCTCCAATGCAGGTAACGAATTAAAGGGTGTTCGTAAATATCCCTGTGGTTGCTTGTAGTGTACATACTGTGGACATAGTTGTAAAAATGGTCTCCGCTCTCCTCGTCGCCGACAACATGTTTGTAAAACAAAAAATGTGTTAGATATATAATAAGTGATTAAAAAGTGTAAAAGAATTCATACGGAATCGCAGACGGCGTGGGAGCATGGTATTAGGTCCATATCAAATTCGTGACACGTGCACGTTTGGTTCTCCAAATCCACCTTATAGTTGTGATTTCTCCTGTCGTTGACTTTGTATCTTCCTCTGGCGGTTAAGGTGACAGTATATGAGCGTGCAAGGTCAATCTGCGCGCTTAACTTCCTCTTCGCAACGTCCACCAACAGATGGCTATTCTCACTCAGCAGTTGACGCCTTTCATCCCACCATGACTCCATAATTGCTCGTATCGTGTCTATCATCGAGCAAATCGGCAATCGACGGGCCCACAAAAGTCTTCCGTTGAAAGACTCGACACAATTTGATGATAGAAAGCTGTAGCGACGCCGCGGACATTGCGACCGGGCCCAACGTTCGGGACCAACCTCTATCAGCTTGTTGTATGCTCCTTCACTCGCCACGAGGATTGATGCCATGTACTTCCTAAAGTCCGACTCACGGTATGCAGTGGCCGCCCGACGGAACATGTAGGGTACTTCATTCTTGTAAGAAGTGAGCTTGTTATTAAGATGGACGTTGCAAAGCGCAAAGTGAGGAACTCCGAGGAAACACTGCTTCGACAAACATTTTTAATACTAACGTCTTTGGTCGGACACGATCGCAGGTCGCCGCTCGAACCGTACACTCGCTTAAGATTCTCAGCAGAAACCACGCCCATGAGTCATTGTTCTCAATTGGTCCAATGCCAATGGCGAGCGGTACAAGTCTGTTCGTTGCAGTCTTTAGTAATCTGCAAAGAAAGAGAATGCCGGTATTCTTTCCCTTCAGGTGAGTTCCATCAACTACAATCACCTTCCTCAAATGCCACATAAATGCAGGGATGCACTGGCCCCATGCAACAAACGCGTACTCGAACCTCCCGTCGTTGTCGGCACGAACATTAGTTACCGTTCCGGGGTTTACCTACTTCAACATGTGCAAATATCGAGGGAGCATCTTGTACGAGTCTTCGTGACTCCCATAAATCAATTGAATCGCATTGTTTCTAGCACGCAGGGCCTTATAATACTCCACCTTCACACCAAATTTCAGACGCATCTCATTGATCATGTCTCGAGGTCGCAACATCGTTCCCTCCATACGCATTCTTTGCCCAAAATAGGCTCCGATAGTCTTCGCAGTAACAGTGATCGGTCCGGCATTATCAAAGTCATACTGACATCTGTGCTCCGGCACAAAATCGTAAATTGTCCAATAAATACCATTATGTCGTGCACGTACTCTGAATGGACAAAGATCGCCCAACAGACATTCAAACCACTGATACTGAGGACTTGCCCTCTTCACTTTATAAGACCGTCGACACTCTAAATGCCAGAGACCAACGGCTATTGTTAGGGCGTCCTTCTTCCAAAAGATGTTGCCGTTTCCGAGAATGCCCTCTTCAATCTTCTTTATATCCGTACAACCAATGACACTCGCTTGACTGGCGGAATAATTGGCACTAGCCAATTTCTGACTTCGTCGACAACTTCATTATCTTCGTCTTGTGGGCAAACGGCCTTGTTCTGTGGCTGCTCTAGAAGTGTCATTAGCCGGTTTAAACCGCCTTCCCCACGAATCCATGATGCAAACTCATACATGGTTCCATAAAAGTTTTTAGCGACAACATGTTCGTCTTCCTCATCCTCTTCCTCTTCCTCTCGCCGTATAATCCTCGTCATACGTATCATCATCATCATCGTTATTATCATTCGCACCTTCATCCCGCCGTTACGCTTCTTGTTGCTCCTCTTGTTGCTCTTCTTCTTCTTGCTCTAGGTTGTTGTTCTTGCCTTCCAAACTCATATGCAGCTCCGCTTTGACCATATGCATCACCAAACATATTTGGGAAACTAAATTGGTAATCAAATGAAGGGACGTAATGTCCTTGTTGTGATGTTCAAGCACGATCGACCGTCAAAATGACGCAAACAGTTGGATCGGTCTCTAAGTTGATAAGTCGAACCAAGTCATCATCCGTCATCATTAATGACTTAATCAACTTTCCAGATCGAGCATGCTCCAACGAATAAAGTGCATAGGGGGTAAGCCGTGAGTTAATTTGTGTACGGGCTTCGATGCTTGCTCTTAAGGATAACAATGTTAATTGGTCGGTCCGAAGTGGGGCAAGCTGTTCATCCCCACCTTTGTAATCTGAACCCAAGAAACAACCTCCATACTTTACAGTTACACGTGTCCAGGTAGACATCTGGAAAGAATTAAAAAAGAAAAAAGTATCTTAGTACTCCGCAAAACCAGACTTAGTACTCCGTAAACAACACATAAGATAAGCTAACATGCGGAGAGCAAAGATAAGCTAACATGCGGAGAACAACACATAAGATATTTTATAACTAATAATACGTACATATTTACTCCTCAAATCAAGCAAAATCAAGCAAAAAAATACGTTCAAATGAAGCATAGATATTTACCCTCAAATAAAGCAAAAATCATACGTATATATTTACCCCTCAAATCAAGGAAAATCATACGCCCTCAAAATAATACATAGATATTTACCTAAAATCAAGCAACATATATAACAATTTATGGAATAGGGTTACCTTTAAAATTGTTTCACACTCTCGCTCCCTCGCTCTCGTTCTCTGTCGCGTTTAAAGGACCCTCGCTCCCTCCCTCTCGTTCTCTGAAATAAAATTCTCGCTCTCTCGCACCCTCCCCGTCTTGCTCAATTTTTTTGCATCCGAAAATAATCATAGAAGAGTATCTTGTATTGCGTGTGAAGAGGAAAAGAATCGATTCCTCCTACTTGTGTGTATAGAGTTCGGCTTTTTTCGCTACTTTATTGCATGTCACTAGGTAAAAAGGTAAGTGAATATCTTTCCAGATTTTTTTTTCTCTGTAAATACTTTGATTCTTGATTAAAAAATAAAAAAAAGGCGTTGTACGAAATATACTGCATGCATGAGGACGAAATTATTCTGCATGCGTGAAGACAAAAAAAGGCTGGAAATGTAAAAAAAAAAAAAATGGTCCGATCGATCGGACAAGGCCGATCGATCGGACCATGTTAGTATTTTAAATTAAAAAAAATGGTCCGATCGATCGGACAAGGCCGATCGATCGGACCATATTTTATTTTTTAAATTAAAAAAATTGGTCCGATCGATGGGACAAGGCCGATCGATCGGACCATATTTTATTTTTAAATTATGTTAAAAAAAAGTAAAAGGCTGCACGTTGCTGAAGGAAAAAAAAATCAAGGTCAAAGGAAGAGAGAGAATGTTAAATAAGTAAAAGACAAGACACTCTCTGCAAAAGTAAGAAGAAATAGAAAAACCTATTAACCTAGCTAACTTTATAGGTTTTAGAGAACAAAATGTACATTTTTGCAATTATAGAATCTCATGTATATTTTTGCATTTAAGATTGTTTGTTTTGTACATTTCTGCACATCCCCCATAATAATAATAATAATAATAATAATAATAATAATAATAATAATAATAATAATAATAATAATAATAATAATAATAATAATATATTCGGATATTCCTATAAGTTGAATTAATAATAATACTATTTTTGTATCATCGAATTCTTTCAATATTTTTATGCCAAACATTATGATAAAAGACAATATACCCCGTATTTTAAATCTAAGAACCCTAATATCAACGCTTATGGATCTGCAGGCCCAAAATTTTAAGGATTACTACATGATTCATCAATCAAATAGGGTCATGTGGTATTCGTGAGCCATGTATAGTTAATATTGTATTGTTTGTTTGATTTAAAAATATAAATAACACCACCGAGTGAACCATGTAGCGGTCCTTAAATTTTGATAATTCTACATCACAAAATCAGTTAATAATGTTACGTCATAAATGTACGTCTCACAAATCTTGTTACGTGAGACCAATCGATTCCATATTCGATTTGTATCCACAAGATTTCGTAAATTTAATAAATAAATAAATAAAGAGAGCATCATCATGTATTTACTATAGTTTATCTAATATGATGTGATACAGCATGCGTACGTAGGCAGCGATAAAACTACAAACTAGAAGCTCGTTGCTTTCACATAATTAAATTCCGAGAATTAGCAAAGATGGAGGAAAACTAGATCTATTGAAAAATTAAAAAACACTAGCACATTGTTTAAGCGGCCAAGACGGTGTTATGATCATGCCCTATGTGCAAAATCATAAAAATATAAGATATCAAATCAAGAAGAAATTGAATATGTTTTCTCGATCATATCTTTTTCTGAGTCGTTTTCCTTATTTCCAGATATAATTTCTAGCGATTTAATGTTTGATATGTTTGGTTGAGGTTATTCCTATTTTATCTAGAAAAACTTGTGCACTTTCTTGTGAATGAAAACAAGTCTTGAACATTTTTTCACATGAATCCAATCCAAAAATATAATTTTCATCTGCAAATTTTATCGATTTCATTTTGAAATGGGAGGCAAAGCTGTCTTAACAAAAGAGTTGTTTCGAACCATAATCAAACTATGGCGTTAGCAGCACTAGCAATCCTAGGCCATAAATCAGCACATTCCTTTCCAATTGGACCAGTAATGGCAGAACCTGCAGCAACAATGGAGAGACATCAATAATGGAATAACACTTGCAGCTTTACAAAATAAATATGATGTTTCATACGCTTGAATTACCTTTCATTGCTCCTTTCGGGTTCACAATAACACCGGCATTATCTGCAAAAGAAAAATGTATATGGACATTACATCGGAATCCGACACAAACCCTCAACTCTGAATTTTGAAGTTGCATATTATGTACAAAACCCAACTACCAGATAAAAACATCAAGATATAGCTTGACCAGCTAAACAAAGCTATCCTTCACCATTATGACAACACACAGAACAATTGAACATCAACAGTTACACAATAATTAAAAGGGGGGATGTGCAAAAATGTACAAATCAAACATGTGAAAATGCAAAAATGCATACATGAGATTCCATAATTGCAAAAATATATATTTTTACTTTTAAAACCTATAAAGGTACCTAGGTGACTAGGCTCCTTCTCTCTCCTCCTAGGCAAATGTCTTATCTTTGTACTTGAATTTACCTTCTCTCTCCTCATACTTTAATCTCTCACATGAGATGTTGGGTGGAAATTTTGTCTTCATGCATGCAACGTCTACGAGCAAATAATTTTCGTCCACAGTGTTCAATTTGTCCTCATGCATGCTATTAAAGGATACCATAATTATGAGGATTTGGATACCATAATTATGAGGGTTAATTTGGAAGGATATCAAAATATATCTCGAAAAGATATTATGGTTAATTTGGGAAGATATCGGAATATATATATATATGGAAAATATATTATGGTTAATTTGGAAAGATATCTCCCGATATATTTGATGTGATTTGGTCATGATTCCGATATCCCGATTTATCTTATTATTTATTTGTAATTGATATTTTCCTTTTTTAAGATTTCTTAGGCGTTGGATTTCTTTCTAGATACATAAAAGAATATTTTCTCTTATTCTTCTTTGTTTAAATTCTTGACATGGTATCAGAGCCATTCTTTTAACGAGATTGTTCTTGCCTATTAGTGAGCCTCCTTGAGAGTTCATGGTTGGCAGTAACGTGGAATCCTCTACCTCTAAGAAGGTAGACATGGCGTATCATCTCGGATCAAGTGATAGTCCCTGGCAGTATTATCACACCGGTCCGGATTGCGTGGAGAAAATTATGACGAGTGGACGAGGGTTGTTCGTACCTCTCTCAAAGCGAAGCGAAAATTCGGCTTTATCGATGGATCCGTTCCGAGCCGATAACGAGAGGAGAAAATCGACGATTGGGTTGCTTGTTCATTCCATGTTGGTTTCCCTGATAATCTTCTAGCATTTAAACTCCTTAATTGGTAAAAAATCAATTTGAGCAAATTTCTTTAATTCCCTTCCAATCCGAATGAACAAATGGCAAAGAGCATTATATTCCATTAGCTGGAATTGGAAGTAAGATCTGTAAAATATTACAAACTTCTAAGACACAATTATGATTTATTAATTCCAATTCAGCAAATGAGCAGCGGTTGAACCACATAAATACCTGAGTTTCTGGGTTTGAAACCAACAGTATTGCACTAAAGCATTACATTTAAATGGCTTCTACCATCTCAATAAAAAATCTGGTCCCTTTTTTCCTTCTCATTGCCATCGTTTCCGTTGAAAACTCATCAGCAAAATGCACCTTCACGGAACCAATTGAGGTTCATGTGATCAACAGACTCCCAAATCCTCAACTTCAGTTGCATTGTGCATCCGGAAACGACGATCTTGGATTTCACAATACCACCACAAATTACGATTTTAACTGGAAATTCTGCGCTAGCTATACGGGCAAAACCCTATTCTTCTGCCACCTTTGGTGGAATAATCTAGACCGAGCTTTCGACGTATTCAATAGCCATATCGAGGGTAATTGCAGAGACGGCGTGTGCACGTGGGAAGTGAAGCCCGACGGCATCTATTTCGGCGGGAACAAGATGTATCGTTGGCAAATCCCATCAGCCTAAATTCATTATACCAAATTAAAGATGCGGCATAAACGTCTCGCAAATATTGTTACGTGAGACTACTGATACCATATTCGATTTGTGTCCACAAGGTTCATTTATAATAATAATAATAATAATGTATTCGGATATTCCTATAAGTTGAATTAATAATTATACTATTTTTTGCATCATCGAATTCTTTCGATATTTTTATGCCGAACATTATGATAAAAGACAATATACCCCGTATTTTAAATCTAAGAACCCTAATATCAACGCTTATGGATCTTCAGGCCCAAAATTTTAAGGATTACTACATGATTCATCAATAAAATAGTGTCATATGGTATTCGTAAGCCATGTAGTTAATATTGTATTGTTTGTTTGATTTAAAAATACAAATAACACTACCTAGTGAACCATGTAGTGGTCCTTAAATTTTGATAATTCTACATCACAAAAGCAGTTAATAATGTTACGTCATAAATGTACGTCTCACAAATCTTGTTACGTGAGACCAATCGATTCCATATTCGATCTGTATCCACAAGATTTCGTAAATTTAATAAATAAATAAATAAATAAAAAGAGCATCATCATGTATTTTATCTAATATGATGTGATACAGCATGCGTACGTAGGCAGCGATAAAACTACAAACTAGAAGCTTTCACATAATTAAAGTATATCACTGCCACAATATACTGGCAAATCAATAATTACAGAACGGACAAACTCACCTTCAAAGTACATGAAAACACCGTCCTTTCGCCTCCAAGACTTGCGCTGCCTGACGATGACGGCAGGCATGACCTTTTTCCTCAAATTAGGCTTCCCTTTCTTCACTGTAGCCATAACCATATCTCCAACGCAAGCCGACGGCAGCCTGTTCAGCCTTCCCTTGATTCCCTTGACGGAGATAATGTAGAGATTCTTAGCTCCGGTGTTATCAGCGCAGTTCACCGTGGCGACATCCGGAACTTGTTTCCGGCCGAAGAACCCAACTTACTATCTCCGCCGCACAATCCGCATAATGCCCCTTCTGCAAAATCCAACTCAATTTTTCCGATTAATATATACAAAGTCGGTCGATTAAGCGGTGGTGTTGTACGCGTGGCGCGCGGGACGGCGTGGGGAAGGCGTGTGGATAGGGGTATTTTCTGTAGTTTAGAGGCATTGAGGCGGAGGAAGGACGGTCCACCGGAAGCGGCGACGCCGTCGGAGACGAGATCCGACCGATCGGATATGAAGCGAGAGTAGGCACAGCCAGGGGACGGAACTAAGGGGGGGTCGGGAGGGTCGGCCGATCCCCGGCTGCCGGAATTTCGCCTTTGTAGGGGTTGAAATTCTTTGTCACGCCTTTGTTTTTTTACTTCATTCGACCCTCCGATCGACATGGTTTCTTTCTTATGTCTATTTCGACCCTCCTATTAAAAAGTTCTAGTTCCGTCACTGGACACAGCGTCAGAAAATCTGGAAAAAGAAGAAGGTGAGAAGAAGAAAAAGAAGGTGAGGAGAAGAGGCGCCGTAATAAATCTCGTCCGCTGTAGGACAGGGCCGATTTTTTACTAAATTTACAGTATTATCATTTGAGTTGTGTTGTTATTTCACGGAAAGTGAGTGGCAATGTTGGAAGAAAATATGTATTTCGGCTCATATAATAAGCTGTTGAATTACTCCCTCTGTCCATAGATGTTGTCCAATTTTCTTTTTTTTTTTCTCATAAATATTGTCCCATTTTTTAAAAAATCAAAATTTTGTGGCTAAGAATTAACCACAAGTTGAGGACCACCATTCTACACACAACCAACAACTCTCCTTAAATCCCAAAACAAAAAAATTATGGGACAATATCTATTGGACGGAGGAAGTAAAATATATAATTATTTATAGATTATTGTTATTAAGATGCTGCGTTGAGAAATCGCAATCATTAAAATTGAGATTGCGTGTTGAGAATATCTTATGTGTAGCATGCACATAAATAGAATTTTTTAATTATTTTGTGATTCATCTTATATTTTTATATTCCATTTGGAAGAGTTTATTTATATCTTAATTAGACTTATTCTAAAAATTAAGTTATTTTTATCTTATTTTCATAAATTGTTCATAGAAAAAAAACAACTTATGAGAATAAGCCAAAAAAAATTTTACGAAGCTTATAAAAATAAATAAATAATCCACATTTCGAATTACTATATATCCTGAGATGAGATGAGATCACATGTCCAATAAATCCATGTCCAATTAGTGTCCGATTCAAAACAACGTAGTTTTATATAGAAAAACTACAAATTAAAAGGATAAAAAATGAAAAAATAATTTAATAAATAATTAAAGAGTATATTTTTTTAATACAAAACTATATCGTTTTTAATTAAACACCAATAGGATATGGATTTATTGGATAAGTGATCTCATAGAAGATCTTAAATGCTTATTAGAAGATTTTCCAACTCTTAATTATCTCATTCAATAGTTAATTTTGAGTGGAAGACGTGGACATGGCGGCGATCCATATTACACCATGTGAAATTTTGTTTGCATGCATAAAACTAAGTACAAAATTACAATAAAGTAGAAAAATCAAAGTTTCAAGCACATAAATGCTTTTGTATAATCTGGTTACACTAATTGATTGAAACAACAAACTCTGCACATATAGATCGATCATCAACAAATTGCGATTTTGCAACAACTTGGGAATTGAAAGAATTAATCTTTTCTTTAATTTTATTAACAATCTAATATACCCCCTCATAGGCATGCTAGAATGAAATTAATTAAACCAACCAACTCCAAAATCACTAACCATATTCTAGGTTAATTTATTAACTCAGTTTCTCTAACTCCTGATTAGCACCCTCAGTTGAATCTCCCGCAGTCGAACCGAATGTTGCCGTTCCTTCCGGTCTTAACCCCGACTCGGCCCAAGTTGGTAATGGCCTTGATGAAGGCGGCATTAAACGCTTGCGGGTTGTTGGCCCACGTATTGACGGTGTTCTTGGATCTGGAATCCGTGAAGAGAACCTGATCCGACGTGAAGAGCCCCTTCCCTTCAACAAGATTCTTGAAGTAGATGTTGTCGAACTTCCTCGGCGTGGTGGGGTCCATGTCGATGGCTATTCTGGGGTCCACATTCTTGGGCACATGCCTTGCAGCTGGGTCGCGTACTGCTTGTTCAGGGTCGGATCCACAGGGTTCTGCCGGGTGAAGTTGTATATCCGGTTCGCGAACTTGCTGCAGTGGGAGAATCCTAGGGTGTGGCACGCTGCAACCCCCCCCCCAACGACACGTGTAAGTTAGTTACCGCTAGCTCTTCTTTATTTTGTTGTCTTCAAGCGTTTCTCATTTTCTTATCATTAGATGCTTGCCAATAATTTACTATTAATGGAATATTAACATTGAAAACTAATACTTTCTCCGTCACAAATATATATGCCTACTTTCATTTTTCGTCTATTCCAAATTTATATGTCTATTAGCAATTTTTTATATCTAACTACCAACTTTAATAGATCTAATTAATATGATAATATAGAAAAAAAACTATTTTATGTTAACTTCAGGAGCAATAATTTTAGTATATATTAAATTACTTCAGACGAAAGGCTAATATTTTCGAGAAATCCAATGGCTCTGTAGGAACATATAGTGTTCTTGGGGATATCAATTGTGCTACTTCGGGAGCAACAAAAATAACAATTCAAGAACCAACATTCGCCCAACAATAAGACATTATATGAATTATTTATCAAAAGTACATAATAATCTGAAGGAATATTAATTGCGTGCTGCTTCAGGAGCACCAAATTAAGATTGTATGTATACATATGTATAAATATTATACAATATGCAGGAGAAAAAAACTGAGGTATATAATAAATACATAGATGATATTAATAACTCTTCAAGAGTGTGAAATATTCTTCAAGAATATTAAATTGTGCTACTTCTGGAGCAACAATTAAATTATTTCAACAAATTGTTCGTTAAGAGCATGTGATATTCTGCAGGAATATGAATTGTGCTACTTCTAGAGCAACAATTTGGATTAAAACATTAAATAAACAAACAAATAAATAAAAACTTACATAGAAATATTGATTGTAAATGCTCTTCAAGAGCATGTAATTTATTTCAAAACATTGATTGTGCAACTTCTGGAGCAACAATTTAAGTTAAAAAAGTGGTTTTGAATTGCTCTTCAAGAGCATTAATATTCTTCATGAATATGAATTGTGCTACTTCAGGAGCAACAATTGTTATTTAACATTAAATAAATAAACAAACAAACAAATAAATAAATAAATAAAAACGTAAAGTAAAAGCTCTTCAAGAGCATGTAATATTCTTTAGAAATATTGATTGTGCTACTTTTGGAGCAACAAATCAAGTTGAAAATATTTTTTGGAATTGTTCTTGAAGAGCATATAATATTCTTCAAGAATATAAATATAACATACTTTCTTTTATAGATTATGGGATCTACGGGATCTCATATCATTAGATATGTTCTTCAAGGAGATGTGATATTTTTATGGAATATTCATGTATTGTGCCACTTATGGGGCAACAACCATAACAATATATGAGATCGAATAAATCTCTTAATGAAAACGAACCATAATAGATATCTTGTCGTATCCGGATCGAAGTGCTTATATTGTCGCACTTACAAAAAATAACTTCATCATGCCACTACATTTTTTTTTAATTAAAAAATCGTAATGATTGCAAACAAGTTTTGATATTGAGTATCTAATTTGAAAAAATTGGGAAAGGGTACGATACCTTTGTTTTAGATTTAGATCTAATAGTCACATGGAGGTTCGGTAGTAACTCGGCGGAATCCTTTTGTGAGGAGAGCTTTTTCGTGCGAGATAACGTATTATAAACTAAATAGAACAAAAGAATAATAGAGAGAATGAGAAATAGATGTGTATTACTATGAGGGTGGAGACCTGTATTTATAGAGTACAAGATGGGCTCATGGGCTTTTAGGTTTACATGGTCATCACAATATATGGTAAGTATATATATAAAATATATTTACAGCAATATAAGTAATCTTCTACCATTTAAACTCCTTAATTGGTAAAAAATCAATTTGAGCAAACTTCTTTAATTCCCTTCCAATCCGAATGGAACCAATGGCAAAGAGCATTAGATTCCATTAGCTGGAATTGCAAGTAAGATCTCCAAAATATTACAAATTTCTAAGACACAATTATGATTTATTAATTCCAATTCAACAGATGAGCAGCGGTTGAACCTCATAAATACCTGAGTTTCTGGGTTTGAAACCAACAGTATTGCACTAAAGCATTACGTTTAAATGGCTTCTACCATCTCAATGAAAAATCTGGTCCCTTTTTTCCTTCTCATTGCCATCGTTTCCGTTGAAAACTCATCAGCAAAATGCCTCTTCACGGAACCAATTGAGGTTCATGTGATCAACAGACTCCCAAATCCTTAACTTCGGTTGCATTGTGCATCCGGAAACGACGATCTTGGATTTCACAATACCACCACAAATTACGATTTTAACTGGAAATTCTGCGATAGCTATACGGGCATAACCCTATTCTTCTGCCACCTTTGGTGGAATAATCTAGAACGAGCTTTCGACGTATTCAATAGCCGTCTCGAGGCTAATTGCAAAGGCGGCGTGTGCACGTGGGAAGTGAAGCCCGACGGCATCTACTTGGACGGGAACAAGTGGCAAATCCCATCAGCCTAAATTCATTATACCAAATTAAAGATGCGGCATAAACGTCTCGCAAATATTGTTATGTGAGACTACTGATACCATATTCGATTTGTGTCCACAAGATTCATTTATAATAATAATAATAATAATAATAATAATAATGTATTCGGATATTCCTATAAGTTGAATTAATAATTATACTATTTTTGCATCATCGAATTCTTTCGATATTTTTATGCCGAACATTATGATAAAAGACAATATACCTCGTATTTTAAATCTAAGAACCCTAAGATCAACGCTTATGGATCTTCAGGCCCAAAATTTTAAGGATTACTACATGATTCATCAATCAAATAGTGTCATATGGTATTCGTGAGCCATGTAGTTAATATTGTATTGTTTGTTTGATTTAAAAATATAAATAACACCACCTAGTGAACCATGTAGCGGTCCTTAAATTTTGATAATTCTACATCACAAAATCAGTTAATAATGTTACGTCATAAATGTACGTCTCACAAATCTTGTTACGTGAGACCAATCGATTCCATATTCGATTTGTATCCACAAGATTTCGTAAATTTAATAAATAAATAAATAAAGAGAGCATCATCATGTATTTTCTATAGTTTATCTAATATGATGTGATACAGCATGCGTACGTAGGCAGCGATAAAACTACAAACTAGAAGCTCGTTGCTTTCACATAATTAAATTCCGAGAATTAGCAAAGATGGAGGAAAACTAGATCTATTGAAAAATTAAAAAACACTAGCACATTGTTTAAGCGGCTTCGCACGGTGTTATGATCATGCCCTATGTGCAAAATCATAAAAATATAAGATATCAAATCAAGAAGAAATTGAATATGTTTTCTCGATCATATCTTTTCTCGAGTCGTTTTCCTTATTTCCAGATATAATTTCTAGCGATTTAATGTTTGATATGTTTGGTTGAGGTTATTCCTATTTTATCTAGAAAAACTTGTGCACTTTCTTGTGAATGAAAACAAGTCGAACATTTTTTCACATGAATCCAATCCAAAAATATAATTTTCATCTGCAAATTTTATCGATTTCATTTTGAAATGGGAGGCAAAGCTGTCTTAACAAAAGAGTTGTTTCGAACCATAATCAAACTATGGCGTTAGCAGCACTAGCAATCCTAGGCCATAAATCAGCACATTCCTTTCCAATTGGACCAGTAATGGCTGAACCTGCAGCAACAATGGAGAGACATCAATAATGGAATAACACTTGCAGCTTTACAAAATAAATATGATGTTTCATACGCTTGAATTACCTTTCATTGCTCCTTTCGGGTTCACAATAACACCGGCATTATCTGCAAAAGAAAAATGTATATGGACATTACATCGGAATCCGACACAAACCCTCAACTCTGAATTTTGAAGTTGCATATTATGTACAAAACCCAACTACCAGATAAAAACATCAAGATATAGCTTGACCAGCTAAACAAAGCTATCCTTCACCATTATGACAACACACAGAACAATTGAACATCAACAGTTACACAATAATTAAAAGGGGGGATGTGCAAAAATGTACAAATCAAACATGTGAAAATGCAAAAATGTACATGAGATTCCATAATTGCAAAAATATATATTTTTACTTTTAAAACCTATAAAGGTACCTAGGTGACTAGGCTCCTTCTCTCTCCTCCTAGGCAAATGTCTTATCTTTGTACTTGAATTTACCTTCTCTCTCCTCATACTTTAATCTCTCACATGAGATGTTGGGTGGAAATTTTGTCTTCATGCATGCAACGTCTACAGCAAATAATTTTCGTCCACAGTGTTCAATTTGTCCTCATGCATGCTATTAAAGGATACCATAATTATGAGGATTTGGATACCATAATTATGAGGGTTAATTTGGAAGGATATCAAAATATATCTGAAAAGATATTATGGTTAATTTGGGAAGATATCGGAATATATATATATATGGAAAATATATTATGGTTAATTTGGAAAGATATCTCCCGATATATTTGATGTGATTTGGTCATGATTCCGATATCCTGATTTATCTTATTATTTATTTGTAATTGATATTTTCCTTTTTTAAGATTTCTTAGGCGTTGGATTTCTTTCTAGATACATAAAAGAATATTTTCTCTTATTCTTCTTTGTTTAAATTCTTGACATGGTATCAGAGCCATTCTTTTAACGAGATTGTTCTTGCCTATTAGTGAGCCTCCTTGAGAGTTCATGGTTGGCAGTAACGTGGAATCCTCTACCTCTAAGAAGGTAGACATGGCGTATCATCTCGGATCAAGTGATAGTCCTGGCAGTATTATCACACCGGTCCAGTTGCGTGGAGAAAATTATGACGAGTGGACGAGGGTTGTTCGTACCTCTCTCAAAGCGAAGCGAAAATTCGGCTTTATCGATGGATCTGTTCCGAAGCCGATAACAGAGGAGAAAATCGACGATTGGGTTGCTGTTCATTCCATGTTGGTTTCCTGATAATCTTCTAGCATTTAAACTCCTTAATTGGTAAAAAATCAATTTGAGCAAATTTCTTTAATTCCCTTCCAATCCGAATGAACAAATGGCAAAGAGCATTATATTCCATTAGCTGGAATTGGAAGTAAGATCTGTAAAATATTACAAACTTCTAAGACACAATTATGATTTATTAATTCCAATTCAGCAAATGAGCAGCGGTTGAACCACATAAATACCTGAGTTTCTGGGTTTGAAACCAACAGTATTGCACTAAAGCATTACATTTAAATGGCTTCTACCATCTCAATAAAAAATCTGGTCCCTTTTTTCCTTCTCATTGCCATCGTTTCCGTTGAAAACTCATCAGCAAAATGCACCTTCACGGAACCAATTGAGGTTCATGTGATCAACAGACTCCCAAATCCTCAACTTCAGTTGCATTGTGCATCCGGAAACGACGATCTTGGATTTCACAATACCACCACAAATTACGATTTTAACTGGAAATTCTGCGCTAGCTATACGGGCAAAACCCTATTCTTCTGCCACCTTTGGTGGAATAATCTAGACCGAGCTTTCGACGTATTCAATAGCCATATCGAGGGTAATTGCAGAGACGGCGTGTGCACGTGGGAAGTGAAGCCCGACGGCATCTATTTCGGCGGGAACAAGATGTATCGTTGGCAAATCCCATCAGCCTAAATTCATTATACCAAATTAAAGATGCGGCATAAACGTCTCGCAAATATTGTTACGTGAGACTACTGATACCATATTCGATTTGTGTCCACAAGGTTCATTTATAATAATAATAATAATAATGTATTCGGATATTCCTATAAGTTGAATTAATAATTATACTATTTTTGCATCATCGAATTCTTTCGATATTTTTATGCCGAACATTATGATAAAAGACAATATACCCCGTATTTTAAATCTAAGAACCCTAATATCAACGCTTATGGATCTTCAGGCCCAAAATTTTAAGGATTACTACATGATTCATCAATAAAATAGTGTCATATGGTATTCGTAAGCCATGTAGTTAATATTGTATTGTTTGTTTGATTTAAAAATACAAATAACACTACCTAGTGAACCATGTAGTGGTCCTTAAATTTTGATAATTCTACATCACAAAAGCAGTTAATAATGTTACGTCATAAATGTACGTCTCACAAATCTTGTTACGTGAGACCAATCGATTCCATATTCGATCTGTATCCACAAGATTTCGTAAATTTAATAAATAAATAAATAAATAAAAAGAGCATCATCATGTATTTTATCTAATATGATGTGATACAGCATGCGTACGTAGGCAGCGATAAAACTACAAACTAGAAGCTTTCACATAATTAAAGTATATCACTGCCACAATATACTGGCAAATCAATAATTACAGAACGGACAAACTCACCTTCAAAGTACATGAAAACACCGTCCTTTCGCCTCCAAGACTTGCGCTGCCTGACGATGACGGCAGGCATGACCTTTTTCCTCAAATTAGGCTTCCCTTTCTTCACTGTAGCCATAACCATATCTCCAACGCAAGCCGACGGCAGCCTGTTCAGCCTTCCCTTGATTCCCTTGACGGAGATAATGTAGAGATTCTTAGCTCCGGTGTTATCAGCGCAGTTCACCGTGGCGACATCCGGAACTTGTTTCCGGCCGAAGAACCCAACTTACTATCTCCGCCGCACAATCCGCATAATGCCCCTTCTGCAAAATCCAACTCAATTTTTCCGATTAATATATACAAAGTCGGTCGATTAAGCGGTGGTGTTGTACGCGTGGCGCGCGGGACGGCGTGGGGAAGGCGTGTGGATAGGGGTATTTTCTGTAGTTTAGAGGCATTGAGGCGGAGGAAGGACGGTCCACCGGAAGCGGCGACGCCGTCGGAGACGAGATCCGACCGATCGGATATGAAGCGAGAGTAGGCACAGCCAGGGACGGAACTAAGGGGGGGTCGGGAGGGTCGGCCGATCCCCCGGCTGCCAGAATTTCGCCTTTGTAGGGGTTGAAATTCTTTGTCACGCCTTTGTTTTTTTACTTCATTCGACCCTCCGATCGACATGGTTTCTTTCTTATGTCTATTTCGACCCTCCTATTAAAAAGTTCTAGTTCCGTCACTTGGACACGGCGTCGGAAAATCCGGAAAAAGAAGAAGGTGAGAAGAAGAAAAAGAAGGTGAGGAGAAGAGGCGCCGTAATAAATCTCGTCCGCTGTAGGACAGGGCCGATTTTTTACTAAATTTACAGTATTATCATTTGAGTTGTGTTGTTATTTCACGGAAAGTGAGTGGCAATGTTGGAAGAAAATATGTATTTCGGCTCATATAATAAGCTGTTGAATTACTCCCTCCGTCCATAGATGTTGTCCAATTTTCTTTTTTTTTCTCATAAATATTGTCCCATTTTTTAAAAAATCAAAATTTTGTGGCTAAGAATTAACCACAAGTTGAGGACCACCATTCTACACACAACCAACAACTCTCCTTAAATCCCAAAACAAAAAAATTATGGGACAATATCTATTGGACGGAGGAAGTAAAATATATAATTATTTATAGATTATTGTTATTAAGATGCTGCGTTGAGAAATCGCAATCATTAAAATTGAGATTGCGTGTTGAGAATATCTTATGTGTAGCATGCACATAAATAGAATTTTTTAATTATTTTGTGATTCATCTTATATTTTTATATTCCATTTGGAAGAGTTTATTTATATCTTAATTAGACTTATTCTAAAAATTAAGTTATTTTTATCTTATTTTCATAAATTGTTCATAGAAAAAAAACAACTTATGAGAATAAGCCAAAAAAAATTTTACGAAGCTTATAAAAATAAATAAATAATCCACATTTCGAATTACTATATATCCTGAGATGAGATGAGATCACATGTCCAATAAATCCATGTCCAATTAGTGTCCGATTCAAAACAACGTAGTTTTATATAGAAAAACTACAAATTAAAAGGATAAAAAATGAAAAAATAATTTAATAAATAATTAAAGAGTATATTTTTTTAATACAAAACTATATCGTTTTTAATTAAACACCAATAGGATATGGATTTATTGGATAAGTGATCTCATAGAAGATCTTAAATGCTTATTAGAAGATTTTCCAACTCTTAATTATCTCATTCAATAGTTAATTTTGAGTGGAAGACGTGGACATGGCGGCGATCCATATTACACCATGTGAAATTTTGTTTGCATGCATAAAACTAAGTACAAAATTACAATAAAGTAGAAAAATCAAAGTTTCAAGCACATAAATGCTTTTGTATAATCTGGTTACACTAATTGATTGAAACAACAAACTCTGCACATATAGATCGATCATCAACAAATTGCGATTTTGCAACAACTTGGGAATTGAAAGAATTAATCTTTTCTTTAATTTTATTAACAATCTAATATACCCCTCATAGGCATGCTAGAATGAAATTAATTAAACCAACCAACTCCAAAATCACTAACCATATTCCAGGTTAATTTATTAACTCAGTTTCTCTAACTCCTGATTAGCACCCTCAGTTGAATCTCCCGCAGTCGAACCGAATGTTGCCGTTCCTTCCGGTCTTAACCCCGACTCGGCCCAAGTTGGTAATGGCCTTGATGAAGGCGGCATTAAACGCTTGCGGGTTGTTGGCCCACGTATTGACGGTGTTCTTGGATCTGGAATCCGTGAAGAGAACCTGATCCGACGTGAAGAGCCCCTTCCCTTCAACAAGATTCTTGAAGTAGATGTTGTCGAACTTCCTCGGCGTGGTGGGGTCCATGTCGATGGCTATTCTGGGGTCCACATTCTTGGGCACATGCCTTGCAGCTGGGTCGCGTACTGCTTGTTCAGGGTCGGATCCACAGGGTTCTGCCGGGTGAAATTGTATATCCGGTTCGCGAACTTGCTGCAGTGGGAGAATCCTAGGGTGTGGCACGCTGCAACCCCCCCCCCAACGACACGTGTAAGTTAGTTACCGCTAGCTCTTCTTTATTTTGTTGTCTTCAAGCGTTTCTCATTTTCTTATCATTAGATGCTTGCCAATAATTTACTATTAATGGAATATTAACATTGAAAACTAATACTTTCTCCGTCACAAATATATATGCCTACTTTCATTTTTCGTCTATTCCAAATTTATATGTCTATTAGCAATTTTTTATATCTAACTACCAACTTTAATAGATCTAATTAATATGATAATATAGAAAAAAAAATTATTTTATGTTAACTTCAGGAGCAATAATTTTAGTATATATTAAATTACTTCAGACGAAAGGCTAATATTTTCGAGAAATCCAATGGCTCTGTAGGAACATATAGTGTTCTTGGGGATATCAATTGTGCTACTTCGGGAGCAACAAAAATAACAATTCAAGAACCAAGATTCGCCCAACAATAAGACATTATATGAATTATTTATCAAAAGTACATAATAATCTGAAGGAATATTAATTGCGTGCTGCTTCAGGAGCACCAAATTAAGATTGTATGTATACATATGTATAAATATTATACAATATGCAGGAGAAAAAAACTGAGGTATATAATAAATACATAGATGATATTAATAACTCTTCAAGAGTGTGAAATATTCTTCAAGAATATTAAATTGTGCTACTTCTGGAGGAACAATTAAATTATTTCAACAAATTGCTCATTAAGAGCATGTGATATTCTGCAAGAATATTAATTGTGCTACTTCCGGAGCAACAATTTGGATTAAAGCATTAAATAAACAAACAAATAAATAAAAACGTATATAGAAATATTGATTGTAAATGCTTTTCAAGAGCATGTAATTTATTTCAAAATATTGATTGTGCTACTTCTTGAGCAACAATTTAAGTTAAAAAAGTGGTTTTGAGTTGCTCTTCAAGAGCATTAATATTCGTCATTAATATGAATTGTGCTACATCAGGAGCAACAATTGTTATTTAACATTAAATAAACAAACAAACAAATAAATAAAACTTAAAATAAAAGCTTTTCAAGAGCTTGTAATGTTCTTTAGAAATATTGATTGTGCTACTTCTGGAGCAACAAATCAAGTTGAAAATATTTTTTGGAATTGTTCTTGAAGAGCATATAATATTCTTCAAGAATATAAATATAACATACTTTCTTTTATAGATTATGGGATCTACGGGATCTCATATCATTTCTTGAAAAGAAATCAAGTCATTAGATATGTTGTTCAAGGACATGTGATATTCTTCTGGAATATTCGTGTATTGTGCCACTTATGGGGCAACAACTATAACAATATATGAGATCGAATAAATCTCTTAATGAAAACGGACCATAATAGATATCTTGTCGTATCCGGACCGAAGTGCTTATATTGTCGCACTTACAAAAAATAACTTCATCATGCCACTACTTACTTTTTTTTAATTAAAAAAATCGTAATGATTGCAAACAAGTTTTGATATTGAGTATCTAATTTAAAAAAATTGGGAAAAGGTACGATACCTTTGTTTTAGATTTAGATCTAATAGTCACATGGAGGTTCGGTAGTAACTCGGCGGAATCCTTTTGTGAGACTTTTTCGTGCGATAACGTGTTATAAACTAAATAGAACAAGAGAATAATAGAGAGAATGAGAAATAGATGTGTATTATTATAAGGGTGAAGACCTCTATTTATAGAGTACAAGATAGACTCATGGGCTTTTAAGGTTTACATGGTTATATAAATGGTAAATATATATATAAAATATATTTACAATAATATATATAAGTAATCTTCTAGCATTTAAACTCCTTAATTGGTAAAAAATCAATTTGAGCAAACTTCTTTAATTCCCTTCCAATCCGAATGGAACCAATGGCAAAGAGCATTATATTCCATTAGCTGGAATTGCAAGTAAGATCTCCAAAATATTACAAATTTCTAAGACACAATTATGATTTATTAATTCCAATTCAGCAGATGAGCAGCGGTTGAACCTCATAAATACCTGAGTTTCTGGGTTTGAAACCAACAGTATTGCACTAAAGCATTACATTTAAATGGCTTCTACCATCTCAATGAAAAATCTGGTCCCTTTTTTCCTTCTCATTGCCATCGTTTCCGTTGAAAACTCATCAGCAAAATGCCGCATCACGCAACCATGGGAGGTTCATGTGATCAACAGACTCCCAAATCCTCAACTTCAGTTGCATTGTGCATCCGGAAACGACGATCTTGGATTTCACAATACCACCACAAATTACGATTTTAATTGGAAATTCTGCGATAGCTATACGGGCAGAACCCTATTCTTCTGCCACCTTTGGTGGAATAATCTAGAACGAGCTTTCGACGTATTCAATAGCCGTCTCGAGGCTAATTGCAAAGGCGGCGTGTGCACGTGGGAAGTGAAGCCCGACGGCATCTACTTGGACGGGAACAAGATGTATCGTTGGCAAATCCCATCAGCCTAAATTCATTATACTAAATTAAAGATGCGGCATAAACGTCTCGCAAATATTGTTACGTGAGACTACTGATACCATATTCAATTTGTGTCCACAAGGTTCATTTATAATAATAATAATAATAATGTATTCGGATATTCCTATAAGTTGAATTAATAATTATACTATTTTTGCATCATCGAATTCTTTCGATATTTTTATGCCGAACATTATGATAAAAGACAATATACCCCGTATTTTAAATCTAAGAACCCTAATATCAACGCTTATGGATCTTCAGGCCCAAAATTTTAAGGATTACTACATGATTCATCAATCAAATAGTGTCATATGGTATTCGTGAGCCATGTAGTTAATATTGTATTGTTTGTTTGATTTAAAAATACAAATAACACTACCTAGTGAACCATGTAGTGGTCCTTAAATTTTGATAATTCTACATCACAAAATCAGTTAATAATGTTACGTCATAAATGTACGTCTCACAAATCTTGTTACGTGAGACCAATCGATTCCATAGTCGATCTGTATCCACAAGATTTCATAAATTTAATAAATAAATAAATAAAAAGAGCATCATCATGTATTTACTATAGTTTATCTAATATGATGTGATACAGCATGCGTACGTAGGCAGCGATAAAACTACAAACTAGAAGCTCGTTGCTTTCACATAATTAAATTCCGAGAATTAGCAAAGATGGAGGAAAACTAGATCTATTGAAAAATTGAAAAATACAAGCATATTGTTTAACCGGCTTCGCACGGTGTTATGATCATGCCCTATGTGCAAAATTATAAAAATATAAAATATCAAATCAAGAAGAAATTGAATATGTTTTCTATATCATATTTTTTCTGAGTCGTTTTCCTTATTTCCAGATATAATTTCTAGCGATTTAATGTTTGAAAGTATATAAGGAGGGAAACACTAATTAAAGTATATCACTGCCACAATACACTGGCAAATCAATAATTACAGAACGGACAAACTCACCTTCAAAGTACATGAAAACACCGTCCTTTCGCCTCCAAGGCTTGCGCTGCCTGACGATGACGGCAGGCATGACCTTTTTCCTCAAATCAGGCTTCCCTTTCTTCACTGTAGCCATAACCATATCTCCAACGCAAGCCGACGGCAGCCTGTTAAGCCTTCCCTTGATTCCCTTGACGGAGATAATGTAGAGATTCTTAGCTCCTGTGTTATCAGCGCAGTTCACCGTCGCCGCCACCGGCAGACCCAGCGACATCCGGAACTTGTTTCCGGCCGAAGAACCCAGCTTACTATCTCCGCCGCACAATCCGCAGAATGCCCCTTCTACAAAATCCAACTCAATTTTTCCGATTAATATATACAAAGTCGGTCGATTAAGCGGTGGTATTGTGATGAAGAGTCACAACATAATTCGAAGAGTCACATTGAGAATCTCAAAAGGCAGTATTTAAAATTGCTTTTATTTATTATTAGGTTTTAATGTTTATTATTGTAAGCCTATATAAAGGCATTTCTATGTTTTAGTTTAGTAGAGTTGAAGATTGAAGAAAATCGACGGTGCGACCGTTCGTCCCCCATTTCCCTCCGCTAGGCGGACCGGCTTTGGATGTCGTTATCCTAGGTATTCATGCGTCGAATCAATGGGTTAATGAAGATCAACTTCCGGTATTCGTGCGCGAATCAACGGACTTTGATTAATATTTGTAAATCGTCTCCTGTATTTCGAGGAAATCAACGGATTCGATTAGGTATTTGTTTATCCTATTTTATCTACTTTCATTTTATTTATCTTCCGCCGCATCGGTTTGGTATCGAGCCGAATCCCGGCGTCGAGGAGAGCTCCGCCCATTTCGTTTTCCGATCCAGATTTGCAAAGGACAAAAAAAAAAAATTGCGGCCGATACTCGGACCAAGTTCGGGAAAACCTTGCTGCACCAAGAAGCCGCCGCCGGCCACTTCACGTGCCGTGTAGCCACTACCACTCCGCAGTGAAAGCTCGCAAAGAGATGCCAACGCCGCCGCCGATCGAGTCGACCCGGATCTGCTCCTCCCTTCTCCGAGAGATGCCCGCCCCGCAGCGCAGCCCCGACGCCGTCATGCGGTGCCGACGCTACTCATCGGCTGCAGCCCACGCCCTGTCGCCGCCTCGCCAGATTGGTGGCCGCCGCTCCTTTTCATTTCTGCCGCCGTGGTTAGCACAAATTGTTGCTAAAGCTGAGAATGGATTTGTTCCATTGGGCTCAACTCTTAGTAGGCTGGTGATATGCTTTTTCGGGCTTAGCCTTGGTGGACTTGAAAATGGTTGTTGATTGTGGCAATTCTTTGGACTGAGCTTGTTGGCTTTCCGGATTGCATGTTCCGGCTTAATTGGTGGGTGTCATTTTGAGTGACAAAAATTCGAGGACGAATTTTGTCTAACCCGGGGAGAATGATGAAGAGTCACAACATAATTCGAAGAATCACATGGAGAATCTCAAAAGACAGTATTGAAAATTGTTTTTATTTATTATTAGGCTTTAATGTTTATTATTGTACGCCTATATAAAGACATTTCTATGTTTTAGTTTAGTAGAGTTGAAGATTGAAGAAACTCGACGGTGCGACCGTTCGTCCCCATTTCCCTCCGCTAGGCGGACCGGCTTTGGATGCCGTTATCCTAGGTATTCGTGCATCGAATCAACTTCCCGGTATTCGTGCGCGAATCAACGGACTTTGATTAATATTTGTAAATCGTCTCCCGTATTTCGAGGAAATCAACGGATTCGATTAGGTATTTGTTTATCCTATTTTATCTACTTTCATTTTATTTATCTTCCGCTGCATCATATTGTACGCGTGGCGCGCGAGACGGCGTGGGGAAGGCGTGGGGATGGGGGTATTTTCTCGTAGTTTAGGGGCGTTGAGGCGGAGGAAGGACGGTCCATCGGAAGCGGCGACGCCGTCGGAGACGAGATCCGGCCGATCGGATATGAAGTGAGAGTAGGCACAACGGCAGAAAATCTGGAAAAAGAAGAAGGTGAGGAGAAGAAAAAGAAGGTGAGGAGAAGAGGCGCCGTAATAAATCTCGTCCGCTGTAGGAGAGGGCCGATTTTTTACTAAATTTATAATATTATCATTTGAGTTGCGTTGTTATTTCACGGAAAGTGGGGCAATGTGGGAAGAAAATATGTATTTCGGCGCATATGGTAGCTGCTGAATTACTCCCTCCGTCCATAAATGTTGTCCAATTTCCTTTTTTCTGTTGTCTCATAAAAATTGTCCCATTTTTTAAAAAATCAAAATTCTATGGCTAAGAATTAACCACAAGTTGAGGGACACCATTCTATACAAAACCAACAACTCTCATTAAATCCCATGCCGGAAAATTATGGAACAACATTTATGGGACGGAGGAAATAAAATATATAATTATTTATATATTATTGTTATTAAGGATGCTGCGTTGAGAAATCGCAATCATTAAAATTGAGATTGCGTGTTGAGAATATCTTATGTGTAGCATGCAAATAAAAATACTAAAAGTTTAATCTATTTCTTTAGTCATAGTTGTTAGGCTGCGAATCTTGTAGCTAGCTGTCCTTTGAATGTTCTCATCATTCTTTAATTATTTGACAACTTCCATAACTCAATTATTTTGAACTGATTATACAAAATACTCCCTCCGTCCCATTGAGCTGTGCTTATTTCTTTTTTGCACGTAGATTAAGGAGAATTGTTAGATGTGAGTGAAGTGGTGGGTCTCATAAAAAGAGAGTGAGTAATTGTGTGTAAAAATTTGCCTTTTTTGGAAACAGGAAATTTATGAGTGGGACAAACTAAAAAGGAAAACGAGCATGTACCGTTGGGACGAGAGGGAGTAAAAAGGAAGACACACGACACAGGCAAACAATTTATTCATATACTACTCCCAATTAATTTTTAATTCTTTTTTCTAATCATATTGTCCTTTTTGATAAGGTTATCTATGATACTCTTTCCGTCTCGCTATTTGCGACTCATTTTTTCGATTGGGACGTCCCATTAAAAGTGGTTCGGACCAATTTGGCAAAAGATTATCTTCTCTCATATTTTATCAATTATTTTTCCTATTTTATCAATTCTCTCTCTTACTTTATCATCCACTCTCATTATATAATTCATATTATCTCTCTTATTTACCATCCACCCTCTCACTATCTCACTTATCTTCTCTCTCCTACTTTATTACAAACTCATCTCTCATACTTTATCATTTATTTTCTTAATAATCGTGCCGAAAAGTTTTGAATCGCTTATAGCGGGACGGAGGGAATAAATAACAAACCAAACTGCTAAACTCCTTATGCTTATAGTACCTAGAATTGATCCGGCCATTGAGGCGGCGACCCTTCAACAAACCGGCCGTTGTTTCATACTTCATCATTTCTTTTCTATTTTTCTCTCCTCTTAAAGTGATTATTTAATCTGGCCCTCTTTTTTTGAACTATTGACTTCATATTTTAATATTTTTCATAAGTTCATGCTATTTCTAAATAAAAAATAGAAATTTTAATTGTTTTGTGATTCATCTTATAGTTTTATATTCTATTTGGAGTAGCTTATATATATAGCTTAATTAAATTTATTCTAAAAATTAAGTTATTTTTATCTTATTTTCATAAATTGTTTATAGAAAAAAAAACAACTTATGAGAATAAGCCAAAAAAAATTATACGAAGCTTATAAAAATAAATAAATAATCCACATATCGAATTACTATATATCTTATAAGGGATGAGATCACTTGTCTAATAAATTCATGTTCAATTCGTGTTCAATTCAAAACAACGTAGTTTTGTATAGAAAAACTACAAATTAAAAGGATAAGAATTTAAAAAATAATTTAATAAATAATTAAAGAGTATATTTTTTAATACAAAACTATGTCGTTTTGAATTAGACACCAATTGTACATGGATTTTATTGAACAGGTGATCTTATCCCATCCTATAACGATAGAAGATCTTAAATGCTTATTAGAAGATTTTACAACTCTTATCTCATTCAATAGTTAATTTTGAGTGGAAGACGTGGACATGGCGGCGATCCATATTACACCATGTGAAATTTTGTTTGCATGCATAAAACTAAGTACAAAATTACAATAAAGTAGAAAAATCAAAGTTTCAAGCACATAAATGCTTATGTATAATCTTGTAACACTTGCTTGAAACAACAAACTCTGCACATGCATATATAGATGATCAACAAATTGCGAGTTGGCAACAACTTGGGAATTGAAAGAATTAATATTTTCTTTAATTTTATTAACAGTCTAATATACCCCCCTCATAGGCATGCTAGAATGAAATTAAGTAAACCAACTCCAAAATCACTAACCATATTCCAGGTTAATTTATTAACTCGTTTCTCCAACTCCTGATCAACACCCCTCAGTTGAATCTCCCGCAGTCGAATCGAATGTTGCCGTTCCTTCCGGTCTTAACCCCGACCCGGCCCAAGTTGGTAATGGCCTTGATGAAGGCGGCATTAAACGCTTGCGGGTTGTTGGCCCACGTATTGACGGTGTTCTTGGATCTGGAATCCGTGAAGAGAACCTGATCCGACGTGAATAGCCCCTTCCCTTCAACAAGATTCTTGAAGTAGATGTTGTCGAACTTCCTCGGCGTGGTGGGGTCCATGTCGATGGCTATTCTGGGGTCCACATTCTTGGGGCACATGCCTTGCAGCTGGGTCGCGTACTGCTTGTTCAGGGTCGGATCCACCGGGTTCTGCCGGGTGAAGTTGTATATCCGGTTCGCGAACTTGCTGCAGTGGGAGAATCCTAGGGTGTGGCACGCTGCAACCCCCCAAAACGACACGAGTCAGTTAGTTACCGCTAGCTCTTTCAGAATTCTTCAACTTTATTTTGTTGTCTTCAAGTGTTTCTCATTTTCTTATCATTAGATGCTTGCCAATAATTTACTATTAATGGAATATTAACATAGAAAACTAATACTCTCTCCATCCCAAATATATATGTCTACTTTTCTTTTTCGTCTATCCCAAATGTATATGCTTATTAGCAATTTTTGTATCTAACTAAATCTTTCAACAACTTTAATAGATCTAATTAATATGATAAATTAGAAAAGGACTATTTTATCCAACTTTTATAATAGCAAATACAATTATGACATTAACTTTTTAGTAATTTACTCAAATTCCAATACCAATATTTATATAACTTTTATATTCATTAAATTTTTTCTTAATTTATATGAAAAGGCAAATGGACTTATAAAATAGGGACGGAATAATTTTGTATATGATCATGAACTAGAATTGGAATTGGAACTCGAATTACCTGAGAGAGCGATCATATCGGTCTGAGAGAGGCCTCTTGAAGCAAACATGGAATTCAGCTGATTCAGATTGAAAGTTGGCTGAGGAAGATTGCCATTAACGCTCGAAGCAGATGAACTCAATCCATCCAGTCTTCCCAACTCCACACCATATGCAGGCCCGCCAGTCTAATTCCAAAAGATTAATTATTTGTTCTTAAATCGATCTATGGATGCAATTTTAATTTCGGAATTAAATTTATTCATCATTACCAGAGCAATGACATCGCGCGTTGCCAATGCGAGAATATCCGCACACGAAACCTTATTCTTGCATTTCGGGACGGCATCGACGGCGGCTTTCGCCTTGATGACGGTGTCGAATCCATCTCCGGCGAGCGACAGGTTGTCGGGGTGATCCTTCTCCGCCGTCTTCCCCGGAGTCGAAGCTACGATCACGGATGCATCACACCCCTGCAGCGCGACTCCAATCAGATATATGGAATTGAATTAATTTAGCAGTTAATATGTATATAAATAATAATAATCACCGAGACAAAGCAGTCGTGGAAGAAGAGGCGGATGGTGGCGGGGGCTGTGACGAAGGTTTGTTTGAACTTGGCCGTCACCGCCTTCCGCACAATGTTCTCGACGTCCGGGCAGGTGTTGGCGTAGTAGTTCTGCCGGAGCTGAGCTGACGCGGAGCCGCACAGCAGAAGAAGCGTCAGAGAAAGGGATAGGGTCATTAGAGATGGAGCCATATTTTATTACTTGTCTTAATTAACAAGTGATGATTCTGGGACAAGCTCGTGAGATTACATGATATATATACAGCTGGATTATGATCAGTGTCTTTAAAATAAATAAAAAATTATAATTAGTAGAATTGGTCGGAGCTGCCAGTTGGCTCATAATCCTTCCACCACGAAGAAAGCTAGTTCGTAACTATGGTTAGTTTCGAGTGGTTAGTTATTTCGTGTTATCCGTACGTTAGAGCATAAGAGTAAGATTTATTCGGTGTGCATTTCAATAGTGGCTGCGGATTACCCTCGTCATCAAAAATAAAAAATAAAAAGCTAGTTTTAATCTTATGAGTGGATCCACAAGGTTCGAAGATAGCTAGCTTTGATCGTACCTGTGCGTAATTAGGCTAGGGTTGTTAGTCCCTCCTATATTGTTTGCAGACTACAAACACAAAAGTAGAGTTATTCAGTGCGTATTTCGATCCGATCATGCGGATTACCCACATAAAAAATTTTAAAAAAATAAATAAAAGCTAGCTTTGATCTTATGAGTGGATCCACAAGTTTTGAAGAAGGCTAGCTTTGATCATACCTAGAGTTAACCTGGGGTGATTAGTCTCTTCTATATTGTTTATAAATTATGACATAAAAGTAGGGTTTACCAAATATGTACTTCGATAACGGTTGAGAATTATCTTCGTAATTTAAAAAATAAAAAAATAAACTTAGCTTTGATCTTATGAGTGGATTCACAAGTTTACTCGATTTGCCTATGGGAGAAGAAAATAGCGAATAATGGTCCACGGAATTAATAATTGAAGATGGGAGAGAAGTATGTCATATTTTATTCTATTTATAATAATAATCAGCTCTCGATTAAGACCAAAAGCTACTACTAATACTTTTCTTTTCTTTTTTCCAGCCTGCGATTGTGGGGGCATGTGATGTGACAAATTCACCAGCCGCCGAGTTTTGTATTTCTCTTATTACCAATGAATTTATTTGGCGTGTCTCGTCTCGTATTACTCGAACGTTTAGGCCTTGTCATATTAGATTTAATTCAGATCTTATCTAACTAATTGAGTAAATTCCAACAGAACCAACATATTAATTTGTATAGTTTTCGGGAACACATGGATAATTAATTAAAGAAATGTTTGAAATTAATCAATATTGTTCAGTTGACTTATGATTAATGATTCCCATAACAATTTGATATACTAACTAATGCAACCCACTCAAACTACTTAATACTTAATAATCACAAATTAGGATAAAGTGTTTGTGTGTGATTTGAGGGAAATATATATATCAAGGTCAATTACTAGGGTTCTCTCGACTACTTCTAATTAATGATATATTAGCTAAGTCATTCTATTTAGTAATGATAGCTAATAATCTACATACTTTTCAAATACAATCTTGCACACTGATCCTTTCTAATTATAGAGATTGTAATAATTAGATTCATGAGGCTACACGTCTGCACAAATCGAGCTTATTCAATTGACAAGAAGGTTATTAATTAGATAGCTCACTTTAACCGCAAAGTATTTGATAATCGACCCGCAACCGCTATCTTTAGTGCGCACAGGGCAAATTTCATATAACAGTTGGTGGGATTTAAATTTATAATATTCAGCCACAAGCTAAGCACATTAACCGCTATGTCATCCCATGAAAACTCAATCGTTTTTGCTATTGAGGAAACAAATGCAACATACAGAAAACATGACTGAAGTGTATATATACACAGCCAAAATTAAATGTATGTTAGTAAATTTTCCAGTGGACCCATCTTTTTATTACTTAACCTTGTTTTCCTAATTTTGATCATATGAATAATAAATAAATAGTGTGAGTTCGGTGGCACGTTGTTGTCTGGAAGTATAAAAAGTTATGGCAAAAGACGAAAGTTTGGTGGCACATTATATGTGGAATTCCATTTCCACAATTTGTATACATCGATCCTTTCACATCTCTGTGCACGACCACCATTTGAAATTTCAAAGTAGCCAAAAAAAACAAGTGAGTCATTCGCAAGACTAAAATCCTCAGCCATCTATAATTAAAATATGCGTTAGGATGACATAGCGGTTAAGGTGGATAGCATGTGGCCGGAAGTTAATGGGTTCAAAACTCACCAAGACCGCTATGTGTAAAGTCTTACCCATTTATGGCAAGATAAGCATTATCAAAACATATAGCTAGAATTAAGCCGCACTGGGTAAATTCCATTCTTGTGCTTCGTTCTTGTGATATAAGCTTGTTAAAAACAATGAAGGGGCTAATTACTATGGATGATAGACTCACACATAACGGTCTAACTGGATTTTGAATCCGTAACCTTTTGGTCACAGACTAAGTACGTATCATAACTGCTAAGTCATCCCAATGAGACTCTATACATACTCTCTTATTCGTGCCTTCCTTTGCGCAACCAATTATTTATTTATTTTAATTTCTCTACGAGTTTTATTCTGTGCGCATGAACTTAACTTCAAAAACTATGCAATTGAATTTAAATTAGAATGAAGAAGAATTTGTAGATTGGAATTTTCCTTCATATTCTTCAAACTGAAATTATACTGATTCTTTTTATTCGGATCCAAAATATAATTTATTGTGGGCTTCCGGGCCTGATCATCAACCACAGTCCAGAACTGAATATCGGACTTCAGAAACCAGTCTTCGATTGGGCTTTAAATCTGCATAAGTCGGGCCGATTTTGTACAATTCAGAAAGCCCATGATAATATACTCGATTTTGTTTTCAATACATGAAATTAAATAAATCAAGATTCAAACTTACCATCATTGCCTTTCACTTTATCTTTTGGTGAGTGTAAATTAATTTCCTAAATCGCAAAAAATGAGATGTATCAAATCCGTAATACGTAGCTCAGTTGATATTTTCTATTCGAGTTATACTCAGTGTTTTGAAAACCCGCCCGGAGATTTACCCGACAAACTTAAATTTACTAGTTCAACCGGTCGGATCGGTTGAACCGGTGGGTCGACCCGGATGACATCATAATTATATTATAATTATACAAAAAATAAAAATAAAAACATAGAAATTAGAACCGGTGGCTCGGCCCGAATTTGTTACCAAAGACCGGTTGAACCGGTTCGATCGACCGGGCCGGTTTTCACAACACAGGTTATACTAGGGAAATGACAACTACTACTCTTTACATTCTAAATGTTACACGCATACCCGTATATTACAAGAAACATATATGCTTCAAATAGAAGTTTTATTATTAATTTAAATCGACTCTAACGTGAATTGAACATTATTAACTACGTTGCAGAAGTGAGAATACCAACTATACTACATATTGTCGATTTCAAAATAGAAGTTTATAAGATAATGGAAGTGGCCACACAGACTTATACAATAACTCCCTAAATCATGAGAGATTGGACAAATTATTAATGTTGAAATAGACACAAGGGACCCCCATATATCTATGTATAGTGGATGTCAAGATGTCATCAAACTTTTTCTATTAAAAAAACTTTAATGTTCCAAGCAATCTTGACAAATACTATGTATCTTCTTTCTTAAATCTCAAGTAGTATCTCTTAACATATAAAATCATCACGATTGTTGAATATTGATGCTTTTCTAATGCAGTATCAAATCTCAAAAATGTAAACCACTATAAAATTACAAATACGTCAAAATCGTTCGAGTTGAAAGATTGTGTATAGAACACAAGTAATACTAATAATTAATTTTGAAACTTTTTTTATAAATGATCGTTTTCCATTTATTAGATTCTCTTTCGAAAATGAACTTGTGATGACAAGCTTATCATTACACATATATGATTACCTTGATAAGGTAATAACCTTGGGATAAAAAAAATATTCATTTAACGAAGTTATTACTTTATCGAACATTATTTTAGTACATTAACTCATATCGGGACCAGAAGAAATTATTATCTTAACAATATTATTATTTTATTAAATATTACTTTATCGAGGTTTAACTGTGGAAAGCATGGTAAAAGTATCAGCATTTGTCCTCCATTATCCAAATCTTGAACAAATCATTTAATTTCAATGCTCAAGACTAATAATAATACTAGTGATCTCAAACTCCAGGCATTACGTGCAATCACAATTATTATTTTAATTATTTTTTTCTTTCAACCTTTTATTTTAAGTCTTGGGGTTCTAAAATTCACAATTATTTTTCATGAATGCTTCACGTTATTATATACTCCCTCCGTCCATAGAAAGTGTCTTGTTTTCCTTTTCGAATCGTCCTATAAAAAGTGTCTTGTTTCTTAAAAATGTAAATAATATGTGGACCAAAATTAACAAGTCAAAAAGTAAAATAATGTACACCACACAATCTCATTTTTTTAATTTTCGTGTCCTATAAAAATAAGACACTTTTTGCGGGACAGGGGAATAGTATTTTATTTCATGAAAATGAAGGAGAGAACAGATTCATCGTTCTCGAGATTTCGAGCGAGTGAACTCTGTGCTACACTAGTCATGCCTCTACTTAAATTAATTTTTTTATATAGTGGAAAGCAAAAAACTGTCTCGAATTTTGATTTCTTAGGCATTAATCCTCGAAACAAAAGCTGCATATATAAGATTAGCTAGCCACTAAGTTTGCGCCTCCCTTCATTTAATTTTATTTTTCTTAATAAATAGTGTTATATTTTGTGTAACACTTCCTGTCTGTAAATTAATGCAACAGAAATTAAAACCTGATTAAAATTCATCTATAGGGTATATCCAATTATTTGAACCCATAACTTTTCGGTCCCGGGCCACCCACCTTCACCGTTACGCCATCCCAAGGGGACAACACTCTCCTGTTCTGGTTTCTAATTAAAAAACCATATTCTTGTCGAATTATATGAAATTGCATAAAGATTATTTAAAGAAAAGGGATAAAGTAAAAGGTACAAATAATTATGAGTTGTCCTTTAATGTCAATTTGATAGAAATGGCAGAAAGCGAAATGGTAGTTTATTTGGTTGGATTAGAGATTCCAGCCTTTATCATCATTAATGGCATTATCCTAGATTAGATTAATTAGCGTTGTAAACTCAGTAATTAGTCCCTGTCATTAGTTCCACAATAGTGTCTGTCACCCGTGAACCGTGATCACGCCAAAACTAACCCTAATTTACCTTCTTGCCCCTTTGACAAAAATAAAAAGAGGTAAAAAGTAGGGAGTTTTTTGTATCAATAATAATAAAAAATAGATATATTTAATAGTTTCAAAAATTAAAAATATTTTAAGTACTAAAAGCATTTCAATAAATACTTTAAAAAATTACTTAATTAAGTAGTTTAATAGTTTAATTTTAGAGAAATTGTTGCAGTATGCAGATTTTTTTAACATTAAAAAACTGTTTATGTTGTTAATAAGTAAATAAATATTTAATACAAGCATTTACAAAACCATCTTAGTTCGTAAATCTAAGAAACAAATATTTGATTCAACACTTGGTAACCCTACTAGAAAGTAAAACATGTAGTAGCTTAGATGTTATATACTCCCTCCGTCCCAGCCGACTCATCTTGTTTAGTTTTGACACGGATATTTTGGTAAGTGAGTGATTGTGTGTAGATGAGTAGGTGATTACGTGTAGAAAGTGAGAGTTTGTGTAGTAATTATTTTTTTTTTTAGGAAATAAAATAAGTCGGATGGAACGGCCTGAAAAAAAATACAACACAAGCCGGATAGTAAATTTTGATGATAATTGTGACTTGAAGTTGTAATTATTTATGCAAACTAGAAACAAGTAGGAAAAGCATAGTGGGCAAAGATGAAAAAGTTGGAGAAGGGGGCAGCCTTTTAGCGAACCCCCAAGGACCCACACCATCTCTCTGCACCGGCAACGCGTGCTTCCACTCCAATCTCTCTCTCTCCAATTATAAAAATATCAATGAGAAAATGGAAGACCCTATTAACGAAAATTGAAATATACATATATTCATATATAATAAAAGGAATAAAAACAGACAAGAAGAAAAGAGAAAAGAGATCATACGACAAGATGTGACTATCCCACTTTGGATAAGCACGAACAAAACATAAATTTCAATTTCTTATTTTATAGCTAATTTAATGTAGACACTGGCGGATCCAGGATTTTCGGTTAGGGGGGGCGAAATTTATCGGGGATTGAGTTTTTTTTGTATGGGGGTTCGGGGGCGGAGTCCCCGAAAAAAAAATGTTAGCACATTTTTCTACTTAAATCTAATTATACTTATGTTTTATGGCTTATTTAAGAATTAAATTCTTCTTTCATGAATAACTCATATATTTTTTATATTTATTCGAAAAATATAATATACAATCCTTTTTTTTTTTGTTGACGAGGAACCCGCAGCCGCTACCTTTGGTGCGCACAGGGTAAACCTCGCTCCTGTGCAATAGCCTGCAAACCACACCGAAGAGTTAAACCACCCTTAATGTGAGAGGGTGACAGGCTCACACATAGCGTGTCCAGTGACATCACTCTAAATTTAGTTAGAGGAAATTATGAAGAATAACAATATCTAACTGAGGAATTAATAAGTATTTAAATGATAGTTTATTTATACTTCAAATGTTCTTAATTTTATATCAATAAGTACATGAAGAAAAGAAAACACAAATATAGTATATTAATTGCATAAAAAAAACATAGTATATTAATTACATCAAGTTATATAAATTGACTCTACCAAACTAGGTATCCAAAACTCAAAATCTACACCTCCACTAAAATATGTGATACTTAATATATGTTTTTTAAAAATTTTCAAAGTTATGATAACAAATTTAAAAATTTCGGGGGGGCGAATTCGAAAATTTAATTGGAACAAGTATAAAAATTACTAGAAATAAAAGATAACTCGTAGTATTGCACAAAATTTCGGGGGGGCGGTCGCACCCACCCGCCCCCCCTTGGATCCGCCCATGAATGTAGATATACAATTAAACCTCGATAAAGTAATATTCGATAAAGTAATAATCTCGTTAAGATAATAATTTCTTCCGATCCCGATATGAGTCAATGCACTAAAATAATGTTCGATAAAGTAATAACTTCGTTAAATGAAATTTTTTTCTCAGTCCTAAAATTATTACTTTTTCGAGGTTTACCTGTACGTAATAATATTAAGATTAAGTAAGTCCACCTCTTCTCCATGTTGGTGGTGTTTGGATCTTTCCAAATATAGTATTGTTATTTATTGCAGGCAATAAGATCATTCATAGAATAAAACCACCATGTTACCAGATTTTTATATCCATATACATAATAAATATTTTGTATTTAATTGCTCAACTTGACTATATTTTTTATCGCACATATCATCAACTTGACTATATTTTTTAATAATAAGAAGGAAACTAATTAATGCAATGAGATAATGAAGGAGTCTCATTCGTACGTACATGGTACCTACCTGTCGTTTGTTATATTACAATTTTGTGTTTTATTGTATTATGATATACTTGCTATGTGTATATTGATTAGTTGAATGAAATGCTAAACTAAAAATTGTTTACGACAATACTGCATCAAATACACAATAAATAATACTCTCTCCGTCCCGCTATTACTGTCCCATTTGGTTTCGGCATGGAGATTAAGAAATTTTGTTTAAGTGCATATTTTATGAGTTTTAATTGTATTAAGAAATGAGCATAATTTTCGAGGAGTTGTTGGTGGAAGAAATGAGAATTTATCAAAAAATTTGCAGGGCATAATTGAGGCAATCGATTTTTTATTTTTCTATTTTTTTTTTCATATTGTATTTTAAGAAATAATCTTAAGTTTTCAAAAAATTATAAATTATAAATTTCCGAGTACGGAGTGGAACGAAAATCGTGTAAGAGAGAGTATGATAATGTGAGAGATTTCCAAGAGGTACCCCTTAAGATACGGTCGCGATCCAATTGTCGGTGTGCCACGTGGTACTACCTTAGTGGGTATTCCCCTTGATTCATGTACGTATATATGTATCAATACAAGTAGATTGTAGAAGAAGATGAAGTGATATATATATATATATATATGATGAGACAATATTTCTAAATAATATTTGAGTTCTTGATTGCATGTGCTTAACTTTGTCATGCTACGCTGTTACCCTCATGATTTGTCATCCTCAATTACAAAATTTATATACATACTTCTTACTAGGTTTGATCGTGATGAAATCAATAATACACCAATTAATACAATACTATTGAATTATATATATATATATATATAATATATATCAAGTAAATGGGATTAGACAAAAAATAATAGAGCGAGAGAATCTGATTGAATAAAATAAAGAATTGGTGTGGTGGAGATGGTCGGGGCATCTTGAAATAGTTGGGCTTAAGGGGCAGTGGGATTTGTTCGCCCCCCCCCCCCCCCCCATCATTCACATCAAACCTACAAACAATTGCTTTGGTTTCTGTGATCCATTTTTATTCTTCTGCAAAACACACAAATACATTCCAGTATATATGCAAGGCGGCAGGCAGTATATGCCAAAACACTGATTGTGGAAAACAAGTTGAAGCTGCAGAATCTGATTTAGAGAGAGAAAGAGAGAGACAGAAATACCATCTTTTGGAAGTTGATGACATTCTTCCAGGTAACAAGATCACTTGATCAGTTTTCTCAGATGTCTGAAACAAACTAGCTTTCTGTTGTTGCTTCTTGATCAATATTGTTTTTACAGATGGGGTTTTTCTTCTTTCTTTTTTTGGTATTTGTACAAATTAAAGCTATCTAATCATCATACAAGGGCAGTTTTTTTCACCACTTCAAACTTAGGATTTTAGTCCTTTTAATTTGCTAATCAAACAGTTCCTTTTTTCTCATCTTTCTTGAAAAACTTCTCATCTTTCGAGTCTTCACTGATATAAGTTTCTCGGATTGAATCACAATCACCTGTCCCATAAATCTTTGTCTCATAGGGTAGAGATCTAGATGGATACCATACAAATAGTAAAACTTAACCGTAATCATTTAGATGCATACTTTAACGGGACAGTATTGGGACATGATTTTTGGGACCGATGATCTTTACTAAGCATAAAATTCCTTTTTATCCCATTTCTCATTAATGAATGAAATTATTATTTGGTAGGTAGTAGTAGTTGTAGTACTTATGTAATCTACGTGAATTTGGACACAAATGCAAAAATTTAAAGAAGGGAAGGTAAACAAATGGTGCTCAATTATTGTGAATAAATATCTAAAATAGTAATCAGAATATGTGGAGTAGGGATGACGATCGAAAACACCTCAAAATCAATGGAAAAAAATATCTGAGTCAGCATGCATGTACAGTTAAACTTCGATAAAGTAATATTCGATAAAATAATAATCTCGTTAAGATAATATTTTTTTCCGGTCCCGATATGGGTGAATGTACTAAAATAATATTCGGTAAAGTAATAACCTCGTTAAATGAATATTTTTTCTCGGTCCAAGATTATTACTTTATCGAAGTTTAACTGTCCTTTTTGAAATCACTGTGATAATGAAAACGATGCCAAGCCATGCTCGTAGATATTTTCGCTTTGCCAATAATTATTATGGCCCAAAACATTATCATCACAACTTAGAAGAAAATTTAAAAAACTTGTGGATTTTCACATCTATGGCCTCACTCACACGATTCTCTCAATTCCTGCTGTTTTTCTTGCTTCAGGTTGCAACATATATTAATACGAACACGAAAATCATATCGCGGGTTGCAAGTGTATGAATCTTCTTCTTCTTCTGCTGTGTGACAATGGAGAGGCTTCTGAATCAATACGACAAGGAGTGTATGAAAATGGCCATGTTAAAGCACGAGGAAACATTTCGAGAGCAGGTATATATATATATTCATGATCTTGATCTTCTTTAATTTAAAAAATATATAAATTAATTTGGTGTAAATATGTAGGTTTACGAGCTCCATCGCCTGTATCGGATCCAGAAGATGCTAATGAAAGACGCGGCGAGAAACGCGCGAGCCGATCATCATTACAGGAGTAGTAATCCTACGTATAGTAACCATCATCCGGGGGCCGTTGATTCGGAAAGGGAATACGATAAGAAGGACCTCGAGCTGACATTAGGGCCGAGGAGTTACTACGAGAAGAAGGGCGGTGAGGCCTCGTTTTCGTCGTCGTCGACGGGATCGAGCGGCCACGGGAGAAGCGCGTTGAAGAAATGGGGGGCGGAGACGCCGGTGGTTTCGAGTCAGGATAGGTTAAATAGTAGTCCCCCTTGGCTATTCCAAGCACTCAGCCTTAATATGACATGATCATCAATTGTTGTTAGTCTGTGATGGAATGTCTCGATTGTTATTGGATTTGAATTTTTTGAAAAATCCTGTTTAATTTCGTACTTATAACGTACAAGATTCTGCATTTCTGACTTTGTTAACTGATTTTAGTCTCCAATTAAAACTCTCTCTCACACACACACGTTCTTAGGTTGAAATTGAGACTATAGATAGATTATTATGAGGAGTTTAGTTGATAAAAATATCCGACGGGAATCCCGAGATTGAAGCATTGTCTGGAGAGACTAACTAGGGGGTTGGGGCGGGACGGGTACCACGATATATATTGCATAATTAACCTAGCATAGTACATATTTATAAACCCGAATGGTTTGCCTATCCCTAAGATTAAGACTTATCATACTCGCCTAAATTAAACCTTTGAGTTTGTCTGAATATATTTTTTTTATTTTTTTATGACCAGAGTTTGTCTGAATATTTATAACATTTTACCTAGTCTAACCGAAGAAGCTAAGAAAATTGGTTGGTGTCTCATTCTATTATTTGGGTGAAGAAGCTTTTTTTATTGTTGGGTTTGACTAGGAAATTAAAGTGATGGTTGATCGAAAGGGAATCTGAACCCATCTATTATTGAGGGCGGAGGCATTTTACTCGTGGCCATGTTTAGATATAGAATGGAATGTCAAAAATAGCCAAAATAGAAGTAGAAAATGCAAAAGTAGTCAATATTTTTTATAAATGTAAAGCTAGTCAATATTTGTCACTTGGTCTTAATTGCCCCTAACACCTAAACTGCATAACTATTTTTATCTACCATGTAGGACGTAGACATTATATCTAGGAAATACAAATACATTCAACTTTGACATGACTTGTACTGCATGAGAGTGACTTTTTATTCAGAGTTTAACTTTGGCTCAAACAAAGAGAGAGATAAAGGCTGCATGTGGGTCAACTAAGTTTAACTTTTTGTCATCAAGTAGTTTACTTTTTAGCATAAATAGGGATAAAATCGTCCACTGACTACTTTTGCATTTATAAGATATAATTGACTATTTTTGTCATTCCATGTTGTAATCTGGCTATTTCTACATTTCCACCTTAGATATATATGAGACCTACCTAACTTGTATAAGTCCACTAATTTCCGCTTAAGGCATATTATACTTCTAGAAATTTCAATCTAGTTATGTTTATCCAATCGACAGAGATAAGATTTTATGTCTCAATTTTCATGTTCCAATCATCTGTAATGTATTATATGTTTCATATTGGATCCCATTCTTGTACCCTTTTCCGAAAGACGAAAGTCGGTCACTATTCATAGCTATTACTTTGACACTAAAGAAGAGTTCGTCCCAATGTTTTCTTTTACATCCTAGTTTATCCTGATTCGACATTAGAAGTATATTGATTTTTCCCCAATAACCGAATACTTTTATCTATAAATACTATATATTTGATTCCATCCATAAATCGATTTTCTTATTATGATATGAATACCCGACACCAATTCGTCCATTAGTGTAACCACTCTATTCGTAAAATTGTATCATAACTACCTAGGTGGTTATACTAATAGGGCAGAATCGAGACATGAAAATTAGGATGGAGGATCCGCTCCCGAATCAACGCGTAAAAATATATTATTAATAGAAGCATGTCTGATTATGAACAAAGATTGGGCAATGGAGGGATGTAATCTAGATAAGCTTGGTGTACTTCCATATAAAAAAGAGGGCAACCCTGATGTCTGTCCAGGTCCCCTCTTTTTAAGGTCTTCACCTCCCACCTACCACATCAAACCAATTTCCATTTATATATTGACCTTAAAAGTCTTGATGTGGTCTGCCACCAAGTGAACATTAGATTCCTTTTTTCCTTCTCTATTATGAGATTCCTTTTTTCATATAAATATAAGCAGCTCCGATCCAATTATGTACATGGGATGAATCCTGACCGCCAAAACAATTCATTTTTCTTCGTTTGTGGACAGGAGATTTACACCGTTCTTCTCTGTTTCTTAACACACTTACAAACTCGAGAATGATAAATTAGGCCACAATCCCCTTAAAAGAACTTATAAGGAGAAGGAATATCCAATTTTATATTGAAGAGTTGGGATCTTTTGAAGGGACGAATAAAAAATGACCAATAAAAATTATACGGTTAAACCTCTTTAAAGTAATAACTTTGGGATTGGATAAAAATATTCATTTAATGAGGTTATTATTTTGTCGAATATTATAATCTATTGATCCAAGTCGAGACCAGAAAAAAATTATTATAAAAACGAGATTATTACTTTATCGAAGCTAACTAGATGTAATGTAACAGCTAGAGAGTTGGGCTTTCAATATAAAAGAAAATGAGCCCTTAGATTATATTGGCCTCCTAAATTTTTGGGCCATGGGCCGTCACTATTTACTATTGTGGACTGTAGACCCAATAAGGAAGAGAGGCCTCATGGACCAATGTGCAGGCCACGTGGCATGTATCCGGCGGGTCTTGGAAATTCTGCTTTCATTCCGTGCCGACGAGACTGTCTTTGATATATTTACGAATTTTGCAAGTATCTGTAGACAGTCGTGGATATGGCGTATCTTGGCAAGTATGCCAACCTCCGCCGCCTTCTCCACCGTGACCGCACTCCAATCCGGTCTCAATTGCGCCAACGGTGGCTGAGCTGCAACGCCGAGTGGGCGGATCCTCCCGATTTCGCCGGAATGAACGCCTATGACATCCTCGGGGTGTCTCCGACGAGTTCAATTGCACAAATTAAAGCTTCCTTTCGTAAATTGGCTAAAGAGACTCATCCAGACGTAGCTCAATCGGAAGATCATTCATCTTTTGCTTCCAAGAATTTCGTCCAGATTCTTGCTGCTTACGAGGTGCCTTTCTTTCTCTGCAACTTCTACATTGTTTAATCGCGCCAATTTAGTGTAATTTTACCGATATATGTTTACGCTCCAGCTGGAATTCGGTTCAAGCAAATTCATTTGTTCCTATGGGCGTATATGAGTCTGCGTTAATTGTTATCCACTTTACTTTGATTTTCATATTAAAATTTATTGATTTTGTTGTGGTTGAATTAGAGTTCTTGATGTGGTTAGTCCTACACTTGATTTTCACTTTCTGTTCTTCTGGCTGTTTATTGGAGGGTTAGGTATTTATCTTTGAATTTGTGGTTAGCTTTGCCTTTCTAGTTGGTTTGGATCTCTTCATGATCATGATCAATGAAATATCCTTCTAATAAGATTTAACTTGTTTTGCTACAACATAATGGAATTCAGATTCTCTCTGACGCTACTAGGAGAGCTCATTATGATCATTATATTTCATCTCAAAGAATCTCCGTCGACGGAAACACTAACCGGGATACCATCTTGAAGTACAACTCCTCTCGACACCCAAATAACCAGATGGAAGTAGTTGAATGGCTGAAGTGGTATAGACACACAATAAATGACATTTTGTCCGAAAGAAGAGTGACATCTGGATCGGGGTACTTTGATATTCTCGAAAGAGATTTTTACTCGGCTGTGCATGCAGCATTCTACGGACCTGAGATTGAGTTTCTGGATCTCCTTCCCGGCCGTTTTGAAGCTGATGAAAGGTCTGTGCATGCTACATTAGAGGTTCTTCAGTTAGTTTCAGGTCGAGATCTGTTTGGCATGGTATGTCTAGCTAAGAAGTGCAGTGAATTGTCGAATGCCCAACGTAAGAAACTAGCGTATTCTGCTCTGAGTTCAATCGAGTTGGCTGATAGCACGAATGGGAAGCTTCAGTCCGATGCATACGAGGACAGAGATTTTCAGGACCAATCTATCCACACTGACTACCAACCATCTGATGCGTACAGAGACCTAGAGTTACACTTATCCGGGAGAGTTGTGGCTGTGGCTACGAGAGTTCCTCCAAAAACGGAGGATGACAATTCGGATGACCAGATACATATTTCTCTCATTTCCTCGGAAGACCAATCGCGTTCAAGGGATACACATACAGATACCTCTGGTGGACATAAAGTTCCCCTGGGAATTATAAAAGGCTTGGGAACCACCTCTGAAGAAGGAACATGCTACGTCTACAACAATGGTGGCGTGAAAACCCATATGATTATGAAGCATAGAACATTGCTGGTATGTTAATATTGCTTCATTAAACAAAATGATAATGATGGAGGGCTGGATGATGTGGGTTTATGATTGGTAAATAGATTTAATTGTATGACAATAAGTTTTTTTTTGCCTTTCTCCACCTTTAAGCTGTTAAGATTTGACCTTGGAATCAATGGTGGGAGTTCTAAATGTTATTGTGTTACATTAACCATATCCGACGATGAATTACTTGAACAAATAAGCATGTGCAGCAATTTCTTGCTTTGCCGTATCTCTCTTATTGCGCCTCATATTTTTTTATCTTTGTACTGTATTTATCCTTCACAGATGCATGTTTCAGGTGAAACATTTGCATTGGTTTCGAATTGGAGAGGAGATTTCAGTTTGTGAATGTAGATGCAGTCGAGCCCGTTTGCCACCGAGCAAGTAAGTAGCAGTTTTGTGTTTCATTTTATGTTATACTTATGAATGTGCTTACCTTACTATAACTGAAACATCTTGCTTGCAACTGTATCATCTATCGACCTTCTTTCGGTAAAATATGCAGCATGAAGTTCTTAACCAATTTCGTCTATCCGCGTACTTGTTTATTAAGGGTCCAAACTCACAGATTATACCTATTAATACTATTGGCTATGGAATGCATCTGCGATTCACTTCTGAATTCCATTTCCATGGTTCTTTTCCTTCCCCCGAAACAGGGACTTTCAGTTGTAAAACCATCGTCAGTTCTTTACTTTCTGCTTGATGCATCAACTAGTTTTGCTTGCAAGATTTGATTCTAAATTCCTTTTCTCACCAAGTTGATACCCTAAAATTGTATTTAAAATAGTACTATATAAGTCAGGTAGCTTTATCTCGTGTTTTTCAACAAATTATAAACTAACTGATTATCCATATGCTGCCATCTCTTGCTCTCTGTCGGCCTGGATGGTACACTAGTGTGCTAGCATCTTTTCTTCTTTGGTCCAACCTGGATTCTTTCAACAGTTCACAACTTTAATCCAACTTTTTATTTGCTACAGATATTGGCTATTTGAGCCTCGCAGTGCAATGCATGACGTCGGAGGATGGTATGTCGAGACATTTGGAATAGATAATAAAGGAAAAAATGTTCCAGCCGGTAGATTTTGGGATTGTTCAGATACAAATCCACAGTTTGAGGAGTAAGTAACAGGTTTAATCTTACTATTTCCTAGAAAGAACTCGTCCTGCTCATTTTCTCGGAGAAATCGCATAGAATATGCTGCTTACAGCATTGCTCTTAATTGAATATGGTATTGCTTTGCTGCTTCATTAATGCGCGTTTGTTGTGTTTTTTGGCTATCGAGTGATTTTATGCTACTCAATGTCACTTTCAGGAGACTTCATCCGGCAATTTACTTGCTCGGTCTGGCCTATAGAACCCTAGATATTGAAGAGGCAAGAAGAAGAAGAAGGAAAATTAAGGATTTGGTTGAATCAGAGATTTCAAGAGTATTCACTTGGTTCAGGAATGTTGCTTAGCTCATTAGCAATTAGATTATTCGTCGGATGATCATAGCCAATCCCGAGCGTATAACTGGCTCTTGAATCGACACGACTATCGTTGGGGGAGTCGGTCTCTACAAGGTCCTTGAAACGAAAAGGAGGACGCAGATAGATCCTATTGTCACTCAGACTCTGTGTGAACTAGCGAGAGCCCTGTGACTTTGTTTTGCAAACGGGCGTACCGAGCATCTTGAATCTTGATGATGAAGTAATAGAAAGCCTGTCCAATCAGTAGGTAGCTAAATATCAGCTCCTCATTCACCTTTGAGATGTGGGAGAGGTTTCATTTCTGGACAAAGGTCTGCTGGATGGAGATGGTAACTTCACTGTTGGATAACGGCTTGTATGTACCATATTCGTATACATATGTATATCACAACAAAAAGGTATTGACAAGTGGCGTTTCTCATTAAAAACAATGGGTCACATTTGCTACATATCAATACCCTTATGGCATGGTACACATAAGAGTACACATAACAGTATACAAAGGTGGTACGCACAAACCTTTGTGGTTTTGAGCAAATAGGAAGCATAAATTTTTGTCAAGTCTTTCGAAAATCTCAACTAGTTTTTGTCACATATTTATATTAAACACCATATTTATTAAGAAAAGTACATCATTCGTCCTGGTACTCTTTTTTTCGTCCAAAAAAGAAAGTAATATGTGGATCACAATCAATTTAAATAATATACCTTACTATTTTTACACATTTTCATCTGGTTTAATATAATTTTACCCACTTTTTTAATTTTCGTACGGAAACCACTAAGACAAAAATAACGGGCCCGTGGGCGTATATTTTTATTATGTTATATGTACTTTCACTTTTCAGTAAATCAAAAATATCATTTAGAATTAATGGTAAATATATTTTACTCCTAAATAAAAATCATCCCAAAATCTGTTGCTCTTGTCTGTATTTACACAATTAATGTCTGAAATCGTAATATGATAATGGGGTTTATTACACAGTGGAGCACATAACGGAAGAAAAAGAATTCCCGCCGCGCACAAACTCTAAAACCGTCTAAGATTTCTCCGTTCGCCGTCCACTTTCTCCCTGCCGTTTTCTACCTATAGACCGGAATTCCGCTTCAAACTCTGATTTGAAGATCAATCGATCTTGCTCTTCAGAATCGGCGGCGGGAGAAAAAATGAAGTTGAAAGGAAGTAAAATCGGCGGAGGAAGCTGGACTAGTCTAGGGCTGCCCTCAATTTTCCTCCTCTGCCTCTTCTTCTTCCTCGCCGGCTTCTTTGGGGCTTCTCTTTTCTCCCAGCAGGTTTTTCAACTCATTTACTGTTACCTTTTGTTCAAATTTTGAATTTTCCTAAATGTTCTAGAACGCACGCGTCTGGGTGCGATGATCGTTTGTTGGATATGTGCGGCAGGAGAGTCCGACTAGTAATTTGAGACCGCGGACGCGGGAATTGGTGGAATTGGTGGAGAAGAAGGTAGAATTTAAGGGGCTGCCACATGGAGATTCCGGCGGAGGCTCTGTGGAAGAGATCCCCCTTTCAGGTATGTTTCTGGAGTTTGGATCTTAATTCCGTTTCAGTACGGATGGTTTAAAGACTGAGTAAATTGATATACCATGGAATAGTAGTTGTGTTTCTGAAGCTCATCAACAACAATGAGCTCAGTTGCCTTTGTCGAATGATTTCCTTTTGTAGATTCTGAGCTGGAAGCCTCGGTCCCTATACTTTCCGAACTTTGCTACTGCGGAGCAATGTCGAAGCATTATCAAAATGGCGAAAGCGAAACTCCGACCATCAACCTTAGCTCTACGCCAGGGTGAAACGGCAGAAAATACTAAGGGAATTAGGACAAGGTGATAAATGATTGCATTTAGAATCGAAAAGCATGTGTGTAACATGTTGTCTTGATCATTTTTTGTGTGTTCGATTCCAGCAATGACTGTTAATTAACATGTGTTTCCCTTGCTGAATTTGGTTCCTATTAGTTCTGGGATGTTTATTAGTTCATACGAAGACAAAACCGGAACATTGAATCAGATTGAGGAAAAAATTGCTAAAGCAACAATGATCCCCAAGATACATGGAGAGGTACAGTTTTGGATTGATCGTCTAGTATGGCCTCTATTTTCTTCTAAAATTCGTTTTTTTACGCTTAAAAATCATTTTGGATTCGTTCAAAAGTGCAAGCTTGCTTTGATAGAAAGATCAGGTACATTGTTCCATGAGCCGTCACCTAGTAGCAGATAAGATTTCAAGATGATTGCTTGTCGGAATCGTGTCTTGTGATAAATAGGAGTTCCCATCAGATAACTATACGATTAAATGATAATGTACGAGAACAACTTATTTGTTGTAGTTATAGCATCGGAAACATTTTGTGTCACTTCTGTTATTCCTTGAAAAAGGATGATGCTTCAAAGGTTCTCTTGACTTCTGAGGATTTTTCAGTAATAGCATCAAAGAGATGACCTTTTTGGGATGATAATAGACGAAAATAATCTTTTGGGGCCGGTTATTAATGAGAGTTGTTAGTTGCGTGAAAAGTGGTGGGTCCCTCAAATTGTGGCTAAATCCTAGCCACGAGATATCTTGTCATTTTAGGAAACGGAGAAATGGGACAAGATCTATGGGACACCCCCAATTAGGAAAATGGGACAAGATCTCTGAGACGGGGTGAGTATTACTTTCCCTCTCATTCGTAGAGATCGTTACCTAGAAACATGAGATTCCATCTGGGTAGTTTTCCTTCATAAGTGATCATGCAACAATCTCTATGTTGACACTAAAACTATTTTCTATAGTTGATATGTAATGAAACGTAGCAATTTCAGACCTCGGTTTCCTCTGGTTTCAGTTTTATATAACAAAGTAACCAGCCATCTGTTTCATAGATCTTGCTATCCCATCTTTTTCCATTTATTTGGGTAGCAGCCATTCAAAAATGGGCCAACGATGATTGCCACTGCTTTCGATGAGTTTGTTTGAGTTTTCTCATCTGATCATTGATTCATCTTCTTTAACAAAATACGTTGGTGACATGTATCCATGTTTCAGTCCTTCAATATCTTGCGTTATGAGATTGGACAGAGATACCAGTCGCATTACGATGCATTCAACCCATCTGAATACGGCCCACAGAAGAGCCAGCGGGTAACATGAATCTCACTCTAAATTGTTCTTGAAGCATTTGTACTAGCTGTTGCATTTCTGTGGATGCTAAGAGAAAAGTCGGAACCCAACTGTTTATGATTTTGCTGCAACATCATGATAGAAGATATTGCATTAGTTTTGCTTCCTTATATCGTCTATTGAACCTGGCTTGTGATCAAAATGATTAGAACCGGAGAAACACGAGCTTTTCATACTTTCTCCTTTTCTTCCCCTCATAAGAAAACTTACATTGTGTCCGCATATCTCTAGCAATCTTCTTGATCCTCAAATGAATCTAAAGTGAAATTTGTCAGGTGGCTTCTTTCCTGTTGTATTTATCCGACGTTGAAGAAGGCGGTGAAACCATGTTCCCTTTCGAGGTAGGCGTTTGCCCTTTTGATTCTAAACCAAATGAGTGTTGTAGTTTACAGTTTCTTGGTGAAACAGAATGGGCAAAACATGGACAGCAATTACGATTTCGCGAAATGCCTCGGTCTGAAAGTGAAGCCTCGGAGAGGAGACGGGCTTCTGTTCTACTCCTTATTTCCAAATGGTACAATTGATCCTGTAAGTGGCTTGCCTTCCACGTTATCATGTCTCAACTCATTCTTTACTTACTGGATTATTTCTATTTTTACTTATATATATGCAGGCATCTCTGCATGGGAGCTGTGAAGTGATGAAAGGTGAAAAATGGGTAGCTACAAAATGGATTAGGGATCAAGAACAGGACCAGGATTCTTGATAGACAAATGTACATCCTTTTTTTAACTAGTTGGCAACAAATTTTGCATTCTATAGCACCTACATATACCTTTTATTATTATTATTATTATTATTATTATTATTATTATTATTATTATTATTATTAGGAGGATGAGGAGAAGGAGGATGTGTTTCTCTTACAAAAGTATGTTTCAGCAGTTTAATACTCCCTCCGTCCTACTATTATTTATGTCCTATAGGGACTCGGCACGGAGATTAAGGCGGGCTATGGAAAGGTAAAGTAATGGTGAAAAGGTATAAAGTAGTTGTTGAAATGTATAAAGTGGTGGGGTCCACTTATTTAGATGATCGTGGATTACTCATTTATATTAATTTTTAGAATGGAACATAAATAATAGGAAAAGTAATTATAGCAAATGAGACATAAATAATGGGACGGAGAGAGTATAGTTTAGTACTAAAAAACTAACAATATTATTTTTACTCCCACCGTTCTATTAGAAATGCTACGTTTCTTTCCGGTACAAGAATTAAGAAAGTAGTATTATTTGGTGTATATTATCTCACATTTTAGTAGTTAAATATTGTACACTCAATTTTTGCCATTTTTTAAAATATGTTATTTGCAGTGGAGCGACTGATAAGGAAAACGTGTCGTTTCTAATGGGATGGAGGGAGCATATTTTATTTGCTTTATAATTAATGGTATAATTGAAACTAAGGGGGTGTTTGGAATAGGCTTATCAAAGCGACTTATAGCGAAAAGTTTGTTTGGAAATGAATTTGGTGTTTGGAAAATCCAGAGCTGCAGAAAGCTATTTGGGTCCAAGATAGATAATTTTTGTAAGCTGGTATTGGGCAGCTGAAGCTGATAGCTTATAGCTTTTATAATTTTAACATTTTTAATTAATACATTATATTATAATTTTATAACTATTTTTTTTAATTAATGATCGATATTGCTTATTTATATGTATAATTTTTAATTGTCATTTAACAAAGAATAAGTAAATATTTGTTTTATTAATATAATTTATAATCTTTTTTATTCTTGATTTTAATTAATAATATTAATTATACTTAATTTTTTTCTAATTGTTATTTTAATATTTTTTTATTAAAATACTATTTTATATGAGTGGAAATAAATTTTAAATTTTATTTGTGTAAAAATTCTAAATTTGTTTAATAATTGATAAATAAATAATATTTTTATTTTATAAGATACCACTTTATTAATATTTTCAAATATTAATTTTTGATTTTCAGTACTTTTTGCAAATACTTACAAATTATCAAAATCAATAGCTTTCATCTACTTTCAGCAGCTTCCAACAACTTTCATCACTTATCGATAAGATTCAACTATCCCAAACATCCCCTAAGTAGTATACAATAAGTATGCATGGAAATAGTCACATGCCACCGCCAAAAATATGGATCACTGCCCCCAGCTCTTCTCTCTGCTGGAGACCATGCTTGCAATTGCTAAGAAACTCATATTATAAATAAAATAAACTCAAGATTGCATGTTATACAGCATTGTTACTCATGATAATTTAATCCTAACACATCTTTGTTTATGTTCTAAAAACCAAAAAATTGAAAATTGAAAAAAAAATAATAATAATAAATCTATCCTTAAAAAACTACTATATATTTGGTTGTTCTATTGATACTTCAAAAAATTCAATCTATCCTCCCTCTCATTCATATTTCTTGTACATTATATTTATTTGTTCTACTAATCCAATTTTCTTTCCATAAAAAGAAATAAAATAACACTACAAATCATAAAAAATATATGGACTCGCATAATTTACACACAAAAGTCAAGTTTTTTAAATTTCGTGCCGAAATCTTATGAATGAGAGGAATATATAAAACTTAATTGAATCTAATTAATTAGAGAGTAACAACTAATTGACTAGCGGTCTATCTACAAAGTTGCAAACTTGGACCGACCTTCGAGATTAACAAATTAATTAAGATAAAATTAGAAAATAAGATAGTAGTAAATAATATTAATAGTAATAATGATGATGAAGATGATATTTTTATTTTTCAAGAAAAAAGGCGTGACGGTGTATGATTGGGACCGGTCTTTGTCTACTTGAGCTAAGGCCGCATATTTCAATGTCCCTACATCTATATAATTCCTCCGTCCCATTAATAATACTCTCTTAACTTGTCTTCATGGAATGACGTAGTGGTAAAGGTGGGAGGTCCGGGACCGATAGATCATGGATTCAATTTCCACCAATACTAATATGTGATTTATCAGTCACTTCACTCACATTAAGAGTGGTTGAAGAAAGAGAAAATAAGTGAGAGATGAGAGAGTAGATGATAAAGTAGATGAGGTAAATAATTAAATATAAAAAAATATTGTATATTTTTTTTATTTTTTGGAAAGAAATCATTTTAAATGAGATAAATGGAAAAAGAAAAGAATAATTATCATTACCAGACCTATTTTATCCCTACTCTAAAGTGCTTCACGTGAACCCTTTTGCCTTGTCTTTTCCCGTGAAATATTATTATATACTTAGGCCTTACTAGCATCTTCCTTCCTCTCTACCGTTGAAAAATATTCGATATTTTCTTAATTTGTTTTAAGCCTCGTATTACATTTACATTAATTTTCATTACTTACTATCTTGAGGATAATATATGTGGTCAAAAATAAAATGGTCGCAAATACTAATAATCAAAAACAAAGCATGTGGCGTCTTTAATTTTGGCAACTCGTACGTACATATAGGGATACTAAGGTCGTGTTTGAAGTAGCTTTTATATGTAATTTTAGTTATTTATGCTTAAAATTTATTTTAAGTAAAAGTTATTCGTGCTTATAATATTTTAAAAAAAAATTAGAAAAAAAAGTAAAGCAAACACTCTTATAAGCTATTATTTTTTAATTTTTTTTGTTTTTGCTTTTAAAAAACACACCAACGAGCTTACGGGGTTTTGATTGGGGTGTGTTGAAATTTGAGAAAAACTGATTAAAAAATAGATATACATGGTAGTTGGAAAAATTATTGTGCTTTAAGTACCAAAAATACTTCAATAGATGCTTATGAATTTAAACAGATTTACTGCTTAATTCTAGAGAAGCTAACGCAGAAAACATGATTTTACAATAAATTGTCAAGTTGCAAACAGTTATTTAGCAAAATTTGATTATGAGTTAGTATAGTTAAATCTCGATAAAGTAATAATCTCGCTAGAATAGTAATTTATTCCGGTCCCGATATGGGTCAATGTAATAAAATAATATTCGATAAAGTAATAACCTCGTTAAATAAATATTTTTTCTCGATCTCAATATTATTATTTATCGAGATTTAACTGTAAATGATAAAATGAAACACTATAATCTGCATATACGAATCAAAAAACAGACAAACAATTAAAATAAACTCTTAAACGCACCTTAACTTATTTTAAGCTTCATAAACAACTTATTTAAACCGTTCCAAATACTCCCTCAAAAAACAATCTTTCAATTCACATATATAAGAAAGATATTAGTTTGAAACGTCAATTTGCGTGAATACTCGAGAAAGAAGTTCAAAAACATTTATGGTTAAAACATAAGAAAGATGAAAATATCTTTGTTGGTTGGAAGTTTAGCAATTGAAAACGCCTCCACGTCACGCCACCCACCACCCACTCCGCTGAATAGGGATGTACAATTTACTGCGACCCGTCACCAACCAAACTTATTACTCAAGATTTCTATTAATTTTCCTATCTGCACTTATTATTGCTTCTCCCCTAAATTAGACATAAATAAAATATGCAGCAGTCATTAATTAATTAACCACCGGTAGAAGAAAACCATACACTTAATTAAGTCTCGATATCAGATAATAATTTTTTCCAATTCCGTTAGTATCGAAAGTCTAAAGTTGAAAGGTAATAAAGAGTGTGCGTTGTAGAATAAATTCTCGAAGAGAGCAGGATTAAAGCCTGTGCACACGTGAACAAAGGTTAGAAATTTACATGCATGTATATTCCAATTTCCAATCCCACCACAAACACTTGGTGTAAATTAATTTTGACATTTTGTAATTATTTAATTTCTCTTAGTGATAGACATGGATAATGCGTTGAATTTGAACCTCTCTCTCTCTCCCTTTCTCTCTCTAGACCAGGGCCGGCTCAAAGTTTTTGGGGGCCTAAAGTGCAACATTAAAATATATTTAGTTACATAAAAAGTACAATGAGTTGCTTGTTTTAGTTGGTAGAATACTTATGATTTTTATTAAGTCATCCGAGTTTGAATCTTCAGCTCTCATATCTATTATTTTTCTGGGTAAAAGAAAAAAATTGTTAGAAGTAGGGTTCGAATCTAAGACCTCTAAGATGCAAAAAAATAGTGTTCTACCACTTAACTAAGCCTTTCAATAATATTTTTTATGCAAAACAAAAGTATATATAAGAATATAAGACCTTAACCCTGAAGACACACGCTCGACGGGGCTTTGCTCTCGACCGGGGGCCTAAAGCGATGGATTCACCGGCTTTACCCCTAGAGCCAACCCTGCTCTAGACGACTATTGTTTTCTACTTGCCGAGCTTTGCAATTGCAATTTGCAAATTTGCAGCTTCAATCATGCATATAAACAAGATAAACAGAAGCCGGGCCCACTAACTGCATGGTTTCACATTTCTTCCTCCAGCTGTAGTAATTCCCTCCCGCTATTTAGCACCACCCACCACCCTCTGCAAGTCCACAACTAATAATTATGGGGAAACAAATCAAGATTCCGTTTTTCCCGGCCATCGGAGCTGTGCTGCTTCTGGGCCTCTGCCACGTGGCGGCGGCGGAGAAGAAGACTTACATTGTTCACATGGCCAAGTCGGAGATGCCGGCGGAGTTCGCCGAGCACGCTCACTGGTACGACGCCTCGCTCAAGTCGGTCTCCGACTCGGCGGAGATGTTGTACACTTACAACAACGTTCTTCACGGTTTCTCGACCCGGCTCACGCCCGAACAAGCTCGGGCCATGGAGACCCGACCCGGGATTCTCTCTGTCTTGCCGGAAATGAGATATGAACTTCACACCACTCGGACGCCTTCGTTTCTGGGTTTGGACCAGAACGCGGCGTTGTTCCCCGAGTCTGACTCAGCGAGTGACGTCGTCGTTGGAGTTCTCGACACCGGCGTCTGGCCCGAAAGCCCGAGCTTCGACGATACGGGCTTCGGAGCCGTCCCGAGTTCCTGGAAAGGTGAATGTGAGATCGGAACGAATTTCACTAAATCTAACTGCAACAAGAAATTGATCGGAGCGAGGTATTTCGCTAAAGGATACGAAGCGACTCTCGGCCCGATCGACGAGTCGAAGGAGTCGAAATCGCCGCGTGATGACGACGGACACGGCACCCACACTTCGACCACCGCCGCCGGATCGGTCGTCTCCGGAGCAAGCTTGTTCGGCTACGCTCCCGGAACGGCTCGTGGGATGGCGCCGAGGGCGAGGGTTGCAGTTTACAAAGTCTGCTGGATCGGCGGCTGCTTCAGCTCCGATATATTGGCGGGGATGGAGAAAGCCATCGACGACAACGTGAATGTTTTCTCTATGTCGCTCGGCGGCGGGATGTCCGATTACTCTAAAGACAGCGTGGCGATTGGAGCTTTCGCCGCCATGGAGAAGGGCATTTTGGTCTCTTGCTCCGCCGGCAACGCCGGCCCTAGTTCCTACAGTTTATCAAACGTGGCGCCGTGGATAACCACCGTCGGCGCGGGGACGCTCGACCGCGACTTCCCGGCGTTTGTTAGCCTCGGCAACGGGAAGAACTTCTCCGGCGTGTCGCTTTTCAAAGGCGGCGATGCATTGCCCGGAAAACTGCTTCCGTTTGTCTACGCCGGCAATGTGAGTAACGCTACTAGCGGCAATCTCTGCATGACCGGATCACTCAATCCGGAAATGGTGAAAGGCAAAATCGTTCTCTGCGACCGCGGCGTGAATCCGCGAGTTCAGAAGGGTTCGGTGGTGAAGGAGGCCGGAGGGATCGGAATGGTTCTATCCAACACCGCCGCCAACGGCGACGAGCTGGTGGCGGACGCCCACTTACTCCCCGCCACCGCCGTAGGCGAAACAACCGGTAAAACAATCAAGGAGTATTTATTCTCCGATCCCAATCCTACTGCTACGATTCTATTCGAAGGGACGAAAATCGGAATCGAGCCTTCACCGGTGGTGGCGGCGTTCAGCTCGCGTGGGCCCAACTCAATCACGGCGGAAGTTTTAAAGCCGGACTTGATAGCTCCAGGAGTGAACATCTTAGCTGGATGGTCGGGCGCGGTCGGGCCCACCGGCTTAGCCGAGGACGGCCGGCGCGTCGGCTTCAACATAATCTCCGGCACATCAATGTCCTGCCCACACATCAGCGGCTTGGCGGCTCTGCTGAAGTCGGCGCACCCCGACTGGAGCCCAGCCGCGATCCGGTCGGCTCTCATGACCACGGCTTACACGGCTTACAAGAACGGGAAATTGCTTCAAGACGTCGCGACGGGGAAGCCATCCACAGCGTTCGATCATGGAGCCGGACACGTGGACCCCGTATCCGCCCTCAATCCGGGCCTCGTCTACGATTTGGACGTTGAGGATTACTTGAATTTCTTGTGTGCATTAAATTACACCTCCGCGCAAATCAACAGCCTAGCAAGGAGGAACTTCAGTTGTACGGCGGGGAAAAAGTACAGTGTGAATGACCTAAATTACCCCTCGTTCGCCCTAAACCTCCAGGCGCAAGGTAGCAGCGGTGCGGGTAAGGCAGGATCCGCTGTGGTTAAGCACACGAGAACTCTGACCAATGTCGGACAGGCTGGGACGTACAAGGTCTCAATTTCGTCAACCAATTCGGTCAAAATGTCAGTCGATCCGGCGACTTTGACTTTCGGTCAAACCAACGAGAAGAAATCGTACGTTGTGACGTTCACCGCGACATCAATGGCGTCGAACACGAATGAGTTCGGCCGGATCGAGTGGTCGGATGGGAAGCATGTCGTCGGAAGTCCGGTCGCGATTAGTTGGACGTAGATCAACGGAAGAAAATGGGATAGAGGATTACTCCGCGCAAAGCGTGTGAATTTGGGTTGTTTTAGTTTAATTATGGATCACTTTATTTTACCATGAAGTTAAAACGCTTGTGTTGTTTGGTTCAACAGTAAAAAATGGGGGTTAATTATAAGTTTTTATCTGGGTGAGGGAGGGAACATGGGGAATGGAAAAATATTGGGAAGATCGATCAAGGTGTTGGATTTCTTGATAAGTGTACAGTTCTTGAATGTCACACATTGCCTTAATATATCTATTCCTTTTTTTTCCATATTTAATCTTGATATATTTGACGCTTCATAATTTTAAATATATATTACCTATTATTAGCTAGTTCTGAATTTATGGTATATTGACTTTTGTCTTTGTAAAAATAATAATAATAATTGTAATAATATGTGTAATACAGTCAATCTAAATAATAACTTAACAACTTTAACACGTCTCCAACCCATTTAATACATTTTTACATACTTTTTTTAATTTTCGTTACAAAATTCATTAAGATAATTATAGCGGAACAAAGAGAACATATTACATATCTCAAATTTCAGGCTTTGGGATAAACACATGAAAATCCAACATGCAGTGAAGTTGCAAATCCTGTTGGATGTCTCATATTTGCAATCAAGATATAAATAATTCATGGGTTCAATTCTTACTGGACACGCTATGTGTGAGTCTGTCACTCTGTCACATTAAGGGTGGTTTAACTCTTCTGTGTGGTTTGCAGACTATTGCACAGGAACGAGGTTTACCATGTGTGCACCAAAGGTAGCGGCTGTAGTTCCTCGTCAATAAAAAAAAAGAAAAAAAAAAGAAAAAAGATGTAAATAATTCAATATTTTAAGGAGTATAACCATCAAAATCAAGTGAGCAATTTTGGGTAACTATGACACTTGTCAGGACAATAATTGGTAAGGGACAAGATTCAAGTCTTAGAAGCAATTATTGAGATTGGCTCTCTCTTCATATTATTGAGAGTTAAGTGGTGGACAAGAAAAGGGAAATAAATATTCACTTCTCTTATTAAGAGTGTTTGATTTTTTTTTATATACAAATTAAGAAAATAATATAATATGATATATATTATTTAACTTTTAAATAATTATTTTATGATTATAAATTTATTATAATTTTTAAAAATAACTAATGGAACGGTCGGAGAGATTATTTTCATTAAAAAACTAAAGATAGATGAAGCACATGGTAGACGCGGTGCATGACTGCATGGTGTTGCTTGTATTACACCTCACACGTAGCAGCCACGATTTCTTCTTTTGCCGTCCGTCACGTGCAGCCTAAATCTAGAATCTCAAAATGTCTTGTTGGGCCGATTTGGCTACAGCAATATAGGTTCACCCATTACTATTAGTTTTTGGACCTATGTTGAGTACTATTACAGTATTTCTAAAAAAATTCCATTCGTCCCATTAGTAACGTTATTTTTTGTATATGAAGATTAAAAAAATGGTATTTTATGTTATATATTGTTTGACTGTTGGGTAGTTAATTTCAGTCTGTATAATCTTTGCCTTTTTTTTATTTTTATAAATATGACATTTTTTATGAACACCCCTATAAGAAATAGAGGACGTTACTAATGAGACGGGGAGAATACACGCTAACAAATTCCTTGCATTGTGCAATGTGCATAATAATCGTCCTAGTAAAATTTGTATTTCCTCCGCAAGAAAACACTTATTAATGTTGTATATGAGTTAATCCATAACTAATTCTTTAAAAGAAAAAAGAGAAAAAATAATACTCCCACCATTCTATTGATCTTGCAACATTTAATTGTCAGACTGTCCTACTTATCTTATAATGTTGCCTAAAGTAGAAGTAAATGAGTGGATCAGAATTATCTAAACAAGTTGATTTACTTTTTTATACTTTTACACCACTACTTTAATTACACATTTACACCCACTAGCTTAAAAATCCTTGCCGAAAATCAATATTGTAAGATTAATAGGATGGATGGAGTATAGAAGATGGACAAGACGCAAGAAAATGAAAAGAAAGGGAATGTACAGGCTAGGAACAGGGCTACGGCGTTCCGTGGAGCCGTCGGTGGACCGACGCTCCCCCCCGCCGGAGTGGTCCCTTTCTGCACTCTTAAGTCGTAACCTTGTAATATGTTGTACCTATTAATCGATAACATTTGTGGTATCTACGAAGTTAAGTTTGGGTCTTTTTCTAAACAATTTATCGGTTAGTTTACTTTAATATAAAAAATCACAATAAGTTGAAATGGCCGAGCGGTCTAAGGCGCCAGATTAAGGTTCTGGTCCGAAAGGGCGTGGGTTCAAATCCCACTTTCAACAAAAAATATTTTTAATCACTCCTTCGTTTTCCTTTTTTACAAGAATAATAAGTGTATTTAGACAAATAAATTCCAATGATTTATTTTACGAAAATGATTTTCTAATAATGTTTACCCGTGAGTTTTTTAATTAAAATAGTTTTTTTTTGTGTGTGTGTGTGTGTGTGTGTGCTCTTCATTTTGTAACAAATAATGGAAGCTGGAAGCGTATAAATATCCTCAACAAAATATTTCATATGGATAAAAAGATAGTACTCCTTCCATCCATCCGACTTATCTTGTATTCCTTTTCGAATCGTCTCACCCGACTTGTCTTGTTTCCTAAAAAGGAAAATAACTACTACTACACAAACTCCCACTTTTTACACACAATCACCTACTCCTCTACACACAACCACCCACTCACCAAAATATCTGTGCCGAAACCAAACAAGACAAATCAGCTGGAACGGATGGAGTACAATGTTTCATTAACTAGAGCACTTGGTTTTGGATAATGCATGACGAATCAGACATTAGTCTAACAAATGGTGAATAGAAAAATTGACGATGTCTCTTTCATCCATCTCATCTTAATTATATGTATTTTCGAACTAATTGTTACAAATGGATCATAAATTGAAATTTATATCCACCCAACACTAACACGTCTCTTTCATTCTCAAAATTATACTGTATATCTACATTTGTCTCCGTATTGTTGCGACTTGGGCAATCAAATATAAAATAATCGAAAACTCTAATCATGATACATAAGGACGAAATTAGGTACTTCAAACTCTATTCTTAGTATAATAACTTTGACTAAATTAATTTTTGAATAATTTTATATAAATAAGGTTTTGTAATTAACCACCCCCTACTTCCATCACTTGATATTGATTAGCGTGGAAAAAAAATGACCATAAAAACCAATGAAGTAAAATCAAAATCGTAGACGAAAGAAAAAAAAGTCAAATAAATAAAAGTGCAGATGACATATTGTATCATTACTATAATATATTGCTATCAATTACTATAATATATTGTATCACAAGAGATGGCTCGTCATTATTTCTTAGAGTCATGATTGTTTCAATCTTATTTATAATCACATAACGAACTCCATTTGAACAAAATAATAATAATAATTAAAAAACACACATTCAAAGAGATTGGATAGAGATTTTGCGATCCCAGGTTAGATCGGTTCAGAATAATGAGATATTTTTTAAAATAATGAAATCTTTTTCGGCTGTAGCACAAAATGTGTCTGTTCTAGTTTTCATGTTCTAATATTGTCATACTAGAGTAATTATTTAAGTGATTACGGTTTATTTATAAAAACTGTATCATAAGACAATACTGAGACACGAAAATTGGGAAAGGACTCCTAAAAGAGATGAACTTAATTATATTTTTAATTAAATTGAAGTTGGCATATTATTAGCATGGTGGTGAGGAACTTTGACGCACCAACTTTTTAAAATTAATTTGAATTTGAAGTTGCTTGAACACATCCATACAGAATAAGGGCTACGTAGCTATTCCTTACCTTCTATAGACGCAAATCAAATTCTACACCAAAATTCTTTCTAAAAAAATCAAATAAAATATTCTCTTAAAAATAAAATTTTTACATTCATTGTCTTAAAAACGTCGTGCCACGTCACTGTCTGTCCTAAAAAACACTATGAATGTCTCGAGCATTCCTTTGACGAAGGGCAATCTTAACAAGTAAATTTGCCACACAAACTCACAAAAAGAAAAGCTGTTGTTTTTCGATAGTGCCACTACAGTTTCGATTCTAACATCTATTCAAAATCTAGAGAGAGAGAGGAGAGAGAGAGGCGTCCTACTTTATGTATAGTAATGTTTTTTTTTTTAAATAAAGAATTTAATGATTTAGAAGAATGAGTAAAGAGTGTCACGCTGCAGTTAAAAAGTGAGGGGCCGGCTTAAGGAATCCAATTTGCTCTCACAACTCCAAAACAAAGAAAAGAATAATAATAAAATCTCCGGTCGCCGAACAGTCACTTCTACTACTATTTTATATAGTTTGTATAAATTAATTTAATTTAATTTCTCTCCTCTATCTTCCACTTGTCTCTCTATTTTTAATTTGTTCCGACGTCAAAAACTCACGTATAAAAACCCCATTCACACTCCCAAATTTTCAAATTCCTCCTCATTAATTACTTACGAATTTCTTTCCTCATGGATCATGAGAAAAACTTCCTCGATGAATTCGAATTCGAAAAAGTAGAAGCAGACGACGACGAAGAAGTAGAAGCGCTCTCGTTGAGCGATCTCCCACTCTTTCATCAATGGGGAAAAGACGAGAAAGACAACAATAACAAGAATAGTAATTCTCCTCCTCCTCTTCTTCCTCCTCCCGATGAATTTGATTTCTGTTCTTTCTCGAAAGAATCGGAAATGTGCGCGGCCGATGAAGTCTTCTTCCGAGGCCAAATCCTCCCGTTACGCCATTCCGTGAGTTCGGAAAAAGGATTATCAACGTCGCAACAATACGACGGCCGCCGTCACCGGAGCTACTCAATTTCCCGATCGGATTCGATGGATCGTTACTACTCGAGCCGAAGCAGCAGCATGAGCAGCCGGAGCGGCAGCGGCAGCGGAACCGGAAGTAGAAGCTCCTCCTCCACCACCGTTAAATACAATCCCAAACTACCGCCGCGGAACCAGTTCCACTCCCATCCCAGCCCCTCGCCGCGGCTGCAAGTTCCGGGCAGCCGGCACGGCTGCCCGGCCGGAAACCCGATCAAGAAATCATCGGTATGGAACGTCCTCCGCCTCGGGCTAGTCGCGACCCCGCCGGAGCTATCGTTTCAGGATCTGAAACCCCGGTCGAACAAGCACTTCGGCAGCCGGAATAGCACCGGCAGCAACTCCAGCGACGGCGCCGCCAAGAAGAAGAAGATGAGGCCGCGCGTGCTCGGCGGGTGCAAGTGCGCGGCCGACGCGGTGGACACGGTGGTGATAATTAGGAGAAGCGCGAGCGAGGAGAGCGAAAGCGACGTCGTGGCGATGGTTAGTAATCCGGCGGAGGATATTAAGCGGCCGGAGAAGCTGACGAAGAAGCACCTCTCGCATCACCGGACGTTTGAGTGGCTGAAGCAGCTCTCCGTCGAAGGGGCGGCCGCCGACGGAGCTGCTTAGCTAGATTTTGTGGAGATAGAAGAAATTGTCGCGCATGCTTGCTTTTTGTTTGATGTAACTTAACTTCTTTTTTCTTTTTTTTTTCTTTTTCTCTTTTTTAATATTATGGATGTTATTGTCGTAATGATATGCATTAACATGTAGCTTACTTTGATTTTTACCGAATCTAATTTTATACGATTATTCTTCGTGATTTGCAGATTATTATACGGATATTTAGACTGCGATTGCACCGTTAGATAAATAGAGTAGAAATTGAGAGGTTGAATATGAATATGATTGTACAAGTATGATAAATGGGGGTGGTGGGGGTGGGTGGTAGTGGGGTGACTTTCATGATTAAAGTGTGAACTTTATTAAATACTTTATTACTATACGGGTGTGAAAGTGGCCAAATTTGATCACAGCCGAGAAGCACGAGAGAGACAGATCATTTTTTCTATGATAACCCTTACGTCACACATAGCAATTTTGGTGGGTATTGAACTTTCATGTCCCGTTATATTATCTCAAGGGGACGGACGAATCTTGATCCGTATTGATATTGATGGGGGTAGAGAAGGTTTGTGAGCAGAAGCTGAAAACAGTGGTCCGGTTCTGTGGCTTGTGTCTTGCTGTGTTTGGGTTTGCATGCTGGAATTATCTGTCACGCTTCAGGAACTTCATGTCTCTCCTACCCCACCACACACGATGATAAACTATATTTCTGATATGAGATCTGATGTCTCAAAAATTTCATATCCCAATCATGTACGTAGTTTTGATTGGATTTCTAAATATAAATATGGGAGCGAAAAATGTGAATTGTTTGATCAAACCAGGGACCTCTTGATTTTTCTAGTATCCAAATTAATGTTATAATTAAAGAAGTTGGATATATTGGGTGGTTGTAAAATTGGTCAAGTTTGGATGCTGAATTTGATTTAGTTAGTGTCTTTTGGGATGAGATCGCATGTCCAATAAATCTCTGTCTAATTAGTGTTTGATTTAAAATGACTTAGTTTTGGATTAAAAAAATGCACTTTTTATTATTTTTTAAATTCTTTTTTCAATCTTACCCTTTTAATTTGTAATTTTTCAATACAAAACTACGTCGTTTTGAATCGGACAACAATTGGACATAGATTTATTGGACATGTGATCTCATCTCGTCTGTCCAATAAATCTCTGGCTAATTGGTGTCTGATTTAAAACGACGTAGTTTTGGATTAAAAAAATGCACTCTTTAAGTATTTTTTAAATCATTTTCCCAATCTTATCCTTTTAATTTATAATTTTTTAATATAAAACTACGTCGTTTTGAATCAGGCACCAATTGGACAAAAATTTATTGGACAGATGATCTCATCCCGTGTCTTTGAGTTGGAATCTTTTATCTATTTTAAAATATCTGGATAAGATTGCATTTGTTTATAAAAATAAAAATAAAAATGAGGGACCCAATTAAGTAGAAATTAAGATTAGAGATGAAGAGAATTATTTGATTACAGCCCATTTAGTCGGTGGGCTTGTGTCCTAAAAGTCAAGCCCATTTACTTAATCTAAACGTTTATACAGCCCACTACCAAATGAGACAACACTTAAACTCCACTTTAAAGGTGTTTAAATTCGATTCTATTTCACATTTGAAATCTAAGTAAATGCAATTTAGTATAGAGAGAACTATTTTTGTAGGGAAGGAGTTATCAAAAAAATTGAAGATAAAAGGTGATTATTACTAGGTGATAAGTGGCTTCCGATAAAAACCGTGGAACCGAACTGAATCGAGAAATGTGGTTTAGTTTGATTTTGTGATTTTATTTTTGAAGAATCGTTTATAATTGATTTGGTTTATGATTCCAAAGATTTAGAAATAGTTCGAATCAAAATAATTCCCTACTGACTTTATTTTCAATCATTTTCTATGGAGAATAGCTTTAATTCTTACTCGAAAACACTAATTACTTTTGTTTTTAGTTTAGTTTTCAATCGAGTTCTTCATTTATCTAGAATTTTAAAAAATAGGTAAAACTGATGAATAGAACCAAACCATTTGTAGACGGTTCAATTTGATTCGAAGTTTCCAACATTGAAACACATATCGGATAGAACCAATCGAACCACTTTTATGTATTCAGTTCGATTCCTTAAATTCACTGAAAACTAAATCGAACCCGTTATACTCTAATTATTAGTACAGTTAAATCTCGATAAAGTAATAATCTCGCTAAGACAATAATTTATTCCGATCCCGATATTAGTCAATACACATAAAATAATATTTAATAAATTAATAATTTCATTAAATAAATATTTTTTTTAATTTTAAAATTATTATTTTATCGAGATTTAACTGTACTATGTTTATCACATTTTACAGTCGTACGCGGTGTATTTGTCGCGTGGCGTAGCTGATGGTCCTCGTTCACCCAGCACATCCGTAAATTACACAAATGCCCCGGATTTGCACTGACCTTTTTCCTCAACTCCCCATCACCGTCCCGTCCTAATTTCTCTTTTCTACCCTCCGTCTCTTCTCAGTCTGGTCGCCCAAACCACAAGCAAAGCACTTAAAACACGCACAGCCATTTTCACGCGCACCCCGCCTTCGATCCATCATCCTCTTCGCGTCCGTTTCCTCCGGCGATTTCTTCTGCAATGGCGTCGGGGATGGAGGAGCGGATTGAGCTCGCGAAGCTCTGCTGCTCCAGGGATTGGTCAAAGGCTATCCGTATTCTCGATTCACTCATTTCGCAGTCCTGTGTCATTCAGGACCTCTGGTAAGTTGGATTCAATTTGAGTTTCTAATGTTCGATTTGGACTGTCGGAGCTATCGACTTGGTTGGTAGTTTATTTGATCTTCTTCTAAAAAATTGGTACCGTGAATGTTCAGCAATCGAGCTTTCTGCTATAGCCAATTGGAGTTGCACAAGCACGTTGTCAAGGACTGCAATAAGGCGCTGCAACTCGATCCTAAGCTTCTCCAGGCCTATATTCTCAAAGGTGGTTGTTTCTGCTTACTAGATTAAATGTGTGTAACAATCAGATTCGGAATGTGGCAGACAATGTTATGTTTCTGCTGGAGATTGTGAAGAACTTGAAGTCAACTATCCTTCAAATACAATAAATAAGAATGTAGTCAACTGCCATATTAGGAATCTGTTTATCCTTTTATGAATGTGTAAGAATTGCATTTCCTCTAAAGTGAGAATCAGCTTGTGCGATATGATTTTCCTCTATCTTCATGCAATTTTTAACTCTTTACCCCTCTTCAGCATGATATGTAGTTTAGTCATTTTGTACTACCTCAATCTGTAATGCAACTTTAAGGTATGTGGTGGAAACTGAAGATTTTCCGCTGAAATCCCTAGTAATCAGATATAGTCAGTTAGAACGAAAACTAACTTCAATAGAGTCCAGAACTCAGTTTCCAAAGAGATTTGGATCTTCAGTTTTATGGCACAAAAAATACCATACATTTATTGCCAGTATCTGGGGTTCTTTCTGCATCATTCAGTATGTAAGCGAAGCTTTGGCACATATAGCTTTACTTACGAGTTGAGAGCACTTGAGAGATTTGTATGATTTGGTTAAAAACATTTTAGTTGTAGAAGAAAGTGACTAGGTAAAGTCTTAGACTTAGAACTAGGAGGTCTTGTACGTGGTTGAAACTGTTGGATGTGGTTTCTGAATACTCTTTGAACATCAAAACTCACCTGAATACCAGATTGGTTACTGTATTTATTTCCAAACAATTCGTTTATCAGGTCGATTTGCTAAAACTGCTTCTAAGTTTTTTTTATTCCAGGTTGTGCCTTTTCTGCTATGGGAAGGAAAGAGGAAGCTCTTTTGGTTTGGGAACAAGGATACAAGAATGCTGTTTGTGAGTCTGCTGATTTTAAACAACTTATGGAGCTGGAAGATCTCATAAGAATTTCCAAGCAAAATGGTTCCATCTCTTGCCAGAACTCTCTTGTGGATTCATCTGGGTCTTCTTTTCCTGCATCTGAATCTGTTGTGTCCATAAAATCAAGTGATCTATCTTACAACCATGGTAAATCAAATGGAAAAACTACAGGAATCAGCAGTTCAAGTCAGCAAGTTGAGGCTCATGAAAAGTTAGAAAATAGATCAATTCTTGATGTCAAAGTAGACAGTCCTTTTGGCAGTTTATCAAACACAAAACATGAAAATCAGTTAAGTGAAACTAATGGCGTATTTGAGAAGTCGGCTGGGAAGTCTGCACTAAGTGATTTGTCTGTACATGAGAAGTCGACAGGGAACTCTGCACCGAGTGATTCGTCAGTACATGAGAAGTTGGCGGGGAAGTCTGTACTGAGTGATTCGTCAGAATCCAGCAGTGAATTGATTGATTTTTCTGATTTATTGAGTGATCCCTTAAGCTTATCCGAAATACACAACGAATTAATGGATGAGGCCAATAGGAGCAAAAAGTTTTGTGCTGCCAAGCTACCGAAGAACAAGTCAATTAATGTTGATTTCAGATTATCTAGGGGAATTGCACAGGTCATTTTCCTCTTCTTTCTAGAAATCATGATAATATAATAGACTGGTGAAAAATCACTGATAAGTAAAAATTTTCCTTATTCATGTGTTGGCACATCAAGCAACAGTTTGGCTGGCTTTCAGTATTTTGGATTTTTTTTCTTCTTTGCTTCGTCATCTGCTAGTTCTGGTTTATTGTATGCCGCTGTATGTGTTTAATTTTGATTTTTGCTCATTTCGTACAGTATTGTTATGTAATATGTTTACACAGACACACATAAAACAAATAAATGCATGTATATTTATGTATGCATGTATAGTGGTTAAATATTTTGATCAATCAATGAGTACGGGAAATTGGTGTTTTTTTTTAAATCATAATTAGTTGCACCTCTAGGTCATGATGGTTAAATATTGTTATGTAATATGTATATTTTTTTACACTTCCAGAAATATACTTTTTCTTGATGCACTTTATTTTAATGTTGTCATGTTACGGACTTTGCTGAATCAAATCGTCTACTTTCCTTTACTGTTATTTCACTTTCTTCTATCAATCTTGTGATTTTGAGTCCATCGTTAGAGTGGCACTTCTGCTCAGGGTAAGCTTACATATCAAGATATAGGGAAGGTGGGCCTGTAGTCTTTATAAGGCAAGGACCTGCACTGCATATAATTCTTACATCCATATGATTAATTCCTCATTTTACAATGAAAACTAAAGTATTAGGATGTCATAGAAATTTCTGGATTGACAGCCGAATCCTTTGGTTTCTAATAATCTGAAGTTAATTACTTGAAAATGTCATTCTGATAATGTTAGGACTGCATAAATTCTTTGAGTTTCTTATGCAGTGAAGATGATGCTCTCTTCCTTTGCAGGTTAATGAAGGAAAGTATGCTTATGCTATATCCATTTTTGACAAGGTTGATATCTAATCACTCTTTAGTTTGTCTATTTTATCTTTGCTCCACTCCATTTGGGATAATTTTCATTTTTTATTCATTCATGTCATTTATATATATCAGATACTACAAGAAGAGCCTGACTACCCTGAGGCTTTAATTGGAAGAGGAACAGCATATGCATTTCAACGAGAACTGCATGCTGCTATTGATGATTTTACAAAGGTAACGCTGAAATGATGTATAGTCCTTTATGCAGGAGAAATGTGGAATCATGGGAGATGAAAATCTAATATGATTATTTAAAATAGGCAATACAATCAAATCCATTAGCTGGAGAAGCTTGGAAACGTAGGGGACAAGCTCGAGCAGCCTTGGGAGAATCTGCTGAGGTGCTCATATTTATTATGCTTTTCTTTGAGTTATGTGGATTATGTAAGAGTTACTTGTACTAAATTTTTGTGCAACTCTTTTCTTTCATCAAAATCTGGTTGTTGTCCTTACATTCGAGGATAACAACTTTTACTTGCTTGCGTTTGGAGGAAGAAGTTATTTTGTTGAGTGGACTTGGTTGGAGCCTGGGTTGGGGTGGCTGGGTGTGTAAAGGCAGATATTGGGGAATCTATTGAGTTAGAAGGATGTCTAGTTATCCTTTTATGTTCTGTATAAGTGTTATAGGAGAAGGAGTAATCTTGATATGCAATTAGGAGCCAGTTACTCATTGGGCCTGAAGCATTGGTTGGATGTGGAAGAAGTTTCCAGCCTGCTACTTGGAATATTTGTTACTATTGTATGCCATAACATGATATCTGCATTCCGCTGCTGTTTTGTTCAATCTCATTTTATCATCAGATTATATTCTCATCTCTAATGTGCATTCACATGTTTGTTTGCTGGCATGTTTTGTGTGTTAGGTGCTATGTACTTCCTCCTTCTGATTATCTTATACTTTCAGGCGATCTCAGACTTGACAAAAGCACTGGAATTTGAACCGAATTCTCCAGATGTACTGCATGAAAGGGGTACTTGGATTTTTATAAGTATTAAAACCTTTATTTTCATTGGTCTTCAACATGTTTCTCTTGAGGTACTTGCATTGGGTTAACAATTATATGCTGCTAGATTTTCCTGGCTAACTTTGCATGTGTTACTGCTAATTTGATTTTCATAGTGGTTCCCAATGATTCTATTCCCCGGTTCCCTTTCCTTAACTTTGTTTTGAAGGTTTCTATACTTTAGGAAATCATAATTATGTTCATGCTTGCTGGTGTGCAATAAGCTGTTCACATATGGTATTTTCAAGAATAAAGCATGATTAGCAGCTTCTTCTGGTTCCAATTCTAAATCGTTGCAGAACATTCTTGTATTATATTTGCTTATTTTGAAAGCTGAAGTCACATACTTTTTTTTTGTCCCCTTTATTTCCTTGTTGTGCTTCTAGTTCTCTGTTTGTAGATTATAGACATTTTAGTAAAATTTATGCAGGAATTGTAAATTTTAAATTTAAGGATTACAAAGCTGCTGTTGAAGACTTATCAACATGTCTAGAAGTTGATGATCAGAACAAATCTGCATACACATATTTGGTGAGAACACAAAGTATAAATAGTAGCTTTGAGAAACTAGATGAAATTAATAAATTTATATCCAAAGAACTGAGTAGAGTTTATTTTTGCTGTAACAGGGTCTGGCTCTATCTTCACTTGGTGAATATACAAGGGCGGAAAAGGCACATAAGAAAGCACTCCAAATAGATCAAAGTTGCCTTGAGGCTTGGACTCATCTAGCTCAGGTATCCATTAACATATATAAAGATGGATCAACTCTTACTTTCCTGTGTGTCTGTATAATATAATCTTGTGCCTGTAAAAGTTTCTATAAACTTGGATATAATCTTGCATCTGTAAAAGTTTTTATCACTTAATCATTATTTTGGATTGGTTGATGCTGCTAATATCTGATTCTCCGTGAAGTTACATAACCCTCAATACAGAATTACAGACATATTTGTGAATGTTAATAAACAAAAAGTTATTGATAGTTTTGGTCTTCTGACAGTTTTATCAAGACATGGCAAATTCGGAAAAAGCTCTACAATGCATTCATGCGATTCTTAAAGTTGATGGAAGGTTTGTATATGCTTGCATTCTGTCTGATATGATCATATTAATCTTATGTTTTGATTAAGTGGTTACTTACCAGTGATTGATCTTAATGCTTATATGGTAAAATGCTCTTTGGTTTTGCTTTGTTTCAATTTTTTTGTTTGTTTACTTAGGAATCTTTTGTTTCACATTATAATTTTCCTTAAAAGCAGTTTGGGAAAGGTATGCAGTCTATTTTTCCGTTTATACCTACTGTCTGGGAGCATTTCTGAAGTTACCTTCCACACAAATTTAATCTTAACTTTGGTTCGCATCTCTGCCAATGACTTTTTGAAGAAATCCATCCTCTGCTACTTCATTCTTAATAAAAAAAAAATAAAATTGATCACTTCATTATGCTTTTAAAGAAGCAGTTTGCTTTTATGTCGCTTCATGTGATGTAGCCTTTACTCCAAAGAAGCACAAGTTTTGTGATGTTTTACAGGGAGTTACCCAAGTTTCGTTGCCTTTATGACCATATTGTTTGAAGCAGTTGTTCGTCTGTAAGGGTTCTTCAAGAGTTCAAGTTTCTCATCCTTATAGATATAGTCATGCCATGTAGATTTTCGTCATGCAAACCAGTCACACCTTAATAGGAGCTTACATGAATTGCCTAATGGATATGAGGATTACAGGATAGTATATTAGGTCTATCCGATCACATGTAATAATATTATGGTCCTATTTTTTTTTGCATGAAGAGGAAACTTGTTCTTAAGTTATATGGTTACATAGGAGCCTAAAAGATTTATATTTATGTAATTCTAACTTCAATATAGTCTTAAATGTATAGTCTGGAGTCTCCGGACTACATGTTCATTTAAATTTGGTTTATATTACGATTTACGGCTCTAGGTGTTTGAGGGTTCTATATAATTGCCTATCCATGCCTGGAGACTTGTATTGAAATTATACTGATGTCAACTGCTGCTTCAGATTTGCCAAAGCATACCACCTGCACGGGCTTCTTCTCCATGGAATGGGCGAACATAGGTAACAAGCTAAAGTTATATGGTTGTACAGTAGCTACTGCAAAACTGGATATGTTAGATCTTTCTTTTGGTGATCTGGTATACATTTTAGTTGTATGTTGAATAGTAACATGTTTTAGAATTGAAATAGCTTTCTTATTATATGTGATTCTCAAGAGCTGCCAGTGTCTCCTTATTTATATTGCTTTATGCTTTCTGGATTAATAATTGCCTTCCCGTACTTTCTCCTAACAACTTTTTTGGCTTATTCTATTTGTTTGTTGATTTGGATTGTTTATTTTTGGAAATTCGTAGAGCTCATATCCAATGACAAATTTCTGTCATGCTTTGCAAACTATTGTATTTGATATGTTTGTGTATGAATAGTAAATTAGATTACTTGAGTTTCAATCTGCTACTTATTTCACTATTTAAATTTATGGTACAGGAATGCTATTAAGGAATTATCAGTTGGATTAAGTATTGATAGCTCGAGTATTGAATGCCTGTATCTAAGAGCCTCTTGTTATCATGCTATTGGAGAGTTTAAAGAGGCGGTATAAAATTTTACCCTATATTCTTCCTCTATGAAGCATGCAAACATTTTGTCTTGGCACCATATCCATATCCAAGGCGTTTTCGATACGGATACGCCTAAAACGTTTCCTAGATATATTTATTTTTCCCATTTCTTTATTAATTATTTCTAATAATATGGAAATGTGAAACAAAACGTGTCTATGTTTAATTCTTTTATCTCTTTAGCCTCCATTTACAGATTCCAGTAGTGGGGTGGGAACTTGGGCTAATCAATTTATATTATTATGATTTTGGTGAAATTAATTAATTAAATTCAATGGGCAGGTAGTGGGTTGACTATGAAATTAATTAATTAAATGTAAAGTAAATTGTGTTATATATTTATTAAGATTAAAAAAAAAATGTATCCGTATCATGCTTTTCTCAAAAATGACGTAAAAGCTGTCTCCGTTTCCATGCTTCTTAGTCTTCCTCCATGTTTCCATAAAAAATGAGTGTTCTTTTGTAGAGTGTAATTGATGGATCTGATCTTATGATGCAGGTTAAAGATTATGACGCAGCTCTGGATCTTGAATTAGACTCCATGGAAAAATTTGTACTCCAGTGCTTAGCATTCTACCAGGTCACTTATTTTATGACTTATCTCCAATTATTGCCTGATGGGTTTCATGTGTGTATTACAGTTGAACATTTACAGTAATTTGATGTTACGAACAAGTCCAGATTATTACTATTTTTTTTTTCATCATTTGCTTTCTGTTTGGCTTGTTCTACCAAGTCACTTTGCTAGTTCCTCTTGTTGGTTGTGAATCTCATGGATAATTTGTTTCGTATGCAAGTAATTTGGCATGTGATAATTGGAATTCTGAGTCATAACATGCATCTATTTTTCTTCATTCACCATATAAAAATTATTTTATACATAATCATGATGTTAATCTATCCTTAGGTTATACTGGATCCATGCTTTTGCGTTAGGAGCAGACTTTAAATCCTCTTTTAATTTTATTTTATCTGTTATGTGTTCTTGCAGAAAGAAATTGCCTTGTACACTGCTTCAAAGTTCAACACTGAATTCTCTTGGTTTGACCTTGACGGGGACATAGATCCCCTCTTTAAGGTAATGTTGATTTCTTATCTCGTGCTACCCTGCGCGTGTGCGTTTCAATTTTTTGATATAGTGTCACTCGTGGCTATCTGCTACCTCTTTATAAAGACAGGTTACCAAATTGTTGTAATCTAGATTTTTTATTACTTTTTTTTTTTATTTCACCATGTTACGTGATCAAGCTGATTGCAAGATAAATTGTAAGTTATGGTTGAAGCCTTGAAGGCTTTTTCTATTCTGAAGTCCTGAAGATTATTTCAGAAGTTCAAGTTCTTGCATTGTCTCCTATAGTTTTGCTGTTTCAGTTTTTGTTTTCTGTAGAACCTGAAATTAGACTTCAGAAGATTTTGGGATACCATTGATTCATATATACTGTCTGTCTGTGTCCCAGATACTGAAGACGAATGTTGTTACTTTTGTATTTTCTATGATTGCTGCTATTATATCATCTCATGTGACCCATTTTAGTTACTGTTCAGGATCACTTTTTACAGAATATGGTTGGTTGATGGCTAATTTTGCAGACAATATATGTTGAGTTTGAAACGTAATTAGTTAATAGTTTAATAAAAAAAAATTAGTTGGAATTTTATCTCATTATTAATACTCTTCTCGATCTATTTCCTAGGAATATTGGTGTAAAAGACTCCATCCGAAGAATGTATGTGAAAAAGTGTACAGGCAACCTCCTCTGAGAGATTCTATGAGAAAGGGAAAGCTAAAAAAGCAAGAATTCCATCTCACGAAGCAGAAAGCAGCCCTTTTGCAGGCTGCCGATTCTATTGGCAAGAAAATTCAATACCGTTGCCCAGGATTCCTACCCAACAGACGCCAGGTGATTTTTTATTAGTCAATTTTTAGAACAGGACTTCAATTTTCAAATTTAGTTTCTCTAAACATTAAATTTTTGAAAGAGATTGCTAGTTTGAAAAAGCAAATTCAACCAAAAAGTTTCATATTTAAGTAGAGATACATGAAAATTAAAGTTTATTTATCGATTATCTTGGACGGTAGATTTCTATCTCATGCTGATACATCCAACAACCACAGAAGAACGAGTTAGCATTAGCTAATGTGGATTATCTTGACTCTTTCTTTGGGTGTGCGTGGGGGCTAGAGTGTTTTCGTGTGCCTGAATACATTCAGTCTAACATCATACAGTTCCTGGACTAGAATGTCTTCGTCAAATTATTCTTGCTTGTTTCCTTTTTTTCCCCACTTTTTGTTTGTTATTTTTTTTTTGTTGACGAGGAACCCGCAGTCGCTACCTTTGGTGCGCACAGGGTAAACTTCGCTCCTGTGCAATAGCCTGCAAACCACACAGAAGAGTTAAACCACCCTTAATGTGACAGGGTGACAAGCTCACACATAGCGTGTCCAGTGGGAATTGAACCCATGACCTATCGGTCCCGGGCCACCCACCTTCACCGCTATGCCATCCCGGGCCACCCACCTTTTGTTTGTTATTTGATTACTCTTATAATGGGTTTGCACCAACTAATCGCGTTTATCTGGGCCTGTAACAGTATCGAATGGCAGGACTCGCTGCTTTAGAGATCGCACAGAAAGTTGTTAAAGTTTGGCGTTCTTTACAAAATGAATTGAAGCATTCTAATAAAGGTTCTCTAAAACACGGAAGGAAAGTTCGGAGAAAAGAAAAATTTAGCCATCACAGTCAGAACAGAGGTGGGGCTGGTTGCAGCACTAGCAGTTTCTTCGAATCATCTACTGCCTATAATGCAGCAGAAGATAAATCATATGCGCGTCCCACATTGCCCTGGCATGGTGTTTATTCTATGGCTGTCAAATGGAGACAAATATCTGAACCATGTGATCCAGTTGTTTGGATTAACAAAATGAGGTATTCCAATGCATTTCAGAATGCAATGTGTTTGTTTATGAAAGTAAGGTCTGCTAACTTTTGGAATGAACTAATTTAAATGAAGTAGGGAAACTATATATTTTTTTCATTTGACTGTCTAGGAATCAATGATGTTGCGAATTATTAGATATTGTCTTTAGACAAATAAAGTTGCATATATACCCGCATATATTAATTTAAGTTTTTACTTCTTATGCGACTCTTCTTCCTTTTGTTATCTAGTGAGGAATTTAATTCTGGATTTGGGTCTCAAACTCCTCTTATTCTTGGTCAAGCGAAGGCTATACGCTATTTTCCAAATTTTGAGAGGTAATATTACACCATTCACCGAATAAACTTGAACGACTTTTGTCACTTCAATTAATTTTTCATCTATGACAAAAAAATAGACTTCCTCTTAAATTCATGATGAGGAAATTGAGCTTTTTGATCTGCAGAGTATTCAATGTTGCCAAAGCAGTAATGATGGAAAATAAGTATGTCCGTGACAAGAAGGAAAACCTCATCTATCTCAATGAAGATGGGAAATTGCATGAAGTAAGTGATATTGATAAGATATGGCGAGTTTTATCTGCTGCATCTTCATCTTTTCTGTTATCCATTCATATGGGTTCTGCTATAATGCTTTGCAAGATTACTAACTAAGATCTGCCTTTGTAGATTTCCCATCAGAACTACTATTTCCATGTTATGTATAGTACGATATGTTGTTCAATTTGAGAACCACTATACAATTTTTTTAGTGATGTTATCAGCTTGTTTCTTCTCAGGTTAGAATGGTTCAAGACAAACCAATTTTGGTTTTTCTATTGAGTTGGGGGAGGGGATAACATTGGGAATTAAACCTAGATCTCTCCCTTAACACAGGAAAAGTCCACCACTTGGACACCTATTCTTGTTTAAGAGTGGTATTAGTTTTTATGAGACTTTACTGGAGTGAGGTTGATGAGTGAATCATTCCGTAGTTTTCCAATACCTGTGATTTACAAATTTTCATATTAAAGAAGTCTTAATTCGTAATAACTTGCTTTTTATTGGGTTCTCCATCAGGGGTAATACTCAAGGAAAAGAAATGATTACTTGTGCTAACTGTTTTAGTATTGGCTCATCGAACAGTGGTTTGCTTGGTTCTTTCTTGTATTCATGCGTATCGTTTCTCATTGTGTTTTGTTAGTCTCCCTGCATTATCTTCTAAGCTGTTGGTTGCCCCTTGATATTGCAGATAATGAATGCAAAATCATGCTCGGATCTTTACAAGGCTGTGGGCCAGGACTTCTGGTTGGCTACGTGGTGCCATAGTATGGCAGTTGAGGGGTACTCTTTTTCTGAACTGGACCAAAGTTTTTCTACTTCTTTATTTACATATGGTCTTATAATTGGTTGAGTTTTTTCATAACATAGATACATTTGGTCATGTTTCTTGTTTCTTGTTTCAGAAAGCAGCTTGAAGGAACAAGGATCTCCTTAATAGAAACGTAAGATACATCTCCTTTCATTCTACTTTGATTGATGTTTATAACTGCTCGTTTTCAAACTGCTCAACATTTATATGTTTTTCATTTTTGTGGTTTCTTTGCTCTTATCAGGGATCCAAATGGGTATGATTTTTCTGTTAAAACACCATGTACACCCTCGAGGTGGGATGACTTTGATATGGAAATGACTTCAGCATGGGAGGTATCTCCTCCATCCTTTTGCCTTTTTCCCCTGATAGCATTCTTTTGTACCTATTCTCAACTACTCTAGGCCTTGTTCTGATGCACAAAATGATGTTTTAAGGTCATGGCTATATTCTCCTGATTTTGGTTATATTGAATTCATAGGCAATATCGGCGTCCTAATTTTTACGGATTCCCTTAGTACTCTTACCCCCTTTGTTTTCCAATATGCTTGTAATGACTCCTGATTCTATTAAGTTTCCAAGACATAGTTGCTTGTTCTGGAAGGAAACTTTGTCTCGTTCCTTTTATATGTGAAAGTGATTCCTTAATACTAGATTGTAAAGGTTGAAGTTTCTTATTCCTTGAGTTGACAAAAGAAACTGGATATGCAGGCAATCTGTGATGCTTATTGTGGTGAAAATTATGGGTCAACTGATTTTGCCGTGCTTCAGAATGTAAGAGAGGCGATTTTAAGGATGACTTATTACTGGTGAGAATTATGTTTCCAGTTCTCACATTTCAGTTAAGTCACATTTCTTCGTACAAGTCGGTCTGAAGTGCCGTTTTCAGGTATAATTTCATGCCATTATCAAGAGGCACTGCTGTGATTGGGTTGGTTGTGTTGCTTGGGGTGCTTCTTGCTGCCAACATGGAATTCACTGGAAGCATTCCAGAGGGCATTCAGGTGGATTGGGAAGCAATCCTCGAACGCGATCCCAACTCGTTTATATCTTCCGCAGAAAGCTGGCTGTGTCCGTTTCTCAAGATAAACACGTCCTGGAAAGGAAACCCCGACGTCGCATCAACTCTCGAGACAACAGGATTAGTTGTTGCTGCGTTAAGCACCTACACCGATTGAGAAGTTCACATCAGGTAACTCAAATGATATCGAGTTTTATACACTAGTGGACGGAATATAAGCACCTCGAAATCTGCAGGTTATCCATGCCTTTGTTAGGTGTATACTTGTGCAATGTAACACTACTTAATTAACCCTGTAGGTATATGATTGGCTTGGCAGTTATTTTCTTGTCACTTTCTTTAAGTCATACAAGCTCTTTGGGTTGACATCTTGTTGAATTGGTTGAAAAGTCTGTAATAAACTGGTTTGGGTTAATTTGTTCTTAATTCTTATACACTTCTATGATGTTTTTAGTAATCCCTATATCCCATTATTTATGTCCTATTATGATTGAGCATGGACTTTAAGATAGTAGGTGTGAAGGTATAAAATAGTGGTTTATAAGTATAAAATAGTGGGCTTCATTTTATGTATAAAATATGAATAATGGGACAGAGGGAATATTTGTTTTGTAATATATTTTTATGCAGATTGTGTGGAGCTTTTTCTAAAACAACTGCTCTCTTTAACTAGCAAAAGAGAATTTAGCAGAAACGGGAACGCCTTCTATATCTCAAATTATGCACTCTCGATACATATTTTTTATTTGTTATAACATGAAGTAGACATGACTTGATCCTTATCTTTTTTTTTTGGTTTTTTTTTTTTTTTAAAATGATGAGGAATCTACAACCGTTATCTTTGGTATGAACATGATAAACCTCGCTTGTAATAATGTGATAGGGTGATAGACATATACATAGCGTTTCTAGTGAGATTTGAACCTATGACCTATCGATTTCGGATCACCCATCTTCACCGTTAGGTCATTCCATGGGAACACTTGGTCCTTGTCGTTATAACATCTAGTACTCCTACTTTAAAAAAGTTAGTCAATAATTGCTGATAATAAATAGAGAATGAGATGTTGGTATTCCCAATTCTCATGTCTATCTGTATCCTACCACCAACATTATTGCTTGTCCTTTTAATATTCGCTTCGGCTTATATGCATTTCGCACCAAACGTACTTCCTTTTTATCATTTCATAGAAAGAATATTTCCTCTACCCACAAATTGAGTTGCAAATTTCATTATAGCCACAATTGTCGGACGATATATTTTCTAAAGTCTACATAGCCTAAAATCATCCATTTCCAACTGAATATAGTTGTAACAAATCAAAGTTTAACAAAGGAAGGTGACATTTTATTTCAATAACATACTCGCACAGATAATATGTAGTGTAATTGATATTCTCACTTTTGTATAAGTAGTTGATCTAGTGTTCAGTTTTGATTAGGGTTAATTTATATTAATAATTTAATAACACGACTCGCTTTTAATAATGAATTCAGACATGACAATATCCATACTTAATAATTAAAATGATAATATGAATTACTCCCTCCGTCCCACTTTATTTATTTCTTTTCGGATTGTTTCAATTCATTGGTTCTATTTTCTTTCTTAACTTAAATGATACTCTAATATCTCTAAGTGGATTCACAAGTTTTTACACACTTTACACGTAATAAATAATTTTTTTAATCTTTATATTAAAAAATCAATAAAAATGAGACAAATGGAACCAGGCGAATGGAGGGAGTAATACTAACTCTTCAGTCTTAAGCAGAGATAAATAATTATATTCAAAAAATTGTTGAAACCGATAAACTGAGGGAAAATGACAGTGATAATACACTAGCACTAGTAGTAATACGAGTGGGGTAGGGTCTTCACTTCTGCCGTAGGAGTAGATAGGAGCAGATGATTCATGATTCGTGAACTATCAACTGCTGCAATGACTTATCATCATCTCTTCTCTTCTTCTCTCTCTCCAATTATAACTTCCTTCCTCACCCATTTCCTCTCTCCTCCAAAACTTCACTTTCTTTCGTTTTCTGTTCCCAATTCTCCACATTCTCAAAGGCCCTCATCTTCTTCATTAAAGGATGCAGAGCTAGTCATCTCAGCACCTCTTCGTCTTGAAATTCAGGACAAACAATCCCAGGTTATTCCTTTACTTCATATTCTTGTTTCCCCTTCTTTGTATGTCAGCATTTTCTTGTCTGTTTGTTGTTCTTTTCAGTTGATTTCCTGCTTTGATGGATCATCTTAATTGTTTGAATTGGTTCCAACAAGCAAAAATCCATTGCTTAATTTGACTTCACACATTCTCTTTGCTACTTATTAGTGCTTCAATTTTCTTCTAGAAAGCAAAAAAATAAATAAATAAATAAAATTGCAGATTTCAAGAATTTAGGTGCTTGTATCATTTAGTCTTGGCTCACGTGTGAATAGCTGTATGAGAAGGAAGAGTAGGTGTCTTTATATGAAGAATGAAGTTATATTACTCCCTCCGTCCGCTATTTGTGGCTCACTTTCCCGAAAGAAATGTCCATTATTTGTGGCCACTTTCCTAATTTGATAAAAAAATATTATCATATCTTCTACTCTATCATCTTCTCTCTCCTACTTTATTACATTTTCTCTCCTAATTTATCATTCTTTCTCTCATTATCTTACTCATCTTCTTTCTCATACTTTATCATCTACTCTCTCATACTTTATCATCTACTCTGTCATACTTTATCATCTACTCTCTTAATTCCAGTAACGAAATCAATTGAGCCACAAATAGCGGGACGGAGGGAGTATATGCTAACAACCCACACCAAAATGGAGTTTGCAGTAGGAAAAAATCATCAACCCAACTGGATTCTCAACACCAAAATAGTGTTGTTCAATTTTTCTCTCTCCTTAAACTGTAAAAATAGATTTCTACTGTTCAAGCACCATTTCCCTATTTAACTTCTGAAAATTGCTCTCAAATCTCTCTATTTTGTTGTTGATAAAATGAAAAACTAATTCTAGTATTAATGGAAGACTGATGAGAAATCGAAAAAATTTCAGAAATGGAGAGATGAAGACGATTGGAGTTGGAGTTTCCCAAGTATTATTTTAATTATTCATGAATGGGCCACTTATTAATTATTCATTAATGGACCATTAATTAATTAATTATTATATAATAATTATTATTATTTTAGTTTTATGATTGTATAATTTAATTTCTAATTTTATGGTTGTATAAATTAATTTCTTGTTATAGAAATCTATTTTTTTTATTATCTATTCAGTACTTATAGTAGATTACATAGAATATGAATGTGTATAATAACAATTGTATCTTAGTTAATTTTATTTTATCATGTTATATAATAATTTTCTATTATTTAATGCACAAGTAATTTATTCATCTTTATTTATTTATTTATTTTTCAATTATATAATAAAAAATATTTCATATATAATTGTTTATTGAAATTATTGTGGGTCTAATGTGTAATATTGAGAAATATATAGGTATTGTTGTAAAAATAGAAAAAGTAGTATGAAATGGAATATATGGAGAATATTCTTTTTGAGGATGAATTTGAAGTTGTGGGTTGGAGTGAGATTACTGTTTGATGTGACAGAAACTGAAAAATTGTGTTAAAAATAGAGTCTTCGGGTGGAGATGCTCTAAGACTTTTACCAATTGTGTAGGCAACCTTAATTTTCCAGTTTAAAGACAAATGTGAGCAACCCTTATCGTGTGAACGTGTGAACACTGTACTTTAAACACAAATGTACTGCATTTTAAAGCCAAACATACTGCATTTTAAAGTGTAATACTTAAAGTGCAATACATTTGTCCTAAAATGCAGTACGTAAAGTGCAGTATTAAAGTGCAGTATATTTACTTTAATACGTTTGTCTTTAAAGTGCAGTATTCACACGTTCACACGATAAGGACTGTTCACACGAGAATTACTCCTTATATATATATATATATGCAGTAGGTTATTTCTTGTAGAGTTGCCTAATTAGTGATCAAGTGGCAAAAGCAGATGATTGGTTGAACGTTTCTATTTGCAGTAGTGAAACTCTACTGTTTTAGGAAATTACTTGAAAGATATACACAGATAGGAAACCTTAAACCCGAGACTCGTCTTAGTTTATGGGGAAGGTTGCATTATAGTGTGAGTTAATGATTTGATACATCACTTTCTATTAGGTTTGTTTGGAATATGGGGATGTTGAAGAGGAAGAAGAGTCACCTACAAGTATACTTCACCGGGACTTGAAAGAATACGAATTTTTGCTTAACTAGTTAAAGAAATGGAGAGCATCATTACATCTTTAGCTCATATGGAAATGAAGGGTGATTTATTTGCAGAAGAAGCCGATACTGAAAGGGCAAAAGCCGTATTCTCTAAATATTACGAGTATTTACCATATAAGCGCCACCGTAGGGAGAGTGTTCTTGATGTCTTGTGTTCGCGTGAAACTGGAACAAGTAGTGCGTATTGCTACAAGCCATCAAAGGCGAAGTGGGCCTCGTCTACTAGAAAGAACCAATGCTTCTACATGAGGTCGCTCTGTGCTGCAAAGTTTGGATCGTCCGTGCAGCCATTGTCGTACCCCGTTACTAATCTAAGTGGGAAAGGAGAGCGGATGATACGGCCTAGGCAGTTTGAGTACCACCCGTACGATTCTAGTCTGATGGCTGTTGAAACTCTTGATGGAGAAGTGGTTGTTCTCAACCATGAAACTGGAAAGGCTCTCTCTTGTATCTTTCCGTCGATCAGTATGAATAGCATTCTTGGCCTTTGTTGGCTTAAGCAACAACCATCTAAGGTATGTCGTAATCTCATGGTTTGTGTCGTTTCATTACCTCTGTAATGCTTATCTATAATGTGTCGTGACCATCTTAATCATCAACCTTAGCTTTCCCAATTACTGGTCGCCATATACGATATCTGCAGTGGGCAGCAGTTGCAGTTGTTCACAGATATGCATCGTGAGCCCATCAATGTAGCCAAGTTCTCGAACCATTCGCCTTACCTCTTCGTGACATCATCATTCGACCGTGATGTGAAGATGTGGGATTCAAGACAGAACCCTTCAAAGCCTTGCTATGCTTCTAGAAGCTCAGGAGGAAATGTCTTGCTATGCTTGCTATGTATATACATATACATACATCCTTTTAAGCTGTGTTTACTTGTCCATATTCATTCAGATTGTGTCTGGTTCTGCTGGTGCAGATTAAGTTGCTTTCATCGAGCCACTCCGAACAAGAAGACGATCAAGGAGGCTTGAGTATCTCTCATGGGAAGGGTGGCTAAGGTTTTTAACTTTGATCCAATTTTTATTTCAGTTTTCTTGATTATTCCCAACTGCAGATAAGAACTAGTAGTACAGTTAAACCCGATAAAGTAATAACCTTGAGACAGAGAAAAAATATTCATTTAACGAGGCTATTACTTTACCGAACATTATTTTAGTGCATTGACAGAAATTATTATCTTAGCGATATTATTACTTTATCGAATATTACTTTATCGAGGTTTAACTGTACTTGTTATGCTTTTCTGCAAATCTGTATATGTGAAATATGTTGTGCCCAGAATGAATGGAAATTGGAAATCTATACTTGCAAGACTAATAAAGCAATAGTTTGCATTTAACAAATAAGTTCTCAAGAGGATCACCAGCTCATATACTAACCAGGGTAACTAACATTAACCTAAGAACAGATACATGGTTTTCACATCTGCAGGCAACAATGCTGCATTTGCTGCTGGTTACTCCTCCTGCAAGACATGAGATATCGCGCGTATAGATGATCGGTCACGATCCCAAAATTGTCTTGGCTTTCGTACACAAACTCGAATAGCTCCAGTTCCTCGTCACAAGGTACACGATGAAGGCAACGTATCCAGCCGCGAAGGCAGTCAGTATACTGGTAAAGAAAACGCCGCCCATTTCGGAAGAGAAGAAATCCACCAAGAGATACCCGTTGATCAAGATAACCAGAGCCGCCACCAGCCAAGATACGGTCTACACAGTAAAAGCACATATGCATGAATTATAATCTTCTTTCACATATCGAAAGATAGTAAAATACCTGAAGAAGAGTCCCGATTTTGAAGAAGCCCATGACTTCCTCCTTGGAAACCAGGCAGAGGAGAGGAATAAGAGCGAAAGGGATCTGAACCGACTGAAGCACATTAAGCCATTCGTTGAGAATATCGAGCGAGGCATCAGATGTATCGAAAACAAGAGCGACGATTAGAGTAGGAATAATGGCGCAGCTTCGTGTTATCAATGCCCTCGTCCACTTCTTCAAGGGCAAGTTCAGAAACCCCCCCATAATAAACTGGCCAGCATATGTGCCGGTTATAGTGCTGCTCTGTCCGGCAGCCAGTAAACCGATAGCCCATATGTACAAAATCGGGACTAACCCTCCACCGTACTTCTCTTCAAGATACTGCCCTGCATTCACTAGCCCAATCGTATTGGCTTGTTCCGTACCATAAAATACCTTTGCGAAGACCGTTGTGACAAACAGATTGATCATGAAAGAGATGGCCAGGGCAATGCCAGATTCGATCGAGTAGTAAGTGAGAGCTTCCTTCACTCTGCCTATCTTGCGGTGGTCGACGTCTCTAGACTGCACGAGGGCCGAGTGCAAGAAAACATTGTGTGGCATTATTATGCAGCCCACCACTCCTACTGCCTGCTTTAACGTACTCGAGCTTAGCTTTGGAATCACAACGCCTGCAATGAAAATTTTCCCCATTCACCTCTAAACATAAACGGTTCATTTACGAAGTACATTGGATCTCAACTTGGGTAAGAACAATTTCTCACCACGCATGAGTTCACCACCATCAGGCTTCGTTTCGCCAAACATCCATGCGAAGGAGATTGCCATTATCGCTATAAGTACAGCGAAAAGCGCTTCCAATTTCCTCACGCCGTAATTCTCCAGAAACAAAAAGATGAAGCTGAACCAAGAACACAAAAAGTCTTTAACTTGTTTCCAAGCGGCTACTTATAATATTAAACATCATGAACAACGCAACAACTCCAAGTTAAAAGGAATAAGGAAAGCAAAGAGAGATACACACGCATACATATATATATATATATATATATATATATATATGATAACATTTAAAAGTCAGTTCTACATATTATAAGCTTTGAAATACTAAGTCTTGTACGATGAAGGATAATAAACAAATCATTACGTGCAGCCATGACTTCTTACAAGGTTCAGCTTATGGATAAACTCAAACTAGTATGATACATCAAACAGTTCATATGCCTACAATCTCCCCCCAAATAAATCAAGAAAGATAGCCCTAATTATTCAAATCGATATGAATTTGGTAGCATTGAAAAATATGATTATCTTCAATCAAATAGATAAGGAAATAAATAAAAAGAAATAAGTTATTATACCAATCAAGAGCGGTTATAATCACACCAGCCCAGAGAGGCAAAACCCCCTGACTGAGAATATTAATCGCAATCGCGCTGCCAATAACCTCCTGAATATCGGAGCCAATCAGTGCCAGCTCAGCCATGACCCACAGCAGCAGCCTCGCCCAATTCGGATACTCCTCGCGGCAGAGCTCCGCCAAGTGCCGCCCCGTCGCCACCCCGAGCCTCGCCGCCAGCATCTGCACTAATAACCCCATAGCGGTGGCCCACAGCAGCAGCCACAGCAGAGAGTAGCCGGCGATGGCCCCCGACTGAAGATCCCCCTCCAGGTTGCCCGGATCGAGGAAGGCTATGCTCATGAGGAATCCCGGTCCGGTGAAGAGCCAGAGCTTCTTCCACGAGAACGGCGGCGCTACGGTGGAGTAATCGTCGGCATCGGCGGACTCGTCGACGCCAATGATGTGGACTTTCTCGTTGTCATCGTAAGCTCGCTCTTCTTCCACTCGCGATTCGAGTAGGGGCTGCTGCGTAGACATTCCTGAATTAAGTTATGTGAGATTGAATTGAGTAAATAGAACAGTGAATTGGATGAGAATGAGAATGAGAAGTGGAACTGGAAAGTTGTTGGAGAGATAGAGGAGAGAGAGAGGGTGGGTAAAAACGATTGGGGGGTTTGTGTTCTTTTATCGTTGAGGACAGTGAGGGGGTCGTCTCATCCAATTCTTTTGCTTGTATTATTTTATTTTATCTATTAAATGGACCCCTTGTTTTATTTATCTATTTTATTATTATTATTTTTCTTTCCATATTAGTAAAAATTCAAGCAAGAGAATACAAAAAAAAAAAATCTTCTTTCATTAAATAAAATTCACTTCATTCCTTAAATTGGGTACTTATTCAATTTTACCTTTTGAGAAATAGCTTTATTTTACATCCTTCTTTAGATTATTATGCACTCAACCGGTCATGATCGGGTGATGCTTCAATCTCGATGATGGTTATGTGAACGTATCGAACATTCTGATCTTATATTTTATGATTTTGGATATGCCGACAATAGGATAGCTGCCGATAAGTTCGTTTGAGTTTTGATTGATGAACTGTAGGCCCAAAAATAAGCTCGTCTTGAGGTGCTTATATGCATTAGACCTTGATTTAATATGATATTATGTATAAGGAGAAATTATAATGTGAAAAACATTATACTTTTGCGCCCATTATAGAGGCGATATCGATATTGAGACTAGGACGTCACCATGTGATGTGAAGTTGGTTAATGCTTTAAGCTGTTTTTAAGTAAAAATTGTTATTGTTCGTAATGTTAGTGCATTAACAACAGTATTCAAAACACTCTCATAAGCTACTTTTCAAATTTGTTAACTTCTGATTATACAAAGCACCCACTGATCAGCTTACCGGCTTCTGCTTATTCTGACTTATTTTAAGCTTCAAAAAGCAGAAACCTACATTCCAAATATTAAAAAAATATTTATACGATGATAAAACTTAGAAATAACTTATTTAAACCGTTTCAAACAGTTCCTATATTGTATTCATGAACAACGTTTACCAAGAGCAAGTTTGTGCGTGCAAGTCCCCTTGGGATGACGTAGTGGTGAAGGTGGGTGGCCCGGGACTGATAGGTTCTAGGTTCAAATCCCACTGGAACCACTATGTGTTGCCTGTCACCTATAGTTAGCCTAGGGTGGTTGAACTCTCCTTTGTAGTTTGCAGGCTACTGCACAAGGAGCGAGGTTTACCCAATGCGCACCAAAGATAGCATTTGCGGGTTTCACGAATAAAAAAAAAAAGTTCGTGCCTGCAAGTCTCTAGGACCAGAAAGAACCCGACCGTAGATGTGGTTAATTACATTCATTATTCATAAATACCTTGGTCCACCCACCTCGAACTAAATCGAAATGTATTAAACTCAAATCAAGAATTAATTACATACGTGTGCGTGTCTTGGCCACTTCAATTGTTGAATAAGAGAATAATTTTGAGATTAATATCACGTAGTCACATTTAAGGTGAGAACTAAAAACCATGCTTAATCATTATATATTTTATGCATAATCCTTATGTTTTTTATGAAAAAAACCTTTAATTTTACATCATGCATAATCTTTATTGTTTTATGCAGAAGACAAAAGTATAAATTTACAGATTTTTTTGCATAAATATATAAGAATTATGCATAAAAGATAGAAGGATTATGCATGGTTCATAGTTCTCATGTTAAATGTGAATTTCACACCAAATTCAAACCCTATATATATATATATATATGGTGTGGATATGAAGAACCCACACTTAATATGAAAATTGCGAACCATGCATAATTCTTATATAATTTATGCATAATCGTTATATATTTTATGCAAAAAATCTATAATTTTACACTTTTGTCCTTCTACTCGCTCTCTCTCTTTTTTTTTTAATTATTATCTCCGCAACAAATTCAATGAAGTAAAGATTATTTTAAAGCTTTTTTATTAATACTTCACACAAAATTTATTAGATTATTATTTTCTTCAAAGTTAACTTTTTTTTAAAATAATTTTCAACCACATAGGCTGACTTATTGATTAATACTATTTGATAGTTCAAATCACGAAAGTCATGATATATCTAAATTATTGATACATATTTTTTTCCTACACTTTATGCCCTCTAGTATCATTGTAGGCGGCGGTGACGTGGCAGCGGACGCCGTGAGTGTGGGAGGCGCGAGCGAGCGTGTGGCAGCGCCGATAACTGCGCATGGTGGCATGGCTGCCTCTAATTCTCGTATCACGACAACTATTTCACTATTTCAAGAGACTATAATTCCAAAACATACTCATCTTTTCCGCATGACGCCACCAACGGATCGTGTCTGATTCGTGAAAGTATATAAAACAGAATCAAATTTCGAATCTTTGGGGCTTCGTCACATGATACATATATTTGAATTTTATGGGAAATATGTAGACATTTTGATGGAGAAATCAACATATAAACGTAAAAGCTTGCAGCTTTAAATTGACCTTGCTTGTTTATTACAAGGAAAGAGAACGTATCGATGGATGATAGATGATGGAGATCACATGTTGGTTATTTATATATTGCATTAATATTTAAAGTGCGAAAAGAATTATTATGAATATATATATATGGAGTGGTTCCCGTGTGAATAACCCGTATCGTGTGAACGTGTGAACACTGCACTTTAAAGACAAATATATTGCACTTTCAAGGTAAATATATTGCACTTTAGTACTGCACTTTAGGTATTGCACTTAAAGACAAATATATTGCACTTTAAGTACTGCACTTTAAAATACAGTATCTTTGTCTTTAAAGTGCAGTATATTTATCTTTAAAGTATAGTGTTCACAGATTCACTCAATAACAGACTGTTCACATTTGAACCTCCACATATATATATATATATATATATATATATATATATATGTTGGTCCGGAGACGAAAAGTCAGGTGTAGAGGGGGGGGGTGAATACACACGAGCTCGTTTCTTTTTCTCAGTGAAGGTCAGCTGAAGCTGATGTTTGCAACTGATGAACAGTGCCAAGTAAGCTTTCGATCACTGGGGTCAAAGTGAGTCAGCTTCTGAGCTTTTCTACTGACTGATGTCAGTATTACGAAACTCAATCGGAGACTGTAGTGCGGATAAGTGTTAGGCCCGGATTCGTCTCTTTTGAAAACGCGTTTTAGCAAGTTAAATCTTTTGGCTGTGCACTTTATAAAATACGTTTTATGCAAGCTTATGATTTTCAAGTCAGTTGAATGCTATGCAATAAAACAGTAAAAGAACACAAGCGATTTAACGTGGTTCGGATACGCAAGATCCTACGTCCACGGCCCCGAACAAGGCGAGAGAACTTGTTGATTATTCTCGAGCAAGCCTCAGCAGGGATATCCGTGTCTGGACGGTTCTCTCTAAGTTATAGTCCTTAGCGACTTTACAATCCAAACCTAAGTTTAGAAGGGAGGGAATATTCTCCAACTGAGAAGGAGTTCTTACAACAAGAACAATTCACTAAATGTGAACTCCTTCGGATCTAAGCTATGAATTTAGCAATGAGCTTAGTCTAGAGAAGAAAGGGATCAAAGAGCTCTAGAGAGATGAACTACAAGAAGTGTTCTATGAAAACTAGTTCGTCTCTGGATAAGCTTGAAGGTTCTAGAGCGTTGTGAGCTTGAATGATTTCCCTTGATTTCGCGTATATTCCTTTCTCTCTGTGAAATCTTCAAATCCTTCTCTATTTATAGTTGTGAGTTGTGGCATATGTCCGTTGGAGACGACGATGCCACGTGTCACAAGCGTCCAAAGAAAACGGCCACTTTTCAACTTTGTTGCAGCATGGTAGTTAATGCACTGTTCATGAGAGCAGCTTTACTGTGTAGAGTAGGTAAGCGTTGTCGGCTTCTCATTGGTCGAGGTTTGTAGTTGGTGAGTGTCAGAGTTGACCGTTCAAACTACCTCGTATGTCTTCTGCTGAACATTTGAAGGGACTTTAAGTGCTTTGGGTCGCTTTTCGTCGGGACTGATGTAGATCGGAAAGTCTGTCTTCTTCGGCCGAGTCGTCGACCGATAAAGTGAGCTTCGATAGTCGGTTGGTCGATCGCGAAGGTATACCGCTTGCACCTGGTTCTTCTACCGATGACCATCGCCTTGTAGAGAATGCTTCTACCGAGGTCCGGTCGCTGATGCGGGATCTTTAACCGAGTTTGATATCGCTGCCGACGAAGAATGCAAGCGATTACACCGATGACGTGGGGTTTCGAAAAGTATCTTCATCGGAAGATCGGTTCAACAACTACCCCGCATGGGACTTAGACAAAATAATAAGCATTACATCAAGTCTAACCTATACATCGCCTAATCCTATCGACACACTAATCTATCGATATCGGCTCGGTTTTGGGATCTTCAATTCCATAGTACTACTATGATTTCCCCCAATTTCTTTTAACCCTAGAACAGTTGAGTATCAATCTACTGACTCATATCCAACAATTTCCCCCTAATTGATGATGCCAAAACCTCTATACTCTAACATCTATCAAAGATACTGTCCTACTGACAACAATTTCCCCCTTCAAACGTCTGAGGAAAAACTGATAATCATAAACGAACTTCAGCAGGGGAGAGAATGGCAAGATCAGAGAAACTGATGTGAGTGTGTGTCAGATCACTTAGTGATCAGTTGTGTAAACATAAAGTAAAAGGCTGAAAGACAATGAGTAATTGTCTAGCAAGCAGAGGAACTGATATATATATCAAGAATTACAGAGTTCCTAATGCTATTACAAAAGATGAGAAAGAGAAAATCACTGCTGCTGCTTCTTGAACTTCTGCGTCTTCTTCTTGAAGTCAGTGGATTTCTCCTCGGGAGGATCAAGTAATAGTATTTATATACTCTAGCTCGAATCTCCTGGATCTCCAAGTTATCATCTGGCCTTTCAGGGAGCAGGCTCAGACTGTAGGCGGCTTCCTCCACTTCTCTTTCTATGTCCTTAGTGCTCGCAGATCCATTAGCAAGTCTCGGCGGTGGAATACGCTCGGAAAGTCGGGGCACGGAAGGTTATATTCTGTGATTCCATGACTTGCTTCAGCCGTTCACTGAATTCAACATCAAATCTCGTAACCAACTCCTCAAAGAGCTGATCGGCTGAGCAGTCGAGTGGGTAAATGCGCCATACGTAGTAGCCTTTGATAAAAACTTCTTTCAATCTCTCCCAATGTTCATTCATATCAGCCGGCACCCACTTATCCACATGCTGAATCGGTTGTTGCTTGATGTGGGGGCCCCTGATGAACTTAGATCCTCTCGGGATCCGCCTTCTCGGATCACGCTCGGTTTAAAGGATAATCTTCGCACTTTCTCCGGATCAGCCCATCCTTTTCTTTTCTCGGAGCGCGGCTGCTCTCTTGTCTCCATGTCGCCTAGATAGTCCGGCGAGCACCGCCTCCCACGTTGCTTGATCTTCGCTATCTGCGCGCAGCGTATGAGTCGTAAAGGGTTGACTGCGCGCAGTAGCCGGGGTATCGGTTGTTGAAGAAGCCTTGGCGTATTCTTCTTGAGCTTTCTTCTTCTCGCTCTTCAACCGTCCCGATTACCTTCTTCTTACCTCTCGCCTCTTACTGCCTTGCCCCTTAGGCTTTTTGGCCGCCTCACCGCTTCTTCTAATCTCCGCTCATGATCAAGTTTGTCCCTGCACTGTTGGGCGACTACGAGGTCGAAGGCCTCCCCGCTCCGCTTTTGATTTAAATTTTCGGACCGGGGGAGGAAGGGAGGAGATTTTAAGCAGCGCCTCCTTCCCCGGCCCTGCGGTAGCCGTTGTGACTCTTCTTCTTCTCGCCGGCTCGTCTAAGAACCGAGCGATCTCTTGTATATGTGCAGCAAGAAGAGGAGATGGGGGTGGCTTGTAATGGAAATTCAAGGAGAAGTACCTCGTTAGTATTGTCTTTTGCTCGAGCGGCCGAGACTTCTTCGCTTGAGTAGAGGGTCCTTCCTCCCGTGCCTTTTCCCTTTGAGTCCGTGAGGGTCCTTCAACCGTGGAGGGTCCTTCCTCCCCGTACCTTCTCGCTAAGAAGCGGTACATCACCGTCCCCATCACTCCTTCATCCATTCTCTCACTTCCTTCTCCCTTACTACCTTCCCCCTTACTACCTTCCCCCTTTTTGGCATCAAGCAATAAGTCCAAGGGAGGTACGGAGTTCTTTCACTTCTTCGACCACTTTGGCAATAGAAACTTTGACTTCATCAACAACAGTCGTATCGAAGTCGGATACCACACCGGTGTAGCCATGCCACCAGTTCTTGCTCTTGCCAATTTCGCATGGGCCGAGCGGCCGATTCTTTGCGAAGGTGCGAGCAGAGCCGCATCATGGGATTCGCTCATCTCTTTCGAATCGTCTTGAGAGCCTCGGCTTGTTGTTTAATGGCCGTTTGGAGAGAGGTGGTAGCCAGCTTATTACGCTCATCCATCTCGAGCTTGAATGCTTTCGAGGGCCGTAGTCGGCTCTTGTGAGAAAGATAGGCGCCGAGCTTCAAGAAGCCGCCGACTCGAGCTTGCGAGATCAATTTTCGGGCGCCTAGAGCCTCGCTCGATCATCTTCTTCTCGATCAGCCGAGAAGGAGCCTCTTGTGGTTTGAAGACGTCGGCGTAAAAGTTTGTTCGAGCGTTCGATCCGCGCCTTTGTATACTTCTCCCATTTAATGTGTACATCTTTGGCGAGAAGGCGATTTTTCTCTCCCTTGGCGTCCGATCGCCTTGTTGATCGCCTTTGAGGACACGGAACCTATTGGTTGTATCTCGATAGGAGCTTGTTCCGAGCCTCTTTTCGGAGAACGTGAGAAGTTGCTCCCTTGAGTACTTAGGAGCATTAGGAGCCTCACTAGATGTAGCAGTGGTGGTGATGAGCTCTTCTCACTGGGAGTTTGTCCCTCGCCAGAATCTCCCATTCTCGCATCCTTGGGTGCCTCGTCCTTCTCCTTATCATCATCTCCCTTATCGCCAGGAGGAGAAGGGGGCGGGGGAGTGTTGCCTGGAGCGGATTCCCTCGGCTTAGCAAGTAGAGCATAGCAGCTCGTAAATCTTCAAAACAACCCGCATCGGGCCGGCTCGCCAAAGCCTATGGCATTCTGCAGCCTCTTGCTCCTCGGCCAACAACTCGGCCCCCCGATCGATTCTTTGAAAAGTCTATGAGAATGTCCCAAAGGCAGAATCTCAAGTAGCATATGAGCGCGTGCCCCGATGGCAATCTCTATCAAGTCCGCGTGCCCAGCGATTTTGGGTATCGGCTCGTGAATTTCAACCGTAGCACGGGCACGAGTGGAATCGGTGGTGTTCCACTCAAGCAAATGGCTCCTCGGCCGGTATTCTCGTTGTCCGACCGGGTTTCCTGAGCTGATTATCTCGAACCTTATCCTTCGTAGTAGCTCCTTCTATTCCAAAGATTCGAATCCCGGATCTCGCTCGAGAGGAGGTGAAGCGGTGAGTTGACGCTAGTATGGCCGGCCGGCTGAGCAACAATGACCTCGGCAGGTCGAGTCTTGGCCAATCTCCTCTTCTTTGGCACTTGTATTGATGGGGGCAGAGCTGACGCTGCTCTCTTAGGCTCAGGCGGCCCCTTGCCTATGGATTTCTCAGCTCCAGCCTTCGTCTGGAATTTGATAGATTTCTTGTCAAAGTACTTGGAGTCCTCAAAAGCCGAGTTCTCAAAAGCCGAGTTCCTTCCGAACCATGCTTTCTATCGTAACGTACATCTTTGTTCCGAATAGAAGTTTACCCACACCGGCTATCCTCCTCTCGCCAGCTGGGTAATGTGGTGAACTTTTGAGCTCGTGCCTTCATCTCGAGTAGTATAATACTCGACCCAGTTCACTTCAATCCCATCGTCTATTGCCATCATCACCTGAATCCTTGGTTTGGACAAGTTGATCATACGATCCAATTGAACTTGTCGGAATGTGCGATACCGCGTAAGCTAGACCTCTCGCATCGAGGTAGCAATGCATTCCTCGGGAGAGCTGTTTTGAACGCCACATCCTTGCGTCTACGTAATTTCGCACATATGCGTTGATCTCCTTCTCCTTGTATCCAATCGGAGAAATGCCGGAGTTGGGAAGATCGAATGAAAGACCTAGAGCATCTTGAATACTGAAGGTATGAACAACTGACTCCCACTCATCTTGGTCGACTTCCTTCTGATAAGAGAAAGACGATTCCTCTCCTCCCGACGCTAGAGATTTCCAGTTGAAATAAACTTCAGCGACCTGTCGAGGGAGATAAGCACGGGGGTGCTTCGAAACCAGCATCTCCAACCCTGAACGCTCCAAAGCGTCAAACACGGGTTCAAGGAAAGAGGTCTCCACTTGGCGGAAGGCCAAAGTAGGCTCAAACAAAATCCTGGAAGCCACAATCTCCTCAATGTTATCTGGTGTTTGAACGTTCGCCATTGAAATCTGCAAAAACAACATATTAGCACTTGAAAATAGAGTAAGTTAGTAGTTGCTAGAAGATATCTGATACATTACCGTGTATAAGAGCTTTAAGAGATGCGAAAGCAAAGTTGTTTAAGAGATTTGGATAAGAAAACAGATTTGCGAGATAAGCTCTTGAGAATATGAAAAATGGCGAAAAGTGAGGAGTTGATGGAAGATGAAAGATTTTGTATATTAAGCTTGATCTTTAGTTTGAATCGCACGGTTCAAATTTAATCTTTCAAAATCAAGGGGCGGCTAAGATTAAATGTTATAAATAGGAATGATTACAATAGCCACCAATATTATAGATATACGTAATAAAGGTAATGGAGAAGACATACGCATTAAATGCGCGACGAGAGAGCATTAATTACGCAGCGAGGGGTCCCGCCGACCTTTCCTTGAACCTTAAACATAATAAATGGCAAGGAATAAATGCTCCTTAACAACCGAATGTAAGCGATCGATGCATTAAATGCGGCATGCTTCGAACAAATTAAGTAACGATACTACGCAAACCTCTTCACCGAACTTATCACCGGTTACCATCATTTATCGGGAGGATGGTTGTGCTGATGACCATGTTCCCCCCTTGCCGTGTACAGAGTGTGTCTCTCCCAACCGAGTCATCTGTACTAAGTTTTCTCGACCTGTCGTGCCGATTCCATACCGATACCAATTGTTGCTAAGTATATCATTATCGGTAGTCGGCTTCTACCGACTTGTCTCGCAGGGATCTAGCGAGACCTAACTCAACCGATAGTTCTCTCGAACCTCGTTCTCGCCTAGTGGTTTGGTCAAGTATATTCGCCCTTTGCTTGTCGGTATGGATTTTCTCCATCCCGATGTCCTTCTTTTCGACATGGTCTCCGATGAAGTGGTGTCGGATATCCACGTGCTTGCATCTCGGTATGTAGAACCGGGTTCGAAGTTATAGCTATTGACCTGGTGGAGTCACGTAGATGGGCACTTCATCCCGAGTTATACCATAATCTCTCAATTGTTGTCGAAGCCAAAGGATCCCGGGCACAAGCAACTTCCTCGCAGCCATGTACTCGGCTTCGGTAGTGGACGTAGCTACCGAGTGCCGTTTCTTTGAAAACCACGATATCGCCTTGCCGCCTAGGAACCGACATGTTCCCGAAGTTGATTTTCGATCTATCCCGCATCCCGCATAATCGGCATCGGAATAACTCGTCGGCATTAGATTATCATCGCAGGATACCATAACCCAAAGATCGGGTGTTCCTTTTAGATATCGCAGAATCTTCTTCGCCGAGTCTAGATGACTTCGCTTGGGATTCGCCTCGAAATCTTGCGCATACACCTACATCATAAGTTATGTCGAGTCGGCTAGTCGTTAAATAAAGTAAAGAACCAATAATAGCTCTATAATCGTAGAGTTAACGTAAGCTCCCTCTTTGTCTAGATCGATTTTAAAGTTCGTGTTCATGGGGATCTTGACCGGCTTGCTTTGGAATCACAACCGAATCTTTTGAGAAGATCTCGAGTGTATTTGGCTTGATTGATGAAGATTCCTTCGACTGATTGTTTTACTTGAAATCCAAGGAAATAATTCATCTCTCCCATCATGGACATCTCGAATTTCTCCTTCATCATCTTCTCGAACCGCCGACATATGACTTCGTTTCGCAGCCGAAAATGATGTCGTCCACGTAGATTTGCACCAGTAGAATGTCATCTTTCGACTTTATGCCGAATAGGGTGCGATCTACCGTCCCCTTTTGAAAACCTTTATGAAGTAGAAAGTCGATAGGGTATCATACCAAGCCCCGGGTGCTTGTTTTAACCCATACGTAGCTTTCCTAAGTCTCGTACACTGATGTCCCCGCCGAAAGCCGGGCGGTTGTTCCACGTAGACTTCTTCCTTCAGCACGCCGTTCGTAAAAGCCGACTTCACATCCATCTCGATATACCTTAAATCCCCGATGTGTTGCATAAGCTAGGAAAAGACGAATGGCTTCCAATCCGGCGACCGGAGCAAATGTTTCATCAAAGTCAATTCCCTCTCGCCCGATCGTATCCTTTAGCAACTAGTCGAGCTTTATTTCGACAATGACGTTGTTTTCATCTCGCTTGTTCTTGAAGACCCACTTAGTTCCAATCACGTGCCGATGTCTCAGGTCCGTCGACAAGCTCCCAAACTTCATTTCGACGAACCGGTTCGACTCTTCTTGCATAGCAATAACCTGGGCCAAGATCTTTAAGTGCGTCCTCTATCGATCGAGGTTCTTCTCAGAGACGTAAAACAAGAGTAAAGTGAGCTTTCTCCTTGACTTAATCTTGATCTCGTCCTTATAGTTGCCGATGGATCTCCAATGATAAGATCTCGAAGAATGAGCATCGAGCCACGAACGCCCGAGTCGGGCTTCTTCTTCGATACTACTTCGCACGCCGTAGGTGTATTAGGCATTTCGCGAAGTAATGCGTTTCCGTGACCGTAGTAATTCAAGAAGAAGGTTAGGATCTACCGAGTTTCCTGTGTTCGGGAGGCATTTAGCTCGAGAACATTAATCGTTCCCCCCCGAGTTTATATTCTCGGTAGAGGTCTCGTCTACCACAGGGGCTTCCTCATCGACCGAAGTTACCCGTTGTTGATTCTGTTCGATAGAATCAACTAGGTTAGCTACATTGCTTGTTGGGCCGAGTCCGAATTTCTTCATCTTCTCGACTCATCATCCCAACAATGCTCGGATCTTTTCGCCTTTGTCATTTAGTCCGAGATCCCGTAGCTTGCCGCCGACATCCTCGTTGTTTGACTTTGTAACTTTCCCCGTTCTCGGCAACAAATTCATCAAAAACAACATGAGGGCTTTCCTCCACGCAAAGAGTTCGATAGTTAAAAACTCGAAGGCTTTATCGACTCGGGAGTATCCTAAGAATACTCCTTGATCGATTTGCTATCAAAGACCTTCAACCGATCTTTCCCATTGTTGTGGATAAAGCAAGGACAAATCGAAAACATGAAAATGAGAAATAGAAGGAATTCTCCCTTTCCACGCTCGTAAGGCGTCTTCATGTGTTGCTCGTGTCAGTAGTGAGCGATTCTCGAGTGTAACAGAGCGGTGTCGGCAGCATCGCCCCAAAACTTTGAGGGTAGTCCGGGAATCTGCGAGGAGCGTTCTTGCCGCTTCTTTGAGTGTTCTCGTTCTTACGTTCAAGCAAGTCCGTTCGGCCGAGGGGTGCGCGCAGCTGATGTCTCGTGCCGAATTCCCTCTTTATCGCAAAGATGTCTTAACTACCGAGTTTAGAAACTCGTTCCTCCGTCTCGAGCGTATCTTCTTAATCTTGATGTTCTTTTCCACACCGAAGTTTCTTCGAGTAGATTAGGTAACTCGGCCCGAACATCGATTTGTTGGCGATGAAGATGACCCAAGTATATCTCGAGTAGTCGTCTATGACGACGAGGGCATACTTCTTGCCTCTTATAGTCACCGGAGAGACCGGCCCGAATAAGTCCATGTGAAGGTACCGAAGGATTCCATCGCTGGAAGGTGACGGAATAGGTGGATTGCCACTCTTTGTTTGCTTTCCCTTCGTGCACGCTTCACAATTTCTCGTCTTTGATAAACGATTCGTTGGGCGCCCTCCGACTTTAGAGTTCTTGACTAGCTTGTTCATGGTTTTGAAGTTCAAAGTGGCCGAGTCTCTTGTGCCATAGCCAACCCGACTTGTCACCTCGATTTGGTCTCGTGCGAGCAAGCAAGCCTCGTGTTCTCGCGGTTTTCCAATTTGCAACATAGATGTTCTTCCTCCGCGATCCCGACAACACTCGTTTTCCCCGTAGATTTGTCAACAATATCACGTAAAACCAGGCACAAAGATTACTCGTTAAGATTATCACGTAATTGATCGATCGAAAGGAGATTATGTTGAAGTCCTTCAACATATGTTACTCTTGGAACCGTGGCGAGCCCCAATGTTCGGCGTTCCGTATCCCCTTGTGTAGCCTTTGGAATTGTCACCGAATTCACTCGGGACCATCTTCTTGTACGTAGTTGGTCGCCAGTGCTCTTCCGGTAAGTCATGTGTCTCGAGCGACCGCCGTCCACTATCCACGGGTCCTTATGCACCTGCAAAACAGAGGCATTTTTAGGTACCCTTTGGTTCGCTTGGGTCCTTACGAGTTAGTGGGTGATTTCGGAACCCGGGATCTGTCTCGGGACCTTAGAAGTTCCAGACTTCTTCTTCAAACCTTATCGCCTTTCTTCTCCACGAGGACTTGGAGATACCGACTTTCTCGCTGATAATTTTGGGTTCGGGAGCTTTCTTCTTCTCGAGTCTTAGCGCTTCTCCCGACCCCGGGCTCATAGTAGTACGAGCCGCGTACCGAGCCGGTGCTCATACAATGGCTCCTTGTATCGTTTCGCCCATCCGACCTTCTTGGTTCCCCCCCGAATTTGATCGCGGTGTCCCGGGGCCGGAACCTTTGGTCACCGCTTGTTGCTACTCGGCCGAGGTGTAATTATTTTTCGTTTGTTTTTCGCCCGAGGTGTGGTGTCGCAGCCTTGCACCTTTCCTCCGACGAACCTATCGGCCCGGGGTTGCTCGAGCTTTTGGAGGTAGAAGCTTCGTGGATATAGCCTAGGCCTTCTTTCACGGAATTTGGCCGTTGTGCTCTAAGCATGCTTTCAAGCTTCTCCTTCGCTCCCGTGTATTGTTCGGCCATCAAACCTCTCCGCACTTCGTCACTCTTCTCGAGTGAGTCATAGTCATTCCCGCACGTCCGTGAGCTTCGACCGAGCTTGGCTATTTCGGTCTCTTTCTCGAATTGTCCTTGGTCGAACCGAGATCTCGAGTCTCTTGAAGCCGAGACTTAGTCATAAGAGATTCAATCTCTTCCTTGAGTCTCGCAACTAGATCCACTGACTCAGTAGAGACCCGACAATCGAAGAAAGTCTCCGATTCTCGGCCTTTACCTGTTCAAGTTCCCGGATGGTTCTGCTTGAACTCTCTCGCTCAACCGAATCTGTTCCTCTAGCAGCATCATCGTAGGCTTGTACCACATCTAGAGGATCATCTCGTGACCGAGCACGTGTCTTGTGTGCTGTGTGAAGAAGAGGTAATAATGCGTTTAGAATTTACCTCGCCTCTTCTCTCGGCCATCGACAGTATTCGGCCGACTCATCGAGAACCGTCTTTGCGACCTCAATCGCGACGAACGCGGCTTCGTCTTCGAAGAATACATGAATGTATCCTCCTCAATTGAGTTGTCGGATATCTCTCCGGCTATATAGGCCCGCCGTCTCTCGGCGAATTTCTTTCTCCCGGCTCGCCGTTCTCGCTCTTTGAGCACCGAGAGTTCGGGACAATCGTACCGATAGTGTCCCTCCTTCTTGCAGCTTGTAGCAGTGTAGATGTTCTCGCCGCTCTTACCACCGAGTCTTTAGACGGACCGGAAAGCAGACTCCGATTTCCCGCATTCAGCAGAAGGATTAGATTCTTCTTTCTTATGATAGTCTTTCTTACCCGAGGAAGAATCTCGGTTGTATTTCCTCGCCTTTTCGACTCTCTCCTTTTCCCTCTCGATATTTGAGAGCCATCGGTGCTAGCCGGTCGTGGCCTCGAAGTCTCGGAAGACTTTGCTATCGATGTGGCCACGCTTTGCTTGAGGAAATAGGCTTGGCTCCAGTATTGGCCGATCGTTGCCTTGAAGGCGTGGTCGAACCGTGTGTCACCGGAGCGCTTAAGCACTTTTGGGGTAGGCTATGCTCGAATTCCTCCGATTTTAATTCGAAAATATAACATCGGGAGTTAGAGCATTTAGATCGGAGCGACGTAAATAAGTAGCAAATGGAAGCCACTTCGTCGGGGCAACGCTCTCAAGATCTTGGTGTTCATCTCCTTGTTGGTGAACGACCTCCCCGCACCATTGATGACATTGACTTGATTGGTGAATCGACACTCGGCTCGTCAATGGTTTCAAGTAGGCTCCATTGCAAAGGCGTCGAACTTCACGAAGCTCTAGCTCGAGCTTGTTTTCTTTGATCTCGAGGGGTTCCATGGCTCAAGCATGCCCAAGGCGTCCCATAGCTCTTTCGCCGTTTTGCAATCTTGTACCCTTCCGAGATGTGAGTCACCGAGCGTAGTCGGTATGGCATTACGTGCAACTCGGTCAAGGTTGTGCAACTTCTTTTCTTCGAGCGTGAAGGCGCATTTGTCTTTGGGAACCTTAGCACCCGCTTGTGCTCCCACGCCTCCTCCAAAGAAGCAAATACTACGTTGTCGATCATGGGAATGATCGGCCCCGACTCTAGGACATCTCGACATGCCGTCGTGGAGTGACGTTAGGTGTGCCTCCATACGTACGCGCCATACCGTGTAGTTCTCTATTGAGAACATCGGTACCATCCTAATACCCGACATATCGGACATTGTAAGAGTAAGAGTATAAGGATGCCGAAAAGATGCTTATGCAAAGTGAAAACGGTTTTCGGGATCGGTCCGAGAGGACCAAGTATTTCGTAACCGGCGATCGGTTGAACACCGTGTGCTCGATACCAATTGTTGGTCCGGGAGACGAAAAGTCGTGTGTAGAGGGGGGGGGTGAATACACCGAGCTCGTTTCTTTTTCTCGGTGAAGGTCACCAAGCCGATGTTTGCAATCGATGAACAATGCCGCAAGTAAGCCTTCGATCACTGGGTCAAAGTGAGTCGCCTTCGAGCTCTTCTACCGACCGATGTCGGTATTACGAAACTCGGCCGGAGACCGTAGTGCGGATAAGTGTTAGGCCCGGATTCGTCTCTTTTGAAAACGCGTTTTAGCAAGTTAAATCTTTTGGCCGTGCACTTTATAAAATACGTTTTATGCAAGCTTATGATTTTCAAGTCGGTTGAATGCTATGCAATAAAACAAGAAAAGAACACAAGCGATTTAACGTGGTTCGGATACGCAAGATCCTACGTCCACGGCCCCGAACAAGGCGAGGAGAACTTGTTGATTATTCTCGAGCAAGCCTCGCAGGGATATCGTGCAACTCGGACGGTTCCCTCTAAGTTATAGTCCTTAGCGACTTTACAATCCAAACCTAAGTTTAGAAGGGAGGGAATATTCTCCAACTGAGAAGGAGTTCTTACAACAAGAACAATTCACTAAATGTGAACTCCTTCGGATCTAAGCTATGAATTTAGCAATGAGCTTAGTCTAGAGAAGAAAGGGATCAAAGAGCTCTAGAGAGATGAACTACAAGAAGTGTTCTATGAAAACTAGTTCGTCTCTGGATAAGCTTGAAGGTTCTAGAGCGTTGTGAGCTTGAATGATTTCCCTTGATTTCGCGTATATTCCTTTCTCTCTGTGAAATCTTCAAATCCTTCTCTATTTATAGTTGTGAGTTGTGGCATATGTCCGTTGGAGACGACGATGCCACGTGTCACAAGCGTCCAAAGAAAACGGCCACTTTTCAACTTTGTTGCAGCAGGGCAGTTAATGCACCGTTCATGAGAGCAACTTTTACCGTGTAGAGTAGGTAAGCGTTGTCGGCTTCTCATTGGTCGAGGTTTGTAGTTGGTGAGTGTCAGAGTTGACCGTTCAAACTACCTCGTATGTCTTCTGCTGAACATTTGAAGGGACTTTAAGTGCTGGGTCGCTTTCTGTCGGATACAGTAGACTGGAAAGTCTGTCTTCTTCGGCTGAGTCGTCTGACTGATAAAGTGAGCTTCGATAGTCGGTTGGTCGATCGCGAAGGTATACCGCTTGCACCGGTTCTTCTACCGATGACCATCGCCTTGTAGAGAATGCTTCTACCGAGGTCCGGGCCGCTGATGCGGGATCTTTAACCGAGTTTGATATCACCGCCGACGAAGAATGCAAGCGATTACACCGATGACGTGGGGTTATGAAAAGTATCTTCATCGGAAGATCGGTTCAACAACTACCCCGTACGAGGACTTAGACAAAATAATAAGCATTACATCAAGTCTAACCTATACATCGCCTAATCCTATCGACACACTAATCTACCGATATCGGCTCGGTTTTGGGATCTTCAATTCCATAGTACTACTATGATTTCCCCCAATTTCTTTTAACCCTAGAACACTCGAGTATCAATCTACCGACTCATATCCAATAATTTCCCCCTAATTGATGATGCCAAAACCTCTATACTCTAACATCTATCAAAGATATCGCCCTATCGACAACAATTTCCCCCTTCAAACGCCTCGAGGAAAAACCGATAATCATAAACGAACTTCAGCAGCGAGAGAATGGCAAGATCGAGAAACCGATGTGAGTGTGTGTCGATCACTTAGTGATCGGTTGTGTAAACATAAAGTAAAAGGCCGAAAGACAATGAGTAATTGTCTAGCAAGCGGAGGAACCGATATATATATCAAGAATTACGGAGTTCCTAATGCTATTACAAAAGATGAGAAAGAGAAAATCATCTGCTCGCTGCTTCTTGAACTTCTGCGTCTTCTTCTTGAAGTCGTGGATTTCTCCTCGGGAGGATCCGTGTAATAGTATTTATATACTCTAGCTCGAATCTCCCGGATCTCCAAGTTATCATCCGGCCTTTCGTGGAGCGAAGCTCGGATCGTAGGCGGCTTCCTCCACTTCTCTTTCTATGTCCTTAGTGCTCGGCAGCCCATTAGCAAGTCTCGGCGGTGGAATACGTCGGAAAGTCGGGGCACGGAAGGTTATATTCTCGTGATTCCATGACTTGCTTCAGCCGTTCACCGAATTCAACATCAAATCTCGTAACCAACTCCTCAAAGAGCTGATCGGGCCGAGCAAGCCGAGTGGGTAAATGCGCCATACGTAGTAGCCTTTGATAAAAACTTCTTTCAATCTCTCCCAATGTTCATTCATATCAGCCGGCACCCACTTATCCACATGCTTTGAATCGGTTGTTGCTTGATGTGGGGGCCCCCGATGAACTTAGATCCTCTCGGGATCCGCCTTCTCGGATCACTCCGGTTTAAAGGATAATCTTCGCACTTTCTCCGGATCGCCCATCCTTTTCTTTTCTCGGAGCGCGGCCGCTCTCTTGTCTCCATGTCTCGCTAGATAGTCCAGGCGAGCACCGCCTCCCACGTTGCTTGATCTTCACGCTATCGCGCGCAGCGTATGAGTCGTAAAGGGTTGACTCTGCGCGTAGAGGCCGGGGTATCGCTTGTTGAAGAAGCCTTGGCGTATTCTTCTTGAGCTTTCTTCTTCTCGCTCTTCAACCGTCCCGATTACCTTCTTCTTACCTCTCCCTCTTACGCCTTGCCCTTAGGCTTTTTGGCCGCCTCCACCGCTTCTTCTAATCTCCGCTCATGATCAAGTTTGTCCTGGCACTGTTGGGCGACTCGAGGTCGAAGGCCTCCCTCGCTCCGCTTTTGATTTAAATTTTCGGACCGGGGAGGAAGGAGGAGATTCAAGAGCGCCTCCTTCCCCGGCCTCTGCGGCAGCTGTTGTGACTCTTCTTCTTCTGCTGGCTCGTCTAAGAACTGAGCGATCTCTTGTATATGTGCAGCAGAAGAGGAGATGGGGGTGGCTTGTAATGGAAATTCAAGGAGAAGTACCTCGTCGGCATTGTCTTTTCGCCCGAGCGGCCGAGACTTCTTCGGCCCGAGTAGAGGGTCCTTCCTCCCGTGCCTTTTCCCTTTGAGTCCGTGAGGGTCCTTCGACCGTGGAGGGTCCTTCCTCCCGTACCTTCTCGCTAAGAAGCGGTACATCACCGTCCCCATCACTCCTTCATCCATTCTCTCACTTTCTTCTCCCTTACTACCTTCCCCCTTACTACCTTCCCCCTTTTTGGCATTAGCAATAAGTCCAAGGGAGGTACGGAGTTCTTTCACTTCTTCAGCCACTTTGGCAATAGAAACTTTGACTTCATCAACAGTCGTATCGAAGTCAGATACCACACTGGTGTAGCCATGCCGACCCAGCTTCTTGCTTTTGCTCGAATTTCGCAGGCCGAGCGGCTGATTCTTTGCGAAGGTGCAGCAGAGCTGCATCATGGGATTCGCTCATCTCTTTCTGAATCGTCTTGAGAGCCTCAGCTTGTTGTTTAATGGCTGTTTGGAGAGAGGTGGTAGCCAGCTTATTACGCTCATCCATCTGAGCTTGAATGCTTTCGAGGGCCAGAGTCAGCTCTTGTGAGAAAGATAGGCGCTGAGCTTCAAGAAGCTGCTGACTCTGAGCTTGCAGATCAATTTTCTGGGCAGCTAGAGCCTGCTCGATCATCTTCTTCTCGATCAGCCGAGAAGGAGCCTCTTGTGGTTTGAAGACGTCGGCAGTAAAAGTTTGTTCGAGCGTTCGGCCCGCGCCTTTGTATACTTCTCCCATTTAATGTGTACATCTTTGGCGAGAAGGCGATTTTTCTCTCCTTGGCGTCTGATCGCCTTGTTGACTGCCTTTGAGGACACGGAACCTATTGGTTGTATCTGATAGGAGCTTGTTCCGAGCCTCTTTTCGGAGAACGTGAGAAGCTGCTCCCTTGAGTACTTAGGAGCATTAGGAGCCTCACTAGATGTAGCAGGTGGTGGTGATGAGCTCTTCTCACGGGGAGTTTGTCCCTCAGCAGAATCTCCCATTTCTGCATCCTTGGGTGCCTCGTCCTTCTCCTTATCATCATCTCCCTTATCGCCAGGAGGAGAAAGGGGGCGGGGGAGTGTTGCCTCGGAGCGGATTCCCTCTCGGCTTAGCAAGTAGAGTATAGCAGCTCGTAAATCTTCAAAACAACCCGGATCGGCGGGCTCGCCAAAGCCTATGGCATTCTCGCAGCTCTTGCTCCTCGGCCAACAACTCGCCCCCCGATTGATTCTTTGAAAAGTCTATGAGAATGTCCCAAAGGCAGAATCTCGGTAGCATATGAGCGCGTGCCCCGATGGCAATCTCTATCAAGTCCGCGTGCCCGGCGATTTTGGGTATCGGCTCGTGAATTTCAGCCGTAGCACGGGCACGAGTGGAATCGGTGGTGTTCCACTCTCAGCAAATGGCTCCTCGGCCGGTATTCTCGTTGTCCGACCGGGTTTCCTGAGCCTGATTATCTCGAACCTTATCCTTCGTAGTAGCTCCTTCTATTCCAAAGATTCGAATCCCGGATCTCGCTCGAGAGGAGGTGAAGCGGGAGTTGACGCTAGTATGGCCGGGCCGGCCGAGCAACGATGACCTCAGCAGGTCGAGTCTTGGCCAATCTCCTCTTCTTTGGCACTTGTATTGATGGGGGCGAGGAGCCGACGCTGCTCTCTTAGGCTCGAGCGGCCCCTTGCCTATGGATTTCTCGGCTCCGGCCTTCGTCCGGAATTTGATAGATTTCTTGTCAAAGTACTTGGAGTCCTCAAAAGCTGAGTTCTCAAAAGCTGAGTTCCTCTGAACCATGCTTTCTATCAGAACAGACATCTTTGTTCCGAATAGAAGTTTACCCACACTGGCTATCCTCCTCTCGCCAGTGGGTAATGTGGTGAACTTTTGAGCCTGTGCCTTCATCTGAGTAGTATAATACTCGACCCAGTTCACTTCAATCCCATCGTCTATTGCCATCATCAGTTGAATCCTTGGTTTGGACAGTTGATCATACGATCCAGCTGAACTTGTCAGAATGTGCGATACCGCGTAAGCTAGACCTCTGTACTGAGGTAGCAACAGATTCCTCGGGAGAGCTGTTTTGAACGCCACATCCTTGCGTCCACAGAATTTCTGCACATATGCGTTGATCTCCTTCTCCTTGTATCCAATCGGAGAAATGCCGGAGTTGGGAAGATCGAATGAAAGACCTAGAGCATCTTGAATACTGAAGGTATGAACAGCTGACTCCCACTCATCTTGGTCGACTTCCTTCTGATAAGAGAAAGACGATTCCTCTCCTCCCGACGCTAGAGATTTCCAGTTGAAATAAACTTCGCCGAATTGCCGAGGGAGATAAGCACGGGGTGCTTCGAAACCAAGCATCTCCAACCCCCGAACGCTCCAAAGCGTCAAACACGGGTTCAAGGAAAGAGGTCTCCACTTGGCGGAAGGCCAAAGTAGGCTCAAACAAAATCCTGGAAGCCACAATCTCCTCAATGTTATCTGGTGTTTGAACGTTCGCCATTGAAATCTGCAAAAACAACATATTAGCACTTGAAAATAGAGTAAGTTAGTAGTTGCTAGAAGATATCTGATACATTACCGTGTATAAGAGCTTTAAGAGATGCGAAAGCAAAGTTGTTTAAGAGATTTGGATAAGAAAACAGATTTGCGAGATAAGCTCTTGAGAATATGAAAAATGGCGAAAAGTGAGGAGTTGATGGAAGATGAAAGATTTTGTATATTAAGCTTGATCTTTAGTTTGAATCGCACGGTTCAAATTTAATCTTTCAAAATCAAGGGGCGGCTAAGATTAAATGTTATAAATAGGAATGATTACAATAGCCGCCAATATTATAGATATACGTAATAAAGGTAATGGAGAAGACATGCATTAAATGCGCGACGTAGAGCATTAATTACGCAGCGAGGGGTCCCGCCGACCTTTCCTTGAACCTTAAACATAATAAATGGCAAGGAATAAATGCTCCTTAACAACCGAATGTAAGCGATCGATGCATTAAGTGCGGCATGCTTCGAACAAATTAAGTAACGATACTACGCAAACCTCTTCGACCGAACTTATCACTGGTTACCATCATTTATCGGGAGGATGGTTGTGCCGATGACCATGTTCCCCCTTGCCGTGTATGTACAGTGTGTCTCTCCCAACCGAGTCACTGTACTAAGTTTTCTCGACTGTCGTGCCGATTCCATACCGATACCAATTGTTGCTAAGTATATCATTATCGTAGTCGGCTTCTACCGACTTGTCTCGCAGAGGGATCTAGCAGACCTAGCTCAACCGATAGTTCTCTCGAACCTGTTCTCGCCTAGTGGTTTGGTCAAGATATCGCCCTTTGCTTGTCGGGCATGGGATTTTCTCCATCCCGATGTCCTTCTTTTCGACATGGTCTCGATGAAGTGGTGTCGGATATCCACGTGCTTGCATCTCGGTATGTAGAACCGGGTTCGAGTTATAGCTATTGACCGGTGGAGTCACGTAGATGGGCACTTCATCCCGAGTTATACCATAATCTCTCAATTGTTGTCGAAGCCAAAGGATCCGGGCACAAGCAACTTCCTCGCAGCCATGTACTCGCCTTCCGGAGTGGACGTAGCTACCGAGTGCTGTTTCTTTGAAAACCACGATATCGCCTTGCCGCCTAGGAACCGACATGTTCCGGAAGTTGATTTTCGATCTATCCCGCATCCCGCATAATCGGCATCGGAATAACCTCCGTCGGCATTAGATTATCATCGCAGGATACCATAACCCAAAGATCGGGTGTTCCTTTTAGATATCGCAGAATCTTCTTCGCCGAGTCTAGATGACTTCGCTTGGGATTCGCCTCGAAATCTTGCGCATACACCTACATCATAAGTTATGTCGAGTCGGCTAGCTGTTAAATAAAGTAAAGAACCAATAATAGCTCTATAATCGGTAGAGTTAACGTAAGCTCCCTCTTTGTCTAGATCGATTTTAAAGTTCGTGTTCATGGGGATCTTGACCGGCTTGCCGGAATCACAACCGAATCTTTTGAGAAGATCTCGAGTGTATTTGGCTTGATTGATGAAGATTCCTTCACCGATTGTTTTACTTGAAATCCAAGGAAATAATTCATCTCTCCCATCATGGACATCTCGAATTTCTCCTTCATCATCTTCTCGAACCGCCGACATATGACTTCGTTTCTGCACCGAAAATGATGTCGTCCACGTAGATTTGCACCAGCAGAATGTCATCTTCTCGACTTTATGCTTCGAATAGGGTGCGATCTACCGTCCCCTTTTGAAAACCTTTTCGAAGTAGAAAGTCGATAGGGTATCATACCAAGCCCCGGGTGCTTGTTTTAACCCATACGGAGCTTTCCTAAGTCTCGTACACCTGATGTCCCCGCCGAAAGCCGGGCGGTTGTTCCACGTAGACTTCTTCCTTCGCACGCCGTTCGTAAAAGCCGACTTCACATCCATCTCGATATACCTTAAATCCCCGATGTGTTGCATAAGCTAGGAAAAGACGAATGGCTTCCAATCCGGCGACCGGAGCAAATGTTTCATCAAAGTCAATTCCCTCTCGCCCGATCGTATCCTTTAGCAACTAGTCGAGCTTTATTTCGACAATGACGTTGTTTTCATCTCGCTTGTTCTTGAAGACCCACTTAGTTCCAATCACGTGCCGATGTCTCAGTCCGTCGACAAGCTCCCAAACTTCATTTCGACGAACCGGTTCAGCTCTTCTTGCATAGCAATGACCCGGCCAAGATCTTTAAGTGCGTCCTCTATCGATCGAGGTTCTTCCGTAGACGTAAAAACAAGAGTAAAGTGAGCTTTCTCCTTGACTTAATCTTGATCTCGCCCTTATAGTTGCTGATGGATCTCCAATGATAAGATTCGAAGAATGAGCATCGAGCCACGAACGCCCGAGTCGGGCTTCTTCTTCTCGATACTACTTCGCACGCCGCAGGTGTATTAGGCATTTCAAGTAGTACGTTCTCGCGACCGTAGTAATTCAAGAAGAAGGTTAGGATCTACCGAGTTTCCTGTGTTCGGGGGCATTTAGCTCGAGAACATTAATCGTTCCCCCCGAGTTTATATTCTCGGTAGAGGTCTCAGTTACCACAGGGGCTTCCTCATCGACCGAAGTTACCCGTTGTTGATTCGTTCGATAGAATCAACTAGGTTAGCTACATTGCTTGTTGGCCGAGTCCGAATTTCTTCATCTTCTCGACTCATCATCCCAACAATGCCGGATCTTTTCAGCCTTTGTCATTTAGTCCGAGATCCCGTAGCTTGCCGCCGACATCCTCGTGTTTGACTTTGTAACTTTCCCCGTTCTCGGCAACAAATTCATCAAAAACAACATGAGGGCTTTCCTCCACGCAAAGAGTTCGATAGTTAAAAACTCCGAAGGCTTTATCGACTCGGGAGTATCCTAAGAATACTCCTTGATCGGATTTGCTATCAAAGACCTTCAACCGATCTTTCCCATTGTTGTGGATAAAGCAAGGACAAACGAAAACATGAAAATGAGAAATAGAAGGAATTCTCCCTTTCCACGCTCGTAAGGCGTCTTCATGTGTGTTGCCGTGTCGGCAGTGAGCGATTCTCGAGTGTAACGAGCGGTGTCGGCAGCATCAGCCCCAAAACTTTGAGGGTAGTCTAGAATCTGCGAGGAGCGTTCTTGCCGCTTCTTTGAGTGTTCTCGTTCTTACGTTCAGCAAGTCCGTTCGGCCGAGGGGTGCGCGCACTGATGTCTCGTGCTGAATTCCCTCTTTATCGCAAAGATGTCTTAACTACCGAGTTTAGAAACTCGTTCCTCCGTCTCGAGCGTATCTTCTTAATCTTGATGTTCTTTTCCACACCGAAGTTTCTTCAAGTAGATTAGGTAACTCGGCCTCGAACATCGATTTGTTGGCGATGAAGATGACCCAAGTATATCTCGAGTAGTCGTCTATGACGACGAGGGCATACTTCTTGCCTCTTATAGTCACCGGAGAGACCGGCCCGAATAAGTCCATGTGAAGGTACGAAGGATTCCATCGGTGGAAGGTGACGGAATAGGTGGATTGCTCCTCTTTGTTTGCTTTCCCTTCGTGCACGCTTCACAATTTCTCGTCTTTGATAAACGATTCGTTGGGCGCGTCCTCCGACTTTAGAGTTCTTGACTAGCTTGTTCATGGTCTTGAAGTTCAAAGTGGCCGAGTCTCTTGTGCCATAGCCAACCCGACTTGTCACCCGATTTGGTCTCAGGCGAGCAAGCAAGCCTCGTGTTCTCGCGGTTTTCCAATTTGCAACATAGATGTTCTTCTTCCGCGATCCCGACAACACTCGTTTTCCCCGTAGATTTGTCAACAATATCACGTAAAACCGGCGTCAAAGATTACTCGTTAAGATTATCACGTAATTGATCGATCGAAGGAGATTATGTTGAAGTCCTTCAACATATGTTACTCTTGGAACCGTGGCAGCCCCAATGTTCGCCGTTCCGTATCCCCTTGTGTAGCCTTTGGAGTTGTCACCGAATTCACTCGGGACCATCTTCTTGTACGTAGTTGGTCGCCAGGCTCTTCCGGTAAGTCATGTGTCTCGAGCACCGCCGTCCACTATCCACGGGTCCTTATGCACCCGCAAAACAGAGGCATTTTTAGGTACCCTTTGGTTCAGTTGGGTCCTTACAGAGTTAGTGGGTGATTTCGGAACCCGGATTCGTCTCGGGACCTTAGAAGTTCTAGACTTCTTCTTCCGAACCTTATCGCCTTTCTTCTCCACGAGGACTTGGAGATACCGACTTTTTCGCCGATAATTTTGGGTTCGAGCGCTTTCTTCTTCTCGAGTCTTAGCGCTTCTCCCGACCCCCGGGCTCATAGTAGTACGAGCCGCATCGAGCCGGGTGCTCATACAAATGGCTCCTTGTACGTTTCGCCCATCTCGACCTTCTTGGTTCCCCCCGAATTTGATCGCGGTGTCCCGGGGGCCGGAACCTTTGGTCACCGCTTGTTGCTACTCGGCCGAGGTGTAATCATTTTCTCGTTTGTTTTTCGCCCGAGGTGTGGTGTCGGCAGCCTTGCACCTTTCCTCCGACGAACCTATCGCCCGGTGGTTGCCGAGCTTTTGGAGGTAGAAGCTTCGTGGATATAGCCAAGGCCTTCTTTCACGTAATTTGGCCGTTGTGCTCTAAGCATGCTTTCAAGCTTCTCCTTCGCTCCTAGGTATTGTTCGGTCCATCAAACCTCTCCGGACCTTCGTCACTCTTCTCGAGTGAAGTCATAGTCATTCCCGCACGTCCGTGAGCTTCGATCGAGCTTGGCTATTTCGGTCTCTTTCTCGAATTGTCCTTGGTCGAACCGAGATCTCGAGTCTCTTGAAGCCGAGACTTAGTCATAAGAGATTCAATCTCTTCCTTGAGTCTCGCAACTAGATCCACTGACTCAGCAGAGACCCGACAATCGAAGAAAGTCTCCGATTCTCGCCTTTACCCGTTCAAGTTCCCGGATGGTTCTCTCGAACTCTCTCGCTCACCGAATCTGTTCCTCTAGCAGCATCGTCGTAGGCTTGTACCACATCTAGAGGATCATCTCGTGACCGAGCACGTGTCTTGTGTGCCGTGTGAAGAAGAGGTAATAATGCGTTTAGAATTTACCTCTCGCCTCTTCTCTCCGCCATCGACAAGCATTCGGCCGACTCATCGAGAACCGTCTTTGCGACCTCAACCGGCGACGAACGCGGCTTCGTCTTCGAAGAATACATGAATGTATCCTCCTCAATTGAGTTGTCGGATATCTCTCCGGCTATATAGGCCTGCCGTCTCTCGGCGAATTTCTTTCTCCCTGGCTCGCCGTTTCGCTCTTTGAGCACCGAGAGTTCGGGACAATCGTACCGATAGTGTCCCTCCTTCTTGCGCTTGTAGCAGTGTAGATGTTCTCGCCGCTCTTACAAGCCGAGTCTTTAGACGGACCGGCAAGCAGACTCCGATTTCCCGCATTCGTAGAAGGATTAGATTCTTCTTTCTTATGATAGTCTTTCTTACCCGAGGAAGAATCTCGGTTGTATTTCCTCGCCTTTCGACTCTCTCCTTTTCCCTCTCGATATTTGAGAGCCATCGTGCTAGCCGGGTCGTGGCATGAAGTCTCGGTAAGACTTTGCTATCGATGTGGCCACAGCTTTGCTTGAGGAAATAGGCTTGGCTCCGGTATTGCCGATCGTTGCCTTGAAGGCGTGGTCGAACCGTGTGTCACCGGAGCGCTTAAGCACTTTTGGGGTAAGGCTATGCTCGAATTCCTCCGATTTTAATTTCGAAAATATAACATCGGGAGTTAGAGCATTTAGATCGAGCGACGTAAATAAGTAGCAAATGGAAGCCACTTCGTCGGGGCAACGCTCTCAAGATCTTGGTGTTCATCTCCTTGTTGGTGAACGACCTCCCCCCACCCATTGATGACATTGACTTGATTGGTGAATCTCGACACTCACCGTCAATGGTTTCGTAGAGCTCCATTGCAAAGGCGTCGAACTTCGAAGCTCTAGCTCGAGCTTGTTTTCTTTGATCCGAGGGGTTCCATGGCTCAAGCATGCCCAAGGCGTCCCATAGCTCTTTCGCCGTTTTGCAATCTTGTACCCTTCCGAGATGTGAGTCACCGAGCGTAGTCGGTATGGCATTACGTGCAACTCGGTCAAGGTTGTGCAACTTCTTTTCTTCAAGCGTGAAGGCGCATTTGTCTTTGGGAACCTTAGCACCCGCTTGTGCTCCCACGCCTCCTCCAAAGAAGCAATACTACGTTGTCGATCATGGGAATGATCGGTCCCGACTCTAGGACATCTCGACATGCCGTCGTGGAGTGACGTTAGGTGTGCCTCCATACGTACGCGCCATACCGTGTAGTTCTCTATTGAGAACATCGGTACCATCCTAATACCCGACATATCGACATTGTAAGAGTAAGAGTATAAGGATGCCGAAAAGATGCTTATGCAAAGGAAAACGGTTTTGTGGATCGGCTCGAGAGGACCAAGATTTCGGAACCGGCGATCGCTGAACACCGTGTGCTCGATACCAATTGTTGGTCCGGAGACGAAAAGTCGGGTGTAGAGGGGGGGGGTGAATACACCTGAGCTCGTTTCTTTTTCTCGGTGAAGGTCACCGAAGCCGATGTTTGCAATCGATGAACAAGCCGCAAGTAAGCCTTCGATCACGGGGTCAAAGTGAGTCGCCTTCGAGCTCTTCTACCGACCGATGTCAGTATTACGAAACTCGGCCGGAGACCGTAGTGCGGATAAGTGTTAGGCCCGGATTCGCCTCTTTTGAAAACGCGTTTTAGCAAGTTAAATCTTTTGGTCGTGCACTTTATAAAATACGTTTTATGCAAGCTTATGATTTTCAAGTCAATTGAATGCTATGCAATAAAACAAGAAAAGAACACAAGCGATTTAACGTGGTTCGGATACGCAAGATCCTACGCCCACGGTCCCGAACAAGGCAGAGAACTTGTTGATTATTCCCGAGCAAGCCTCAACGAGGGATATCGTGCACCGGACAGTTCCCTCTAAGTTATAGTCCTTAGCGACTTTACAATCCAAACCTAAGTTTAGAAGGGAGGGAATATTCTCCAACTGAGAAGGAGTTCTTACAACAAGAACAATTCACTAAATGTGAACTCCTTCGGATCTAAGCTATGAATTTAGCAATGAGCTTAGTCTAGAGAAGAAAGGGATCAAAGAGCTCTAGAGAGATGAACTACAAGAAGTGTTCTATGAAAACTAGTTCGTCTCTCGGATAAGCTTGAAGGTTCTAGAGCGTTGTGAGCTTGAATGATTTCCCTTGATTTCGCGTATATTCCTTTCTCTCTGTGAAATCTTCAAATCCTTCTCTATTTATAGTTGTGAGTTGTGGCATATGTCCGTTGGAGACGACGATGCCACGTGTCACAAGCGTCCAAAGAAAACGGCCACTTTTCAACTTTGTTGCAAGCAGGCGCTTAATGCACCGTTCATGAGAGCAAACTTTTACCGTGTAGAGTAGGTAAGCGTTGTCGGCTTCTCATTGGTCGAGGTTTGTAGTTGGTGAGTGTCGAGTTGACCGTTCAAACTACCTCGTATGTCTTCTCGCCGAACATTTGAAGGGACTTTAAGTGCTCGGGTCGCTTTCGTCGGATACGTAGACCTGGAAAGTCTCGTCTTCTTCGGCCGAGTCGTCTCGACCGATAAAGTGAGCTTCGATAGTCGGTTGGTCGATCGCGAAGGTATACCGCTTGCACCGGTTCTTCTACCGATGACCATCGCCTTGTAGAGAATGCTTCTACCGAGGTCCGGGCCACTGATGCGGGATCTTTAACCGAGTTTGATATCACCGCCGACGAAGAATGCAAGCGATTACACCGATGACGTGGGGTCTCGAAAAGTATCTTCATGAGAAGATCGGTTCAACAACTACCCCGCATGTGACTTAGACAAAATAATAAGCATTACATCAAGTCTAACCTATACATCAGCTAATCCTATCGACACACTAATCTACTGATATCAGCTCGGTTTTGGGATCTTCAATTCCATAGTACTACTATGATTTCCCCCAATTTCTTTTAACCCTAGAACAGCTGAGTATCAATCTACTGACTCATATCCAACAATATAGGAAATGGATCTTGTGAGAACCCTCCCTATTTGTGAGAACTAGGAACTAATCGTGGCCTTAGATTTTATTAATTTAATGGTCCAAATTTAAATTTTGTTTTTCAGATTTTTTAAATATAATTTTAGTTTGTTTATTTAATGAAGGGTAGGATTGTAATTTTTATATTTATGGATTTATAGATAAGGCAAGTTTCTTAATATCTAATTTAAAAGATGGTGTGATTATTTATAGATAAGGCAAGTTTCTTAATATCTAATTTAACTTTTAATCAACATACTAATTAATGTGGATAAATATAGCAACAAACGAATTGATTTAAATAACCTCCATATTATTAATTCTAAAATCATAATTCATTAAAAATCTACCATTTAAAACTGTATTTTATCCATTAAAATATTCAAAAAAATCTATTTTACTATGCATAAAAATCTCTTTCATTATGCAAAAAATCACACATTAAAAGTGTATTCAATTATGCATAAAACTTTCGTTCATTATGCATAAATATCTCTTGCATTATGCATAATAGGAACTAACCATGTCCTTAGATTTCATTAATTTAATGGTCCAAATTTAAATTTTGTTTTCAGATAGTTTTAAATATAACTTAGTTTGTTTATTTAATGAAGGGTAAAATTATAATTTTATATTTATGAATTTATGGTAATTTACACCATTCGGCAATTACTATGCGGTTATTGGCTCATGTGTAATTTTGTCATTTAACATTAATTAAATTCATTCCTTATTTCATGGGTGCATGAACCATTTTCCACATTTAAAACCGTTTCCCTTATTTTTCTCTCTCCCTCATTTTTCCTCAACTATTCACGTTTCTCTCTCTCTCTCTTTTATACAATGGGTGAATATATCAATTTAAAGGTCATAGAAATATTAATAATTTATTATACAAGCTTCTATATTCATATTAGTTTTTGTTATATAATTAATATTTTATGCATAAATATTAATTGGCTTATGCATATATTATTAGTATGTGTTGGGTTATGAGTCAGTAGATGGTATTCAACTGTCTAGCGGTTAAAAGAATATTGGGGGAAATCATAGTAGTACTATGGAATTGAAGATCCCAAAACCCAGCTGATATCAGTAGTGCAGTGTGTCGATAGGATTAGATGATGTATAGGTTAGACTTATTTTGTTTTGATTATCTTTTTGTCTAAGTCATGTACGGGGTAAACTGTTGGACTGATCTTCTGACGAAGTTACTCTCCAGAACCCCACGTCATCAATGTAAGAGCTTGCGTTCTTCACCAACACCGATCTCCACCTCGCTTGGAGACACCCCATCACCGATAGTTATCGCAGAAGAACATAATGCAAAGCTCGGTTCCTTCGCAGTCATCACCGACCCACCAAAGCCTTATCGCCTTGTCGACCGACTCACCGAAGAAGACAGAGACTCGTCTTGAGCCCATCAGATCCGACGTAAAGCGACCCGAGTCGTAAAAGTCTTTTCGAAGTTCAGCAGAAGATCATACGAGGATGTGGAATAGTCAACTCTATCTCTGACACATTCCCACCTACCACAAACCTCGACCAATGAGAAGCCGACAACACTTTACATGCTCTAAACAACTAAAGTCTGCTCTCATGTACACTATTAACTGCCCTGCTGCAACAATTCGAAATTATGGCCGTTTTCTTTGGAAGCTTGTGACACGTGGCATCGTCTTCTCCAACGGACATATGCCTGCTCACAACTATAAATAGAGAAGAAATCTTAGCTCCACGCACGGGATTCACAAGGGAAAAAGCTCAAGCATTCAAACACTCTAGCAAATTTGAAAGATCATCCAGCGAAGAACTAGCCTTCATAGAATATTCTTGGTTCTTCACTCTAGAGTTCTTTAGATCCCTACTTCTCTAGCTAAGCTCATTGCCATATTCATAGCTTAGAAATTCGAAGGAGTTCACATTCTGTGAAATTGTTCTTATTGTAAGAACTCCTTCTAGTTGGAGATTATCCCCACCCTTCAAACTTCGGTTTGATTTGTAAAGTCGCTAAGGACTATAACTTAGAATGATCCGTCCAGGTGTACGGCTTCCTTGCCGAGACTTGCTCGAATAATCAACAAGTTATCCCGCTTGTTCGAGGACCGTGGACGTAGGATCTTGCGTATCCGAACCACGTTAAACTGCTTGTGTTATTTATTGTTTTATTGCATTGCATACAAACTGATTTAAAATCATATCTTTGCATAAAACGTATTTTTAAAAGCGCACAGCCAAAAGACTCTTAACTTGCGAAAATGCGTTTTCAAACTGAGACGAATTTCCGGGCCCCACACTTATCCGCACAACGTCTCCGACTGATTTTCAACGACTGACTAAAGTCAGTAGGAGAGCTCAGTAGCTAACACACTCTGACCCGTGATCGAACGTTACTATCTGGCACTGTTCATCAATCGCAACCAACAGCTTAGCTGTCCTTCACGTTCTGAGAAAAAGAAACTGTGATCAGGTGTATTCACCCCCCCCCCCTCTACACCTGACTATCGTCTCCGGACCAACAGTATGTTATTACAAACTTTCAAATTAAAATTAGTAATATGCATATGGTAGTTGTCTATTATGTAAAAATATAAACTTAGTTATGCATATATTAGTAATTTGTCTTTACAAGTTTTATGCATATATTAGTTGTCTGTCATGCACAAATATGAACTTGTTATGCATATATTAATAATTTATTTTTACAAATCTATCAATTTTATGTTTGATTAACATGATTGTAGCAATATGCAAGAGACTATTATGCATAACACAAGAGATATTTATGCATAATGAATGAAAGTTTTATGCATAATTGAATACACTTTTAATGTGTGATTTTTTTGCATAATGAAAGAGACTTTTATGCATAGTAAAATATATTTTTTGAATATTTTTATGGATAAAATATAGTTTTAAATGGTAGATTTTTAATGAATTATGATTTTGGAATTAATAATATGGGAAGTTATTTAAATTAATTCGTTTGTTGCTATATTTATCCACATTAATTAATATATTAATTAAAAGTTAAATTAGATATTAAAAAACTTGCCTTAATTATAAATAATCTTTTAAATTAGATATTAAGAAACTTGCCTTATCTAGAAATCCATAAATATAAAAATTACAATCTTAACCTTCATTAAATAAACAAACTAAAATTATATTTAAAAATATATGAAAAATAAATAAATCTGGACCATTAAATTAATAAAATCTAAGGCCATGATTAGTTCCTAATTCTCACAAATAGGGAGGGTTCTTACCAGACTCACACTATATATATATATATATATATATATATATTTATTTATTTATTTATTTATTTTTCTGAAAATCTGCAGCTTTTTTTATTTAATAAATCATTCTAAAATTTTGAAATGTGTGGAATTTCCTTATAGAAAGATGTGTTTTCCGTTAACGTGATTCGACATGTACTAGAAAACACGACTCAATTATATAATTTCCCCTATTCATAATTGGAAATTAGTACACGACGTCACATTTGGTTGCATGCATCACGCTTTCCCTAGAAACATCATTTTCCAAATTTCGTAATCTATATATAGTAGTAAAAAGAAATAAATCCCCAGCATAGTAACATATTAATTATTGCAGTTATAAGTTGAAATATTATTGATTTGCTGACAAAATACATTTTTGTGGGGACAGAGGAGAGAAAAAATGAACATGTTAAAAGCAGAAAGTTGAAAAACAGAAAGTGTAAAGTAAAAGATAATGGGGTCCACTTATTTAGAATAATTGCGATCCACTTAATTTTTTTTATTTTAGGAACCGTTGTAAGATGAGTGAGACGGTCCGAAAATGAAAATATTGCAAGATGAGTGAGACAGAGGAGGTATATTTTCCAATCTATTAATTTAGAGCCACAAAGAAATTGAATACCTTTAATTGCCTTTGTGACTGTTTGGTTCAATAAGGGGAATCGATTCTTTAATTACTATATAAATATTGATTAATGAAAATATGAATTGCAGATAAGAAATATGTATTTTGTTTTTAGTCCTTTGATGCGACCTTATTTGATTTTGGTCATATAATTTTTAAAATTGTATGATTTTGGTCTTATAACTTCACACAGTGTTCGATTTTGGTCACCCGTCAAAAGCTGTCGAACAAAAAAAGACATATGAACTACACCCTTCGCTAGATGACTAAAATCAGACATTTTGTAATGTTAGAGGACAAAAAACGAACACTTTTAAAAGTTACATAACACAAACAATTTCTATTTTGATTCTGCAATATAGCATCTGACCATTTTTGGATCATGTAACTTGTAAAAATATTCGTTTTTTTGTCATGTAACTTGACAAAGTGATTTTATCTTCCGACAGATAGTGTTTCACACGCCTTTTTTACATTTGACAATTTCTGTTGGGGGACCAAAATCGAAGAAGTTGTAAAGTTATGAGACCAAAATAAATTATTTATAAAGTTATAAGACCGAACTCAAACATTATCGTATAAGAAGAAATCATATTTATTGAGTAAAATTCGAATTCTATCAACACCTCTAACAAATTAGTGTCGATCAATCTCGCTCGACACCAGAGAGAGATGTTTTCTCACAAAATATGCAACTTTCTTACTTTGTCGATATATGTCCGGCATATGGGACAGCTCTTCATTTCTTCACTTACAATCCTGCAAAAAAAAGAAGAGATTTATCATGCTATATTTTACCTTTTCCTTTTTCTTTTTTTTTTTTAACTTTATTCTTTAACTATAACAATAATTTAAATTTTTACACTTTAAATTCTAATTTATGATGGAACGGGTCTGGAGCAGGACAAATCTAATGTAGGAATCAGATCCGCTCCGTGCTTGTATGAGTTGGGTAATATTAGCCCCATCACTGGATGGGTAGGAGCGGGTTTGGACCTGATTGTCATCCCTAAGATTACGTTTTCCTTTTTTACTTTATTCTTTAGCTATAACAACAATTTATCTTTACTAAAGAGAATCTTCCCTCCCATATTCAAATATCGGAATAAAGGGTCGTTCGAAAATGTATGTAATAGTGTGGTCCACTTAATTAGACTGATTCTGATTCACATATTTATTTCCCTTTTTTACTTTATTCTTTAGCTATAACAACAATTTATATTTACTAAAGAGAATCTTCCCTCCCATATTCAAATATCGGAATAAAGGGTCGTTCAAAAATGATAGAAAATCTTGTCATATCATATCATATATACCTAAATGAATACTCCCTCCATCTCAATATTGAAGTTCCATATCTTATCTTGCTTCGTCAGTTCGTCCCATTATTTATGTCTTTTTTCGAAAAAAGAAATAAATGTGTGAATCAGAATCTATCTAATTAAGTGGACCACACACTATATACATCTACACCATACTTTATTCATTTCTACTATTTTTTTTAATTTCCGTGCTAACTAACCAGATATTAATATTGGAACGGAGAAAGTAATTGTTACAGGATTAAACGTACCTTTTGGCGCAATTGTAGCAAGTGATACAATGCCCGCAAGGTACAAACAAGCAACTCCTCTGATCGTCGTAACAAATCACGCATATCTTTCCATCGTACAAATCATCCGACGACGAATTGAAACTCCTTTGAGCCGTTGACTCCAAGTCATCCTCTTCACTTGTTCCGTACGAAACGAACCAAGCTTCCACCTTCGCAGACAGCAAACCACTCGTCTCAGTCGGCCCCACCTCTCTTCCGCCGCGGCGTTCGCCTTCGCCGTCGCCGTCGCCGCCGTCCCAATCGCACAAGAGTTTCACCATCAACGCAATTACCATCAAGAACACTACTGAATTTCCATCAACAAAAATTATGACGCGACAAATCAAGCCTACCAATCATTCTTCTCATGTCTCCATCATGCGTAACATCAAAAAGTAGTTTATGAGATTTAATTTCAATTTTTTTTTATATTTCTACTGCAAGCAACGATTCACCAAACGTATTAACGAAGCATTAACTTTATCAGTTGAAACTTGCAATTAACACCGTCTGCAATCCATCAACTGCAACAATTACACTCGTACAGTGCCTAATCAGATTATTGATGTATGCTTAATTGTAACGCAGAATTTACCACTTATGGCGATGTAAAACACAACTTCTATCTGAAGATCGAGAGGATTTTGCTCGGCGCCTGGGTTATCATCCTGCAACAGAGAGAGAAAGTGAGGAACAGAGAGAGAAAGTGACGGAATGTTCAATCAAAAGCAAATCGACCGATTATTTCTCCCAAATTCCAATGCGATCCAAGCAAATCAACATTTGAGAACAAATTTAAGCGAAATCAAGCTCCTGATTCCAGAAAACATCAGGAAATACTGCTAACCTTATAATCGTTCATGCCTTCTTCCTCTCGGTAGCTTTTTGGTTGTGGATCGAGAGAATGTAACTCCTTCGCCTCGAAATCTGCAGTTTCTGCGCCGCATTAGCTGGCGAAATTCATTTTTTATGCTTTTGGAAGTTGGGATAAGAGGAGTGAGTGCTCACGAAAACTGAATGTTTGGACGGAAAGATGAATATGAATAATGCGCGGTTACGCTCTCGATGTGACCTCCAATTTGGAATTTCAAGTCTTCAGCGTAATTGAATACGATTAATGAACAAAAGTATTTTTATTTGGGGGAAAAAAGTCAAAAAGATTCTTTAAATTCGGGGAGAAAATAGTAGTTGAGTTATCTCTCGGAATTCGATTTTAAGCTGCGAATCGATTGTTATGTTATTGTGCAAACTACTCAAATGCTTTACGTGCACACTTTCCTAATTAGTTTGATTAAAGCTGTGACTAATGGCTTGCAACTGAAGAATAATGATTGAATTGGGATATTTGAAGTTTGGATCTAAATTATGAAAAAGTAATAGTTGCATGAGAATATTTGTAGATGTAGGCAACCATGATTGATGTATATCTAGGTTGTACGGATACGAGACACGTGATATGACTCGACACAGACATAGGATACGAGACACAATATTTTTAAAAAAACTTAAGACACGACACGGATGCTAATTTATTTAAAAATATAAAATCAAGTATAAAATAAATTAATATTTTATATTTTTATTAGAATTATATATTATTCGAGTAATAAGGAAATAATCCAAAACAAAGATGTAAACCTTAATAAGAGTAAATATAATCTTGAAGCAAATCCCACGTCCATCATGTCCATCCAGATCCTAATCTCGAGCATGATCATACCGCTCCATGAAACGCAGCCCACACTCTTCCGGGTTGATCATGCTATCGCCATCATTCCCTCCAGATTAACCCCTTTAAAAATTTGCGATCACGAAATAATAATTTTTTTTTCAATTATAGTAAAATTCTACAAAATGTACTAGTATTTTATAAAAATGGTGCAAAATCTTTAAAATTTACAGGTTAATCCCTTTAAAAAAATGCAATCCAAATGGTGAAATAATATTTTTTTTTTCAAGTATAGTATGTACAAAATTTACCATTTTTTTAAAATGATGTAAAATCTCCAAAAAAAGTATAGGTTAACACATTTAAAAAATCTGAAATGTAATAACGAAATTATATTTTTTTCAATTATAAAAAATCGAAAAAAATTACCATTTTATAAAAATGATGTAAAATTTCAAAAATTTCAAAGTTTAATCCCTTTAAAAATTTGCAACATGAATGATGAAATAATTATATTTTTTTAAATTATAGTAAAATTATACAAAATCAACTACTCCCTCCGTCCCATTAATAATGTCTTGTCCGATTTCGGTGTGGAGTTTAAGATAGTGGATGTAAAGGGGGTAGAGAGATCTTCTATCCCAGTATATATCCCCACTACATGTCCCACCACTAAGATGAGGACATGCGTCATTTTAATCTACCCACATCTAATCCATTACATGACACATGTCCTCACCTTAGTGGTGGAACATGTAGTGGGGATATATAGTGGGATAGAAGATCCCTACCCATGTAAAGGTTCAAAGAAGTGGTGTAAAAGTAAAAAGATAGTGGGTCCACTTGTTTAGATGATTGTGGTCCACTCATTTATTACCATTTTAGGTATGACACAAGATGAGTGAAACATCCCCAAAAAGGAAACAAAACATTATCAATGGGACAGAGGGATTATTTTATAAAATTTGTGTAAAATCTCCAAAACTTTACAGGTTAACCCCTTAAAAAAATGCAATCCGAATGGCGAAATAATAATTTTTTTTCAAGTATGTTATGTACAAAATTTGCAATTCGCAAATCGAAAAATATATATTTTTTCATCTATAGTAAAATAGTAAAAAATCTATTATTTTATAAAAATATTGTAAAATCTCAAAAATTTTAATGGTCAAGCCCATTAAAAATTTTCAATTCGCAAAACAAAAACAAAAAATATTTTTTTAATTAGAAAAAAATCGTACAAAATTTACCATTTTACAAAAATTGGGTAAAATCTCTAAAATTTTACAAGTTAACACTTTAATAATTTGCAATCAGAATAAGTGAAACAATAGTATTTTTTATTTCAATTATAGAAAAATTCTACAAATCTACTACTTTATAAGAACGGTGTAAAAGTTAATCCCTTTATAAAATTTACAATCCGAATGGCGAATTAATATATATTTTTTTCAAGTATAAAATATACAAAATTTACCAGTTTTATAAAAATGATGTAAAATCTCAAAAAAAATTATAGGTTAACCCCTTTAAAAAATTTGCAATCCGAATGACAAAATAATAAACTTTTTCCATTTATAAATTTTTCTAAAGGTTAACCCCCTTGAAAAGTTTTCGAATCGAATGCAAAAATAAGAATTTTTTTCAAGTTAGAAAAATAGTGCAAAGTCATCAAAATTATTAAAGGTTAATTTCTTGCCAAAATAATAAAAATTGTCCATGTATAAAAAATTGTGCAAAATATTCAAAATTTTAAGGGTTAACCCCTATAAAAATTCAAAATTCGAATCCCAAAATAATAATATTTTTTCAAGTTAGAAAAATTGTATAAAGTCTCCCAAATTTTTAAAGGTTAACCACTCTAAGAAATTATCAATTCGAATGTCAAAATAATAATTATTTTTAAGTATATAAAAATTATGCAAAGTCTCTAAAATTTTTAAAGGTTAACCCCTTAAAGGTTAACCACTCTAAGAAATTAACAATTCGAATGCAAAAATAAGAATTATTTTTAAGTATACAAAAATTGTGCAAAGTCACCAAATTTTTTAAGGTTAAAGGGGGGAACCAAAGAAATCAAAATCGCGCATCAAAATCAAAATTTTTTAAGAAACCCCGGCCTACCAAGGGGGAACCAAAGAAATCAAAATTGACAGATCAAGTATGGACCTCCAAAGCCGACACATCCAACCTCGGGTATGGGTCATATTATTATGAACCTATAGTCGAAGAGGCTCCAAAGGTCGAAGAAAAAGAAAGCCACACGAGAAGGCTAAGGTCGGCAGTCCACCATCTCGAAGATTAGGACTCCCCGAACCTCGAAGCCTCGAAGTCACCTATGACCGACCCAAAGTGGTCGATATGTTGACTCTAGTGGAAAGAAGATGTCCCGAAACCACTAGGGTTGTTAGACAGATTTGGGTTATGAAAACTAACATCTAAGGACCCAAAATCAAAAATAAAGGGTACCCGAATATAATTCTGTTTTGCGGGTGCGCAGAGACCCATGGTATGTGGACAAACGGATGCTCAAGACATATGACATACCAAAGGAGTCTATCAAGAATTATGTTACCGAAGATGGACCCGCAATGAAGTTTGGAGATAATGCCAAAGGCTACACGAGAGGATACGGCACACTCAAAGATAGGAACTCGCCAAAGTTCCAAGAGTATCCTATGTTGAAGGACTTCAAAGATAATCTCCTCTCTCGTTAGTCAATTTTGTGATAACTCGAATAGAGTGATTTTTTACGCTGGTTTCTATGATGTTATTGATAAATCTACAGGGAAAACAGTGTTATCAGGTTCGCGCAAAAAGAACATATACGTGGTCGGACCGGAACTCAACCGAACTCGAAGCTTGTTTGCTAGCGAAGAATGAAAACTGAACGGGGTGGCTATGGCATAGAAGGCTCAGTCATCTCAACTTTAAGACGCTCAACAAGCTAGCAAGAAACACTCTAGCAAGGGGACTGCCGGATGAAGTATTCAGCAAAGACACTCAGTGTGAAGCATGTCTGAAGGGAAAGAAAACAAAGAAAGAAAATCCACCTATTCCATCTCCTTCCACTGATGGAAATCCTTCAGCTGCTACATATGGATTTGTTCGGTCCAGTCTCCCCAGTGACGATCAGAGGCAGAAAATATGCATTAGTGGTCATAGATGACTACTCGCGCTACACATGGGTCATATTCATTGCCAACAAGTCTGACGTCAAAACAGAGTTACCAACGCTTCTGAAAAAGCTCAGTGTCGAGAAGAACACCAAGATCAGAAAAATACGTTAAGACAGAGGAACTGAGTTCCTTAATTCCATGGTAGAGGAGTTCTGCAAAGCGGAAGGAATAGAGCATGAGACTTCAGCTGCACGCACACCTCAGCAGAATGGAGTTGCTGAACGAAAGAACAGAACTCTAAAAGAGGCAGCTAGGACTCTACTCGCAGACTCAGGACTCCCAACCAAATTCTGGGCAGAAGCTACTAATACTGCATGTTACACTCAGAACCGATCTTTACCGACAAAGCAAAGATAAGAGGACACCATATGAACTATGGAACGGCAAGGAAGCCTTCTCTATCTTATTTCCATATCTTTGGTTGTTCATGCTTTATCCACAATAATGGGAAAGATCACCGAAGACTTTTGATAGCAAGTCGATCGGGGAGTATTCTTAGGATACTCTCGGTCAAGCAAAGCTTTCGAGTATTCAACTATCGGACCCTTTGCGTGGAGGAAAGCCCTCATGTTGTGTTTAACGAGTTTGCTATCGAAGACGGGAGCAATAACTCAAATTCCCGAATCGAGGACATCGGTAGACGACTACGGGATCTAAGCTTAAAGGACAAATCGAAAAGATCCAGGCTATGTTGGGATGATGATCCGGACGAAGAAACCGAAGACAAATCTATCGAATCTCAACCAAACAGAGCAAGTAGCCGAAGCAGATTGATTCTCCCGAACGTAATCAATCCCGTGTAACTCGAGTCGATGAGGAAACCGTAGAGGTAACTCGGGACCACTACCGAGAATAACAACTCGGGGGGGAACATCTAGTAATGTTCCCGAGCCGAATGCCCCCGAACCCGGTGACTCAAGAGATCATACTCTTATCACCGAAATTCTTCAATCTCGTAATAGTACAACCGAAATGCCTAACTCACCTACTATTTCGTTGATCAAATTTCGGATGAAGAGTTAAAACATCGTAGATCGTGGCTAGATGCTCACACCGGCCGATCTTATAATTGGAGATCCTTCAAAGACATGTCAAGACAAGATCCAAATTTCGTCAAGGAGAAAGCGCATTATTTTCCCCGCTTCTTGTCTACCGAAGAGCCTCGTAATATTGAGGATGCACTTAACGACGCCGACCGGATCATTGCTATGCAGGAGGAGCCGAATCGGCTCACGAGAAACGAAGTATGGGAGCTTGTAGACAGACCCGGCATCAACATGTCATTGGAACCAAATGGGTCTTCAAGAACAAGCGAGATGAAAACAACGTTATAGTAAGGAACAAAGCAAGTGCTCGTAGCTAAAGGCTACCGTCAAGCCGAGGGAATAGATTTCGATGAAACTTTCGCTCCAGGTTGCAAGATTGGAGGCAATTAGACTATTCCTAGCCTACGCAACACATCAAAGATTCAGAGTTTATCAAATGGATGTGAAGTCTGCGTTCCTGAACGGCGTGCTGAAAGAAGAAGTCTATGTGGAACAACCGCCCGGCTTTCAGCATGGACATCAAGTATATGGACTCGGGAAAGGCTCAGACGGGTTAAAACAAGCACCCGTGGCTTGGTACGATACCCGGCCCGAGTTTCTTCTTCGTAAAGGTTTTCGAAGGGCACGATGAGATCGCACGTTGTTCAAAGATTCGACTGGAAGACGACCTATTACTCGTGCAGATCTATGTGGATAACATCATCTTCGGTTCGAAGAATGTCATTATGTGTCACCAGTTTGAAAGAATGATGAAGGACAAGTTCGAGATGTCGATGATGGAAGAAATGAACTACTTCCTTGGTTTTCAAGTCAAGCAATCCGAAAAGGGAACGTTCATCAACCAAGGCAAATACACTCGAGACCTCATCAAAAGATTCGGCTGCACATCCGGCAAACCCATCAAGATCCCGATGAACACGAATATGAAAATCGATCTTGATAAGGAGGGAGTATCAGTAGACCAAACTGAATACCGTGCTATAATTGGTTCTTTATTATATTTAACAGCTACCCGCCCTGACATAACTTATGCTGTAGGTGTCTGTGCTCGATTTCAGGCGAATCCCAAGCAGAGCCATATGGACTTAGCCAAGAAGATTCTCCGCTATCTACGAGGAACACCTGACATGGGTTTATGGTATCCAGCTGATGATAATATTGAACTAATCGGCTATTTCGATGCCGACTATGCAGATGTAGAATTGACCGAAAATCAACTTCGTGAACATGTCGGCTCCTTGGCAGCAAGTCGATCTCATGATTTTCAAAGAAACAAGCACTCGCAGCTACGTCGACTACCGAAGCCGAATACATGGCTGCCGGAAGTTGTTGCGCCCAAATCCTTTGGCCGAGACAAAGCACTGAGAGACAATGACGTCATTCGTAATGAAGTGCCAATCTTCTCGCGATAGTACCAGGTGCCATTGCAATCACTCGGAATCCCGTACTACACACGAGATACAAGCACGTGGACATCGACATCACTTCATTCGTGACCATGTCGAAAAGAAGGATATCGGGATGGAAAAGATCCATACCGACAAGCAACGGGCCGATATACCGACCAAGCCTCTAGCCGAATCCGCATTCGTGAGAACTTTCAGTAGAGCTAGGTTCTGCTGGACCCTACTCGACCCCGGCCAAGAAGAGGTTTCGGGAGAGAGACATTTCAAGTAGGGGGGAATGTTCACTCTCGCATCGAATGTATTCAAGACGTAGAGATTCGTAAACCATCTACACGAGGTATCACCGACTACTATGTTCACCGACTGGTTTGCGTATCTCTACTCAGTAGTAACCTATATTTCGTAACTTTGCATTTATGTCAAAGATTCAAAGCATGATATTTAATATATTTTGGTTTGTCTTTATTATTAACGAATTTCATTTATTGCACGACATTCCATACATAAGTTCGCCGAACTCGCGCGCATTTAATGCATGTCTTTTGCAGTTACTACTTAGGTTATTTTACAACCGTCTTTTGACTTAGGCGGCTTATGTGATCATTGCCTATTATATAATGTCTAATCTTGACCGTCCTTTCTAAAAGCGCTTTTAAACTCAACCTTTTGATCAAATAACTGTTCGTCTTCTCGTTAGATATATATATTTGATCATATCCTAGAAACCGCCATTAGCATACAAATCTTTCAAGTCCGAGAAATCTGAAGCATCTTTTAGAACGAATCTCATCCGTATTTCGCATTATATCCTTCTAAAGCATTAGATTTCTCACTGGTATGCATATTAGAACTGTTACGATAGCTTATTTTATTATTCAGAATCGATATATATATATATACTGTTCTATCCAAGAATCGGTACTGATAAATTTCTTGTAACAGTTACGATGGCTGGTATCTTTGTAACCGGTCCTGACAAGATAGAGGAGATCCTCAGCAAAGGCCGTGTCTGGTGCGAACCAGTCATGGAGTTCGATGCTTGCGAGCTCGAATATATGGAGGAAGTATTCACGTACCTCCGAGCGTCTGGACTAGAAGAGTTCTTATCGAGGAAGCCTACTTTCTTCCTTCCTCGACAAGTGGCAAAGCTGTATCTGAACTCTGACTCCGTCAAAGGCGATATTATGGCAAGTTTCGCTGTTCACGCGATTGGCGACGCCTCGAAGATTCTGAAGCAGATGTCGATAAAGCAAGCCCTGAAGAAAAGCTTCAATCTTCCATCCGAAGGTATCAACACGATAAGGCTACAACGACGATTCGGTAGATGAATACCGACGGTACTCGTGGCAAGCCGACTACCTTCGTAGCCGCTTCCCGAAGAACGCAATGCTCCCCCAAGCATGAAGCATTGGCCTATATCGTCACGCACCGCCGACGAGCCAGCCGGATCGTTCGATCAGGTCTCGCAACCTAAGATCCACCCGATGATGGCTATATATGATCGCGCCAAGGTCAACTCGGATCGAAGTTCTTCATTCGGGAGTTCATGATCCAAGCGGCTAAATTTGACAAGCCCACGCGCACGCCGAGCGCAAAAGGAAAGCTACTCTACGGGCTCAAACTATCGCTGATGATTGAAGACTTCGTGGCTCGAGCGCATCACATATGACGCCAAGGAGTACTTCAATGTCAAGAAGATTCGGTTTCATAACCGAACCGCGGCCCTTCAAAGAAATCGGGTCAGTCCTTCAAAGAGATCGAATCTCGTAAGGCTACTCCACGTAAGAGGAGAACGCCTCCAAAGAAAAACCCCGAAGGCACCGGCTAAGAAACCGAAGAAAGCCGTCGAGGTGCTCGCTTGAACCCGAGGCCCCCGCCGAACGGGCCACTCAAGAGACTACTCACCCCGCAGGCCGATAGATTGAGCCCGAGTCTTCGAGAAGACTCAATCGCGGAGAAGATCGTCTCCACCGAAGCACCCGAAGAGATGGAACAAGAGGAGGCTACCGGAGCTCAAAGTGAAGAAGTTCGGCGCCTTGACAGCCCCCTCGCAGCTCCTCCACTCGGCGGTGCGGCACCCGGCCGAGACTCGACGTCTCCACCAATCGACGAATCCAAGACGGCATCCGAAGAAGAAACAATCGGGATGGAAGCTTCAGTGATTATATCCAGAGCATCCCGAGAGATTCTTCAACTAGTTCCGGAGCTTGCTGACTACTCAGACTTGTTGCTCATCGCCAAGTCAGCAAGGCTCCACATGTTGCTGCGACATCAGGAGTGGCCTCGTCTGGCGCGCCTAGTCCTCCACTACTCCTGTCAGTAGTTGCATGAAGAGGAATTGAGACTGGGAGAGGAGATAAGGCTATTCGAGCCCGAAGACCTCAGCTCAATGGACAACCGAGGGCTGCGATGCCGGGCAATGATTCATGATCGACGGCTCGCCTCCGGCCCAAAGACCCTCGGATGGGTCGACCATGACGACCCACCCAAAGTGATTCGAAGCCCCGGAAAGCCTCGATGAGGGAACTCCCCAGACAAGGATACACAAATTATCGAAGAACCTCGGCGTCCACTCGCATCCTTGGTTCCGCGAAGTCGACGGCCGGGTACCTCATCAACGAGCCCGCTCGCCTCCCGCCGAAATCGGATTTCGAGGTAGCGCCCGGTCCGCATCGTCGACGCTCCAAGTCTCGTGGCGAAGGCTCTACAAAGCCAAGGCACTCGTAACCGTGCCCTCGCCAAGGCGGCCCACGTAGCTTGGAAGGAGACTGGCCGAAGCCACAGCCCCGAGCTCAGGGGCCGAAATCCTCAATGTCCCAATCAGCCCGCCCTTGATGTCTCTCGAAATTGTCACTCAAGCATTCGCTCGCAGACAGCACCAACTTTGAATCTCGACTCGAGATCTTTCAGAGAGCCAAGCCAAACTACTTCAAGATTTTCGTGCTTCTAAACCGGCTCATACCGCAGCCTATTGCTTGAACAAGCCCGTGCCACCGAGATCGATTAGACAACATTCAACCGGTCCCTGGAGGATAAGATCGCCGAGAAGCCGAAAGACTTCAAGGAAGCAATGACCTCTCTCACAAGCAGCACACGGCAGCACCTTGCCATGGAGAGGAACGAGTTGCATGAGGCTCGACTAAGCTCCACCATCGTCTTGATGAGCTGTCAACCTCCTACGAAAGTCCGAAGAAGTCGGGCCCTAGTCCCTACCCCGGTGCTCATTGATGATGCCAAAAAGGGGGGAAAGTGAAGGAAAAAGGGAAGGAAAGGGGATCGAAGGAAGAGAAGGAAAGAAGAGTACCGAGAAGCCGACCCCTACCAAAAGTCCAAAATCTAAGGGGGGGAAGCTACACCGAAGTCATCCCAGCATTCGACTCGCACTCGTAGGGGTAAGGCCTGTGGTGTCCCAACTGCGAGCACAACTGCGACCGGCCCAAGCGGCTCGGGATCCCGAGGCTACTCATGCAACCCGGACTCCCATTGATATCATCAAGGAGGTTGCAGAGTATGCTGAACAGAAAGAGGACTCAGATGATGATGAAGAAGTCCCTCTACCTCCACCTGTTCAAGGCAAAGGTAAGAAAGTTCTGGAACTCCCGACCCCTCCAGCAAAGAAACCCAAGAGATACATCTCAGCTGAGGAGGAGGCTCAGATTGCCGCTGATGAGAAGCTGGCAAGGGAGATCGCCGATGCCGAAGCCGCCAACAAACCAAAGTCTAAGCCTCGCTAAAGGAAAGACTAAGGCACCAAAGACGCGGTGGAAAAAAGAAGGCGCCCGCTAGATTGCCTCCCGTAAAACTCGTAATTGAAGATGATGAAGATAGGGAGAGGCAAAAAGAAAAAGGCACCGAGCAAAGAAGGTACATCCAAAACCAAATCTAGTACTCTCGCCGACTCCGAACAAGCTCCTCGAAGCCTCAAGAGCAAGATGCGTAAATTGAAGAAATCTTCGCTCGATGGATAGATATCTATACAGAGGAGAGGAAGCTAGACAGATAGAGGCCGCCAGCGAGAGGATACATTTGGCGCACCTTGAGGCACTCGAGAAGCGCATCGAACAAGAGGCCAGCCGAGAGTTCCTTCGAAAGCCGACATTCCTTATCGATACGTAAGGTTCGGGAAGCCAAACGATCCGAAAACACATAGATGGCCGAGATCGGACGAATGGATGCCTATTCGGCTCAATCGAGAGATGGGAATCGGCCAAGATAGAGTTTATCAAGAGAAATTATTTCCGGCGATTCGGCCTCGAAATGTCTAAGGCCGATGCCTATGTCGAGCGGATGACCATTATCGAACCCGATCTTTACCCATATATGCACGTAGCAAGAATCGAAGGGGTAGTAGTCGGCGTTCGAAGCAAGGATCATTCCTCCACCCGTAAGACAAGACGACTCAAGACATCTCGGAATGATTGAACAAGAAGTGAAGAATGTTGCGTCGAAGCAGGTCTAGAACAAGACGATCCAGACAGACTTCGCCGAATACACGGCCGAGGAAGAACACGTTCGTAATGTATGGAGTCCCACTGCCTGAAGATAAATCCCAAGGTTTCATGAATAGGATTCAGCAGTTTAAGGGTTCTCCTTCTTAGTTCTCCTTTTAGCTTAGCAAGATTTGTAATGTACTGAACTGTTTATCATATATATACAAATCTTCTTTTGGCTCTGACAACTACTTGTTGTCTAAATAGCCGTGTTTGCTTTATGCTTTAACACTCAGAATCACTGAAGTGATTACTGACACACACATCTTGTTTATTTACTTGTCAGTTTTTGCTCGGTTAGATTTATGATAGACTAGACTTTCATTGAGTTACTATTTCTTCAGTAAGGGAAAATTGTTGCATGAGAAAATAGTTGTAATTTCTCTTAGGGGGAAATTGTATGCGTGGGGGAAATTATTGTAAAGGGGGGAAATTGTTCTCCCCTGTCTCCCTCAAGTAGTCTAGCACTTACCGCACAACTCCACCGATCCTACTTGTAATATTCGTAAGGAGCCTCTGTTTCGAGTAAGTTAGTGTTTGAAGCATAGTTGATAGGACATAGATGATAGGTTTTGGCATCATCAAATAGGGGGAAATTGTTGGGTGATGATTCCATCCTCAAAGACCTTGTTTCACTCAAATGGGAAATGATTCGGTCTTTAGACACCGATCTTAAGCTCGCAGCACTTGTGCTCGTACTTGTCTCGAAGATTTGAAGATCCCAAAACCCTATCTCGAATGATGAACCATTCCCTTGTATCCCGTTGTCTCGAGGTTTCGCACTCGTAGACACTCGCTCCGGTCAAGGCGCCGCAGCTTATCCGCCTCAAGGCCACGGTGCGTAAGACTCAGGTGATACTTGGACTCAAGCAGAGCAAGATATCGAGAGAGTCGGCTGAACCGAACTCAGCAGAGTAGTTCACTGGACTCGTAGCCGATCTTCGCAGACTTATCTCAGGCAGCCTATCTACCGAATACAAGGTCGACTCAAGAACGGCAGATAGTCTTCGGGGACTGTCGGAATCTTTTGAAAGACAATTAGCATTGTCATGTACGAGGAAGAGAGAAGTCGCCTCCCGGCCGTCTCGAAGTTTGTGCTTTGTCTCAACCACTCCATCCACCTCGACGAATGACAAGCATACACGTGTCTTCTCTCACCGCTAAAGCCGCAATCAACCTTTTACCTAAAAAGGTGGGAAAGTACATCGTTACCTACACCAAAAGAGCCGTTTGCTACCAAAAAGAGAGAGAGAGAAGAAGATCGTCTCCAACGGATCTATTTCAATCTCTGCTCTATAAATAGAGGGATCATTCAAGATTTGAAGAGCCAAGAACACGAGAGAGCGCGAAAACGAGCGAATTCTAAAGAACAAAGTCTTAGCAAGAACTTGAAGAACAATCTCCGGCGAAAGACTACATTCTAGCTCATAGGGAATCAAGCTAAACCGACATATAAAGCCTCTAGTATCCAAATCGACGTTACACGAACTCAAAGCTTACCTTCAGCTGTTCGTCGATCTAGAAGCTACTCTCATATTCCCTGTCCCTCTAACCCTAAGCTCAACTGTTCTTATCCATAGCTTAGACGAAGGAGTTCACATTTGAACCCAATCCTTATCAGTATAAGGACTCCTTCACTCGTTGGAGAAGTTTGTCAAACACTTTAAGTTTGATAGTGTTGTAAACCGAGACTTGGATCGCATAAAAACCAAGACGCGGCTTTGCCCAGTGTGCAAGCCGACCGAGACTAACTCGAGATAATAAATAGCCTCCCGATCATTCGGGGACAATGGGACGTAGGATTTGAGCGATATCCGAACCACTTTAAAAATCCCGTGTCTCTATCGCTTTCTTAACTGTTGCATTGATTTTACTATTCATACCGAACATCATATTTAAAAATCAATCAACTGTCTCAAAGATACCGAACTTTTAATCTATCGAACCGAGACTTAAAACGTTTTCTCACAAAAAACCGATTTGGGCCTACACTATTCCGCGCACCGAACTCTTACCGTAGATACCGACTCGACCTAGTCGGCTAGCGGATCTCGCCGAGTCGGCATTTTAGCCTTTAACTCGATTCGTAACGGTTTGTCCGGTCCGCCGAATCAAGCTTTCGGGCCGACACCATCCCGAATAGGACTGTTCGTGTTCGAAGTTGAGAAATCGAATCAGGTGTATTCACCCCCCCCCCCCCTCTACACCTGACCGTACACTCGGGACCAACACTCTTTAACAAATTTGCAACTCGAATGCCAAAATATTATTTCTTTTTAAGTATAAAAAAATTGTTCAAACTCTCCCAAATTTTTGAAGGTATCACCCTTTCAAAAATTCGCAATTCAAATCCCAAAATAATTACTTTTTCTCAAGTTAGATATATTTTGTAAAATCTCTCAAATTCTTAAAGGTTAACCCCTTTAAAAAATTAGCAATTCGAATGCCAAAATAAGAATTCTTTTTAAGTATACAAAAATTGTGCAAAGTCACCCATTTTTTTTAAGGTTAACCACTTTCTACAATTCGCAATACGACTCCCAAAATACAAATAATTTTTTAAGTTATAAAATTTGTGCAAAGACTCCCAAATCATTAAAGGTTAACCGAATGCCAAAATTAAAAATTTTATCCAAGTATAAAAAATTGTGCAAACTATCTAAATTTTTAAAGCTTAACAAACCCCTTTAAAAAAATAGGAATTCAAATGTAGAAATTTTTTTTTTCATATTTAAAAATTGTGCAAAATATCCAATTTCTTAAAGGTTAACTAACCCCTTAAAAAAGTTTCTAGTTTTTTTGTCAATTTGTAATTTTTTTTCAAAATCTCTCAATTTTTTAAAGGCTAACCCCTTTAAAATGTTACTAATTCGAATGCCAAAATAACAATTCTTTTTATGTATACAAAAATTGTGCAAAGGATCCCAAATTCTTGAAGGTTAACCCTTGTTTTAAAATTTACAATTTGAATGCTAAAATAATTTTTTTTTCATGTATAAAAAATTGTACAAACTATCCAAATTTTTAAAGATTAACGAACCCCTTTAAAAAATCGTAATTCAAATCCCAAAATAATAAAAAAAATTTCTAGTTAGAAAAATAGTGCATAGACTCCCAAATCTTTAAATGTTAACCCCTTTAAAAATTTACAATTAGAATGTCAAAATAATAATTTTTTCAAATTTAAAAATTGTGCAAAATCTCCAATTTTTTAAAGGTTAACCCCTTAAAAAAGTTTCTAATCGAATGCAAAATAATAATAATTTTTTCAATTTAGAAAAAATTACAAAAATTCTCAAACTTTTAAAAGTAAGCAATTTGAATGCCCAAAGAATAATTATTTTTAAGGGGTTAACCTTTAAATAATTATGAAATTTTTATTCCAATGTCAAAATAATAATTCTTTTTAAGTATATAAAAATTGTGCAAACTCTCTAGAATTTTAAAGGTTAACCCCTTTAAAAAATTCGCAATTCGAATCCCAAAATAATAATTCTTTTGAAGTATACTAAAATTGTGCAAAGTCTCCCAAATTTTTGAAGATTAACCCCTCTATAAAATGAATACTAAAATAATAAATTTTTCCATGTATAAAACATTGTGCAGACTATCCAAGTTTTTAATGGTTTACCCCTTTAAAAAAATCGCAATTCGACTCCCAAAATAATAATTTTTTTTTCAAGTTAGAAAAATTGTGCAAACACTCTCAAATCTTTAAAGGTTAACCCCTTTAAAAATATTGCAATTCCAATGTCAAAATAATAATTCTTAAGTATAGAAAAATTGGGCAAAGTCTCTAGAATTGTGAAGGTTAAACCCCTTTAACAATTTCCAATTGGAATTCCAAAATAATAATATCATTTAAAATTATAAAAATTGTGCAAAGTGTCCAAAATTATTAATGGTTAATCCCTCTTAAAAAATTTGCAATTCGAATGCCAAAATAATTATTTTTTTCCAAGTATAAAAATTGTGCAAACTATCCGAATTCTTAAAGGTGTCACCCTTTAAACATTCACAATTCGAATCCGAAAATAACAATATTTTTTTAAGTTAGAAAAATTATGCAAAGGCTCCCAAGTCATTAAAGGTTGTGCAAAGGCCCTTCAAAAAATTAGGAATTTGAATGCCATAATAATAATTCTTTTTATGTATACAAAAATTGTGCAAAGACTTCCAAGTTTTTGAAGGTTAACCCCGTTTTAAAATTTGCAATTCGTGCTAAAGTAATATTTTTTTTCGTTGTATAAAAAATTGTGCAAATATCCAAATTTTTAAAGGATAACTACCCCTTTAAAAAAATCAGAATTTGAATCCCAAAATAATAATATTTTTTCAAGTTAGAAAAATTGTGCAAAGGCTCCCAAATCTTAAAGTTTAACATCTTTAAAAATTTACAATTCGAATGTCAAAATAATAAATTTTTCAATTTTAAAAATAATGCATATCTCCAATTTTTTAATGGTTAACCCCTTAAAAAAATTTCTAATCGAATGCAAAATGTTAATTTTCTTTTCAAGTTAGAAAAATTTTGCAAAATTTCTCAAATTTTTAAAGGTGTTCCCTTTAAAATGTTAGCAATTCGAATGCCCAAATAGTAATTCTTTTTACGTATAAAAAAAATTGTGCAAAGTGTCCCAAATTTTTGAAGGTTAACCCCTTTTAAAATTTGCAATTCGAATGCTAAAATAGAATTTTTTTTTCATGTATAAAAAATTTTGTGCAAACTATCCAAAATTTAAAAGGTTTACCCCTTTAAAAAATTCGCAATTCAACTCCCAAAATAATAATATTTTCTCAAGTTAGAAAAATTGTGCAAAGGCTACCAAATCTTTAAAGGTGTTAACCTTTAAAGATTTGGCCCTTCAAAAAATTTGCAATTGGAATGTAAAAATAATAATTATTTATAAGTATAGAAAAATTGTACAAAGTGTCTAGAATTTTAAAGGATACAAAAAAATTTGAAATATTCGCAATTCGAATACAAAAATAATAATATTTTTTTAAGTTTGAAATATTGTGCAAAGTCTCCCAGACTTTTAAAGGTTAACCACTTTAAAAAAATTTACAATTCGAATGCCAAAATAATAATTTTTTCCCAAGTACAAAAAATTGTGCAAACTATCAAAATTCTTAAAAGTTAACCCCTTTAAAACATTCACAATTCGAATCCGAAAATAATAATATTTTTTCAATTTAGAAAAATTGAGCAAAGGCTCCCAAGTTTTTAAAGGATAACCCCTTTAAAAAATTAGCAATTCGAATCCCAAAAAAACAATTCTTTTTAAATATGCAAAAATTGTGCAAAGACTCCCAAAAATTTGCAATTCGAATAATAAATAATATTTTTTTTTCATATATAAAAATTTGTGCATACCATCCAAATTTTTAAAGGTTTACCCCTTTAAAAAATACGTAATTCGACTCCCAAAATAATAATATTATTTCAAGTTAGAAAAATTATAGTTATATCTAAACGAAATAACTATAATATAATCATAGTTTTACCGTGAGTTAATTTTTTTATGTTATTCATGCGATTTCACATATACATTAAACTAACCACATACTTATATATCTACTATCCCCCTAATATTTTAAGCTAATCTCAAACGATATATATATTTTATTCAATTTTACCGTATTTTATTCAATTACGGTAATTGACTAAACTAATCACGAAATATATATTCAATTTCCCTTTAAATTGACTAAACTGATTACGGTTTTTCTATAAAAATATTCTCTATAAGCATGCTCTATAAAGATCATAAACAAATATATAAACTAAAATAAAACTAACATGTCCATATATACAAATAAAACCCGTCGTGTACCTTCAGCCAAAAAACGAGTTCCAATGTATTCTTTTCAAAGATGCTTTCTCCCAATTGGTTCGATTTGTTGACTACTTTTAAGAGGGTTTGAAAATGTTACACTATTTACGAAACTCAATTATTGGTTAGGTTTCATAAAATTGAATCCTATTTAGTTTCGAAATTCCCTAAATGTTACACTATTTACGAAACTCAATTATTGGTTAGGTTTCATAAAATTGAATCATATTTAGTTTCTAAATTCCCTAAATGTTACACTATTTATGAAATTCAATTACTGGTTAGGTTTCATAAAATAAAGGATAATATTGGATCCTATTTAGTTTCGGAATTGGATAATATATAGGATAATCTTGAATATTTTGAGAATATATATATATATATATATATATATATATATATATATCAAGGTTTTATGTAAGAATAATTACTAATCTATGATTTTATATAATATATATGATAATATTTATCAAGGTTTTACCTAATATTCATGAACCACAAACTAGTATTAGAATTGTCATATAAAAAAGTATCCACGAAAATCACTAAAATAAATTAACGAAAATTCAATAAATTAAATTATCGAAATTGACGATATATGTTATATTTTAATTATTTTCTCCCCTTTATTACTGGAGAATCTTGTAACTAATAGACTTGCAATACTAGTCAAGGAAATCTTAATAATGTCGAAAAAAGGGGACGAAAAAATTCTAGATTAAATTAAATTAAGGAAATTGCCAAAATTAAATTAACAAAATTGCCTAAATTAAATTAATGAAATTGCCTAAATTAAATTATCGAAATTGTCTAAATTAAATTAACAAAATTGCCTAAATTAAATTAACGAAAATGCCTAAATTAAATTAATGAAATTGCCTAAATTAAATTATCGAAATTGTCTAAATTAAATTAACGAAATTGCCTAAATTAAATTAACGAAATTGCCTAAATTAAATTAATGAAATTGCCTAAATTAAATTATTGAAATTTTCTAAATTCAATTAACGAAATTGCTTAAATTAAAGAAATTCCCTAAATTAAATTAACAAATTTACCTAAATTAAATTTAAAAAAATCCCTAAATTAAATTTACGACATTCCATAAATTAAATTAACGAAATTCAATATATTAAATTGACGAAATTTTCTAAATTAAATTTACGAAAATATTACAATTAAATTTACGAAAATATTACAATTAAATTAAATTTCTCGGCATGGGAATTTTTTTTATTTTTTTTATATCTTCAGGTTTTTGTTTTCATGCATGCATGCATATTTTTTTTTAATAATATCTTCAGCACTCGGGTTTATGCATGCAGGCATGGGAAGTTTTTTTTAAAATATCTTCATCTTTTATTTTCAAGCATGTATACATTTATTTTGTAATTATCGAGGCAACTTAGTCAAACAAGGAGAAAGATTCCAACACACACCTGCACACACACTGCATGTGAAATAGGTTATTTTGTACATTTTTGCATTTATGGAAAAGCATGTACATTTTTACATTTTCAAACATTGAATGTACACTTTTGACATTCACCTCTAGTGAAATTGTAGAAGATCTACTATTTTATGAAAATGGTGTAAAATCTATAAAATTTTAATGGTGAGCCCCTTTAAAAATTTGCAATTTGCATAACGAAATAATATTTTTTAATTATAAAAAAATCTTACAAAATTTATCATTTTATAAAAATGATGTAAAATCTCCAAAATTTTAAAGGTTAACCTCGTAAACAATTTGGAATTCAAATGGTGAAATCATAATTGTTTTTTCAATTACAAGTAAAATTGTACAAAATCTACTACTCTCTCCGTCCCGCCCAACTTGTCTTGTTTCTTTTCAAAGCATGAAGATTAAGATGAGTGGGTGATTGTGCTGTAGATGAGTGAGTGATTGTGCGTAAAGATGTAGGCCCGAAAGAAAAAACAAGACAGCTCAATCGGAGACGGATGAGTATTTTATAAAAATTAGAATGTAACTTCGTTATTGAACGCAGGTTAGCTCGTGCAGTTCCATTTTCTTTAATGTATCCTAAAATTAGAATGTAAGTTCGTTACTATATGTTTCTCGGATCAAATATCTCTCATTAATTTATCAATCAATTAAGCATATTTAAACGATCATATTCTTTATATACTACCTATTCAATTCTTACATTTCATTTATACATAACAAATTATTTTCGAAAATCTTCTAAATAAGTGTAACGTACGTATGATACTAATTAGTTCCAAGATTTATATATCATGGCAAATATATCAAATAATAATTGCAAAAGACAATCATTTCAAGAGACTCCACATATTATGCATTGCATATATACTCCCCAATCAACTATATATTTTCTATATAAACTATTTTGGGTTGAGATCTGTTGTTCCAAAAATCTCGTGTCCCAATTAAGTTCCAATCAAAACATGAACTTGACATAAAATTGTAATGTTTTGAAAACTACTTAATTTTAATTGGAATATGATTGAAACATTCGATCAATTATCCAATTTTAAATGGTGGAAGTCCAGTTAACCGGAGAATCTCGGACTAGTATACTGCTCAACAGTCAATGGTACTCAAATCAAACACTTTGCAAGGCTGTTTTCTCCAACTTTAGACTAAGTTTTCATCGTAATCCAATCAATTTGAAAAACCGAAAACAACTAAACAAGCCAATAAAGTGGAACTGAAATGAACACACGATCACAATCCACACACGTATAAATTCTTTTGGTCGACACTCCTCAAGCCATGTCCGATTCTCCAACTTTTAATTATTCCGTACCCGAATTCAATCCCCCTCAAATCCGCCGCTCCGCCGTCCAGTGCGGAGCGGCCGGGCTGAAATGCGCCGACACCACCCTCGCGTTCAGCAGCTCCACGATGGGCGGGTAGCTCACGCACCTCGGCGCCTTGTACTGGTTGATCGACGCGCCTCGCGAGATCGCGTAGTCCATCAGCTCCTCGAACGTCCCGCCCTTCACGATCCTGATCTCGAGCGGCCCCACCGAGTTGTCCGCGACTCGGCACTGCCGGTACACCGAGTTCATGCTCTCCTCCATCACGTGGCAGCACTTCGCCAGAACGTCGTCGCTCGGATGAACCGACGGATCCTTCATTAGGAGCTCCCAGTAGATGACGTAATGTCCGGGGATCGACGTCGTATCGGCGTAGCTGGTGAACTCGAAGATCGTGGCCTCGAACTCCTTCAGCAAGGCAGCGGCGTTCTCCACCGCCTTCTGCAGCTCCGCCTCGTCGGTCTTATCCGCGTCGATGCTGAGGAGGACGTTCTTGCGACGGATGAATTTAAACTGAGGGTCCGAGTTGTAGAACCCGGTGACTCGGAGTATGTCGCCGACTCGGTACCGGCACAGCCCCGAGTAGGTCGTCACCACCAACTCGTACTCTTTCCCCACCTCCACGTCAGCCAGCTCCACCAACTCCGCCGGCGAAACCGCCTCCGTTTCTCCATGAGGGATAAACTCGAAATACCCCATATTCGGCATGATCGTATACGAAACCTCCGACGGCTTCGCCATCGGCTTCAAATTAAGCCCAAAATAACACTCCGACGAGGCGTACATCGTACACGGCTTCGGCAAACCGCCGCTGTAGAAATCGAGAAGAGGAATATACTGCGCCATAGCTCCGGTGACAATCACGTCGAGATACTTCGTATTAGGCCAAATCCGCGGGATTATCTTCTCCCAATTCTCACCCTCACATTCTTTAATGATAAACTCAGCGAGATCCGGATTGGGCTTAAGAATCTTCGCCATCCGCTCTTTTATAGCAACATCAGTAATTTTAGGGTTTACTGTTCCCGTGGCGATATCATGAGCAAGCTCCCTCCAATTCATCTGGAGGAACTTAATCGCCCGGAGTAAACCGGAGGCGAAAACCGCGCCGACTCGAAGAACCTCCTCCCTCATCAGAAGGCCACAAAGCATCTGAGTATACATGCTTTGAAACGAGTCAACGCAGAGGATGGCCTCGTCCGGACTGGTGTACACGTTGTACGGGTCGAACGGCCGGTTCTTGAACTGTTCGCTCTTGTAGTAGCTGGTGAGGACCGGTCGGGCGACTAGACCGCTCGGAGTTTTGGTCTCGGCTTTGATGAAGAGGAAGTAGAGGCCCTTGCCTTTGTCCAGATTGGGGACATATCTGTTAGCAGGGCAGTCGATTATTCTTGCATGGCCTTTTTTGGGACTAGACAATAAGTTGAGGAAGGACAAAAAGGTTAGACTTCTTACAAGTTCATCACTGGCATGAGAAGGCTGTACAACAGCTGTCGGCGGTCCATCTCTTCTCGAATCGTCGGCATCAGCTTCCTCTCGCCGGCGGAGGTACCGGAGCTGCAATAAACACAATTTTAATTAACAAATCAGAAAAAATAACATTCCATCACAATAAAATCAGGTCCATATACGGATTAATTCCAAAATTAATTAAATAACGAAAAAGCGAAAAATGAAAATACCTAGTGAGGAATTCGGAGATGGGGAGAGAGCAAAGGATAGGGGAGCGATCGCCATTGGCGATGCGTTGGATCAACGGCTGGAGATCCTCGTACGTGAGGAGAGGAACCTTGGACTTGAACGAAGTGCGGTCGGTGGCGCCTCCTAGATTGAACTTCCGGAGGTATTCAGTGTCGGCATTTTGGGTGAGAATTTCGGACAGCACGTTTTCCTGAACGGGATCGGTGTTTCTCGTCATTTCCTCGATGAAATCGAGAGCCTTAGCGAATCTCTCGTTGACCGGTGGGAGAGAAGAGTCAATAGCCATGTTCAAAAAGGGGAGAGAGAGAGAGAGAGGAAATCTAATCTGCAGAGTAATTAGGAGAGAAGATTTCTGATTTTTCTAGTGAAGCGGGGATGGTGGTGCGATTTCGATGGAGCGGGAGTCGGGGTATATATAGCGAGGGGAAATCACGGCCCACGGAGGAGTGACACGTGGCATCCGGACGATATATCATTTTTCCGTCTTTTGTTTGGATGGGCACTGCTGTTTTCGGACATTTGAAATTCACATGTCTTCGGAAATGTAGTCACACGAGGGGGCATGTGGGACCGCGTGACGCCATCATGGCATGCAACCAGGGGACATGTGGGGCCCAACGCGGAGCCACGTAATAGTTTTCCAGCTCGGTCTCGCTTGTCCGGCCTCTGTATATGTTGGTCAGGGATAATGATAGGCTGCCGGCGAAGTAGCGTACTTCCATTAAATAAATCACAAATACAATAAACGGCCTAAAAAATACTCCCCCCGTCCCATTAAGTAGCTGCCTCATTCCTTTTCTAAGACGATTATTAAGAAAATCGTATTTTGCGGTGTGTATTGCTTGACTTTTGAGTGGTTGATTCTCGTCCACATATTTCTTACCTTTTTTGAAATTGGACACTTCTAATGACAACCAAAAAAGGGAAATGAGACACTACTAATGGGACGGAGGGAGTATTATACTCTATCCTCCCACCAATCTTGTAACATTTTGTTTTTGTGTTGTCCTACCAATTTTGTACATTACCTAAATTAGAAATAAAATGAGTGGGTCACAATCACTTATACAAATGGACCCTTAATTTTATCATTGATTGATTTTATTCTAATGTAAAAAGATTCTTTAAAATAAGAAATACTCCCTCCGTTCCGCTATTACTGTCCTACTTGCCTAATCGGACAATCCCGCTATTACTGTCCTCTTTCCTAAAATAGTAAAAATTACTTTTAAACATAAAATGAAGTGGGTCCCCCTTACTCACTACTCAACCCCCACATTCTTATACTCTCTCTCTTCAAAAATCTATCTTCCACTCGATTATGTTCCGCTCCGAACTCAGAAAATTATGATTTTTATCTTTTTGAAAACTTTAGATTATATTTTCAAATACAATATAAAAAAAATATAAAAAATAAAATCGATTGCCTTTTACTAGCCTTGCAAAAATTTGGATAATTCTCATTTCTTTCCACCAACCATTCCTCGAAAACTGTGTCATTTTCTTTATACAATTAAAACTCATAAAATACAGACTAAATTAAAATTTCTTAATCTCCGTGCCGAAGTCAACCGGGATGAATTAGCGGGACGGAGGGAGTAAGAAATAATCTACACCCTTCATTTTATCATTAATTGATTTAATTCTAATAATGTATTCTGGAATATTTCGTATATATTTTATCCATAAAAACAAAAATGTAAAAATTATAATATTAAATATAAAAAATATTTAACATGTATACTTTCTATTTTTTATATAAATTTGTCTTGTTACCGATCTAAGGCTGTTGTATATAGCTCGCCTATTAGCCTATGTACATTAAATTATCGAATTGGATAACATAAATATTCCAAACTGATTCCTACCTAGAAAAAAAAATTGAAGAATATGTTGGATAAAGTATTATTTAAAATTGTTTGTTAATGATAAATAAAGTAGAATGTGAAATAAAATAAAAGTTGGTAAATAGAATTGTGAGTGGAGGCCAAAAGGAATTGATGGGTGAAGCAGTCACGTGGAGGTAGCTAGAATTTGTGTTTTGTTGGTACACTATTTGTCAAGTTGTGTTACGAAATATTTTATACCTATATGTGGGATACCTTTTTAATTAATACTCCTTCACTACCACCTGACTTATCTTGTTTCTTTTCTGGTGATAGAGATTAAGATGAGTGGATACTACATGTATATATGAGTAAGTGATTGTATGTAAAAATGTAAATCCCACAAAGAAAAAGTAAAAATTTGTTTAGTAATTATTTTTTTAAAAAAAATAAGATAAATAAGTGAGACAATACAAAAGCGAAAATAAAAACAAGTCAAACGGGATGGAGTGAAAGTACAACCTAAGTAAGTGGTAGTTACAGTCACATCTTCATAGGTTTTATCGCCAAATTATTTTATTAATCATATGTGTTTCTTTTCATGCCCATGTCGTCACCACTTGATTCCACTAATTTTTTCTAAATATAAATGATCTGCAAAAAATATAAATATCCCACCAATAATCATTCGAAATATACTCATAATATGAATCACTTTCCCTATTTATTTGATTGAGATATTTCCATTTTTTACTCAATTTTACTAATTATATTACATCAATTAGTTGAAACAATTTACCAAATTAAAACAAAATAAATCACCCGTGTACTCCTTCTCGTCCCGTTCATACCATCTAGGATACTATATCGGTTGTCCTACTCATACCTGTCTATTTTTCATAAAAAGGAAATAAAATAATATTACATATCATAAAAAATCACGTGGGCCCGCATCATTTACACATAAAAGTCAAGTTTCATACAAAAACTCTACGTAACAAGTATTGAACGGAACGGATGGAGTAATAATTATGCACATTGAACTTGTGATTTCAAGATTTATTAGGGCACATTTTCTTACCACTTGAAGAGATTAATCTTGAGAAATCTCAACCATGAATAAGTAAGAAGTAGATAAGGCTGCTTTCAACAATAAAATCGAAGAAAGAATCTGGCTTACGCGAAAGCAATCGAATATCCCAAAATAAGGAGAACACCAAGTACAAATAATTTCAATGTTTCATCAGTATGGGATATGTGTAACTGTTGCAATTCCACTTCCACTTACTTATCATTATTATTTTTTTCGAATGACAAAGTAGCCTACAGTTACTATCGAAGGGATAATAACCATAAGTGACAAGCTCACGTTAGAAATCCGGATGAGTTTTAAATCGGTTCATTATTTCGACCACTGACCAACCACCTTAACCGTTATATCATCCAAAAAAAACGTATAATTATTATTATTATGTCATAAAGTAGCCAGATTCCTAAACATTAATATCATGACAATTCAATCATCTATCCATAGAATTATTAACTATAGTGTCCCTATAAGTATTGACACTAATAATTAAATTATACCTCTATAGTTTGACAAGCCTTTGATCATTGCAGAATGTATGATTTTTCAATTACTCCAATCTTGATAACAACACCCTCTTCATTAAATACTTTTGCAATCACATATACACCACATGACAACTTCATTACCAAACCCCTCTTCTTTATTACATTTTTCTCCACATCTGCATACGTTCATGCGATGTTTATATTCAGACAACATGATGAATATCACTTCAAGTCGATGTTAGGACCCAAAAACACGTTTGATCTTCCCGTCTAATAATTATTGGAAACGGATGAAGGCATATAGATTACGTGATTGGAGAATCAACGGCATATATTGAGAATGAGAAATTCAAAATTCCTATTTTAAAAATAAAACGTCGAAATTTTTTTCTTTTTTTTAAAAAAAATAAAAAAAAAAAAAAGAAAAGACTATTTAAAATAAAAATTAATTTTTTTTTTTTTTTTTTTAGTAAATAAAAAAAAAATTGTGTTGGGATTCAATTCTTTGTTTGGGATCAAAATATGCATATGAGTAAATTACTTATCCCTACCAATTTAAGATATTTAACAGTAAATTATATAATTGTTATCCCAACCAACAAAGAAAGCTAGATCTTGCACGGCTCTAACATACACTATTGTCATTTTTGTGACAATTTTTTTTTTTAATTTTAATTTGGTAGTAATAATTAAAGTATATTAGAGGTAGTACAGGTAAACCTCGATAAAGTATATTCGATAAAGTAATAATCTCGCTAAAATAATAATTTATTCCGATCCCGATATGGGTCAATGCACTAAATTAATGTTCGATAAAGTAATACCTCGTTAAATGAATATTTTTTCTCGATCCCAAGGTTATTACTTTATTGAGATTTAACTGTAGTATCTATTCTATACAAAGTAAAACCAACAAATTTGTGAAAAAATGTGGATACTCTGATTTGGTGAAAATGATTAGTGAAATCCCACGTCACGAGACATTTGTTTAAATGGATTAGAAAACCTAAACCGAATGGGTTAGACATGATGAACTGTCTTAAAAGAAACCCTAAATTGTGTAAACTTCGAATTTAAACAAGCGTGACAGGCAAATCTGCAAGATAATAATAAAATCAAATTAATGGATTTGAAAACTAATCGAATAGGGCTAGACATGATGAACTGTCTCCAAAGCAAACTCAAAATCCCCTTACAAAAAGAATTAGGGAAAAGAAACTCGGGTTATGAGCATCTTCGAAATTATCAGAATGATCTAGTCGTAAAGTAAAAAAATGTTTTAAAAAAAAAAAAAAAAAACCAAACCAACAAAATACACTCGTAATTTATTATCGAACGATCATGGTTGAAGGCAGGGCGGATCCGGGATTACGAGGGAGGGGGACGAATCTTAAAAATCCGATAGAAAAGAGGGTGAAGTGTACATTTAAATTTAAAAGAAGTAATTAGCTTGGTATAAACCAAGGTTTCGTTTTATTTGGGGGGGGGGGGATACGAAATTTCTTGAAAATTACATATATAAAATCGCGTTTCGACACAAGTTTGAGGGCTCGCACCGGCGCCCCCGATCTGCGACTGGTTGAAGGTATATTTTGTGTCTAGCATTGTGGTGGTAAAACAAATAGATAGAGTTATGCTATTTTCAAAGAAATGGTTGAAGGGGGGCAGGCTGTCGATCTACTCTATTTGGTAGTTTCACGTGATTATGATTGATCTCATGTGTATATATGTGTGGGTCTAGACTTCCACTTAGGGAACATATTTTTTCTACCTTATGTCAGAAACAAGTTTAGTACTCCCTCCGTCCCGTTTAACATGACACGTTCCTTTCCACGTGGGAATTAAGAAAGTTGTTGATAAAGTATGAGAGATAGATAAATGATAACGTAAGAGAGAGAAGATAAATAAGTTTGTGAGAGAATAAAGGATACAAGAGGAGAGATAAATAATAAATTGATAAATAAATAAATAAGTAGGAGAGATAAATAAAAAAGTAAGAGAGAATTTAATAATATTTTTAAAAGTTATTTCCTTTTAAAGAAACGTGTCATTTTATGTGGGACTCCCGAAAAGGAAAACATGTCATGTTAAATGGAACGGAGGGAGTACTATTAATTGCTCCCTCCGTCTTATTGAAATAGTTCAGTATACTTTTTTGGCTGTCATTTTGAAGTTGTTCAGTTTTTTTTTTTTTTTTTGGCAAATTATTACAAACATATTTTTAGGGATTCACATCTTTACACAACTCTATACACATCAACTACACTACTTCTTAAAAAGGGCTCCGAAAAGAAAATGGACTATTTCGTGTGTTTAATTCTCATATAATTAGCTTATTATATGATTTACGCTTGTATGGACTTGTAGAAATAATTATTATTACACAGATGGGCTTTAAAGATGCAAAAAGAAATTCAATATAATTGTGTACATATAACTATAAGCAGTGTGTTTCTTGACCCAATTTATGAGGCCCAACAGATAAATTTCCTTATTCTTATAATTGGAATAATTCATTAATTCCATGCTAAAACCAGCCTACATTACAGCTAGGAATCGAACAACAAAATTATCCAGTCCATATGGGTCTAGTAACTATGGCAAAATATCATTAATGAAGGATTAATGTCCTTCTTAACTGGCCACTAATTTGAACTGTCATTGCATTTTCTTATAGAACTATATATGAATTGATAAATTTATAATAAAAGTATCATACTCATATAATTAATTAATTATTTAGATATGATTTGCGTGTAAAGCTAGGAGACCCATATAAGTGAACAAATTATATAGAAACATTGTTTAAAATAAGAAATAAGAAAAAAATTGCACCTTCATCTTATCATTAAATGGTTTGAATTGACTATGTTCTGAAATATTTCTTATGTATATTCCTAATATGTTTTGTACATAGGGGCAAAACTAAAAAACTTTACAAGATTTATGCATAAAAAAATAAAGAAGTATACATACTTCTTATCTTTTTATATAACTCGTCTTACAATCGTATTCATACTCCATATAATTATTTAATTATATAGAGTTGATTTGAGTTAGTTATATGTGAACAGATGGCGGATCCGGGGGCGCCACGGCGGCGTGCGCACTCCGAACTACCGTCGAAACGCGATTTTATACATGTAATTTTTAAGAAATTTCGTATTTCACCTCTCCCCTGAATGTACACTTTACCCTCTTCTTTATCAATTTTTTTAGTTTCGTCCCCTCTCCCTCATAATCCGGGATCCGCCGCTATATGTGAAACCATTTTTTTATTTCGAAATGAAACAAATGAAACAAAATATTAAAATATAAATACTGAACAAGTGTAATGAGCCAAAAGAGTACACATAATCGAAAATAATCATACATAATACACTCATCATAGGGAGACATTAGTCAATTCAAACATATAATATCTCGTACCTAATCCACCATCTATTGACTAAACATTTGTTTTAGAATTATAAAATGCGAAGCGTGTTGATAAAACCAAAAACTCGCCTTAATCAACGGATTCGATTTCCCAGGTGGCCTCCCACACTCCTTTTTTCTTTTTTATATTCCTTTTTCTTTTTTATATTCGTCACTAATCTTATTATATTGCTATTAATTAATAGGTGTCATTTTTACCATCATTTTACTGTTTATGCCATATCAAACAAGAATCCCACTTCAACCCACAAACTCAAATTCACACTAAAAAAAGAATATTCTTCATATATTTTATTTTATACTATTTTTACAACAATACCTATATATTTCTCAATATTACACATTGGACCTACAACAATTTCAATTAGCAATTATATATGTAATACCTTATCGTAGTGTTTACCTATTATTGGGTATGTATTCATAACATTTTCTATTATTGTGATTGTTTTTAATGTAATATTATATTTTATATTTCAATATTTTCTATTTTTGGTATAACCGCATTCTATAAATATTATAATTAATTTTTGTAATTGTTACACATAATTAATACGTTAAAAATGTCGGCCCATCTTTTATAATTAACATGACCTATTGTTTAATAATCATTATCATATACTCCCTTTGTCCCATTATTAATGTCTCACTTGCCTTTTTTGGTTGTCCCATTATTTATGTCTCATACCAAATAAGGAAATAAATGAACGGACCACAATCAATCTAAGCAAGTTGAACCCCACCCCTTTATACTTTTACACCACAACTTTACACCTTTACCTCCACTATCTTAATTACCGTGCTCATTCCCAATGTGACATAAATAATGGGATCGGAGGGAGTAATTTTTTTCTATATAATCGTCTAACTAATTTTCCCATCGGAATGTAGATTTTGATTTTTTAAAAAAATATAGGACTTGAGAATAATTTTGCATAATTGAAAAAGTGAATTAGTGTTGTGAACAGTAGACACCATTTATGAAAAAAGAGGAAAAAAAATGATAAATTTTTATTTTAGTATTGAAAATAGAAATTGGGGTTGATGATTTACTTTTTTATTCGAAACACCCTTATAGTATTGGTTGAAGATACTCTAAGCACTGATTTCGGTCACAGTTTACATTAAAAGGTTAAATACAAATATAGTCCATGTATTTCTCTAAATTTGAATTTAATACCTACCGAATCAACAAACAAACAACCCACGTTCCTTCTCCCCCATGTGTCGACCGTCGGTGCTCATCCACTGAGCCACTCAGCCTCGGAATCGTCGTCTCTCTCTCTCTCTACTAATCTTCACTCATGGTTCCGGATTACTCACCGGAGCCCCAAACAATGAAAAAACCTCCAAAATCCTCCAATTTCATCATCGCCATTTTCAATTCAATCAAGCTCCACATTACTTCTTATCCTCGTTTTTGGCTCTTCATCGTCTTCCTCTGGTGTCAAGCCCTAATAATCTACATCGTCCGCTCTTCTCCGCCTTGTTTCCTCGACCGCTCCACCGTGCCCTTCTCCTTCCGATACATCTCCGTACTGAACGGCGTCGTATCTAACGCCACCGCGATTTCCGAGCTGCCTCCAGCTCAGTTCACCGACGAGTGCCCCTCCGGCAGAGTCTTCGCCTACGACCTCCCCTCCGCCTTCAACCGAGACCTAATCGTCACCAACTGCACCGATCTGAACGAGTGGGATTGGGAATGCGGCATCGTCTCCAACCACGGCTACGGCCGCGCCGCCACCGAGCTCCGCCGCGTCCTCCCAGATGATCTCTACAAGTCGTGGTACCACACCAATCAGTTCACTCTGGAGGTGATTTTCCACCACCGCGTCCTGAAGCACAAGTGCAGAACCCTAGATCCGGAATCGGCGACGGCGTTCTACATCCCCTTCTACGCCGGACTCGCCGTCGGGAAGCAGCTCTGGGGGAACGACACCGCCGCGCGTGACCGCCACTCCATGCTGATGCTCCGGTGGATCAAAAAACAGATCCACTGGCAAAAATTCAATGGCTCCGATCACTTTACCACAATCGGCCGAATCACTTGGGATTTCCGGCGCCTCACCGATCCCGGTAAATCATGGGGATCCAGCCTTCTCAACATGCCATCGATGCAGAAAGTCATCCGATTAATCGTCGAGAAGTATCCCGGCGACGAGATGGATGTGAGTGTGCCTTACCCCACCGGATTCCACCCCCGAACACGAGATAGCTTGATCCAATGGCAGGAATTCATCCGCGATTATAAACGTTCATCTCTCTTCTCAGTCATCGGCACCGATCGTACTTGGGCAAGCAACGATGTACGCCGTTATTTAATGGATTACTGCCGCCGCGAGTCGAGTTCGTGCCTCGCCGTGGACTGCGCCGTTATCGACTGCCTCGCCGATTCTTCCGCCACGTTGAAGCCATTGCTGGATTCGGAGTTCTGTTTGCAGCCAAAGGGGGGGAGTTTTACAAGCAAGGCGGTTTTCGACTGTATGATTGCCGGTTCAGTGCCGGTTTTTTTCGTGAAGACGGCTTATGAGCAGTATGAGTGGTTCTTGCCGGGCGAACCGGAGAGTTACTCGGTGTATATAGACCAGGAGGAGGTGATGAACGGGACGGTATCAGTGAAGGAAGTGTTGCAGAGGTATAACAAAGGGGAGATACAGAGGAGGAGAGAGAAAGTTATTGAAACTATTCCGAGGATCATCTACTCCAAACCTAATGGAGGGATCAAGAGTTTTAAGGATGCTTTTGATATTGCTCTTGATGGGGCTATGGAGAGGATCAAGGAGGAGAAAGAATGGGCTGATTTCTTGAGATGATGAGAGAGAGAGAGATGGATTAGGGATGATGACAAATTCAAGAATTTGGACAAAGTCTATCTTGTTCATGACGAAGATTCGTTGAAAGATTTTGGTTTTATGGAGTTTTTGGCCTTGTGTTTGTCAAGATTCTTTCATGATTTGTTTGAGATATATAGAGATGAGTATGATACATCATATATGTAATAGTTGGAGGGTGGATCCATAAACAAATGCTATAGATGTAAGGTTTATTGAGAATGATTTGTTTGGCAATGGAAAGGTCAAAATCAAATATTAACTTAAAGCACAACCCATACACAAAAACGGGTCAACCACATCTCGGATAGCAACTGCGAGTTTACATAATCGTAAAATAGAAAACACATTTCAAATTTCGGAAGCAAGAACTTTGTGAAGAACATGCATGGCTTCATACAGAATAAAAGTTTCTCTCTTGATTCTCTACCTATGGGGATGGAGGAAGAGGAAAAGTCGAAGATTTCACATAGTACATTTGATCGAAATACCAATCAGATTTATGTCGTATCATTCATTTAATGGTCAGATTCTACGGGATCAAATTAAGGAATGATATAAAAAAAGACAGAGGGAATGATTTGTTTGGCAATGGGACGTAAAGTATAAATCATACACAAAAACGGGTTAACCACATCTCGAATAGCATTTGCGAGTTTACACAATTGAAAAAAATAAATAAATAAATAAACAAAACACACACATTTCAAATTTCGGAAGCAAGAACTTTCAGAAGAACGGGGCGTGCTCTGCACATGGCTTCAAGTGGTATAGCCTTAGATATGGAAACCCCTTTTTGCCCCTCTACCAAATCCACCATACTCTCATCAACCCTCCTCCAATCAAAGCACTGAATCAAACTCCCCAACGCCAAACCCACGACCCGTTGGGCCAACCCGTTACCCGGACACGACCGCCTCCCCATCCCAAACGGCAGCAGCGTCGCCGCCTTCACATCCCCACCGTCGAACCTCTCCGGCTCAAACCTCTCCGCATCATCCCACACCGTCGGATCCCTATGAATCGCCCACGCATTAACCTGCAAGATCGTGCCACGTGGAATGTCATACCCCGCGATCTTACAGTCCACCGACGATTCATGCGGCACCAGCAACGGCGTCGCCGGGAACAGCCGGTAAGTCTCCGATATTATACTTTGAAGATACGGAAGCTTATTCATGTCCGCTTCGTTAACCACGCGATCGCAACCGATGGTTTCCTCTATCTCCGCCCTCGCCTTGTCCATCTTCTCCGGATGGTTAAGCAGCGCCGCCATCGCCCATTCCACCGTCACCGCTGCCGTGTCAGTCCCGGCTAGCAGCATGACCAGTATGAGCGATTTTATCGTTTCGTCGCTGTAGTTTTGAGGCTCCGATTCGACTAAAGACAGCAAGTGATTAATCAATGTATTGCCGTCTTTGTTTAATCTATGTTCGTCGATTAGCCGTTGTAAGAAGACGTCGACTTTTTCACATAATCTACTCAAATTCTTTTCAAACCCCTGGTAGTCAACCCACCGGAATAAAGGGAAGAAATCTGCCGGATTTGAAATGCCGCTGTAATTGATGATATCTTTAAGAAGCCCTCTAAACTCCTTGGCCTCTTCGTTATCTTCCTCCACTCCGAAGTATCTTTTTCCGGCGACCATTCTCATGATATTATTAAACGTCATTGCAGACAATAACGGTCTAATTTCAACTAATCCGAATTCTTGACACGTGTCCTTACTCATCTCCTTCAGCATGAGTTTGACTTCGTCGGCTCTAATGGACTGGAAGGCGTTGAGGCGGAGGGAGGAGAAGACCTCGACGGTGGTGAGGCGGCGGAGGTTGCGCCAGTAGTCGCCGTAAGGGGCGAGGACGACGGAGCGGTAGTTGTAGCCGATGTATTTGCCGGCGATGAGCTGAGGCCTATTGGCGAGGACGACGTCGTTGGTTGTGAAGCATTCCTCCACTATGGCCGGGGAGGAGACCACCACCACGAGACGGCTGCCGAAGCGGAGAGAGAAGATGGGGCCCAGTTTTTGGGAGAGGTTTTTGTAGGTCCGGTGGAGGGGGAATCGGAGGAGGTGGAGATGGCCGAAGAGAGGAAGTGAAGGGAGTGGACTAGGTGGGGAGTTTTTTTCTCTTTTGTTTTGTGAGATAGTTGAAAGCTATGAGTGCTAGAGAGAGAGTGGAGAGGATGTAGATGAAGATTGTATCCATGACAAATGTGTTTAATTTTGTGGGTCTTGTCTGGATCTGTGATTGTAATAATCGCCCAGCATCTGTCCCACTCCAGCGTGGCTCATATCACACACCCACGGTATGGGCCCTTTATAATTAAAATATTTTTTTTTTAATAACGCCCCAGCCTGACGCCAGAAAATGGCAGAAGCGGGGTAATAATGTACTTGCGACTCCACTGATTTATAAACGTCAGGATATGGATGGGATGTCTCTTGAAAAATGAAGTAATTTTGTCGGATTCGAAGATGCGCATGTTTGAATCAAATTAGGGAAGAAAAAGGTGAGTTGATTGTGGTTAATTTGCTTGCGTGGACATGATGATGTAAGCAATGACGAAAGCCATTTGGATCTATCTACCTATATCACATTGTACCGTATTCCATTCATTCCATTAATATTCTCTTGTTTTTCTTTTCGAATTATCCTAATAATATTATTATATTTTTTTAATGGTAAAAAATTTTATGTTCAGAAATGAGGTGGACCATTCGTTATTCACTACCCACTTCACTATCTATTCCACTACAAACTCAAAAAATTATGATTTTTAACTTTTTAAAAACTTAAGATTATTACTTTAGTTATAACATGAAAAAGGGAAAAATAAAATAATTGTCTCAATTATGCTTTAATAAAATTTGGGGGTGAATTCTCATTTCTTCCAACCAACCATTCCTCGATAACTATGTTAATTTCTTATTACAATTAAAATACATAAAATATACAGCTAAATCAATTTTTTTAATCTTTGTGTCGAAAAGAAATAAGACGATATTAATGGAATGGAGAGAGTACTACAATGTTTCGGTACATTACATGCATGCACGGATGACAAATATGGGGCCGGAGAAGATAAACTTACCTTGCTCAAGCATTCGGGAAGGCTTCAATTTATAGGTTACAATAACTTATTATTTAGAATATATTAAAATAAATCATTATTAAACTCTTTCAAATGGGAACTAATTTAATTTTTATATGGTAGATGATGCAATAGCCAATAGGTTACTCGAATTAATATTATTTCCGTCCCACTCCATTAGTTCAATTTTTGGAAATTAAGAAAGTTGGTTAATGTATGTAAAGTAATACTCCCTCCATCTCGTTATTATTGGCTTAGTTTTTTTTCTGTCGTCCCAGCTATTCTTGTCTTTATCCAAAAAAAAAAAAAAAACTTTATCGCTTACTTGTCAACCATAATCAATCTAAAGAATGGACTACATCACTATAGCACACTTTGCACCCAAGTGGTGGAGCCAGGTTTTCGAGTTCATGGGTGCTAAGTGAGGTGTGGATTCATGGATTTAAGAGCCGGGCAAAACCTTTCTCGGGTCTGGCAGAGCCCGGCAATTTTTTTTTTTTAATACTGACAACAAATAGACAATGTTTAAAACCGAATATGTATTGTATTTTTCTCCTCGATTGCATGTTGATAAAACAAATTTAATAAAGAAAACTTTGAAACAAACTTTTAGGATTCCGCCCAACACTTCTAAAAAAACGTGTATGTGTGACTTGTGGGGTGAGAAGCTAATTGTGTGCGGTGTGTGGTGTGTGGGGATTGGGAATGAAGTGGGTAGTTTTTATTTAATTTGGTGTATGTAGGGCCAACATTTAAAAAGTTTTGGGTATTGGGTGTGTAATGGGCCTCAATAAAAAGGAATTGGGATTGGGATGAAGTGAGTAGTTTTTATTTAATTTGGGTAAGGTGATGGGCCAACATTTAAAAAGTTTTGGATATTGGGTGTGTAATGAGCCTCAATAAAAATAAAAAATGTTAATGTAACATACGGGAATCGAACCCACAACCTGTGGCAAAAATGCCACACAACACTACCGCTGGGCCACAGCCAAACTTAAGTATAGTGTTAATAAACAAATTATCTATATTTTCGGGGGTGCTATAGCACCTCCCAGCCCTTAGCTGGCTCCGCTTCTGTTTGCACCTACTTTAACACAACTCCACCCACCTTCTTAAAATCGGGCCGAACACAACTGAGACAAAAACAGTGGAATGAAGGGTCCGAATATACTAGAGTAATATTTGAAATAAAAAAAATAAAAAATGGACTAATAAAGCAGCATAGTCCGAAAAGAAAAACTGTACTAATAAAGTGGGATATAGAGAGTAAGTTTTTTATATGATTTATAATACTTTTAGATAGTTTCTTGATTAGGATTTGATTGGGCCTTCATAATTGAGTCTTGGAAAGATTGGGCCATATTGGAACGCCCATAGGCCTAATGGGCTTGACCATATTTTGGTAGACCCAATGGGCTTGCTATCTTATACTAATATTTTATTTAATTAAAAAAATTTAAAATGCATCGACTTTATATGAGATATCATAAGATAATGGAGTATCAGAAACCATACTTTTGTCTGCATCATTTCACGATCTACAAGAAAGAAAAGTTCCAAAAAGAATAACATGGAAGTCTCTCTCCTTTACTCTTCCCTTGCTCTCTCTCTCATCACCCTCACTCTCATTCTCAAACTCTTCCCAACAAAAAACCACCGCCTCCCTCCGACCCCATCGCCGCCACTCCCCCTAATCGGCCACCTCCACCTTCTAACCCCTCCCCTCCACCGCACCTTCCGCCGCTTCTCCCAAACCCACGGCCCCATCTTCTCCCTCAAGCTCGGCGTCCGCCGCGTCGTCGTCGTCTCCTCCCCCACCTTAGCGGCGGAATGCTTCACCTACTCCAACGACGTCGTCTTCTCCAACCGCCCCAAAGTCTTGGTCGACAAGTACATCGGCTACGACCACACCACCATGGCCGGCGCTCCCTACGGCGATTTGTGGCGCAACCTCCGCCGCCTTGGGGCGGTGGAGGTCCTCGCCCCCACCCGCCTCAACGCACTCTCCGACCTCCGGCAAGACGAAGTCCGCCGTACGCTGCAAAATCTCACCACCAACACAAACGAATACACGGTGGTGGAATTGAGGCCCAAACTATTTCAACTTGCATTTAATTTAATAATGAGGATGGTCGCCGGAAAAAGATATTCCTACGACGATAATTCCGGCGAGAAAATCCATGAGATGGTTCGTGAGGTTTTCGAGTCAGCTCAGTCATCAAATCCGGAAGACTTCCTGCCATTTTTGAAGTGGATTGATTACAGAGGTCTGAAGAAGAAGTTAACTGGTTTGGGTAAAAAGCTTGATACTTTTTACGACGGCTTGCTGGCGGAGCACCGCCGTGAGAAGAGGAAAACAATTATCGGCCACCTCCTCTCCCTCCAAGAATCGGATCCGGAATTCTACGCCGATCAAACCATCAAAGGGTTTATCACGGTAAGAGCAAATTTCATATATTGTCACATTAATTAAATTATTATTCAAGAATTTCAATAAACTTTTAATTTGCTGCGATAAGATAAACCCCACAATATTATTAATTAAATTTAATGTTCTATTTATTATTAATTTTGAATTTATTCTGGGACCAACACGTGAAAGCCCCGTTGTCCAGATTCTCCAATATTATAACTAAAATGATGTAACTACGTTGTATATCTTGTCTTTTTTCGCTTACAAGGAAAGCTAAGTCTATTTTCTTTTAATTCGAATTTTGACTAATTAATTAAATACTACATGCATAGAATATGATACTTGCTGGTACGGACACATCAGTTGTGACAATAGAATGGGCGATGTCCCTTTTGCTAAACCATCCAACCATCCTCCAAAAAGCTAAGCTCGAGCTCGACTCGAAAATCGGGCATTCCCGCTTAGTACAAGAACGAGATTTACCCAATTTAAACTATCTCCACAGTATTATTATGGAGACGTTCCGCATGTTCCCTGCGGGACCATTAGGGGTCCCCCGCGAGTCATCCGCTGATTGTAGGGTCGGTGGTTACGACATCCCACGTGGGACGATCCTATTGATCAATGCGTGGGCCATTCATAGGGACCCTGATGTGTGGGACGAACCGTTGAGGTTTAAGCCCGAGAGATTCGAAGGGATAGAGGTGGGGAACGAGAAGTTGATGCCGTTTGGAATGGGGAGAAGGGCGTGCCCCGGGTCGGGTTTGGGCCACCGGATGGTGGGATTAGCGTTGGCATCGTTGATTCAATGCTTCGATTGGAAGATTATGGGTTCGAATCAAGTGGATTTAGCGGAAGGAGTTGGGCTTACTATGCCCAAATTGGAGCCATTGAAGGCTATGTGCAAACCAAGACGAGTCATCCTCGGGGCTCTTTAGAAATTTGCTCATTTATCTGATAGCTGAAATTGGTCCACATACTAGTTTATGTTGCGTCTGTGTCTTCATTTTATTTCTGATTGCACTTTATAGTTTATTGTACGCAAATTGGGAAGGAAATTTTAATTTTAGTCGTGTAATGCTACTATAAATCGATTTGGGGAGTTTTTTTTTTTAAATCAATTTTATAAATTATATTATATACAGTTAAATCTCTCTAAATTAATATTGTCGAACTGTCAAGCTTCTATTATTTTAGAGAGATCAATTTAGAGAGAGTTTTTGAACTTCAACCAAATCGAATTTTAATTAAATGAATATAAGGAGTTATACATTTATCTATATATCATAGTTAATGCCATTGTACTATTTACTATCTAGAAACAATTAATTATGTCTCTCGTCCCGCTTTTACTTGTCTCGTTTCTCTTTTTAGGTTGTTCCAGCTTGGTCTTGTCCCAATTCATGAAAAAGAAAATAATTACTACATAATCTCCAGTTTTTTCTTTGTGAGACTCACTCATCTACACACAACCAACCATTCATCTTAATCTCCATACCGAAAAGAAATGAGATAAATCAAATGTGACGGATGGAGTATTAATTTCTTAATAAATAATGAATTATTCATTTAAAAAACAAGTACAATTTTATAGCTATCATTAATTGACAATGACATTAAAAAATACTAAAGATGATCCCATTCATTTGGAATAGTTACACACAAGGAAGCACTTATTGCATTAAGGACTTTTCACAAATTTATGGTGCGTCAAGGAATTTCACAATTTTATGGCGCAGTTCGAGAGAACAATACTGGGACTTTTTTATGCAAATAAAAAAGTTAGATATTAGATTCAATTATACTTAGGTTTTAGTAAAAAAACACACCAGAATAATATTTCACAAAAAAGTGTCTTTGTCTTTGTATAATTGGTAATTTTAAATAATTATTAATTTATGATATTGACTAGACCATATATTTATATTAGAGTTTTCTCAAAATTATTATTTTATTATCTTATCGAATTTGATGATTTTTTTTACATTGGCCCGAGACGGAACGCAGAAAAATATTATCTTAGAGAGGTTATTAATTTACCGAGTATTAAATTATAGAGGTTCTATGTATATTTAATTTCAAAATGAATCTACCAAAAACAATATTTTTAAATAATATAATAGCAAGAAAATAATTTGGCCTCTCATAAAATAAATTCATTTATCCTACTTTATTAATCCAATTTCTTTTCCACATAAATTTAAGAATATTATTCCCTCCGGCCCATTTGAATGAATGAGGTTGATGTCCAATTTAGTCAACAACCCTAATGTTTTGGTCAAAGCAAGAGAAGAATTGGATGCAAAAGTAGGGTTTGAGAGGTTGATGAATGAGGCATATCTCTCCAACCTACCCTACCTTAACTTCGTAATTCTCCGATTATTCCCGGCTGTCATTGCTATTACGGCACGTATCTTCGGAAGACTGCAAATTGGGATGGTACGATATACCAAAGAATACAATTCTATTTGTCAATGCATGGGGGATACATAGGGACCCGACCGTGTGGGAGGACGCGTCGGACTTCAAGCCGGAGAGGTTTGAAGGTGTGAGCGATGTGGGAGCGAACAAGTTTTTTGATACCGTTCGGATTGGGGGAGGGAGGGCGTGTCCGGGTTCTAGTTTGGGGAAGAAGTTGGTAGGGTTGGGTTTGGGGTCGGTGATTCAATGCTTTGAGTGGGAGAGGGTGGGGTTGGAGGGAGTTGATTTGGGTGAAGGAGGACTAACCATGCCTAAGTTGGAACCTTTGCAAGCCATGTGCAAGGCAAGAGAGATGATGAGAAAGGTTATGATTAGTAGTATTCAAGAAGCTACAAAAGTTTCATAAATGTTAAAGGTTATTGTGTAATTGATATTAAATGAATAAGATGGAATGCCGTGTTGGCTTTCTTCATATTAATTGTTCCTATATAGTTTCGGTCACATGGGATCAGATCACCTGTCCTAAAAATCATGTCTCAATGTTGTCCCATAAAGTAAGCATCTAGATGCCTACTATACAAATCGTAAAATTATACCGTAGCCATTTAGATGCTTACCCTTATGTGACAGCATTGGGACAGGGTTTCTGGGACAGGTGATCTTGTGCCCGGTCACATTCATGCATGCTAAGATTTGCTCTTAGTCTAGTGGAGTATATGTTTTTCAGATTGTTCCATTGAAGTTGTGTTTTTTTGCAAATTATTACAAAAACATTTTTCTTGAGGGATTCACGACTTTACATAACTCTACACACATCAACCTATTCTCTTTAAAAATCGAGCCGAAGAAAAATTGAACTATTTCAATGAGACGGAGTAGGTAGTATTTAATATATGGAATTATTTTTGAAAGGTAACGTGATTTGTTTTTTCTTATTTCTTCCACGTCTCTTAGGAAAATAATTCACATAATTACATGATTACTCACTAAAAGAAATCTTAGAATTATCGACGGAATCACTGATGGATAAAAACACGGGTCAACTATAACCGACGGAATATCGATGGACATTATATTAATTTACCGAGTATTAAATTATAGAGGTTCTACTGTATATTTAATTTCAAAATGAATCTACTAAAAACACTTTTTTTAAATAATATAATAGCAAGAAAATAATTTGGTCTCTCATAAAATAAATTCATTTATCCTACTTTATTAATTCAGTTTTTTTTCCACATAAATTTAACAGTATTATTCCTTGCGTTCCATTTAAAGCGACACGTTTCCAAAAAAAAAAGAATTTCTAAAATAATTAAAAATTCTCTATTACTTTATAATTTTTTTTTTCATAGTTTATCATTTATCTTTCCTATTTTATCATCTATTCTCTCACTATCTTACTCATCTTCTATCTCCTACTTTATAATCTACTCTCTCACTATCTCACTCATCTTATATCTCCTACTTTATCATCAACTTTCTTAATTACCGCGCTGGAAAAAAAATGCGTCGCTTCAAACGGGACGGAAAGAATATTAATTATGTATTAACTTTAACTAATAAAAATTAGGCTTTTTTAACGAATGCATAAATTTAAATGGCCAGACACTAGCTCCCACTGCCTCTCCAATCTCGATAGCTATGGTACCCAAACATTAGGTACATATTCTAGTTGTCTACATTATTGTAGAATTTCAAACTTTACTATTATCAAAACGAATTTAAATTTAACGACTACACGACATTAATCAGCTTTTAATTGTATACTCCCTCCGTACTATAATAAATGACTTATTTCTTTTCAATACGAGAATGATGTAAAATTGTATTGTGGTTAAATTCTATGTACATATTATTAATTTTTTTTAGAATGAGTCACCTAATAAAATTATTAAATTAAATTATTTCTTCGTCAAATAAACACCCACGTACTACAACTTTATGTAAAAATCATCATTAATGAAGTTTACAGAACAAAACGATCAGTATTTATATTAGTAGGTTAGGATTATAGACAAGATTATTAAATAATAAACCATTATAATTAATAATAATTTACTACTATATTATATATCGTTTGATACAGCACCAAACGTGACACATTTTGAGAGATCAATTATTAAACAGACATGGACGAAACTGCCCTTTTCGTCTACACATTTCTCACCATTCTACTCATCTTTATTATCCACAAACTCACCGCCGTGAAACGATACAATCTCCCGCCGACTCCGGCCGCAGAGCTTCCCGTCATCGGCCACCTCCACCTCCTCAAACCACCGATCCACCGGACCTTCCACCGCTTCTCCCTAATAAGCGGCCCCATCTTCTCCCTCAAACTCGGCGTCCGCCGCTGCGTGGTGGTATCCTCGCCGGACTTAGCCGAGGAATGCTTCTCCAAGCTCGATACCATCCTCGCCAACCGCCCTCAAACCCTCGCCGGCAAGCACATCTCCTACAACTACGACGGCCTGGTCCCCGCTCCCTACGGCGACCACTGGCGGAGCCTCCGCCGCATCGCCGCTCAGGAGCTCTTCTCCTCCGCCCGACTCAACTCATTTCTCCACATCCGCCGAGACGAAGCCGACCGCCTCCTCCTCAGACTTCTCGAAGCTTCTCGACGCTCCAGCCGCGTCGAGTTAAGACCCGTACTTTCCGAACTAACGTTAAACAACGTGACGAGGATGATCGCCGGAGAAAGTTTCTCCGGCGAGCTTACGAAGACGGAGCATGGACTCTCGAAGCTGATCAACGACGTCATGGAGTTGTCTCAAGTCTCCAACGCTCAAGATTTCTTGCCGTTTCTGCAGTGGATTGATTTCGGAGGTTACAAGAAGAAACTAATTTACCTCGGTCGACAATTCGACGAATTCTTCCAGAGCTTGATCGACGACCACCGCCGCCACAACAGAAACACTATGATCGGCCACTTGCTGTCGTTGCCGGAATTCTGCTCCGACCAAACAATCAAAGCGCTCATACTGGTTAGCGTAGTATTTCATGCATAAAATCTTGTACTCCCTCCGTCCCATTTGAAACCACATGTATTATTTTTTTGGACGTCTCGCTTGAAATGGTCAGTTTTCGAAAAAGGAAATAACTAACCAAAAAATTACAATCTTTTCTCCTACTTTATCATCTACTACTCATTATATCACTCATTTTATCTCTCCTACTTTATTATCTACTTCTCTCACGGGGCGGACCCGAGGGCGTCCGGCGGCGGTCCCTCCCTTGATTCATGTTGAAATTCAATTTTTCATGTGTAATTTTTGAAGTTTCTTGTATTTAATTCGCCACCCCCGAATTCTACACTTCATCCCTTTTTATATTGAATTTCGTCCCCTTCCTCGTAATTCTCGATCCGCTCCCGTCTCTCACTATCTCACTTATCTTCTCTCTTACTTTATCATCTACTTCTCTCTCATACTTTATCATCAACTTTCTTAATTCCCCGTCGAAAAAATGTCGTTTCAAATGGGACGAGGGAGTACCTACGTACTTCATCATTTTGATTAATTAATTTTTGATGATGTTTAATGATATGTGTAGAGCATGCTGGTTGCTGGGACGGACACGTCATCGGTGACCATAGAATGGGCCATGTCCAATTTAGTCAACAACCCTAATGTCTTGGTTAAAGCAAGAGAAGAATTGGATGCAAAAGTAGGGTTTGAGAGGTTGATGAATGAGGAAGATCTCTCCAATCTACCCTACCTTAACTCCGTAATTCTCGAAACATTCCGGTTATTCCCGGCTGCGCCGTTGCTATTACCGCACGTATCTTCGGAAGACTGCAAATTGGGAGGGTATGATATACCAAAGAATACAATTCTATTTGTCAATGCATGGGGGATACATAGGGACCCGGCCGTGTGGGACGACGCCATGACCTTCAAGCCGGAGAGGTTTGAAGGCGTGAGCGATGTGGGAGCGAACAAGTTTTTGATGCCGTTTGGGTTGGGGAGGAGGGCGTGTCCGGGTTCTAGTTTGGGGAAGAAGTTGGTAGGGTTGGGTTTGGGGTCGATGATTCAATGCTTTGAGTGGGAGAGGGTGGGGTTGGAGGGAGTTGATTTAGGTGAGGGAGAAGGGCTAACCATGCCTAAGTTGAAACCTTTGCAAGCCATGTGCAAGCCAAGAGAGATGATGATAAAGGTTATGATTAGTAGTATTCAAGAGGCTACAAGGGTTTCATGAATGTTAAAGGTCGTCTATTGATATTAAATGAAAAATAAGATGGAATGGCATGTTGGGCTTTGTTCATATTAATTGTTCCTTTATATTTTGGTTCACAATCATACTAAGATTTATTCTTGGTATATATTTAATATATATGGAATTATTACGAAAGGTTACGTGATTTGTTATTTCTTGTTTCTTCCACAACAAATGTCTCGTACGAAAAAAAATTCACGCAATAAATTACAAAACTCGAGTAAAAGGAATACGTAAGACTAAGAATATCGGACTAGAAATGAGGCTGGCTGGGTTGGTTTTTGTATTTAAGTGTAATAAAAGAAAATCTAAATACAAGTGAGGAGAGAGAAACAAGAGTGACCTGAGTGGGAACGGAGAACAAATGCAGTCTGGTGGTCACAACATATTTAGCCAATGGAGTGTTTCCACTTGACGTCACCCCATTAACTCTCATATTTTTTTGATGTAGATATAAAATTCATAATATATAATAATATATGTTATTCTAAATAAATTATATCAGAGCTCAATATTACTATATTTATTTACAACTTAAAATTCTCTCATTTTCTCTCTATCTATTCTTCAATATAAATCTTTCTCTCCCTTTTAATTATCATTGATCCATATAATAACAACTTCTACACTTCCCAAAATTTTACTTAATCTCAAGATTAGTATCCTAATTACGAAAATCTAATGATGGAATATAATGATGGAATTTGGGCCAACATCCAAACTCTGCACAAATTCAGTTGTTTACTTTAACTGAAGGAGTTGGGCTTAGTATGCCCAAATTAGAGAGCCCTTAAAGGCTCTTGGAATAATTAGCTCATTTACATGATTAGCTAAAATAGTTCTAATTACACAATATTATTATTTATTAGTTTATGTTATGTATGTATCTTATGTCGCACTGCACTTTGTGTTACTCGACATTAAAGTTGATCCTGTTATAGCTATTAAATTTATTAGCTTGATTTTTTTTAAAATAAGTTAATAACACAATACGCTTGGTTGTCCCCGTTGGGTGATCTGGATTACCCGATAAAGGATTGGGTTAGTTTCAAAATTAGAAGCCTAAAAATGTATTAGGCCTAAAAAAATCCGCCCAAAAAAACCCAGAACTTTATGGCTTTGGCTAAAAAAGCTCAGAATTTTCAGGCTAAAAAGTCTGCTCAATAAAAATATTATATTACTTAATTACTATTAATATTATTCTTTACGAATACAAATGAATAAAAGTTGGAAGATATAAAGTTATCGAAACTATGATTCATATATAATGAAACTTGTTGTTTTAGTTTTGATCATTTAATGTTTATTTGAGTACGATTTTGAATTTTGATGTTTATTTGCACATAAATTTACAATATGATCCATTTAATTTTTTTAATTATTCATAATTTGTACTACTTTATAAAATCATTAACATATTTAGTTTAAATTATTTATTTATTTTATTTTTATACAATAAAAATATAATTTTAAAAATAAAAAATATTAAAAAAAAATCAAAGAGACAGACCCAAAAAATAGAATTCACCCGATAAATCCAGAGTTGGACCGCTCCGCCGGCCTATTTCACCATCTCTAATAATGATGGTTTTTAGCGCTGCACATCCTCTGTCCCATTTTTGGTGAACCACTCGGTGGCCTACCAATCACGCGGTGTCACGCATACATTGGTGGACCATGTTTTTACCAAGTAAAATATTTGTTTTTACAAGTAAAACACAACCGCATGATTCCAAACTACGTGACGAACCATGATTGGCGAACCAGGCCCACCAAATTGACTAGAAGATTTGGATTGGTTTTTTAGGTTATTAGTATCTAAAAAGCTATAATTGCCTTTTGATTTAAAGTCTAATTTTTAACACGCGATACTTTTCGTCAATCTCGTAATATTTACAAAGTTCTCGGAAAATAAATAACATTAAAAGTTGCTACAAAACTCTACTCATGTATTCATACACTCTACCACAAATGTAGCTATAATACAATTTAAATAGAAAAACGACTAACGACTAACTACCACTGAGACGCAACGGATGAAACCACACAACCACTAACATCACTACCAATCATGCACGGAACTAAAGGAGGGGGTTTAAATTTCGCCAGATCCTCTGGCTGTCGAAATTTCGCCTTCATAGAGGTTGAAATTTCTTGTTTCGTCCTTATTTTTTCAATTCATTCGATTTTCTAATCAACACGATTTCTTTTTTGTTTCTATTTCGATCCTCTGACTAAAATGTTATAATTCCGTCACTAAATACATAACAGCCTAGCATAATTTCCACTAAGCAAATATTCTGCCACTATTTACAGTATAACTGACCTATTAATTACTCCAACATGTAAGTAATTAACACCTTCCAAATAACTATTTCAAGTAATGTCTATAATGACAATACCTACTTTGGTTCTTAATCATTATTACTCTCCCCCGTCTCATTATGAACGTCCTTATTTCTAAATTGAGTTGTTTAATTAATGTGTAGACAGAAAAGAATTAGTCAAAAGTCAATTAATATACTATTTTTTTTTTAAATTTATCTTAATCTGAAAAGAAAGATAACACTTATAATAGAATGGATCAAGTATATATATTGAGTGGAAGAAATAAGATTTACTCTTGTATATAAATTTGTTATATAGAATTATTATATAAATTTGTTATCTCTAGCAGTTTCTTCCACAACACATAGTATAGGCGACGGACTTCTATGTCCCACAATTATATTATCTTTTATATTACACTTACATAAATTAGACATGTGACCTATATTTTTTTTAAATAATAAACTAAAATGTATATTTTATAATTATATGTATGTTTTTAACTCAAATTAATGCTATGCACAGATTAATTAATTGTGGATGTGATACATAAAAAGCTATGAGGATCCTCTATCTCATTCCTTGTGTCATGTTTCATATTCCACTAATAAAATGGTGACACGTATTAATTTTAATAATTATATGCCTTATTTGGAATTTATTAATCCTAAAAAAATAACTACATATAATTATTAAAATAAACATGTATTCCCATTCCATAGATGAGAAATGAAATGAGATGCAAAAATATGGGATAGAATATCCTTTAATAATAAAAAATATATATTTATGTAATACACAAATCTTAATGCAATAGCTCTGCAAATTTCTACATATGGATAACTATTTATATATATATATATATATATATGACGAGACCCACAGCCACTACCTTTTTCATTCTTAATCTAATTTATATATTTTACAAAGAATCTATTAAAACACTTCTTTTAATTAACATGCGGATGAGAATAATTTGTGCTCTTAACAAATAAGGCTTTAAAAGTAATTAATGAATGCATACATTTAAATGGTGGACCATATCTACTTCTGCTAGCTATCCACTAGCTAGTACTCTTTAGATAACGTGTCTTGTTTCTTTTTAACACCATTATTAAAGATAATTAAAAATTATGCGTGAAGTTGTGTAAAATGATAAATCACACAAATAAAATGTTTATAGTAATATATCATTTTTAAATAGACAACACATTGTATTGGACACCTTGATATAAAAAGAGTAAGACACATTATAGGGGACGGAGTTAGTAATTGTTAGCTACGAACTGTTCAGACACATTCACCAATAGTAGGGTTGTAATCGAGCCGAGCATTGCAGAGGCTCGGCTCTATTAGTTGTTTCAAGCTCTGGCTCGAATTCGGGCTCGAGCTCGATCCAATAAATAGTTATAGTATTCGAGCTCGGCTCGAAAGCTTGATAATTTTGTAATTTAAAAAAAAATATTATTTATGTATATATTTATAAATTATTATTATTATTATTATTATTTAATATATAATTTAAATAATATTATAATTTAATCGAGACGCACTATTCGAACTATTCGAAAAAAACCCGGCTCATTTACGACCCTAACCAATAGTTTGGAGGTTTTACACCATTTTTCCAAATAAATATCTGCTCGTGAATTGACACACCAGAGAGAGCCTTTATTACACAAATTAAACATGGACGAAACTACCCCTTTCCTCTACACATTTCTCACGATTCTACTCATCATCTTTATTATCAACAAATTCAAAACGGCCGGAAAAAGATATAACCTGCCGCCGGCGCCAGCGCCAGCGCTGCCCCTCATCGGCCACCTCCACCTCCTCAAGCCACCACTCCACCGGACCTTCCACCGCTTCGCCCAAATAAGCGGCCCCATCTTCTCCCTCAAACTCGGCCTCTGCCGCTGCGTGGTGGTATCCTCGCCGGAGTTAGCCGAGGAATGCTTCGCCAAGCTCGACGTTCAACTCGCCAACCGCCCGCAACTCATGCTCGGAAAGTATATCGGTTACAATCACCAGACCATGATCGCTTCTCCCTACGGCGACCACTGGCGGAGCCTCCGCCGCCTCGCCGCCCAGGAGGTGCTCTCCTCCTCCCGCCTCGACGGATTCCTCCACATCCGCCTAGACGAAGTCAATCGCTTACTCATAAGCCTTCTAGAAGCTTCGGATCTAGGTTTCAGCCGCGTGGAGTTAAGGCCGAAGCTGTCGGAATTGACGTTCAACACCGTTACGAGGATGATCGCCGGAAAAAGATACTCCGGCGAAGATAGGAAGAGCGATGAAGGACGGGAATTCTTGGAGCTGATCAACGAGGTTTTCGAGTTGGCGAGGATCTCGAATCCTCAGGATTTCTTGCCGTTTCTGCAGTGGATTGACTTCGGAGGTTACACCAAGAAATACGTTCGTCTTGCTAAACAACTCGATGAATTCTTCCAGAGTGTGATCGATGATCACCGCCGTCACAGCAGAAACACCATGGTCGGTCACTTGCTGTCGTTGCAAGAATCGCGGCCGGAGTTCTGCTCCGATCAAACAATCAAAGGCCTCATAATGGTCAGACTTCCATCTCCTCAATATCCTCTACTTAACTTGTACTCCCTCCTAATCTATTTCGGATTGTCTCATTCACACCACTCTTTCTCTCTCTTAACACACAAAAGTCGAGAGCATAAATTATCGCGTCGAAAAGAAACAAGATGTTTTCATCCGGGATGGACGGAGTATTACTTATTAGAGTTTCGTCACATATCCCTTTTAAGGGTGGTGATCCAATTCTAGTATGGTATCAAATCTATGGATGATGGTTTATTTGGTTCACGCCGATGGATTATTGTTTTTACAGTTTCGCATGATTTTTAAGATAGTACGTATAAAAGTATAAAATATGGTGTAAAAATAGTATTAAAAAGTGGGATTCATTCATTCAGATGATTGTAGTCCACTCATTTCTTTCTATTTTAAAAAACGATGCAAGTTTAGACACCCCGAAAGGAAACGATGCAAGATCAATGAATGAAGAGAGTATAAATTTTGGACCTCAATTATAAAATTAGATCGGGCAACTTGGCCTTAGTCTCGACTAGGGCCTAAAGTGGTCGCAACACCTGCTTTAGGTTTTAGATACCCCTAGTACTTATGACCTATAAGAGAGTAGGCGCTTTTTTTAATTTTTAATTTTTTTTTCTCTAATATCATCTTAATTTCAATCAAAGTTAACTTCTTTCATAGATTAATTATCTCTCTCTTAATATTATGAATTTATACTTGATTATCAATGTTTACACAGAACATGATCCTTGCTGGGACGGACACATCATCCGTGACCATAGAATGGGCCATGTCCAATTTACTCAATAATCCTCACATCCTAATAAAAGCTAGAGAAGAATTGGATGCAAAAGTAGGGTTTCTCCGTTTGATAAATGAGGAAGATCTCCCCAACTTACCCTACCTTGCCCACATAATCCAAGAGACCTTCCGGCTATTCCCGGCCGCGCCGTTGCTGATACCACACCAATCATCGGATGACTGCGGAGTAGGAGATTACGACATCCCGCGCGGTACCATGGTACTCTTCAATGCATGGGGGATACATAGGGACCCGTCCGTGTGGGACGACGCGTCGGACTTCAAGCCGGAGAGGTTTGAAGGTGTGAGCGATGTGGGTGCGAACAAGTTTTTGATGCCGTTCGGGTTGGGGAGGAGGGCGTGTCCGGGGTCTAGTTTGGCTCAGAAGGTGGTGGGGTTGGGTTTGGGGTCGATGATTCAGTGCTTTGAGTGGGAGAGGGTGGGGTTGGAGGAAGTTGATTTGGGTGAAGGAGAAGGGCTAACCATGCCCAAGTTGGAACCATTGCAAGTCATGTGCAAGCCAAGAGAGATGATGAGAAAAGTTATGACTAGTAGTATTCATCAAGAAGCAACAACATAGAGTACTATCTATGTATTAATATTAAATAAATACGATGTATTAATATTAAATAAATACGACGTGTTAGGTCGTCTAAAAAGAATGAATCGAGATTCCGTTGACTCAGCATGTTTGAACGATCTTCACTAACTTATTGATTCGGTGAGTGTTAATTACTGGGAACACACTTGACACTCCGTATTATAATTAAATAACCAAAGACACCATATGACAGATTTCAGTATCATAGGGAATGAATTATATAGAAAAATTTGCATCTTTCATCTTATTATTGAATGGTTTGGATTGAATATGTTCTTACATATTTTTTATGCATATTCTTTATATATTTTATACATAAAGAAAAATGTAAAAGTTACACGTTATAAGATTCCGCAGCTGCTAGCAAAGTGCGCACTGAGTAAACCTCGTGCTCCTGTGCAATAGTCTACAAATCAGGCAGGAGAGTTAAACCACACTAAGCTAACTATAGGTAACAGACATAGCGGTTCCAGTGGAATTTGAATTCATGACTTTCCGATCCCTGACCACCCACATTCACTGCTACACCATCCTAAAGGGACAATTATCACTATTATTAATTGTAATTTATGTTGTTTGTCTTAAGTTGGACTGCACTTTGTGTCGTTACTTGGTATTGTTGTCTGAATTTAGATACTATGTATCAGTGTGTCGGTTGATTTAAAAAATAATAATAATAATAGATTAATAATATATTATATGCTTGTCTGGTTGTCTTTTTCACAATTATAATATTAGGCGGTGGGTGGGGAAAACAAAGATTGCAACCAACTTGATAAAATTAAAGAAAGGAGCTACAATGATTAGATTATTAGAAATGTATGGACATGAATTATATCCAAACGTCAAATAATATATATTATAAAATATAATTTTTTTAATATTCGTGCCTAAAAGAAATTGAACATTACTAATGGAACTCGGGAAATACTATTCTATGGAGATTCTAAAATTAATAAAAATAACGTAGAAATATGTTTAATGTAGAAATTAAGTCTAATAAATAACGTCCTTCTTGATAACATATAATCAAGGACAAATATGGAAACAATAACTCTTCTTCTCTACTCATTCCTCACTCCTCTATCCATCTTCATGATCTACAAACTCTTCTCATCTCCGGGAAGAAGCCGCCGCTACCGCCTACCACCGACCCCAGCCGGAGCCCTACCCATCATCGGCCACCTCCACCTCCTCAAACCACCCCTCAACCTCAACTTCCACCGCCTCTCCCTCCTCACCGGCCCCATCTTCTCCCTCAAACTCGGCTTCTGCCGCGTCGTAGTCGTCTCCTCCCCATCCCTAGCGGAGGAATGCTTCACCACAAACGACATCGTCCTCGCCAACCGACCCCGCATCCTCGCCGGCAAGTACATCGGCTACAACCACTCCACCATCTCCGGCGCCCCCTATGACGACCACTTCCGCAGCCTCCGCCGCATGGCCGCCAAGGAGGTCCTCTCCACCGCCCGCCTCAATTCCTTCCTTCAAATCCGGCGAGACGAAGTCTACCGCTTGCTTCTAAACCTCCATAAACAATCTCAACAAGGATTTACGAAAGTAGAATTAAGGCCGAAATTGTCGGAACTAACCTTCAACAACTTGATGATGATGCTCGCCGGAAAAAGATTCTTCGACGAAGACGAGAGCAAGACGGGGAAGAGATTCCGGCAGCTGATCCACAAGGTGCTTGAGATGGCGGAGGTTTCGAATCCGCAGGATTTCTTGCCGTTTATGCAGTGGATTGACTACGGAGGTTTTGCGAAGAAGTTGGCGGCGCTTGCGGCGGAGATGGACGAGATGTTGCAGAGTATGGTGGACGCGCATCGGAGGGAGACGAGGAATAGCGTGATCGGCCATTTGCTGACTCTGCAAGAATCGGAGCCCCAGTTTTACTCCGATCTGATCATCAAAGGTCAACTAGTGGTAACATTTTCTCGACTAACTGGTCAAATATTTTAATTTTTAAAATATTTTGTCATTTATTAACTAACTTATATGATAGTAGATTAATAATTTCATCATTATCCATGGGATGAGATCACATGTCCAAAAAATTCATGTATAATTGGTGTTCGATTCAAAACGACGTAGTTTTGTATTGAAAAACAATAAATTAAAATGATAAGATTGAAAAAAAATAATAATAAATAATTAAAAAATATATTTTTTTAATATAAAACTACGTCGTTTTAAATTAGACACTAATTGAACAGGGATGAGCCAAAAGAGAGAAATTAATTTCTCTTTTGATGCAGAGCATGCTGTTTGCCGGCACTGACACGTCAGCAATAACCATAGAATGGGCGATGTCTCTCCTCCTCAACCATCCTCACGTCCTAACAAAACTAAGACAAGAATTAGAAACCAAAATCGGAAACCACCGCTTGCTAGTAGAAGAAGACCTCCCCACCCTCCCCTACCTCCACCGCATAATCCAAGAAACCCTCCGCCTCTTCCCACCGGGACCCTTACTCCTCCCTCACGAGTCATCCTCCGACTGCACAATCGAAGGCTACCACATTCCACGTGGCACCCTTCTATTCGTGAACGCGTGGGCCATACACCGAGACCCGGATGTATGGATATAAATTATCTATCCAAACGTTAAACAATATACATTAAAAAATATAATTTTTTAATAATTCGTGTTTAAAAGAAACTGAAAGTTGGGACTGGGGGAATACTATTCTATGGAGATTCTAAAACTAATAAATAACGTAGAAATATGTTTGATGTAGAAATAAAGTCTAATAAATAACGTCCTTCTTGATATAATCAAGAACAAATATGGAAATAACAACTCTTCTTCTCTACTCATTCCTCACTCCTCTATCCATCTTCATGATCTACAAACTCTTCTCATCTCCGGGAAGAAGCCGCCGCTACCGCCTACCGCCGATCCCAGCCGGAGCCCTACCCATCATCGGCCACCTCCACCTCCTCAAACCACCCCTCCACCGCAACTTCCACCGCCTCTCCCTCCTCACCGGCCCCATCTTCTCCCTCAAACTCGGCTTCCGCCGCGTCGTAGTCGTCTCCTCCCCATCCCTAGCGGAGGAATGCTTCACCACAAACGACGTCGTCCTCGCCAACCGACCCCGCATCCTCGCCGGCAAGTACATCGGCTACAACCACTCCACCATCTCCGGCGCCCCCTACGGCGACCACTTCCGCAGCCTCCGCCGCATGGCCGCCAAGGAGGTCCTCTCCACCGCCCGCCTCAATTCCTTCCTTCAAATCCGGCAAGACGAAGTCTACCGCTTGCTTCTAAACCTCCATAAACAATCTCAACAAGGATTTACGAAAGTAGAATTAAGGCCGAAATTGTCGGAACTAACCTTCAACAACTTGATGATGATGCTCGCCGGAAAAAGATTCTTCGACGAAGACGAGAGCGGAGACGGGGAAGAGATTCCGGCAACTGATCCACAAGGTGCTTGAGATGGCGGAGGTTTCGAATCCGCAGGATTTCTTGCCGTTTCTGCAGTGGATTGACTACGGAGGTTTTGCGAATAAGTTGGCGGTGCTTGCGGCGGAGATGGACGAGATGTTGCAGAGTATGGTGGACGAGCATCGGAGGGAGACGAGGAATAGCGTGATCGGCCATTTGCTGACTCTGCAAGAATCGGAGCCCCAGTTTTACTCCGATCTGATCATCAAAGGTCAACTAGTGGTAACATTTTCTCTACTAACTGGTCAAATATTTTAATTTTTAAAATATTTTGTCATTTATTAACTAACTTATATGATAGTAGATTAATAATTTCATCATTGTCCACGGGATGAGATCATATGTCCAAAAAATTCATGTATAATTGGTGTTCCATTCAAAACAACGTAGTTATGTATTGAAAAACAATAAATTAAAATGATAAGATTGAAAAAAATTAATAAATAATTAAAAAATGCATTTTTTATTAATATAAAACTACGTTTTAAATCAGATACTAATTGAACAGAGATCAGCCAAACGAGAGAGAAATTAATTTCTCTTTTGATACAGAGCATGCTGTTTGCCGGCACTGACACGTCAGCAATAACCATAGAATGGGCGATGTCTCTCCTCCTCAACCATCCTCACGTCCTAACAAAACTAAGACAAGAATTAGAAACCAAAATCGGAAACCACCGGTTGCTAGTAGAAGAAGACCTCCCCACCCTCCCCTACCTCCACCGCGTAATCCAAGAAACCCTCCGCCTCTTCCCACCGGGACCCTTACTCCTCCCTCACGAGTCATCCTCCGACTGCACAATCGGAGGCTACCACATCCCACGTGGCTCCCTTCTATTCGTGAACGCGTGGGCCATACACCGGGACCCGGATGTATGGCAAGACGCGGCGAGCTTCAAACCGGAGAGGTTTGAAGGGGTAAAAAGGTGGAAGGGTGTAAGTTGATGCCGTTTGGGATGGGGCGGAGGGCGTGCCCTGGGGCGGAGCTGGCTCAACGGATGGTGGGGTTGGCGTTGGGGTCGATGGTTCAGTGCTTCGAGTGGGAGAGGGTGGGGCCGGAGGAAGTTGATTTGGTGGAGGAGGGGAAGGGCTCTCCATGCCTAAGTTGAACCCCTTGCAAGCCTTGTGCAGGCCGAGAAAGATTATGGACAAGCTTGTTGTTTGTTAAGGGACAATTCTAGGGTTTCTAATTTGTAATATGTGTTGTTTCAATTCCAAGAAAATGATTATGAACTATTTGCACACCATGTACATGAAAACTATTGCAAGAATCGAAAAAACGAGACGCACATATATAGTATGTGGTTCAATCAATGTGATTTACATCCAATCTCGCTTATAGAATGATATTTATCACTCTCTTTAATTTACGCGTCGAAAATAAAGGAGAGAAACTTCAACGGGATAGAGGGAGTATAAATGAAGTGTCAATATCATCATAGTTTAGGTTTCTAAGTCCAAAAATCTTGATTTATAATAAAACATTAATAATAACACGAAATTAACTACAAAACATTATTTTGAAATACAAGTGGAAAATAGTGGTTTGGAATTCAAGAAAAATAAATGCATAAGAGAGAGCAAGGAAAATACTTTCAATAAGTACGTTCAAGACAAGAGCGAGAGTGGGTGCGGATTATCCGCATCGAGCAGCTCGTAATCCAATGTCCATGTAATGAAATCGACCCCACCTTTGGTCTCCACATGAACGGTCACGATCATATTTTTGTACAACTCCATCAAATCCCCTTCAATCACTTCATATGAAATTTGCTTCTTCTCCTCATCAATGCCTAGTATAACTTCTTTCGTTTTCCTCTCTTTCCCATCTACACAAACACATATACGCACAATTAATTAAGTGGTAATATATGATTCTAGCCTAATTCTTTAAATAAAATATAAAAGTACCCATTTTTTATATATTAGTTCACAAAGTTACCAATTTGACAATAATACCCTTATTTTTTTTTACTTTTATTGTCAGTATTGACTTTTGAGGCCAAATAAACGATTTTCTTTTTTTCTTTTCTTTTTTTGCCTTTAGTGCCTAAGGGAGCTGGAGGAGTGCTTAGGGGACGCTCCCTCGAGGCACTGGAGCAGAATTTCAGCACAAGAGAAGCATCGGCATAAGGGAGCTGGAGGAGTGTCTAAGGAACGGTCCCATAGGCACTCCATCAGCACTGTAATTTTTTCAAAATAAATGTTTTAAATACAAAAATCAATAATTTGTAGGAATAAAAACACATGAAATTATATCTAAACTAAAAAAGCAAACTCAAAAGTGAGGGAATTTTGGTAACATTAGTTACTTTGTAAAGATAACTTAAAAAGTCGAGTACTTTTGTGTTTCTTTTATTGTATTTGGTTACTCTAGCAAATTCCTCATTAATTAAACTATTATAATATCAACTATAGAAAAAATAAAATTAGAAAATATCGTTACCACTAGTGTAGTTCCACTGAATAACAGAGCCAATAGTTCCAAATTCGCCTTGATGCAGTTCACAATCTTGGATTAGGGCAGCTGGGCAGGGGCAACTTTGGCAAAGTGTTTGGGGTTCTTGGCTTGGATCTGATGAAATATATCTCCGCCGGCCTTAAACGCCACCTGCACAACCAGTTTATCCGACAAGTCCGCCATTATAATTTTTTCGAATTAAATTGTAGATGTTACAATTAATGAATTATAACGATGATATAGTCTATATATAATTGCAAATCACTAGCTTTCTCTATTATTCACCGGCAATTTATTTATTGTGTATTTTACTAAATGATTTGGGACACCGACTGCTCCACAAATTTATGCGTGTCTAATCATCTTTTCATACTTAATTTAATTCATATTTATGTATTTCGAAATGAATATATTAAAAACACCTGCTTTATATAAACATAAATTGCAAGAAAATAATATGGGCCCATAATATATAAAGGCGGGGGCCCACTGCCTCCCGATCCACACGTACTCAAAAATATCTCAAAAGCTATCGTGTGAAAAGAAAGCGGATACTGTTGTCTTCAGAATTTCTGCGTTTTATTGAATTTATAAACAACTTATTTATAATAAATTATTTTATGTGCATTTAAAAAAAATTATCAAAATAATTTATTCTATATAATAAGTTCTTTTTAATTTATTTTCATAAGTTAATATTCTCTCTGTCCAATAAAAAATGTCTCCTATGGGGCACGAAGATTAAGAAAATAAAATTGTGTGGTGTATATTTTTTGACTTGTTAATTTGCATATTATTTGTCTTTTTAAGAAATAAGACATTTTCTATGGGACGATTCGAAAAGAAAAAGCAAGATAATTTTACATGAGACGGATGGAGTATTATTAACTTATGGCAACTTATAAATAACTTTTAAGGAGATTCTCATATCAAATCCAAAAAACTACATTTTTTAATTTTTATTTGTTTATATAAATTATTGTTATTGCATTGATCTAAATACAATTAATTTATTAAATTTAAGTACTTATACATAAGTTCTTATATAATAAATTTTGTTGTCATAAATCATTATTATGATACCCTTCATCTTATTATTGCATGGTTTGAATTGAATATGCTTTGGAATATTCTTTATACATATTCCTTATATGTTTTATGAATAAGAGCAAAAATGTTAAAGCATAAAAAAATAAAGTATATAACTCGACCTTCCTACTAAGGAAATGTTTCGTTATTGGAATAAAAACCACCGAATACTTGAGTTTCATAATACCCCATTTTTTATCAATCATTCCCAAATTTTAATTTTTATATATCATTTCATCAAACACCAAATATCGGGTTTATACCGATACCAAATTCCGAACACTTCATACCAAACGCACCCTAATTTTACATCAAAAATACTGAATTAAACGAGAATTTAATAACAACCAATATTTGTTGCTAGTTCTCACTTCTCTCGTATATGTCAGGATCCTTCCCAATAAGCCGGTATAATATATAGAAATAAATTATAATATATTATAATATATGATAGTGATTTGTGACACAGCACCAATTGTGATATACCAACATTATTTGAAGAGAGCTTTTGTTACACAAACAAACATGGACGAAACTACCCTTTTTCTCTACACACTTCTCACTATTCTTCTACTCATCCTCATTATTCACAAATTCACCGGAAAAAGATATCATCTGCCGCCAACTCCAGCCGCAGCGCTGCCCCTCATCGGCCACCTCCACCTCCTCAAACCACCCATCCACCGGAGCTTCCACCGCTTCTCCGAAACAAGCGGCCCCATCTTCTCCCTCAAACTCGGCCTCCGCCGCTGCGTGGTGGTGTCCTCGCCGGAGTTAGCCGAAGAATGCTTCGCCAAGCTCGATACCATCCTCGCCAACCGCCCCCAAACCATGGCCGGAAAGTACATCGGCTACAACAACCAGACCATGGTCGGTGCTCCCTACGGCGACCACTGGAGGAGCCTCCGCCGCCTCGCCGCCCAGGAGGTGCTCTCCTCCGCCCGCCTCAACGGATTTGTCCACATCCGCCGGGACGAAGTCGATCGGCTACTCCTAAGCCTTCTAGAAGCTTCGGATCTAGGTTTCCGCCCCGTGGAGTTAAGGCCCAAGCTGTCGGAACTGACGTTCAACAACGTTATGAGGATGATCGCCGGAAAACGATACTCCGGCGAAGATACGAAGAGCGAGAAGGGACGGGGGTTCACGGAGCTGATCAACGAGGTTTTCGAGCTGGCCGACGTTTCGAATCCGCAGGATTTCCTGCCGTTTCTGCAGTTGATTGATTTCGGAGGTTACAAGAAGAAATTCGCTTATCTTGCTAGAGAACTCGATGAATTCTTCCAAGGTGTGATCGATGAGCACCGCCGGGAGAAGAGCAATACGATGATCGGTCACTTGTTGTCGTTGCAAGAATCGCAGCCGGACTTTTGTTCCGATCAAACAATCAAAGGCCTCATAATGGTTAGACTTCCTACTCCAAATTAAATCTTCTAATTCACGTGTAAATAATAATAAATAAATAAAAATCAGTGCGCACTTCAATAGCGGCGGCAGGTTACTATCGTCTTAAAAAGAAAAAGTTGAATGTGCGTGAAACTAAACTATTTTTATTATTTCATAAAATAATATCTTGTGTTTTTAAAAAATATTGCATAGGATTTTTCTGTTTTACACATTGATACCTTTTTTTCAAAAGAAAACAAATACATAGTAGTCATGTTTTCTTTTTCAAAAGAAACAAATACATAGCAGTGCGCATTCTCATTTGAACACATGGATATAAACGTAGTTCTATTAATGGAGTGATGAGAGCGTTCAAGATGTATGTCTATGTAAAATTAGATTTACCGGGAGAAGTTTTGTGCAATATTTATTAAAATACAATTTTTTTTAAAGAATATTACTTTATCCATTCCATTGAAATAGTCAGTTTCTTTTCGGCGCGATTTTTAAGGAGCGTAGTTGATCTGTGTAGAGTTATGAAAAATTGTGGGCCCCTCTAAAAAAATATTTGTAATAATTTGTCAAAAAATAAAATTAGACAACTTCAATAAGAAAGTCCAAAAAATATATTGGACTATTTCAATGAGAAGAGGAGTAGTAAAGTTCAGATATAAGGTCTAGACAAGCAATTCTTTCATAGATTTATCATCTCCTCTTGTATAAATATCATGATTGGTGGAGAAACACAAAGTTGAGTCTTGATTACTAATGTTTATACAGAGTATGCTGCTTGCTGGGACGGACACGTCAGCTGTGACAATAGAGTGGGCCATGTCCAATTTAGTCAACAATCCACAAGTCTTGGTCAAAGCAAGAGAAGAATTGGATGCAAAAGTAGGGTTTGACCGTTTGATGACCGAGGAAGATCTCCCCAACTTACCCTACCTCAGCCACATAATCCAAGAGACATTCCGGCTATTCCCGGCCGCGCCGTTGCTTCTACCACACCAATCATCACAAGACTGCAGGGTGGGAGGGTACGATATACCGAAAGATACAATTGTATTCTTCAATGCATGGGGGATACATAGGGACCCGGCCGTGTGGGACGACGCGTCGGCCTTCAAGCCGGAGAGGTTTGAAGGTCGAGAAGTCGGACCATATGAAGTGATGCCGTTTGGGGTTGGGAGGAGGGCGTGTCCGGGTTATAGTTTGGCTCAGAAAGTGGTCGGGTTGGGTTTGGGTTCTATGATTCAGTGCTTCGAGTGGGAGAGGGTGGGGTTGGAGGAAATTGATTTGGCTGAGGGAGAAGGGCTGACCATGCCTAAGTTGGAACCTTTGCAAGTTATGTGCAAGCCAAGAGAGATCATGAGAAAGGTTATGATTAATAGCATTCAAGAGGCAAGACTAGTGTCATGAATGCTAAATCTAATTTATGTTTGCCTACTTTGTTGGTGTTAATTGTTCGTAGTTTGTTGCTTAATCATATTATTGAGTGGGAGAAGTAATATTATGAAAATTAAGTGATTTGGTTATCTCTTTGTGTCTTCTGCGGCAAATGTCTCTAATTGAGGCCACAAGAATGAGTGATTTTATAAACCACAAAAATAAGTCAATAATGAATTAAATATATGACTAAACATCCAATTATAGAAACATTTGTTGTAGAAGAAATGGGTAGGTGTCACATGTCTAATAAATGCTTTGTCGATTCAAAACTACGTAATTTTGAATTAAAAAAAAGAAAAAAAAGAACTGCACTCTTTAATTATTTATTTTATCCTCCCTTTTTATGGCTTTACAATTAGTAAATCAAACAGATAAAAACGAATCTTTTTTTCCAATTTGTAATTTTTAATTACAAAACTAGATAGTATTTGTTATATTATAGGGCTCAAATCATAATCCTTTAAGGAAATTGAGTCATATCCACATTGGATAATTAATGAAGTTTATCATTAATTTTTCCCTATAAATAAATAGGTTCCTCATTATTTTACTTACACACATCTAAGAATTAGTCTTTGGGTCTAGAAACATATTCCAGAGACCCAAATTTGTATTCTCATCTTTTATAGTGAATTTTCTTCCCTCCGCTCGTGGACGTAGATCTATTGACCGAACCATGTTGTGTTCTTTATTTTATTTAATTTATCGTATTTCGTTTACTCGTATTTTTTAACAGTATTAAATCATACACCAATTGAATAGGGGTTTATTGGACAGCTAATCTCATTAGTGATTCAAGAAGAAACCTACTATGTCTATAAAAGAACCATAAAATAGAACCCATAAACTAAATAAAAGAAATAAAATTCAAGTTGGTCATAGTCACCCTCGACCCATATTCATAATTATAAACATTGATCATATCACACGATTAATTAATATCTTCACGTAGACTATAACAATTGTCACTTATTCTCTATTTAGCATTAATCCTCAAATTGTCGTTGCTTCATCCACGAACAACAAGCTTGTCCATAATCTTCCTCGGCCTGCACAAGGCTTGCAAGGGGTTCAACTTAGGCATGGAGAGCCCTTCCCCCTCCATCAAATCAACTTCCTCCGTCCCCACCCTCTCCCACTCGAAGCACTGAACCATCGACCCCAACGCCAACCCCATCATCCGTTGAGCCAGCTCCGCCCCGGGGCACGCCCTCCGCCCCATCCCAAACGGCATCAACTTACACCCTTCCACTTTTACCCCTTCAAACCTCTCCGGTTTGAAGCTCGCCGCGTCTTGCCATACATCCGGGTCCCGATGTATGGCCCACGCGTTCACGAATAGAAGGGTGCCACGTGGGACGTGGTAGCCTCCGATTGTGCAGTCGGAGGATGACTCGTGAGGGAGGAGTAAGGGGCCCGGTGGGAAGAGGCGGAGGGTTTCTTGGATTACGCGGTGGAGGTAGGGGAGGGTGGGGAGGTCTTCTTCTACTAGCAACCGGTGGTTTCCCATTTTGGTTTCTAATTCTTGTCTTAGTTTTGTTAGGACGTGAGGGTGGTTGAGGAGGAGAGACATCGCCCATTCTATGGTTATTACCGACGTGTCGGTGCCGCCGAAGAGTATGCTCTGCATCGTAAGACAAAAATTAACTCCCTCATAGTACGATAACTTAGAAGACAAACGTTTTCAGTATGAAAGAGAAATACAAAAAATTCTTAGTATCAAAATTCAAAGTTTCTTCAAAATAATAAAATAGATTAAAAGGTCGGTCTAAAATAATTGGAATTTGGACTCAGAAGAAACTGCTCCCTCCTTCCCATCTCACTTATTCTTTTTTCTTTTCGGTGCGGTTATTTAAACGGGTTGGTTTTGTATAATAAAAGTTTGGGACTTATATAATTAATGAATTATTTAAAATTAGTTTGTTTGGTACAGGTAGAATTTATTTGAGTTTATAAATGTGTTAGATCTATTTTCTTATTTAGAAATTGGATAAATGAGATGGGAGAATCCGAAAAATTTAGGTGTGATGGGACAAAGAGTACGTACTATGAATTTATTTGGGAGTGTTGATATTCGAAAATATATTATATTAGCAGATTCCGCTTCCAAAAGTTATGCTCGTTATGATTTCTGCCGGACCATGTCCATGCACCTTGTGTTTTGAGTCAACATCGTTTGCTATAAACGGCAAGAACGTGAGTGCAATAGATTTTATAATTACTTTGAATTTATACTACTTTGATGGACAATTATAAAATTATTAATCTATTGACAGAGAAATGACAAAAGAGATTGAAATTAAAATACGTGACAAAATTAATTAACGTTACCATTAGTAGACCTTTGATGGTAAGATCCGAATAGAATTGCGGGTCGGATTCTTGCAGCGACAGCAAATGGCCGATCATGCTATTCCTCGTCTCCTTCCGATGCTCATCCACCATGCTCTGCAACATCTCGTCCATCTCCGCCGCAAGCGCCGCCAGTTTCTTCTTGTAACCTCCAAAATCAATCAACTGCAGAAACGGCAAGAAATCCTGCGGATTCGAAACCTCGGCCATCTCAAAAGCGTCGTTTATCACCCGCCGGAATTTCTTCCCGAACTCGCTCTCCTCGTCTTCTTCGTCGGAGAATCTTTTTCCGGCGAGCATCATCATCATGTTGTGGAAGGTAAGTTGAGAAAGCTTCGGCCTTAATTCCACCTTTGTAAATCCTTGATGAGATTGTTTGTGGAGGTTGAGAAGCAAACGGTTGACTTCGTCTCGCCGGATTTGTAGGAAGGAATTGAGGCGGGCGGCGGAGAGGACTTCCGTGGCGGCGATGCGGCGGAGGCCGCGGAAGTGGTGGCCGTAGGGGGCGCCGGGGATGGTGGTGTGGTTGTAGCCGATGTACTTGTCGACGAGGACGCGGGGGCGGTTGGCGAGGACGACGTCGTTTGTGGTGAAGCATTCCTCCACTAGGGATGGGGAGGAGACCACCACGACGCGGCGGAGGCCGAGTTTGAGGGAGAAGATGAGGTGGGAGAGGCGGTGGAAGTTGCGGTGGAGTGGTGGTTTGAGGAGGTGGATGTGGCCGATGATGGGTAGGGCTCCGGCTGCACTCGGCAGCCGGCGGTGGCGGTGGCTGCTTGTTCCCGGAGATGAGATGAGTTTGTAGATTATGAAGATGGATAAAGGAGTGAGGAAAGAATAGAGAAGAAGAGTTATTTCCATCTTTTTGCTTTCTTGACTGATTTATTTATTCACGATTTGTTGGTCTATATATATATAGATAATTTAAAATGGGGCCAAAGAGGGATCAATAATTTGAAATTATACAAAAAATCATAGGGATTAAGGCAATATAAAAAAAATAAAAAAATCTGCCCTAATTTATTAATTAAAAAAAATTAAAAAAAAGACTATGTTAACGATGTTGAAATGGTTCTAACAGCTTCAGTTAATCTCGTCTTTCTTTGATAAGAATCAATACAATCTTTATAAGGTTCTTCCTCCTAATGAAATCTAATGGGATCCAGAGAGACTATGTCTTCATTCATAGGGTCTCAAGATAGGGGTCGATCAAAACTTTGATTCTTTTTAAACTATTCATTTCAAATGGGCTGATATCATCAATCATGTTAACCTTAGTATGGAAGTTATGCATGAACGTAATGCTCATAATTTTCCTCTAGACCTAGCTGAAGCTCCAAGAAATGCGTGCATGCATGGAAATCTACGATTACTTCCGTCAGATTTTCTTTTCTGACTTTTTCCAGTTGTTTATTACTTTCCATAAAAAAGTTTACATAATTTCGTATGTTTAATTTAATGTGGATATTTTCATACGTGCACGACATTTTTGACTTGCTCCTTTCTTCATACTAAATTCGTTGCATGATTGTAAATTGTTTTACTTTCTATGACTAGAGAAATCTTACATTTACTTGCATCCCAAAATATGCATGATGTGCGTATGTGTATTCCCTCCGTCCCGCTTCACTTGTCTTGTTTTCCTTTCCGAGTCGTTCCACCCGACTTGTCTTCTTTCCAAAAAAGAAAAATAATTACTACACAAACTACCACTTTTTCATTGTGGGGTCTACCTCGTTACACGCAATCACCCACTCATCTACACACAATCACCCACCCATCTTAATCTGCGGGCCGAAAAGAAACAAGACAAGTCAGGCGGGACGGAGGTAGTACGAAATTACATGTCCCAAAAATTATATCCCAATGATGTCCTATTAGGGTAGGCATTTAGATGGTTACAGTAAAATTTTATAATTTATACGGTAATCATGTAGATGTTTATCCTATGTAATAGGATTAGGACAGAGTTTATAGCACAGATAATTCAGCCCAGATTAATAGTGAGAAAAGAAAATAGGTCCATGATACGTGTTATATAATAGTTATATCAAATGTATATTAGCTTTATAAAATCGCAAATCAATAACGAAATAAATTAGATATACGAACACGAAATTACAAAACAATTAATTCGAAAATACAATTGAAAAATAGTGATTCTCAACATATGTATCACACAACTCTAGAAAAGACTAATAATCCATAAGAGAAAGCAAGGAAATACATATATATTTGACCCACCAAGCCATCGCTTATTCACAACACATATCTTGTTGTAGCATCACAACCCTAATTTTGTGTTATATAGATTGGTTTTTTTCTAAAATCAAGGAAAATATAATGGTGAAGTTGATGAAGCCCCAATTAGAATAGACGAATTTTATCCGAAAATATGAGTCTCAACTTCTTTTGTGAGTTCGATAAATTTGTTCAAGTGCAGTGACTGAACTAGAACTTTTAGTCGGAGGGTCGAAATAGACATAAGAAAGAAATCGTGCCGATCAGAGAGTCGAATGAAGCAAAAAAATAAAGGCGGAACAAAGAATGTCAACCCTTATAAATGCGAAATTCCGACAGTCGGGGGTCGGTGGACCCTCCTGAACCCCCCCTAGTTCCGTCCCTGTTCAAGTGCGAGAGCGGGTGTGGATTTTCGGTACTCAACAGCTCGTAATCAATGGTCCACGTAACGAAATCGACCCCACCTTCGGTCTCAACATGAAAAGTCACTACCATGTTTTTGTACAACTCCATCAACTCTCCTCCAATCATTTTGTATGAAATTTGCTTCTTCTCCTCATCAATGTCTTGTTGTATAACTTGTTTCGATTTCATCTCTTTCCCATCAACATAAATATCCATAATTAATAAGAACAATATAAAAAACAATTAAAAAAACATAATAGTTACCAAGGGTGTAGTTCCACCGAATAACAGAGCCAACAGTTACAAATCCGCCTTGATGCAATTCACAATCTTGGATTACATTAGGGGCTGATTTGGCAAAGTGTTTGGGATTCTTCGCTAAATACAAATTGTTGTTACGCGCCCAAAATCTATTTTGGTTAGAATCATTAGAAGAAATCATAAAATGATTTTGTTGATACATTCGAGCAATTAACCGTTTCACAATCTGTAAACATGATTTATTGTCATAACCCAGATTTTCTGACAAAATGGATCTATTCAAAACACGATTATGAGCAAACACGTAAATATATCTGATGAAATATGTCTCCTCAGGCCTTAAACGCCACCGGCGCAATCAATCTGTCCGGCAAACCCGCCATTATATTTTTTATTTCGATTTAAATTGTAGAGGCTACACTTGATATCAGTATTTATATAGCTGCAATTCACTAGCCTAGCTCTGTTTCTCTATTATTGATCAACACTATATTTCTTGGATATTTTACTAAAAGATTTTGGACACTGACTGCTTCCACGTATTTCTGCTTGTACAATATTCTTTTGCATTTATTGGGCTCTTTTCTTGAGTCTTTAATTAGTTAGTGGGTAAATGTTACAAGGGTTTTTATTTTTAGTTGCATATTAGTCCATTATGTATATAGACAGCATTTTTTCTTAATTGGATTGTCTCATTGAAAGTGTCATTTTACTAAATAAAGAAAAAATGTGTCGGCATAAGTGGGGGCTGTAAACGAACCGAGCTATATTCGAATAGTTCAGGCTCGAGCTCGAACTCGATAAGGCTTGACTCGAGTTCGAATGTTTCGAACTCGAGCTCGAGCTCGAGCCTCATTTTATATTCGTCAACTTTGTCGAGTCGAATTCGAGCCCGAGACTATTCGGCTCGCAAGCTCCTCTCGATTAAATTATAATATTATTTAATTATAAATATTATATTGAATAATTATAATTATTATTTATTTTTAAATATATATATATATAATTATTGTAATTTTTTTTAAAATACAAAAATATTTTAGCTTTTGTGCCGAGCTCGAATACTATAACTATTATCGAATTGACCTCGAGCCCATATTCAAAGCTCGAACCGAGCTCGAGCCTGAAACAGCTAATCGAGTCGAGTTCGGCTCGATTACAGCCCTAGACTGTTAAAATCCATGAATTCTAGACTATTCATGGCTGAATTTTGTGTGAGAGCGCGAATTTGTGAGGGAAGAATGAGGAAGAAGATGAAAAACTTTATTGGAAAACTTAGAACCTTGATACATCCGCCTTCCATTTATACTGTGGACTATTAACCGCCTAACAGACTAGAGACGTGTAAAAATTGAATTACACTTCTATTAGTAAAACGCGTTTTATTCCTAACCCTTCGATCTTATTGTTGTGGATCTGACGGCTACCACTTATTCTTCTTCTTTAACCGTTTCTTCCCCTTTAACCGTTCGTAACTGCTGCACTGCTGAGCTGGAGAACTGAATAACTGCCTCTCATGCGATGTAATCTCAACACCCCCCCTCAAGAGGGAGCCGATGAAGGTCGACGAGGCCCATCTTGGACAGTAGCTGTTTGAATCGGGGTCCAGGAAGTATCTTGGTAAACAGATCTGCAGGTTGCTGAGAAGTCGAAATTGAAGTGGGAGTAAGAAAACCAGCTTTGTAGCAGTCACGAACGACATGACGGTCGATCTCCAAGTGTTTTGTTCGTTCGTGAAAAACTTGATTCTTCGTAATGTGGATGGCGGCGGCATTATCACGATGAAGAGGGATTGGAGCAGTAGCAAGTTGCGAGATCCTTCGATGAGGTAAGAAAGCCATAAAAGCTCCCGAACCGTGGAGCCCATGGCCCGATTTTCGCTTGCCGTTGATGCGAGACGGTGGTCTGTTTCTTGCACCGCCAAGATATCAGGGATGATCCAAGAAAAATGCAGAAGCCGGTAAGAGATCTTCGAGTGGTGGGGCAAGTTCCCCAATCAGCATCAGCAAAAGCTCTTAGAGAAAAGGAATTCTGATGAGATTCAAAGAGTAAACCAAGAGACGGACAACCTTTAAGGTACTTGAGGACGTGAATAGCTGCTTTCCAGTGGGTGTGACAGGGTTTGGCAACAAATTGGGCCGAGTTGTTGAGTGGCATGAGTGAGGTCCGGACGCGTCAGATTAAGATACAAGAGCTTACCAACAAGGCGTCTATAGGATTCTGGATCATCAAGAGTATCCGAAGGATTGGAAGATAAATCCACACCCTGTGGCAGAGGTGTTGAAGCCGGCTGACATCCAATGAGACCAGCCTGTTCAACCAAGTCCAAGACATACTTCCTTTGATTAAGGTATAGACCTTGAGCACCTTGAGCTAGTTCCATACCTAGAAAATAGCGAGCAACCCCCAAATCTTTAATAGTGAACTTCTGCGTGCAGATAGGATTTGAGTTCGGACACCGATTAAGAGATGGCCCAATAACCAAAATGTCATCCACATACACAAGTAAGGCTAGGAAGTGTTCAAGTTGTGCCCATAGTGAAGAGACAATGATCATTTGGAGGCTCGAATAAACCCATAAGTAATCGAGCCTTACATAATTCCTCATTCCACTCTCTAGATGCTTGTTTCAGCCCGTACAAGCTTTTAACCAGCTTGCAAACTTGACCGGATGCAGCCTTTGTGTACCCTTGAGGTGGAGTCATGTATATCTCATCTGAAAGCACACCATGTAGAAATGCATTATTAATGTCAATCTGGTGAATATTCCACTGATTTTGGGCAGCTAAAGCAAGTAGAATTCGATGGTAACATGTTTAGCAACAGGAGAAAATACTTCGTCATAATCTACTCCATATTCTTGTTTATATCCCTTAGCCACTAACCGAGCTTTAAACCTCTCAACACTCCCATCCGCAAGAAGCTTAACTTTATATACCCATTTTGAACCTATAACATTCTTACCTTCAGTAGTGCGAACCGGTTCAGTGCCGGTTAGCTTCAAGAGCATCTAGCTCAGTTTTCATTGCATCAGTCCATTCCTCATATTTACTAGCCTCTGTGTAACTGCATGGCTCCTGAAGATTTGTGACTTTGGCTAGAAATGAGGTATAGGGGACAGTGAAGACAGGGGATAATGAGAAAGGAAAAGTAGGAGGAGTTAGAGTAGATGAAGTGGAGGGTAATGAAGAAGGAAGCACTGGGCTGACAAAGTCAGAGAGCCAAGTTGGTTGTCTGATGTTTCTCTTGGGCCGGATTGAAGGGAAATCTGAATTGGTGTTAAGGGAATCAGAAGATGGGGATGCAGTAGAGGCCTCAGAAACAGGGGAAGGTATAATATGATGGGAATTTTCAGAATCGGAATTAGATACAATGGTGGCAGTGTTAGGATCAGTGTGAGGAGGAATTGGTATATCAAGAATGATAGGATCAGTTGTTGGATGGGTAGGGGAAGGATTTCCTGTAGATATATCAGCAAGATCAGATGAGAATGGAAAAATGCTGGGAAACATTTTAACATCTCTAGAGATAATAAGTTCCTTACTCTCAAGATCAAGTAAAGAGTATCCTTTATGATCAGCAGCCAGCCCAAGAAGGATACACTTAGATCCTCTTGCATCAAACTTGTGCTTATGAGGATTCGTATTAGCTGCAAAAGCCAAACATCCAAACGGTTTCAGTAAAGTAAGATCAGCATGCTTTCCATGTAGACAGAAAAATGGAGTATTCCATTTAAGCACAGAGCTAGGGAGCCTATTAATGATCCATGTAGCATTTAGGATAGAGTAAGGCCAAAAGAAATCTGGTACATTACTTTGAAACATTAAGGCTCGGGCCACTTCCAGTAATGATCTATGCTTCCTCTCAACGATGCCATTTTGCTGTGGTGTATACACACAGCTCCTTAGGTGCATGATTCCCTTTGACTGAAACAGGCGCCTAGTGTGTTGATTTACAAATTCTGAACCATTGTCAGTTTGGATCCTCTTTACTGTCTTTCCATACTGAACTTCAATCATTCTGAAGAAATTATCCAAGATTTGATGTACTTGTGTTTTGAATTGCAGCAGGTATGTCCAAGTGGTCCTGCTGTAATCTTCAACTATAGTGAGAACAAAAGAAGTGTTGGTGGCGTTTTCAATACTGCAGGGCCCCCATAAATCTGCATGTATTAGATCAAAAAGATCATTGCTTCTTTGCAACATAGAGGGAAAAGGATCCCTGCACTGTTTGGCTTGATGACAAACCACGCAAGATTTCAAAACTTCATGTGCCTCCTGTTCACATATTCCATGTAGTTCTGGCAGGTGCTTGAGTAGGGTGTAGGAAGCATGACCCATCTTGACATGCCAGTCTAATATAGTCTGATCCTTGCCAGTTGAACCTCTCACTGAATTTACTTGGTCCAGTCTTTGATCTGGATTCAAAATAAACAATCGCCCTACAGCCTTTCCCATCCCTAAAATATGATCATTGTTCAGTCGCTGTATGATACAGTATGATGGGAAGAACACACACTTCAACTGTAGATCATTGTTCAGCTGGTAGGTGGAAATTAGGTTGTGTGTGAACTCTGGAATGTAAAGCACCTCATCTAGTACAAGCTCGGCGCTGAGGTAAACCTTTCCTGATTCATATATGTTCTGCACAGAACCATTTGGGAGGTAAATTCCTTGGGGATTAGGAAGTGTGTGTATATCCACCATTAAGTCCCTATTGCAGCATATGTGTGCACTTGCACCTGAATCCATTATCCACACCCGTTCCTTTCTCAAGTCTCCAAAAGTACTAAATACAAATTGTTGATCCCTCTGACTTAGTGGTGTAAACGTTTCCACATTATTAGCAAAGTTCAGCTTCCCTATTCCTTTCAAATTGTTTAGTGCTCTTTCAAAATCAGTCATGAGCTGGGTGACATTAGACTGTCCACTGGTTCCATCACCAGATATCATATTTTCTGTCTGCGAAACGCAATTAACATGAGATTTCCCTTTCTGTTCCTTCAACTTCTGAAACCAATCTGGAACTCCATTAAGTTTAAAACACTCTGCCCTTTCATGTCCAGATTTCTCACAGTATGAACACCTAAGACGCTTCCTGTCTTCTTTACTCAATCTAGGTCTGAAACCACCTGATTTCTCCTTTCCAGAATTCATATGAGTTTCTTTATATCCAACATTCAGAGCAGTTTGTTCAGCAGCAGAATAACTTTGTCCAGATTCACAACCCTTACTAACATTCATGGCAGTGTGTTCAGATATGTGAGTGTGAGAAGAGGATATCTGTCTTTGACTTTCATCTTGCATAAGCATTGCATATGCCTTATTAACAGTAGGTAAAGGCTCCATAAGAAGTATTTGAGATCGAACATGATCATATATGTCACTCAAACCAAGAAGAAACTGCATAAGTTTTTCTCCTTCATTAACTGCTCTTAACCTAGAATTAGCATCACAGGTGCATGCAGCAACAGCAGCACAGTTACATCCAGTAGAAGGTACTAGCAATTTCAATTCATCCCACACCATATTCAAGTGATTGTAGTACATAAGGATCGACTGACTTCCTTGAACAAAATTAGACAAATCTTTCCTTAGTTTAAAAATTTTAGGGCCATTACTTTGATCAAACCTTCTCTTCAACTCTTCCCAAAGTTGATGAGAGTTCTCAATTAACAAGAAGGACTCACATAGTTGTGGAGCAATACAATTTGTAATCCATGAGGTAACATGAAAATGCACTTTGCTCCCAAGAATTATAATCAGCATGATCCTCAGATGGTTTAGGAAGTGTACCTTCTATGAACACCAATTTGTTTCGTCCAGATAGTGCTCGACGCACCGCTCTGCTCCAAGCATAATAATTGCTTCCAGTGAGCATCGCATTTACTAGTTTCAGTCCGGCATGATCATGCGGATTCACGGTATAGACGTCATTGCCACGATTCGCCATAGGAGAATGTGAGGTATTTTGAATCTGATTTGTTGTTCGCCTTCGATTTCGTTGCGCAACACCGATTCGCGACTGAATGCCACTGCTACTGGACTCTCCGATTTCTTCGTCGGCAATGAGGTTCCAGTCAAATCGGAACTTCTTTACCATCGCCTAAGCTCTGATACCATGTTAAAATCCATGAATTCTAGACTATTCATGGCTGAATTTTGTGTGAGAGCGCGAATTTGTGAGGGAAGAATGAGGAAGAAGATGAAAAACTTTATTGGAAAACTTAGAACCTTGATACATCCGCCTTCCATTTATACTGTGGACTATTAACCGCCTAACAGACTAGAGACGTGTAAAAATTGAATTACACTTCTATTAGTAAAACGCGTTTTATTCCTAACCCTTCGATCTTATTGTTGTGGATCTGACGGCTACCACTTATTCTTCTTCTTTAACCGTTTCTTCCCCTTTAACCGTTCGTAACTGCTGCACTGCTGAGCTGGAGAACTGAATAACTGCCTCTCATGCGATGTAATCTCAACATAGACATAAATGAATTAGTCAAAAGACAAACAACATATACCACAAAACATCATTTTATTGATCTCGATGCCGAAAAAAAAAGAGGATACTTATAATGGAACTGAGTGAGTAATATTAACTAGTAGATTTTAATCTTGTAGAATTGATACGATGATTCCGCATTTCCCATTCTCATCCGCTCAGCGGATTGATGCTAACTGGGATGATATAAACTGTAGTCTAATTTGTTAATTTCCGAAAGTTTTCCAATGTCTGAAGAAACCATGTAAGAAATTCACTAAACTAATTATCAAAGACAAGATGGTTGCATGAAGAAACCTATGGAAACTGTCAGCGTCGAAATCATTCATCAAATTGAACAAAAGATAGTGCTGGTCAACAATCAAAGAAAATGGGCAAAGGCTACCTATTTGCATCTATATAAAGGGTAGAAGAAGATCGTCGTATTTCATCAAGTGAAGCATCTACAATCTCATAAACAGTGTAAAATACAATGGCCGGATTACCCGATAGATTGATCGCGCAGATCGCCTTCAAGGCCGGAGGAGACATATTTCATCACATCCTAGCCAAGAATCCCAAACACTTCTCCAAAGTCGTCCCTGCCAAAGTCCAAGATTGCGAAGTTCTTCAAGGCGTCTTCGGCGCAGCTGGCTCTGTCATTGAGTGGAAATACACTCATGGTAAGTGGCTCGTTTTCCTATTTCAGTCCATTAAAAGTTGCTCATTTTAAAACAATAAAAGTAAATATTGATAAAATTTTACTAACGAAAAGTCAAACAATATACTCATTCCGTCCCATTAGTAGTGTCTGGTTTCGGTTGGGAAAGGAGTTTAAGAAAGTGATGTGTGCAGCGACGGGGAGAGGGGAGAGATAGGGTGGCAGTTCCCCCCACACCAAAAAAAACAACAAAAAAAAAATGTATAGTTTAATAAGATGTTGAATGTGGTATAGTGGTAGAATTCATTTTTCCCCTTTTAAATCCTTATTTATTTAAATCCTCAATTTCCTTTAAACTTATTTATTTTCATCTCTTCCTTACAAGTATCGTTGTAAAACCAACTAAATACATTTATAAACGCGTAATTATTTGGACTATTGAAGCCAGAATAAAACTATTATGAAATACAGTTATAAACGCGTAAGTATTTGGACCCTCCTGAGCCAAGTTTCTGGCTCCGTCCTTGATCGTGTGGTGTGTGTCGTTCAACGTTTGGGTAATTAATTTGTGCCCATAAATTTTTTATCATTTTAAAAAATAAAACATTACTAACGAGACACTCATTTCGGGAATACAAGACACTACTAATGGGAACCGCATTTACGTATCGATGTATGTTGCAGATGGGAAGGAGCAAACGGCAAAGCAAATTCTGCAAGACATAGATGAGGAGAAGAAGCAAGTCTCGTTCAAGATGATTTCCGGAGACTTGACCGAGTTGTACAAGAATATGGTCATAACCTTTCATGTCGAGACCAAAGCCGGTATCGACCACGTTACGTGGACCATCGATTACGAGCTGATCCTTCCTGAGACTCCCCACCCGGTCTCGCTCTTGAACTTCTTCATTGAGTTCACTAAAGAAACCGAGGCTCACATTTTCGGATAAAATTGATCCATGTTCGAATCTCATCAATTCGCCAACTATGCTATTTAGGTTAAATAAGATTAGCATCTTTAGGTTTGATGATGCTAATTTCATGTATGTGTTGTGAATAAGCGAGGGTGAAGCAAATTAAATATGGTGTATATGAAGGTTTTATATAGTTGCTTTTCTACTATATATTGTTTTAATTTCGCGAAGTCTCAAATAATATTCACCGATGACAAATCCCTTTAATATCGAATAACATTATGAGAATGAATCATTTGGAGAATGATATTAACATAAAAAAACAGATAGATGTGCTATACTGTAGTATCAAAATCGAACTCGCTTTTGCATCATGTAACTTTTAAAAATGTTCGTTTTTTTGTTCCGTGACTTTAAAAAATGTTCGATTGTAATCCTCCGACAAAGAGTGCAGTTCAAGCGTCTTTTTATGTTCGACAAATTTCGTCAAACGACCAAAATCGAATATTTTATAAAGTTATACCAACCAAAATCAAATATTTTATAAAATTATAGAATCAAATTGAACACGATCACATTATAGAATTAAAATCTAATTTTTCTAATATATGAGACTATGATCAAGAACACAATTATTACATACTTTTGGAATAAAAAAAAAAAACCTTATTGCAAGTCAACTTGGAGTCTTCATTACAAACCTAAGAAATTAAATTCCACATGTACATGCATGCCTCCGTCTCCACTCTCCATCCATTCTCTCACCTCCACTTTCACCTCCACTTTTACTGATATAGCTGTGAAGATGAGTGATCCGGGATCGATAGATCATGGATTCAAATCTCAGGAACCGCTATGTGTGTCTATTATTTATGGTTAGCTTAGGGTGGTTGAACTCTCTTGTGTGGTTGCACAGGAGCAGGGTTTACTCAGTGTGCACTTCGGTAGCAGCTGCAGATTCCTCGTCATCCAAAAAAAAAAGCCTCCATGAATAAGCTTCTCTCTCACACGACATTTTACTCTCTCCTTCTCCTCAAACAATTAAATTCGACCAACATCTTGCTTGATCCAGGCTACGTAGCGAAGATAGCTGGTTTCGGGCTATCGAAGCCCGGTCCCTATCGATGATCAAACTCATGTTAGTACGGCCGTGAAAGGCAGCTTCGGCTACTTCAGTCTCAAAGCTTTTCAATGGAAGATGAAGATTGAAGATCAGTCCAGCAGTTTTGAAGATTCTGTAGCAAGATTGTAACTTCATCGTTTTTAAACAAGATTTAAAACGTGGGATCTCGTGATTTTTATATGATTAATGGTGCATGAATCAAGATTGTAATAAATTTCTTGAATGTGAAGATGATGGTAAGAAGTTATTAATACTCCCTCTTCCTATCATTTTTGTCCCACTTTTTCTTTATGAATAAATAATTACATTGTTCGTCTACCTTTTCCATAATATTTAAATTGATCATTTGTCTTTCAATTGGATCGTATAAGCTTAGATATCCTAATTTTATATGTGATATTCGTCCTCCCCTTCACCTCACCTTCTCTTTCTCCTGAGAAATTAACCACTCTCATGCCATTAACTTCATTATGATATTGAAATACAGACGTTTTCTTCAAGTAAAAAATTAGGGTTGTGTCATGATCCAAACGGATCTGACCACCAACAACTTTCCCACAACAGATCCGGCCATTAACGACCTTCTTACAAGGAAGATTGAACCAGAACGCGATAGAGGAAATGAGGGTTTACTGTATCTGTTTTTACGAAGGAAGGAAGAGAATGAAGATATGAGTGAAGAAGAGATATTTTATGATGTTGGTGATCAGTTACAAGCCGTCGATCACCCTGAGATTGATCCGACGGCTAATACAGAAAGTGGCTGAAGGGTTAGACTGAGGGAGCAGATATACGCGTGGACGGATCCGATTCTTCCACGTAGATTATTACTTATTATAATTATTTCCTTATATGCTTATTATTTCCTTAATGAGTTTTAAGTATTATTAAGCTAGGGTTATGTTTGATGGTATTATAAATACCGGCCGTAAGACTAGTTTGTTTCTTAAGCAATGAATAATTTTCTTTTCTCTTAAACTCTCTTCTCTCTTTTATCTCTTCCGATCTCTCTCTCTCGTTCTCTGGTAGCAGATCTATTGAGACAGCATAGTCAAGCCAAAAGATTGATTAATAGACCTAGTCTATTACAGGTTGATTTACGATTTTGAGGGAAAGTAGCGAAGGGAATAACTAACAAAATTAGGATTTTTAGGCTAATATGAATCAATTGAAAGATAGAGGATAAATTTGATTGTTATGAGAAAAGTGGAGGGATTAATGAGAACAAAATTGAGATTTTTAGACTTATATTATTCTATCGAAAAGTATTTGAAAGGTGGAGAATCAATTCGACTGTCTACTTGTTTTTATAGTTGTCCTACCATTCTTGTTTTCTTTCGAAAAATAGCATGTTACTCCCTCCGTCCCATTCACATACTATCTTGTATACTATATTGGGTTATCTCACTCATATTATCTCATTTTAATAAAAAGAAATAAAATAATACTATAAATCACAAAAAAATCATATAAATCCACATTATTTACATACAAAAGTCAAACTTCCTAAAATCCAAACATTGAAAACCTACATGACAGTATAAATGGGAGAAGGGGAGTATTACAATGAGTTCATATCTTGACACAAAGAAAGAGAGAATCTTGAATAAATGAGCACATGGTGTTGAAGAGATGAAGTAATTATGACCGCATCCACCTACCTCCGTCAGCGGCCCCAGACTAGACTGAATTTTCACTACTTTTCTTCATCGATCGTATTAATTGGTTTGCTTCTCTCTCTCTCTCTCTCACTCTCTCTCCTCGGCTTCTTCCTCCATGGAAGCTCTGTTATTCAGCGTCAACTCGCACTTGCCCTCCACCTCCAGCAAAATCAGGAAATTCAAACTCAAATTCAACCGCAATACTTTGTATCCCCTCAATCGCAGACTCCCAATTCCCCACCGTGCAATCTCCAATTTTGCCCTAATTAAATGCTCCGCCCATTCCCACCACCACAGCCACGACCACCACCATGAATCCGATCACCATCACCATGACGATTCTGATCACAATCACAACCACCATCACCACTGTTGTCATAATCACGGCGGTGGCGATGCTAATTTGACGAAATCTCAGCAAGCATTCCTTAAATTTGCGGAGGCTATAAAGTGGACCGACCTAGCAAGCTTCTTACGCGAGCATTTGAATCTCTGCTGCTGCGCCACCGCTCTCTTCCTCGCCGCCACCGCCTCCCCCTACTTGCTTCCTACCCCCGCCGTCAAGCCTCTTCAGTACGCCTTCAGCGCCATCGCCTTCCCTCTCGTTGGGGTAATTAACAACTAACTTTTTCAGCTAATTGGATCCAATCATCGTCCTCAAAACCCATTCTTTATATTGTTGCGATGAACAGATATCGGCGTCCTTCGATGCGGCGTTCGACATTGTGGGTGGGAAGATTAACATTCACGTGCTAATGGCGTTGGCCGCATTTGCGTCGGTTTTCATGGGGAACGCGTTGGAAGGTGGATTGCTTTTAGCCATGTTCAATTTAGCTCATATTGCAGAGGACTACTTTACAAGCAGGTCTATGATTGATGTAAAAGAATTGAAAGAGAACCATCCAGATTTTGCTCTTGTGTTGGATGTGCAGGATGGGATTAAGCCAAGTTTCTCTGATTTGAAGTACCATAAAGTTCCCGTGAATGATTTGGAAACAGGATCATATGTTTTGGTCCAAGCTGGTGAGGTTTGTGTTTCATCACTTTGTTATGAATCTTTATATTCTATGGTTTAGTTTATTGCACGATTTCACTTAGTAAATATCATAGCTTTCGCAGAGATAGCTTACTTGTGTGTTCGTATTCGTTCTTTTGTTTATCGTTTTATACGGGCCTAAGCTTGTTCGATCATCTAAAACCTTGAGCTTGATATAGTCACCTTCAAATATGTAGCTTGTGAATTTTAGGTATTTTACAATATGAAAGTGCTTATAGGATTATTCGAGTACTTTGTGATGCAGATTACGAAGAATTTATGTTTAATGTTCTGAACCTTTCAACAGTTCTATTTGTATGAATTCATCTGGAGTGATCATATTGCTAATATTCATTACGTGCAGTCCGTTCCGGTGGACTGTGAAGTTTCCCAAGGCAGTTCAACTGTTACGGTAGAGCACTTGACTGGAGAAACCAAACCTGTCGAAAAAACGGGTGGGGACAGCATTCCGGGTGGTGCAAGAAACCTTGATGGTGTGATGATTGTTAAGGTATGCTTTTGCCTTTTCTTTTCCGATCCGTCCCTTGCTTAACAGAGTAGACTTTCGTAGCAATTATTGCTTACTAGAACCGGATTGGCGATTGCTACTGCAATCTCTTGTTATTGGTCTCTTTTAGTTTTTGAAACAATTACTGCATAAGTATTTTTTTTTTTTTTTTTTGAGGAAGTTTGATGGTTGAGAAATTGAAATATAAGTTTGTTTTGAGTTCAATATAGGCGAAAAAGACATGGAAAGAGTCGACGCTGAATAGAATAGTGCAATTGACTGAAGAAGCTCAGCAGAGTAAACCGAAGCTTCAAAGATGGCTCGATAAGTTTGGCGAGCAGTACAGCAGAGCGGTTATAATTTTATCTGCTGCCGTTGCTTTGTTGGGGCCAGTTCTCTTTAAGTGGCCATTTTTCAGTACAGCAGGTATAATCTGCTTCCAGTTCTCTTTAAACTGGCCAGTGGTGAATTTTTAGTTACTGTTTTAATTTGTTCAATTATGCATATCAGCATATGTGCTGGAAAATGTTTTTTTTTTTTCGGGGTGTTTATTTGGTTTTCTTTGTTAGTAGTTAGGCCGCGTTAATTTGTTTAGTTCTCTAGTTTGCAGAGGATCGATATACCGTGCATTGGGGCTTATGGTAGCTGCATCACCCTGTGCACTGGCTGTAACACCATTAGTATATGCAACTGCAATTAGTTCTTGTGCAAGAAAGGTGTGATTTCTTAACGTGAATGTGCTGCCTATTTGTCGCTCGCGTTACATTTATTACCGTTCGTAACATGTTCTTTATTACCGTAGTCTTGAAATTTTCAAATAAGCTACTTCCTCTGTCTCATTTGAAACGACCCGTTTCTTTTCGGCGTGGGAATTAAGAAAATAGATGATAAAGTACGAGAGAGGAGTAGATGATAAAGTAGGAGAGAGAAGATGGGTGAGATAACGTGAAGTAGGAGAGAGAAATGATAAAGTATGAGAGAAGATTCTAATTGTTTTGGAAAGTTATTTCCTTTTTGAGAAACGGGTCGTTTCAAATGAGGCGGATGGAGTATTTGATTAGTTTATCTAAAAGTATTTGCTTAAACAACAATGTATGAATTACAGCATGAAAGCTCTGCAGTCTACGGAATTAAACCGCCCAATCTCTACTCACATAAAGTTTATAAGCCTTGTGTAGCGAGACTACGTACATTTTGTTTTAAACTTTTTTAGCAGAATGATTAGATAAAATGATTTCCAAAAGTTTATGAAATTACGTGCTTATTTTCCGCAGATTTCGTAAGCATCCATCTTTTTGACAGGGAATCTTGCTTAAGGGTGGTCACGTCCTCGATGCGCTAGCTTCATGTGAAAATATTGGATTTGATAAAACCGGTACATTAACCACCGGTGAATTCATGTGCAAAGCAATAGAGCCAATACTAGGACACGTTAACGACCACAAGAAACAAGATGCTCTCTGTTGTGTACCCAGCTGTGAGGACGAAGCTCTCGCAGTCGCTGCTGCAATGGAGAAGGGAACTACTCACCCTATTGGAAGGTATATGCCCCTAACTGTAAGAATTTATTCTAAGTGTTCGAGATAGGAACTTATTACTTTATCGAGGTTTAACTGTATTGATGCTTAAACATACTGGCTTATCCGGCTTTTTAATCGAGTCATACTCTTGATTCGTTTCTGGTGCAGAGCGGTCGTGGATCATAGCATTGGGAAGGATCTCCCTCCGGTGTCTGTTGAAAGTTTCGAGAATCTGCCGGGAAGAGGTCTTTTTGCGACAATATCTAGCATTGAGGTAGTTTCCCAATTCATGGATTCTTTCCATCCTAAACATTACCTCCTCCGTCCCGCTTAACTTGTCTTGTTTTCCTTTTCGGGTTGTCCCGCTTAATTTGTCGTGTTTCTTAAAATGGAACTAATTACTATACAAACTCCCACTTTTTCTTCGTGGGGCCTACCTCTCTATACACAACCAATCACTCATCTTAATCTACGTGTTGAAAAGAAACAAGACAAACCGGGCGACGAAGGGAGTACTTTATTATAGCAGACGGATTAAATACGTAAAAAACAAAACTGTGACTAATTCTACTGTGATTCCGTTTGTTATAGCCAGGGTTTGGAGGTGGTAAATCGTTGAAAGCTTCAATCGGCTCCGTGGAGTACATCACTTCACTTTTCAAATCAGACGATGAATCAAGAGTAATCAGAGAGGCCGTTAGTACTTCTTCTTATGGAGGTGACTTCGTCCGCGCTGCTCTTTCCGTCAACAATAAGGTTGTGAATTATTCATCAATAGGCATCTAGTTTCCAAACTGGTAGTCGAATCACGTAGTGTGTTATCGCGTTCCCTCTCATGTGCAGGTTACTCTGTTTCACTTTGAAGATAAGCCTCGTGCTGACTCTTCCGACATCATAAAGTCACTACAGAACGATGGCAACCTCCGCGTTATGATGCTAACGGGTGACCATGAGCTGAGCGCGTGGAGGGTGGCAAACGCGGTGGGCATTAAAGAAGTTCACTGCAGCCTAAAGCCGGAGGACAAACTCTACCACGTGACGAGTATTTCGAGAGATACGGGTAGGCCCTTCTTACAAGCTCTTGAATATCGAAAAATGTACAGTTAAACCTCAATAAAGTTATGTTCGATAGATTAATAATCTCGTTTAAAAAGTAATTTCTTTCGGTTCCGACTTGGATTCATATACTAAAATAATGTTCGATAAAGTACAAATATTTTTGTTCGGTCCCAATTTTATTACTTTAAAGATGTTTAATTGTATATGAAGGTGGAGGCCTTATCATGGTGGGTGATGGAATTAACGACGCACCCGCATTGGCTGCTGCGACTGTCGGCATTGTTCTAGCCGAGCGTGCGAGTGCGACCGCAGTAGCGGTGGCTGACGTGCTTTTGCTTCAAGACAATATTTCCGGGGTTCCATTCTGCATCGCTAAATCAAGACAAACTACTGCTTTGGTATTCCTTTCTTTTTTTCCTTTTTTTCGTACTCTCTGCTTTCCAATAAACATGACTTGTTTGTTTTCGGCACGGAGATTAAGAAAAGTGGGTGGAGATGTGTTAAAGTGGTGGGTCCAGTTAGTCCAGTTAGTCAAGTGATTGTGGCAACAAATTATTTCCTTTTTAAGGAAATAAGACAGCAATAATGAGACAACCCGAAAAGGAATACAAGTCATGTTTATTGAGACGGAGGGAGTATTTGTTTTTTCTTTTGTTTTTTATATTAATGTTATTCGTGCTTAATCTACATGCAGGTTAAGCAAAACGTTGCACTTGCATTGTCTAGCATCTTCTTGGCCTCTCTCACATCAGTTCTAGGAGTCATACCTCTTTGGCTCACGGTAAGTTTCTTCATTAGGAATATCTTCGTTGGTCGACAAGCGATAAAATCTCGATTTTTATCATATAAAGCGGCATGTGTTCGTTTTTTATCGGTGTGACTTCACGCATCCCTTTTCATTTACCGATGATTTTTTAGTTACCGGAAAAGGGAGGCGTGAATCTGCTCTTTGTCGCACTAGGTCACCAAAATCGAAGTTTTTCTCGTTAGTTTTCATGAGTATGTTTGTGTGGTCAGTTAAACCTCGATAAAGTTGTAACATTCGGAAAAAATATTTGTTTAACGAGGTTATTACTTTATCGAACAAGATTTGAATGCAATGACCAATATTAGGACCGTAAATAATATTATCTAAGCGAGATTATTACTCTATCGAATATTACTTTATCGAGATTTAATTATACGTGCAGGTGCTGCTCCACGAAGGAGGGACTCTTCTTGTTTGCCTCAACTCGATCCGAGCTCTAAACAACCCAGCATGGTCATGGAAGCATCATCTTCTCCAACTTCTTCACAAATTGAAATCTCTACTTCTACACTTACATAGTGGCACCATGCAGCCAAAATTGCTTTAGCTACACTATAATAATTTTTATTTTTATTTCAATTATAATTGGCTCTAGGGTTCAATAAAATCAGCCTTTTGCACTTGTGAATATATTAATAATAATAATAATAATAAATTTAATGATAATTTACTTCTTTTGTACTTGAAGATATTTCCCCTTCAAATTAATGTAACCACCTTATTAATTTGATGGTCCAGGAAAGGCCAATATCTCAACTGTATATGACTCAATTTGTCCACTCTGCATTTACTTCTCTGATATTTTCCAGTGGTGCAGTAAATATGAAGGAAGGATAAGAACAATCCCAAAGCATTTTCAATCTTCATCAGTCTGCACCACCACTCACTCATCATTTACTTTCCCTTCCACAAATCATAAGTATTCCTCCTCTGTCCCAACGAACGTGTTCCGTTTCTTTTTGCACATATATTAAGGAGAATTATTAAATGTGAGAGAAAAGACGAAATTTCTTAAAAAGAAAATAGTTAGTTGTGGGACAAAAAACATACAGGATTCTCATTTAGATATATCCCGCTGTCATTTTTAATGGTAGTCATTTAGATGTAACGATTTAAATTTTAGGATTGTCGTAATCCTCTATATGATTACAGTTAAAATATGAGTGGGATACAAGTAAAATACAAAAAAAATGAAATAGAGGATCTAAACTAGGTTAAAAGTCTCGCAATATTTTCTATCTCATTTTCTTATATTCTATTTGTGTTCACTGTCATTTTTAATTATAAGCATTTAGGTGCTTACGATATGAAATTTAGAATTATCGTAAACAACACCTAAGTGCTTAAAATAAATGTAAATAGGACATAAATGAGATATCTTGTCATTTTTCATATGGGACAAAATTAATGTATAAACCGAGAAAATAAAACAAGACAACATGAACGACACAAAGACTAAAATTTGATAAAAAGTTGCCATTTTTCGTATGGTACTTAATCTTGAGCAAAGAAAATGATGAAAAAGACAAAGACTTGATCCAAACTTATTTACTTCATTTCTTTTTTTCATTTTCTATTTTCTTACTCTCAAACTTCTCTACTCATCTCCCTCCTCTTCACCAACTGTACAAATAACCAAAATTATTTCTTTTTTGGCCATTTTTTTCTCAGAAAATTAAGAAAACTAAACTCTACTAAGCAAGAAACAGAGATCGTTTCCTTCTCTCTCCTTCCTTCTTCACTCTCTGGTTTATCTTTTGGGCGAAAAAAAACACATAAAACAATCAACCAATCAATCAATTCTGCTGACTCCGACGCGATTCATGGCGGCATTCCTCAAACCCTCATTCACATTCGCTTGCTGCATGCACATGTTCATCCCCATTTGCTGATACTGAAGCTGATGATTATGATTCAGCTGCTGCTGCTGCTGAATTTGCTGGTGATGCTGCTGAATTTGAATTCGCTGCTGCTGCTGCCCTAATCCGACCATGTAGCTCCTCACCTCCGCGCGAATCATCTCCTGCATCACCGTCATCAATTCCGCGCTGAACGGCGTAGAAACCTTATCTGGCTGGTGCATCGGCGGCGGCGCCGCCGCAATAGCTAGGGTTTGTGGTTGAGTAGGCAGAGGAGTCGGAGTCGGAGTCGGGATTGGCAGCAATTGGATGGGATTTGATTTAATCGACTCTGATTTATGATTGGTTGACTCGATTCCAGGGAGGGAGAGGCTGAGACTAGTCCGCGGATCGTTGGCGGCGGAGGAAGACGTCGTTTCCGGTAAAACCGAGCCGGTCCACGCAACCGGTTTATAAACTTGCGAAGCGGGTACGCTGCAGTGGCTCGATTCAGACCCTGATGGACTACCCGGACTCAAATACAAACCGGATACGGCTCCACCAGACCCGGCGCTAACGGATCTCTTCAACGGACGCGGAGAGACGTCGCCGCCGACGCCGCCGCCGGCGAAGTCGTCGGAGCTCATGGAACCGCACTTTCGCTTGAGCGTGGAGTTCCAGTGATTCTTAATCGCGTTGTCGGTCCGACCCGATAGGAGTCGCGCTATGGTGGCCCATTTGTTGCCGAATTTAGCGTGGGCACGAATGATGGTGTCGTCCTCCTCCGCCGTGAAGGCGCGGTGCTCCACCTGCGGCGAGAGCTGGTTGCACCACCGCAGGCGGCAGCTCTTCCCCGACCGGCCGGGGATAGATTTGCTGATCAGCGACCAGTTCCTCGGGCCGTGCTTCTGCACCAGCTGCTGGAGAAGCTCGTCTTCTTCGGGGCTCCATGGACCCTTGATCCGATCCATATCCATTTTCATCTGACTACTAATACTACCATTCAGAGCCATTTCTGATTTCCCCTCTCTCTACTCTCTCTCTCTTCAGAAGAACATCAACCAGAAGTCAAGGTTGGATTTTTTTCAGTTGGGCTTTGATTCTCGGTTGAGAGGAGGAGAATTCATATACTGGGTCAAGCTGGGGAAGGTTGATTTATATATGCAGTAGAGAGAGAGGGGGAGGAGAGAGAAGATAATTATGGGCACCGCTTTAGGAGAAAGGAAGAAGCGGTTGAATTTGGGGATGTATTGCGATACAGCTGGCTAACGGACACGCGTCACATCCATATCTACTATCATCCACACATACGTATCCTTCCCTTTATTCACCCACACTCCCACTTTACTGCCGGAAACTTCACCCTCTCCCCACTTTTTTCTACTTTTTTAACTTTTCAAATAAATTGAATTAACAATAATTAGTATTAATTAAATTAAATTTTATAATATATATGTGGTTGAGGTTTGACTAGAGCTGGGAGACAGGCTGGAGGGCATTATCCTTTTCTAGTGAAAGAGATTTTACCGTGGCCCCTTTTTAACCTTTTTTATCTCAATAATTAAAACTAATGTAAATGCGAAAGAGAACGGCCGCACGGAATTGATGAGGTGGCGGAAAACGACAAGATTGGTCGCCGAATCGGAGGGCGAATCATTACTGCAGTCCTGTCAGTACAGCCTGTAAATTAGTTTTCATTTCTTAATTCGAATAATAATAAATATTTACTGGGATTAGCCGGTGAGGCTTGTACGGATACAGGTAATCAATCCCGCACTTCGTGCTACCTTCCTCCCCTTGTAACAAGAATTCAGTTTAATAGTCTCCAATGGATGGCGTAGCGGTTAAGGTGGGTGGTCCGGACCGATAGGTCCTAGGTTCAATTCCCACCAAGATCGCTATGTGATTTGTCTGTCACCCTATAACATTAAGGATGGTTGAATCCTCCTGTGTGGTTTGCAGACTACTGCACAAGGAGTGTGGTTTACCCAAGGTAGTTGCTGCGGATTCCATGAATCAAAAAAAAAATTCAGTTTAATAATCATCAAAATTAGTTAATAGTCTTTTACTAAAATCGGATTGTACCATCCGAGTTGTCTGCCTCTTTCATAACATTTAAATTGATCTTCATCTTTCAATTAAATTATACTATAATTTATTTCTCTGATTCATCCTCCCCTTCACTTCATCTTCTTTCTCTACTGACATGGTTCTCTCATAGCGTTGAAATATATCATTTATTTGATTAATTTCTTCCCTCAAGTAAAAATTGTGACTGATTAACAATTTGAAGTTTGAGAGAAACTAGTGAAGAGGCGGACAAATATGCCGACCAGAGTTAGGATGGACTCGTTTTGTTCTATTAGTAGTATCTCATTTCTTTTTGATATGATTGTTAAAAAAATGGTATTTTGTAACGTGTTTTGTTTGACTTTTTTTTGGTCGATTCATGTCGACATATTTTCACCGTATTTAGAGATGGGACGTTTCTAATGGGACATCCAAAAGAGGGAAATGGGAAAGAAGAAGTATAGACTTATATGAATCAATTGAAAGATCAATGACTAATTTGAATGTTATTGGAAATGTAGAGGGATGAACTGGAGAGAGTATTGAAATGTTTAGACTTTATATGATTCCATAAAAAAAGGAGGGATCAATGTGGATGTTACAAGAAACATGGAAGATCAATCTAACTATTTACTCTATTTTTAAATTAATTATAAATAGTAATAATCAAAATTAGTTGTGGCGACGGTTCACCAACACCACCGTCTATCTCTGTCCCGACATAAATTACTTTAGTTTTCCATTTTGCGATAAGCAATATCTTTGATCTTATGAGTATAAAAAAAATTCATATGGTTGGCAACATAGTAAAATTTAGAGTCCGGCGGTGAAATGTCTATCTACGAAAAGAGAAACACAATTATACCCAATTCTTATATTTAACTACACTATATACCCAAAAAGACGAAAATACTCTTACTATGGGGATGGTCCGATCAATAAACAGATGCCTGATCAGGGTCCGACTGGTCGGACATGCCCGACCAAGGGCCTGTCACTATTCTATGACAAGGGCCGATCACTATTCATAGGGCATGATCGGCCATGCCCTATCACAAGGCATGATCGGTCATGCCCTATCATGCCCCTTCATGCCTGACCGATCACTGTCAGGCCCCTTCATGCATGACATGGTCCGATCCCGTCCGATCATGGTCTGACACTTTTTAGATGAGAGAAGTGAAAAAGTGGGGATATTTTAGTAAATTTGGGTATATAGTAGATAATTTTTATAAAGTTGAATAATTTTGTAGTTGTAAAAGTGAAATAGGGTATATATTATCACTAAAATTTATGTGGGTCTGAGGAACATTTAAGGATAAGGCTATCTTGAGCTCGTACATCGTACCTGTACCTGTACCTGTACCTGTACCTAATCCCTAATGCTTTGTTGGTTAGGTATGGGCGATGGGGTTTTACTTCCCACTTTCTTTTCCCCCATTTTTTATTTTTAATAATTTGAAACTCTATTTTCTGGGCCAAATTGACTATTTACAATAATGTGTCGGTGGTGACTATAGTTGTGGCAGGTATTAAATATGGGGTTGTTTTAAGGCAACAAGATTTTATCCAAAAGTAGGATTGTGGTCACTCCTCTCCACTGCATACTAGTATTTGCTTAGCTGATGACAACGTACGAAATATTTAATTAAAGTACAGCTAGCTTTGTCAGCGTAAGGAGTAAATTAATTTCATTAATTCCGTTTGGATTGAGAGATTAAGGATGAGGGACTAACATCCAGGTAGTGGAATCGGAACGGAACCATGTATGTATTATTTTCATAGTGTATCCAATGATTCGTCCTTCATCTTTTTCATAATACATTTTTCACGGTGGTAGAAATAGAATTTTTTAGTCGGAGGGTCGAAATGAAAAGTAAGAACGAAATCGTGCCGACGGGAGGGTTGAATGAAGGGAAAAATACAAGAAGGCGTAACAAGGACTTCTAGCCCCTAAAATGGCGAAATTCTGGAGGTTGAGGGTCGACTGACCCTCGCGAACCCCTAGTAGGTTCCGTCAATGCATGTATATGTCTAAAAATCTTAATTTTATCGCCACATTCGTCCATCTACATTTTCTATAACATTCAAATTGATCTTCCATCATTCAATTAAGTCATATAAGCTTAAACATCTGAAATTCGATCAGTATATTCGTTCTCCCGTTTGCAACTTTATCTCAATTTTTAAACAGCAAATCTGTCGTAGTCTTTTACCTGAAGGAAGGAGTTAATCAAATATACATCTTTATTTACATATTGTAACGGAGTTAATAATAAGAGGGAGCCATATTAGTAGAAGGAGAAGATAAGGCTAAGACTAACGAAATTATGATAGATAAGCTTTTATGATTTAATTAAAAGGTCGATTGACTAATGTGTGATTAATTTTATTTTCGAAGTGGAGTCAATTACGAAATTGTCCCTGCATCTGAACACCGTTAGTAGTACCTTTTTGCTTTGGAGTTACACGTAGAGCTGGAAAGCAGAGAAAGATGCTCTGTCTTTATCAATTTCCCCTCCAATTATATGACAAAATTCAATTACAGCACGTGGAAAATACGCCCCATCCTGCACACGCCCTCGTCCAATTCTATCTCTTTACCAAAAAAAATATTAAAAAATTACAAGGAAAAAAAGAAAAGAATATAAAAAAAGGAAAACGAAAAATCTAGAGAGAGAAGGATTATTACTCTCTCCATCCCAATAATTGTATCTCACTTTCTCAAAATCAATAATTCACTTTTAAAAAGATAATAATTATATGGCCTAAAATTAACTATCAAAAAGTCAAATAATCTACACCATATAACAATATTTCCTAAATTTCCGTATTGAAACTAATTGAACGATATATATTGGGACGGAGGGAGTATTATTGTTAGCATTATTAAGGGTAGTCTTACAAGGCGGTTGTTAGCATTATTAAGGGTAGTCTTACAAGGCGGCGGTTGACAGTTGAAGAGCGCATGGGAAAGATAAGGAGGTCGACGCTGAGGCGTCCACGTGTCTGGTTACTGACACATTATCTTCATCTTCAGACAAAGGCATCCACCTCAATCATGTCCGGTCCACCCACGCAAGCCTAGTTAGTTAAACCCGGGCCCACCCCCTCCGTCTTGTCGTTTTCCTTATTCCAGTCGATTCGACGTAACGGACCGTAACGCCATGGAAGATGGGATTAAAGTAACTTGCATTATGTTCGTTGGTTTTTTATTACTCTCCTTTTTTTCTCCTTATGATTGTTTTTTTATGACGAGAAACTTACAGTCGTTATTTTTTATGCGTACAGGATAAACCCGGTCCTCTAGGTTGCATGGATACAGACACGGGGCACGGTATGACACGGACACGGAACACGGGACACGATATTTTTTGAAAAATTTAGGACACGATACGGGCGCTGATATAAAAAATATTAAATTTATATATATATAAATTTAAAAATGATCAAGTCAAGTTTTTCAATATCAAACTCATAGTTCAAATGATCAACTCAAACGACATAGTCATAATTCATAAGTAGATAATCATAGCATAAAAATGTAAAATACTAAAATAAGTAGATAATCTAAATACATCAGTAAGGTAAGTAATATTTAATTAGATATTTATTTACTTATTACTAATGTAAGGTAAGTAATATTTAATTATATATTTATTTATTTATTTAATTTTATATTTATTTACTTTTTATTAATTTCTAACTATATGGCCCATTCAACCGTATCCACTACAAGACTAAATCAAAAAAGTGTCCGTTGTCCCCTTGGGATGGCAAAGTTGGTGAAGGTGGGTAGGCCCGGGACCGATAGGTCCTGAGTTCAAATTCTACTGGAAGCAACTTTGTGGAGCCTGTCACCTATGGTTAGCCTACGGTGGTTGAACTCTCCTATGTGGTTTGCAGGCTACTGCACAAGGAACGGGGTTTACCCAGTGCGCACCGAAGGTAGCGGCTGCGGGTTCCATGTGTCAAAAAAAAAAAAAAAAACCGTGTTCGTTCCGTGTCGGACACACAACTCGCCGTGTCCGGAAACGTGTCCATTTTTTTTTTAAATTTATGGACTTATTTTTGCCGTGTCGGACACGTGTCCGGGCGACACGTGTCCAACACAGTACGGCGGATTTTTTCGGAGTGTCCGTGCAACATAGCCGGTCCTGTATAATAGCCTTCAAACTACACAAAAGAGTTAAATCACCTTAAGGTGACAGTCACACATGCTTGTTATTCTTCTTGCTTATATTTATCACGGCTAAAAGCTTTAAAAACTCACTATATTACTCGCTCCGTTCCACTTCAATTGTCTAGTATTCCTTTTCGGATTGTCTCACTTCAATTGTTCATTTTAATTTTTAGTAAAATAATACTCTATGAAAATTAGTAGACCTCACTACTTTATTACTCATTTATACATAACCGATAATTTTCTTTAATCTATGTGCCAAAAAGAAATTGAACAATTTGAGTGAAACAGATGGAGTGTTAGTATTTTTTTTTTCACTTTCTCTTCTAAATGTGAAAATATTCAATTTGTCCCTTATATTATTTAATTTATACTCTCACCCTCCAAACTTCCAAATATGCAATTTGACTTCTGAACTATTTAATTTGGTGTAAAACAATGAAATTTCAGCAAATATTTCCAATTATATTTACAAAGGTAGGGGTAATATCGTTTTGGATTATCAATTTCGTGCAATTTACTTCATTGATTATTAATTTTATTGTAATCCAAAATGAAATTACTCATAACTCTGCACATATGGTTGGAATTTTTACTTTCCACGATAAATTAAATAGTTCGAACTTGAAATTACTCATTTCCATAATTCAAAGGACAAAATACACCAAATAAATAATTTAGGGAGCAAATTACACATTTTCATAATTCAAAGACAAGACAACTTTTAGACCCAAATTAAATAATTATGAAAAATCCAAATATACTTTATTAGTGTGTGTCTCCTTTTGAAGCGTCAATGAGATAAAGAAAGGAGGTTGGGTGTGCATGACAGCTAGAGTGCATTGAAGTTGGGGGGAAAAACTAGTTTTCAATAATTTGGGGAGGCGAGTAAAGTAGATACACAATTTGTTTGTTTATGCGTACGTTAAGATCCTCGAAAAAGACACCACCATTCGCTCTAGATGTGCCCATCTAAGACAATACCAAATCCACACACCTACACAAAAAAAAAAAAAAAAAAAAAAAAAAAAAAATTCCACTCACCTACATATCCCATGATTCCCGCTAATTAGGGGACGAAATACGTAATTTCGAAATCACGATTTTCAATAAAAGAAAAAGTGATGAAATCATTTTCTATTCAACACCTTCGTGCAATCGTGCAGTCACCAAATAAAATGAAAAACAATTTCTCAAGGGAATAATTTGGTAGGTCTAATAATCTATATTAATTTTAATCTATAGAAAAATGGTCGTTGAGCCTTAGTTAGGTTATTATCATATTAAATTATTAGTTCTGGGAATGGATCATGTAGGAAGACTTATTAAAATAGGAGTAAGAAGAACTCTGCACATCCATCTTATCATTGAATAGTTTGGATTAAACAGGGAAGGATCCAGGATTACAAGTGAAGGGGGCGAAACTTAAAAATTCAAATAGGAAAGAGGGTAAAGTGTATATTCGGGGGCGAAATACGAAATTTCTTAAAACTTACATATAAAAAATCGTGTTTCGACACGAGTTCGGGGGGCCGTCGCCGCGGGGCGCCCCCCTTGGATCCACCACTAGAATTAAATATGCTCTAAAATATTCGCTATGCATATTCTTTTTATATGTTTTATGCATGAGACACGGATATTAAGAAAATTGTTTGTCGTTTGTAAATCCGTGTAAAGTAGTGAGGTACGCTGAAGTATATTAGAGTATTACTTTTAACTTAAAATATGAAAGTTAACTAATAGAATAAGACTGCCCAGAAAGAGAAACTGGACTAATGAAATGGAACAGAAGGAGTTTAAGAAGTATGCATTAACATATTTCCTACTTCTTATATACAATTGTATCTTCTTACTGAATCCATATCCATTTTGTTGTGAATATCTATCAATACATAAGGTCAAAGCCCTAGCTTTTGGATCTGCAGCACTTACAAATTAAACAAAGTACTACCATGCAAATTTGATCCATCTTATTATATTATATTATACTATATACATTACTTTAATTAATTAATTTGGACTTTATGGCCAATATGTTGCAAATTAAATTTAGATGTGTTGAATTAAGTAGAGATGAGAGGAGCCCACCACTAAGGAAAAAGCCAATGGTTTCATCTCCAACTCAAGTACCACCGAACCTGCAGACAGGAGAGGCCATTGTTTTATGTTAGAGATACACAAAATATATTCTGATTTTGCTCTTCCAACTACTCTTTTATCCAAAGGAAAGTACAGTTTTAGCTTTGGAACTTAAAGGGAGTATATTTGTTATGCTTCTTTACATTTGCTTGAAACATCGAAGTTACATCCCTGCTCTGATATCATGACACATTCGGTCTCTGACATCCTTAAAAGGCTCGGTAAAAAGAGAGATTTATTCAGATAACAAGATCGGTACCAAGTTGATACGAGAGAAACAAAACTTCAATAATATATATACCTTTGACATGAAATACCTCATCACCTAAATTATTTTTGTTATATGGAGTTGAATGGATGATAAAGTGACTTTGTGAAAAGTTTATGAAAAAGCTTACAATAATTTAATTAGGGTTGTCAATCGATTCAGTTAATTGACATAATCGAACCGAATCAAAGTATTTTGAACCGAATTAAAAAGTTTCAATTCGGTTTTGGTTTTATTTTTATACTTTTCGATTTTCAGTTATCTTTAGTTTAAGTTATTGGTTAACCGAACCAAACTTAACCAAATATATTCGAGTTTTCTTATATTAAAATATTTTTTTTTCTGTATATTTATATTAAAATTTTAATTATATAAAAGTTAATAGTTTTCTATTACTTTATAATAAAAAATCAATTTATAATTATTTTATTATTTTTTTTCTATAAATTTATGTTATAACCAAATCAAATCGGAATTTTTCCGGTTAAAAATTGAACCAAATCAAAGTATCTCGGTTTGCTATTTAGTTTTGCAAAATAAAGAACAGAAAATTCGATTAACCGAAAATTCTATTCGGTTAAGTTCAATTTAACCGAATTGACACCATCATTCCAACTTGTTTTTTCTCCTCCTCCTTGTTCTATTTGGCTCTTTTTCTCATTCTCATACTTTTGTTGAAAGTATTAATTAATTTATACTAAGAAAATATTGGTGTAATTGATAGTATAAAAATTGGATAATTCCCAATGAAGAGTATTTGATGGAAAGGTATAAAAATAAACAAAGGTTAATGAATGGATGAATGGTTTGATTAGACAGCTTGAATTGATGATTGATTGCACTAGAAGAAAGTGGAGAACAGTAAATTTGTCAATTTATGCGGACTCCTACATTTAATATAGTTTCCAATAATTGAAGTCTTCCTTGAACTGATCCAAAACAGTGGGTGCAATCAGTTATATCATATTTATCATTTATGAATCATGAGAAATTAGTTAATCATAATCTCGATCGCACGGACTCTTCAGAAAATCTTAACGTATCATGTCGTGTACGTATCGAGCACTCCGACATATCACGTTACTCTATTTTTTGTGTTCCAAACGTTTAAGTTTTAATGAAAAATACAAAATTAATTTATTTTACACTCCAAATATTGTGTCCAATTATTGTGTTGTATCCTAAGTTTTAAAAAAATATTGTGTCCCTTATCCGTATCGTGTCGTATCTCTTGTTCGCGTGTCTCGTGTCCGTGCAACAAGGTCAGAACTTAATGATACGTTTTTCAAGATACATGCCTCTACTTATTATTATTATTATTATTATTATTATTATTAAGTGCATGAAATAAAGAAGTGTCAGAGATTTCGGGTCCATCTCGACTCCTTAGTTCAGGTGCCAAAAACAAACACGATAATACTAAAGGCCCGTTTGGTTGTTAGGAAAGTATACTAGTTATGAAATATAATTATGTGAATTTTGATTGTACGGAAAATGATTTAGGAAAGTAAAGTTGTCGGGAATGTAATTCCCGTAGAACATGATTATGAGGAAAACAAAGAACTTCACTAAGTTTGGAGAATCCAAAAAAAATGTTCGGATTCTAAATTTATTTTAAATTATTAGTAAACTGAGAACAAGTAAAATAACAATAAATAGATATCGCCTCTCCTGATTCTCCACCCATCGAGGCACAAATTAAACTACCTGCAAAATAATAGAAATCGATACAGGATTTTAAATATTTGGAATCATATTACTTTCCTACTCTATCAAATACATGATTTTAATAAATGAGAGCAGGATCCGTGCAAATCAAACAGACCCTAAAGAAAAAATAACGGACAGAAGGCGCATTACAACATTAAAATCGAATGTGTTAAAAAGTTACACTAAAAAAAATAGGTGCGATCACATACAGTTAAACCTCGATAAAGTAATAACATTGGGACCGAGAAAAAATATTTATTTAACGATGTTATTACTTTATCGACCATTATTTTAGTGCATTGACCCATATCGGCACCAGAAAAAATTATTATCTTAGCGAGATTATTACTTTATCGAATATTACTTTATCGAGGTTTTACTGTATTCACAATACAATACTAAAATCGAAATTTACTCGTAAAAAATCATGACTATGAGACTATCAGTCTGATTTCAGCTTGTGGGCTAATAATTTCTAATGGGCTTGACTCATTTGAAATAGGCCCAGCCCATTTATACCCAAACCCTGCAACTTTTGAACTACAAAAGAGAGGGAATCCCGCTCTCTCTCATTTCAAACACGCCCCACATAACGGCTCTTTCTCTCTCTACCTAAAGTCTGAAATAAACCACTGGTTCTCATTCCATCTTCACACTCAAATCAAAAATTCAAAACAAAAACTGAAGAAGAGAGATAATGGCGACAAATATCGGAATGATGGACTCTGCTTACTTCGTCGGCAGATCGGAGATTCTTTCGTGGATCAATTCGACGCTCCATCTCAATCTTACCAAAGTGGAAGAGGTACGGATCGATCGCGATTTTGAAGTAATTTTGTTAGTTTTTTCAGACCGCTAATGGATAATTTTTTTTAATGTATCTTCAGGCTTGTACCGGCGCAGTTCACTGCCAGCTCATGGATGCGGTTCATCATGGAATGGTTCCGATGCACAAAGTCAATTTCGACGCGAAGAGTGAATACGAGATGATCCAGAACTATAAAGTTCTTCAAGATGTTTTCAACAAACTTAAGATTACTAAGGTATCGCTTGCTTAGATTCGTGTGTCGTTCGTTTTGGTTGAGGAAATTGGGGAATTTTATGCTTGAATTGCTTCTTCTTCTGCGATCTACTGTTCTATGATCTATCTTCATATGTGTGTGTAGAACGTGCTCGTAAAAGGTTTTAATTTCTAGAATTTTGTTTTTCCTTTTTGTTTTGGTGTTGATTGCAGCACATAGAGGTGAACAAATTGATCAAAGGAAGGGCGCTGGACAACTTGGAATTTATGCAATGGATGAAGCGCTACTGCGATTGTGCTAATGGAGGGCAAATGAATACGTAAGTTCTGAAGTCTAAACTTGATTTACGGTTCTCCTCTTTACTGAATCGTGTTGAGCTATGAAACGACATTCGAAATATTATCTTAATTCTTTTTTTTTTGGTGATATGTGGTGTATCATTACAAATGGGATGCCATCTTCTATCTGATCTAGAGATGTGTCCATTACGAATTGCAAGCTTGATATGGATGATTCTACTTCACATTGAATTGCATAAACTAGACGTCGATTATGATTAAGTTTGGGTATGTTATGGTATGAATCACATCAATGTGTACTTTATTCACTTCTTTCATGAAGCTAAGTTCGGGCGAAACAGAAGAATTTGACATTAATATATGACCTTGTTTCCATTCATGGTGAGACATTTCTTCTTGCTAATCCCCTGTTTCTCTATACAGTTTCCTTGTAATGAGTTGCTCCTTTTAACTTTCCATACTCTTCTATCATCAATACTACGTCATAACTAGCACAAATTGCTCTTATGCATGTAGATTTAGCCAAATCGAATGACCTCTACAAATTCGTAATGTATTATGAAGATTAGAAAACAGATTCCAAGGCATTGGTTAGCAATATTGTGTGGTATGACTCTGCATTGTTCTTCGTATAATCATCCCTTCTTTTCTTTTGTTCACTTCTTATCTTAGTTACAATGCTTTGGAAAGAAGGGAAGCTTGCAAGGGTGGTAAAGAGCTAAGCAAGAAATCTGCACAATCACAACCTTCAACTAAAAGCTCAGCCCCTCTACCCAAACAAGCCAATCAAAACAACAGAAGGGCTGATGCCACTCATACAAACACAACCAACCAATCTGTTAAGGCAGCTAGGCCTTCTTCGAGTGGTGGACGTTCTACCTCTAGCTCCCACGAAGCAGAACGGGCAATGTTTGAGCAACAGGTTACAGAGTTGAAGCTATCAATCGACAGCCTAGAAAAGGAGAGAGACTTCTACTTTGCCAAATTGAGAGACATTGAGATCTTATGCCAGACCCCTGGCATCGGAAAATCACCCGTACTACTTCATCACTAACTCTCCTTGTTTCAAACTTAATTCTACTTGGAATGCTCATTAACTGATCCAATAATCTTTCTAGGTGGTTGATGCAATACAAAGGATTCTATATGCTGCAGAAGATGATGCATCAGTTGTTGCAGAAGCTCAAGCTATGATATCGCAGCAACAGCAGGAAGATGAACTAGTTGTCTCATCCAATGAGGAGACACACAAACCAGATGCTCAGAAGAGGAAGAGCTTCATCAACGTTGATGTCGATGCTGCTGCTAGCAACTCGTCCTCTCCGAGGCAACGGTTGTCCGAAGTATCCGATGTCCATTGCAGCGGATCTCCTCTAGTCACTTTCTGATCACATCTTTGATCAGGTAACCCTACTATAATATCTCTAGTACTAGTTCTATGTTGGTCATTCAGGTTCAATATATTATTGGCCTGTTTTACCTTGTTTGTTGGAAGGTATAAGAGAAAGATCTCACATTTTGGCTGGGTAAAAATCCTTATCTCATTCATTACCAGTTCATATTTATGAGATCATGTTCCTTTAGTACTATGTAAGAACCATTTTCCAATCTTAAAAATAAAAGTTTTTGTCACAATTTAATGGTTTTTGGGCCTTCTTTGTTTCTTATGTGATTGTTTGATTTTGGGCTCTTGATCCTACAATGTTTCTTACCTTTCTTGTGTGATTATTTGATTTTTGGGAACGGGACACTTATGATGGAGCGTCCCAAATAAGAAAGCTAGTCACGAATAATAGAACGGAGAGAGTAAATACAGTTAAATCTCGATAAAGTAATAATCTTACTAAAATAATAATTTCTTTTGGTCCCGATATATACACTAAAATAATGTACGATAAAGTACAGTTAAACCTCGATAAAATAATATTCGATAAAGTAATAATCTCACTAAAATAATAATTTCTTCTGGTCCCGATATATGAACTAAAATAATGTTCGATAAAGTACAGTTAAACTTCGATAAAATAATAATCTCGCTAAAATAATAATTTCTTTTGGTCCTGATATGGGTCAATGCACATAAATTGTCACATTTATTTATCTTTTACCCAACTATGACTCCACACCAAATTAGTTTTTGGTTTCAGATCCTGCAAATTTGCTTTAAAAATTCCAAGTTTCTGTTTGGCTGTCCTTTGACTATTTGCCAAGACAATAATTTTTGATGATTTAGTCTAACAACTAAAATACACTTAAAATAATAACTTTGCTTAAATAATACTCCCTCCGTCCCAGCACAAGTGACACAAATATTTTCGGCGCGGGAATTTATGCGGTGGAAGATAAAGTATGAGAGAGAAGTTTATGATAAAGTAAGAGAGAGAAGATGAGTGAGATTGTGAGAGAGTAATTGATAAAGTAGGAAAGAGAAATAATAAAATAAGAGAGATAAATGATTAAAGTAGGAAAGAGAAATGAAAAAGTATGAGAGAGAATTGATAAAGTAGGAGAAAATTTATGATTTTTTTTAAAAATTATTTCCATTTTTGGAAGTGTGTCACTTGAGACGGGACGCCCGAAATGGAAAGTGTGTCACATGGAGCGGGACGGAGGGAGTAATTTTTTTCTCGTTCCAACTTGGGTTAAGGACTAAAATAGTGTTCGATAAAGTAACAACCTCATTAAATGAATGTTTTTTTTTTCGATCTCAAAATTGTTACTTTAAAGCGCTTTAACTGTAAGGTAGTGTTTGGAATAGCTTAAATAAGTTACTTCTGGACCTTTTTTTTTTCAACAAACAAGCGGTTTTTTAATAATGTTTGGAATGTAAGTTTCGGCTTTTTTAGAGCTTAAAATAAGTCATAAAAAACACAAGTTCATAAGCTGGTCAGTTGGTGTTTTTCAAAAGTCAAGTCAAAAAATCTTAAAAGCAGCTTATGTGAGTGTTTGGAATACTGTTTTTTCTAATATTACAAACACTGACAACTTTTTCTTAAAAACAACTTTAAGCATAAGTCGCTAAAAACTGCTTATAAAAAGTTATTTCAAAGTTGATTGCAATCCATAATAACCTTTGTCATGGAATTAATAGCCTAAACATTTGTCAAGAAAATATGATGTTTGTTTGGGAATAGATTAGAACCATGCAATTATTATGAGGACAAGACCACTTCTCTCACCTAAACATCGGAAATATGTTGTCCAAAACAAACAAGTAGGTAACTACATTAATTTGCTACAATAAAGAAATGATCAAACCACCTACAAACACAATGATGAAGGCGTCACCAGACATGGTAGACATGGTATTATTTCTGGCCATCACCTAATTTCCAATGCAAATGTTTGTCAAAGAAATAGTCACATTATCATATGAGATATAATACAATTCATGTACTCCCTCCGTCCTATAGAAAGTGTCTTGTTTTCCTTTTCGAGTTGTCTCATAAAAAATGTCTTGTTTTTTAAAAAGACAAACAATATGTGGACCAAAATTAACAAAACAAAAAGTTAAACAATATACACCACACACTCTCATTTTCTAAATTTCCATGCCCCATATAAAGAAGACACTTTATATGGGACGAGGGGAGTAATTGATTTTTAGGAGGCGGATAGTGGCGGAGGACAAATGCAATTGAAAAGGGAGACATATACACCGGTGGGGCAGGGCCAAGAGCAGGCTCGTCGGGTGCAGGGGAGCTGCAACCGTAGCCTCCACTTGGCCCCAACACTAGCGGCAGTATTTTATCGAATGCTGCCGCCTCGGTTGTGTCCACCCTTGAATCCGCCAAAGATACCCTCCAAAGAAAATAGCTTCACTTTAATTAGAGGGACAAAATTATGCTAGGGCTAATGTCAATTTGTACTATGGTTTTATAAGGAAAGATTATGTATATGTATATATGTATAATCATTTAATTCTTTTCTATTCTAATAGCCTATTCAAATAGTCATTAATGATTTAATTAAAATATCATAGCAATAAGAATGAAATGTTTATAAAATATAGCGACTGCAGTTTTTTCTCGTTAAGATAGAGGTTCAGAATTGGAATAGTGTGTAGTATGAGTTTATGGTGCAGGCCAGACTATTATTGAGGCTGTATTTTAAGTAACTACTGAGATTTTTTTTCAATTTGTTGTAGCGATTAGAGTGAGCAGAAGCCATTGCTTACTCATCAAAGACTCAATCTTTAAGTCTTTAGTCTTCACCATCTATCTATCTATCAAAATAAATGCAAAATTTATGTTAGGTTAAGGCTTTCAGAGAAGTTGATGCAAGTTTTCATTTCAGTTGTTATATCATTTATGGCCTCAGACAATTGTTCTGCTTCCCCCTTTATCATCCATTTTCAGCATTCTGTTTCGTTCATATTGCCATGTATGGTTTCGGTAGTGAGTTTAAAAAACTTAACTTTTGTGTATAAATGATACGACTCACATGACTTTTTGTGAATATGTAGTGGTATTTTAATTTATTTTATAAAAGGAAGACAGTATCCGTAGGACAACTCGATTTAGTTTACAAGACAGTGTAAATGAGACAGAGGGAGTATATAGCAAGGTTTATACAATATGGTTGGCTAATTAGTGTTTTTTTTTAATCCCCACCTTAAAATCATGTTTTTAAATTGCACTGGATTAATTCCGTTTGTGTGTAGTATGCAAACCAGACATAAGATGATAATCAAATTAATCATATGTGACAATCTCACATATAACGACATTGTACGTATGATTCGAACTCGTACCTTCGGTCAATGCAAACACCTCAAATGTTACGTCACTTTTCTTGCCTATTCTTCATGACGAGGCATATTTGCAGCCGCTACCCGTAGTACTACGCACGTGTAAATCCCGCTCGTATGTTATATCCTCCAAACTACACAAAAATGAAAATTGTCCTAACTCCTAATGAAATTACTAAAATTCGAATGACATTCGAACACAAAGTGAGCATACCCGTTATGCCATTTCAAGAAAACCGGTTTTCGAACCCTTAGTTATATAAACAATGGTTCAAATGCAAAACAGTAACATGAAGAAAATGGAAAAGAAAAAAGGTGGCAAGTGCAACATACAATTGATCAACTACTACTGCAAAAATATTGAATTATTGACATGATTCCAGCAAGACCAGCTGTGGAAGTTTGGCAGGCATGATTTTCATTAGCCAAGCACCAGATGGGAAAGGTAGAAAATTGAATAATCTGGGGCCAGTAAATCATAAATTCATACCATAACAACTTTTATTACAGAAACAAGATCATATCATATATCATAGGTAAACACTCTCTCTCTCTCTCTCTCTCTCTCTCTCTCTCTCTCTCTCTCTCTCTCTCTCTCTCTCATCAAATATAACGTCATTCATCAATCAGGAGGTTGTTGGATTTTGGCCCATCCTTCAATTTCTTGTTCAACTTCTACTTTGACTGGCTTTGTATTGATTTCCTTCTTAATCTTTGAAATATCATTTTATTTTGTTTGCATGAATATCTCTCTTTTTTTTGTTTTTTTTGTTTTTTTTATTTTTATTTTTTGATGAGTAATCGCAACCGATACCTTTGGTGCACACATGGTAAAACTCGCTCATGTGCAACCACTTTAAGGTAACAGGGTGACAGACTCACATAGCGTGTCCAGTGAAATTTGAACTCATGACTTTTCGATCCCGAGCCACCCACCTTCACCTTTATGCCATCTCAGGGGACGAATATCTTTTTTTGTTTTATAGCATTTATGCAGTAGGCCAGCAACCATATTGCCCCACATTAGTATTTCAAAATTAAATAAAATGTCAGCCTCCTGGAGAAATTTGGTGTAAATTTAATTTGAGAAGAACTAAAGTTTTGGTAATCAACCCCACATTAAAAATAGTTATTAACATATAAAATCTCTTTTAATTTTAGTGAGTCAATAGCAATGAATTTGGTTAGGGGAGTTGGGATTTAACTTTATTAATATTACTAATTAATAAAGAAAGCAGATATATATGATTAATCACATTAAAAAAGCATACAAATAATACTCTCTCCGTCCCGCTCGACTTGTCTTATTTCTTTTCTGTATGGAGATTAAGATGAGTGGATAGTTGTGTGTTAGGTGAGTAGATGATTATTGATTATGTGTAAATAGATAGCCCCATAAAAAAAAAAGAAATTTATATAATAATTATTTTTTATTTTAAAAAATAAGATAAATTAAGTGAAACAACTTAAAAATGAAAATAAAACAAGTCTAGCGGGACGGAGGGAGTATTAGTTTTTAACAGGGTTGTACGGCAAGATACGATTTTGGACCAGATGCTTCAGTAACCATAAGATCCACAATTATTTGCTTGGGCCCACCGGATCGAATCATTGTTGTGTCTCATTTTCAATTCCCCACATAATCATAACCATAATCATAATTACTGCTAAATTATCATTATCCACTTTCTTGCAATTTTATTTACTATTTACAATCATAACACATAAATTTTTACTTAATCCGTCCCATTCCATTAATCAAATTTCTTTTTAGCACGGAAATTAAGAAAATCATTTATTGTATATAAAATAAGATAAAATTGTAGGATCCATTGAAAATGTTAGAGAAATATTTTAATAGAAAAAGAAAATTAGATATAATTCTAAACATCTTATTCGAAGTTCGTAACAATTTCTAATTCGAAACCATCTTACCAAACGCGACTAATTAAATTAGAAACAATGGATCCAAAAAGTAAAGAAATTGTACCGTTATGGTCCCTCAACCTTCTTACCCATAGAAGTGTGAAAAATCAATATTAGTAAAATAAGAAATTAAGCATGTGCAATCTTGTAAAAGATAACTCAACAGCAGCCAATCATTCATATTCAACGCCAACCACACTGACAAAAACTTTATACGATAATCACAATATGGTTCAAATAATATTCTTCAAAAAATATTACTCCTTCTCAGCCGATTTGTCTTATTAAGTTTCGACACAAATATTTTAATGTGTTTGTGGTTGTATGTAGAAAGTGAAAATTTTTGTAGTAATTATTTTCCTTTTTAAAAAACAAGACAATTTGGATTGCACGATCCGAAAGGAATACAAGACAAGTCGGGCGAGACGGAAGGAGTATTATTCTCCATAAGCAAAAGCTCCTGTCATGATGAATCATGCGATATATTGGTGATGGGTATATAATGCAGCTTGAGTAGTAAAGTCTTGTGCTATGAATGCATAAGCAGGTAAAGAGTACATATGTTGAGCTACCAAGGAGGTAATAACCCCTAAAGAAGCTAGAGGCCCATGCACTAATAAAACATAGAACCAACAATCTAACAAAAAAATGATCATTATATTAATGCAAAATACAATGATGAAAGTTTGCAAAATACTACCCCTACGTCCCGCTATTCTAGTCTTAATTTCTTTTTTTGACCGTTCCACTATTCTTATATTCGTCCAAAAAAAGAAAATAATATGTAGACCACAATCAATCTAAACAGTAAAATCCCACCACTTTAACACAACTCCACTCACTTTAATACACTTTTATCCACTCTCTTCATCTCCGTGCCAAAACCCATAAAGACAAGAATAGCAAGACAGAGGTAGTACACTTTTACACACAATTTGTCTCTCAATTAGGTCTAAACCAAGCAAGAAAAGCCAATAAAACCATAACCTTGGATTTAGACATAATACAATGCAATAAAAACAATAAAATCAAGAAACACATAATGTTATGCCAAACTGTCCTAAATCTATACCCTTTTCTTAATTCATGAATTCCTCTTAAGCAAACAACAAAACTAGGCATAACCATTAAGTATGGATGATATGCAAGCAAGGAATATAGTTTAAAGATTGAAATCATGTCTCCATAATCATCAAAAACCTCCAAAACCCTCTCTCTCTCTCTTCAATCTCACCCTCATCCACAACCAAAGAGGAGATTGTTTAGACGTTCTGATCCATCCTCACATGAATAGGTCAGAAAATACAGTGAGATGACAAGAAATGCTGCATAATTGTGCTAAATTATGACTAGAAAAAAGAAAAAAAACATAGAGGAAGTGATTATTGAGTACCACTGCCAAGAAAATACGCGATTCAGTTAGTCGGATTAGCCACGCTGCTTAGTGGAGCCGGTTCTTCTTGAACAAAGGCTCCGGTGAAGATGATGAGGATAACGCAACGGCCCACGAATCAACACTATCGGAACTGAAGTAGGCATCAATCACACCACTCGGGCTCCTTGGAATCGACACGAATTTCCTCTTGCACGACTTATTGTTCACACCATCCATTCCCTCCAGAATTAGTTCATAGCAATCATCAATTTCTTCCTATAATATTTAGCAAAAAAGAATATCCATAATCCATCCATCCATCCATCCATCAAACAATTCAAGAAACAGAGTATGCTAATTTTATTTTATTTATCCAAATGAAACGTACCTTGCTAGTTCTCATCACAGCCATAATCTCATCCTCATATGCAACTGCATCATCTCCTACTATATCTCGAATCGTATAAATCATTGTTGCAGCAGCAACAACGGAAGGAAGATAACTTACCAGCCTAAAATCTGCAATCGGATTAAAATTCACTAGTATTATTGATTGGACTCAAGATCAACATTATAAACCACTTCAAATGAAATCATCAATAAAAAATCAATCTTTAACTATCTAGCAATCAAACTGAATCAAAGATGAATTCATGCCAATATCAATCAATCTACATACCATTAATAATTGAGAAAACCACACTAGCACATCTCCCCAAGAAATCCCTAAGTAGAGTCTTGATAAACTTGAATCTCCTCGCAATGTGGTCGAAGTACGACATCACCGTCACCGGATTCATCCTCCATTGAAGCGTGGAGAGCACCAGAAGCTCCATCCTCTGAATCGTCTTGGCTTCGAACAAATACTTCGATTCCTCCACCTATACACATCCCAACAAACGAATAAACACCATAAGTTTCTCAGACGCATTTTATCAAACACCTACATTGCATAACTCAGAACGGAAAAAAGAAAAGAAAAAAAATGAATCAAAACAAACCAACGCACTTGTAAATCCAACAGCAGAGGAACTTCAGTTTCCTCCACTTTAGCAGCAATGGAGAGACAAGCAACAGCAGCTAGCTGACTCATCCACGGCTTCTCCTTCTGAAAGCAACGGCTAGTAACGAATCTATCGTAGTAGTTCACGGCCAAAACGGCGGTCGTGGCATTGAACCCGTAGCAGCCAATCACCTTCAGCATCCAATTAATGGCGTCATTTCTCGCCGTCTTCAGATACGAATCTGAAGTCATTTCATCGAACACTAAACCGGCATCATTTTTTTCCTTCGATAAAAGATTTTCAATCTCCCCATCCTCCCACAAAAAGTCGTGTTCGAGCGGAAAAGCGAAAGGGTTTTTCTCAATCTCGTTGATTCTCGTCTCCCCGATCAGAAATTCCTCCTCCTCGCAGTAAAGGGCGTCGAAGATTGGGTTTTGGAAATGGGTCTCAATTTCTTGTAGCTGGGCGACCATCTTCTTCCGCGGAGAAGAAGACACGAGGGCTTCTGCTCATTATCCGGAAAGATTGAATCTTGCCTTCACTATCATATCTAGCTTTGCTGGATTTTTTTCACTTTGCTACGGTGTGTGTGTGTGTGAGAGAGAGAGAGAGAGAGAGAGGGAGAGAAGTAAACGAGGAAGGAGAGGAGGGGTTCTATCTGAGAGGCCCTTCACGCCTGTCCCTCTTTCCCCCTTCTCTTTTTGTTTCTTCTTTATTTTCTTCCTGCAATAAATTTTAATTTTGTTTCTTTGAAATTTTTTGATATTCTCATGCGCAGAGCCCACAAACCCTAACTACATTCCTATCGATCGGAGCGGTTTGTATATACCACCTTCGTATATCATTGTGTGTACCACATCATAAGGATATTGACATGTGGCATTTCTTATTAAATCAAGTGGGTAATATTTAACACATATCACTGTCCTTGTGGTGTGGTACACACAAGGGTATACGAAAATAGTACACATAAGCTTTTGTGGATCGAATCTCATGTCCCAAAATCTTTATTTTCATGAAGTTTTACGGTAATTCTAACCATAACTATGTATCGAACCGAATCTCATATTTCAAAATATTTCTTCTCGTGATGTTTTACGGAAATTCTACCAATATAACTACGTTCCGATCGAACCATATCTAGTATTCCAAAATCTTTCTTCTCGTGATGTTTTACTGAAATTCTACATATATAACTATGTCATGATCGAATTGAATCTCATATTCCAAAATCTTCATTCTAGTGATGTTTTACGTCAATTCTAACTATAAAGTCGGACGATCTGAACTGCAACGAGACGCCATCGAGACATAGATTTTGAGATAGGGACCCCACCTCCATTCCCATACTATTAAACCAAAATTTAGCCCTAAAGTTTAGGATTAAAACTATACACCCTATCTACTATACTATTTAACCTATTTCAAGATTTTGAACAAATAGTAGTTGATCAGCAATAGGAATCTAAGATTTAAATACTCCCTTTGTCCCATTATTATTGACTTGTTTGTTTACGGCATGAAGATTAAAAATGTGGGTGACAGTGTGTTAAATAGCGAGCTCCACGTATTTAAAGTGATAGATAGTCACAAATTATATCCATTTTAGAAAATAAGAAAACAATAATGGAATAACTCGAAAATGAATACTAACCAACAGTAATATGACGGGTGGCGTAGTAGTTTTGACCCTTTTGGGTAAATAGATAAATGAACCACCGAATTAATCTAGTGTCTGATCTCCATTAGAATTGATTTAAAATAATAATAAATGGATGAAACACCTTTTATTGTAAATTATCAATACAAATTAACCATGAAAAAAATTGATTTTAATTTCTTGAAATTAGTTTTATTATGTGCAAAGTCTTGAAGATGAAAAAGGCATCTCGTATCATCCATCCTTTTCACAATCACTGTATGTGAGAGGAGAGAGAGAAGTAGTAGGTGTTGCTTCTTTATTGCATTTTTACATTTGCATTGTTTGCATCTTTTTCACATTTCAACCACGATAAACTAATATTCGATAAATTAATAATTTCGTTAATATAATAATTTTTTCGGTCCCGATAGGTCAATGTACTAAAATAATGATCTCATTAAATAAATATTTATTCTCAATCTCAAAATTATTACTTTATCGAGATTTAAGCTGTATTTTTTTTCTTCGACTCACAATTCCCACACTGCTGACTGCACCCTCCATTAAACATTGTTTTTCTTTCCCTTTTTCTTCCCCAACCTGCCCACTCCACATTCTCTATGCTCATAATATTTCATGCTTGTGGTTTACAGCCATGCTGACTTGCATCAATCAAGCAAACTCCTCTTCTTTTGGATTAGTCTTTTGCTCATTGGGTTATCCATCCAATCAATCTTGTTATTGGAAAATGCCTAAATTCGACTAGCATATTTTAAATCTTGTGGATGCACCCGCTACGTTAACGGATGCAAGATTTTTATGAATTCGTGTTTTCGGTCTACCTATGGATATTATGAATACTGAAACAAGAAACATCAAGAGAAAAAAAAAAGAGCTAGGTAATACAATTTACTCCTATCTGATTTTGAAAAGGTACATTTACTCAATGTACGTAGTTTCTATTTCGTTGTACAACGCCCTCTACGTGTAATTTCGCTCGGTTTTCGGCCTGAAATGACAAAAGTATCATAAAAATCAATCCGGATCTTCGGGCCCATTTTGTGAGGACCACTCAGTGACCCACCAATCACGCGGTGCACGTGTATTTTTGAAGTTAAGCAAACACTATAATATTAACTATATGACCCACCAATACACATGTAGCACCGTGTGATTGATGGGTCATTGAGTGATCCTCCAAAAAATGGGTCAGATGATCCTTTGCCCATAAAAATATACTACATTCGTCCCGCTATTTCTAACACACTTTCCCGAAATGGACTTCCCGCTATTTCTGGCACACTTCATAATTTGAAAATAACTACCATCTTTTTCATACTTTACCATCTTATCTCTTCTACATTTTTTTACTTTATTATCTTTTCTCTTTTACTTTACCATCTTCTCTCTATTACTTTATCATCTACTCTCACTCATCCTCTCTCTCCTACTTTATCATCTACCCATATCTCATTCTTAATCATCTACTTTCTTAATTTCCATGGCGAAATAAAGTGTGCCGGAAATAGCGGAATGGATGTAGTAATATTTATATTAAGATAATATCATAAATATTAAGATAAAACTTTTTAAACCACAAAGGGCTCGAGATGTGTATTTTACCACGTATGAGTGGAAGGGTAGATTGCATCTATTTGCAAATCACAAGGAGGTTCGATACACCTATGTCAAATCAAAGGGAGAACTCTTACCTGCATGAAATTATAAGGGGATAAATAGCACCTCTTTGTAAACCAGAAAAAGGCTCAATGCACCTTCTGAAATGATAACGGGTGATTTGCACCAAAGTAAAATCACAGAGAGATTAATTGCTATTAACCAAGTTGTATTCCCTCCGTCCCACTAGAATCAATGTGTTTCCTTTATTAGGTCGTCCCACTAGAAACGACGCGTTTCCTAAAATGGTAAAAATTGTGTGGACGACATTTAACTACTAAAAAGTCAAACAAACTACACCACATAACACCACTTTCTTTATTCCTGCACCCAAAAGAAACGTGTCGTTTCTAGTGAAATGGAGGGATACTATGTACTGAGAAAAAGCTAATGACAGAAATTCAATGGTAGAGACATAACCGAGTATTGCACAAGAGTTTATCTTTACGCATAATATTTGATGAAGATATATTATGAATATCAAAACGTTATATTTTTAGTCAAATTATTTAATTAGCTAAGAAATTCATTTAAGCCACTAGATATAATACAAACTATTTTGTGGGATTTTATTATATAAAATAAAACACGTGGATATATTAGATATTATATTATGTAATTCATAACAAAAAATTAATGTCCACGAATAATTCATTTGTGCCGCTTATTCGAAGTGTGCACCAGATAATAATAAGTCAGTTTTCACTTTTAGAGATGGGTTGAATCCATCAATTCTATAAAGCTACCTCACAAAATTCTCTGTCTATATGACATTAACATGGCAAGATAATGAGGTATAAAGTAATCTCGCAAGAAATACTAAATATTGTAATAATCTTTTAATTACCAATTTACTAATTTACGGACAAAACATTAATATGTTCATTCGTTTGTAATAAGATTGGATCATATGGACTTACGCCAATATGTGGGTAGAGGCCCATTAGTGATGAGGCCATTGCCTAAAGCCCAATCTAATGATATGAAACACTTCAATTGTTTTATTGAATATTCTTTTTTAACTTAAAATAATATTGTAATACTATTTATTTTTTTAAATAACGAGTAACTCGCGACCGTTATCTTTTGTATGCATAAGTTAACTCAACATAGCAGGATTTGAGTTTATGACTTTCGGATACATGCTAAGCACATTGACAGCATATTATCCAATGAGAACATACTGTAATTAATTTTGTTCCATTGTAAGTGGTTTGTATTCATTTTTGAATCACCTAATTAAGATAACTCTTACTTTAAAATAATATTAACATAATCTAGTGGGCCATAAAACACAAAGTTATAATTTTTGTGTCAAAAAAATTTGAAATGTTAGTTACGGAATGGAAAAGTAATTTATATTCCACCGGTCTCATTATAAGTGTCATCTATTTCTGATTGGAAATTCAATTAAATATGTCATTTAAAAAAAAAACAAGAATGTGTCGACATAAATGAACTAATCAAATGTCTAAATATACATCACATAAGACCATTTATTTTAATATTCGTATAAAAAAGAAGAGGACATTTATAATACGACTGGGGGAGTATAAATTATTGAGGTTAATATATGTTTATAACCAAATTTCTTAAACAAAACACAAAAATATTCATTTCTTATATTTTAGCTCACAAAGTAACCAATTTAACAATAACACCCTTACCTTTATACTTTATTATCACTTTTGACTGAAAATTTATGGTTCCAATTATTTGCGCATTGTTACATACAATAAAATATATTGTATTATTATGGGTTCCAATTATTTGCGCATTGTTATATTATGGGTTCAATTCCCACTTAAGCTATTCTGTGTTGAGTCTGTCACCTTAGGGTGGTTGAACCTCCTGTGCGGTTTGCAGGCTACTGCACCGGAGTAGAGGTTTACCCAGAGCGCACCGAAGGTAGCGGCTGCGGGTTTCTCAAATCAAAAAAAAAAATCTCTAGAAAAATGACTATCAGTACTTAAGGCAAACTATGACGCAAACTAACGGAGGAGGAGGAATAAGAAGAGAAGAGGAGGAGGAGATGGGTATGGTGTGGAGTTTCCACAAACTAGTAATGGAAGTAAATTGGGAATTAAGTCGACGTTTAGCCTCTTTTATGGGAGGATTCTTGTGGCTTGTGCTTTTAGAAGGTTATGAAATGGTGGAATTGTTGTTGTCTTCATTCAAAGATGAGTGAATGGCTGCAATCTGCATCATTTGAACTTATAATCACACGAAGGTTTGGATGTATCATATATATATATATATATATATATATATATATATATATATATATATATATATATATTTGTGTATAGTACAACATAGAAGTATTGACACATGGTTATTACCTTCCTTCAATCCTATTATTTCCGTCTGATTTTTTTTTGAGACCTAGATTAAAAAAATTTATTTAGTTATTTATTTTAAAAATGTTAATTGTATTAAGAAATTAACACAATTTTTGAATAAAAGTTGTTTTGCATGAATGAGAATATAAAATATAGGGTGGAAAGTGAGTAAGGCGGAACTCATTTATTTTACAATTGAATTTTTTTTTTAGAAAGACAATGCAAATAGAAAAATAAGACATAAATATATTCTTGACCTAAAATTGTGTGATTATCAAGAACTCTGCATCTTAATTAATTATCTTACATTATTCTTTCCCTTTTAGCCTTATTGTAATCATGGGTTTCTTTAATCTAATGTTATCATCTTGTTAGATTAAATTGCTGTTAATTAGAGCAAAATTCCATGTTTTAGTTATAAAAATGTGTTATTTTATATATTCTTGATATAAAAATGTGCTCTAAATAATCTTTCATTACAACAAACCGAGAATGTCAGGTCGGAAAATCAAGACGGCGGCGCGTAGTAAGCAAACACAGCATAAAACGTCTGCGCCATCGTCAACGCCAGCAGCACAACAGCTGCAAGAAACGAGATAATCGACCATGGATTATTAAAATACCGATGCTTCAAACTCGCCCTCCACGCATTCCACCGTTTATTGTAATACCGATTCACCTGCTCCGACAACCTCGACAGCGGGGTATCGTTGATTTCTAAAACCACCTCCCGACACAGCCGGTTGAACAGCTCCGCCACCTCGGCGTCGCTGCCGAGCCAGTTCTCAATAATCCGACAGGAATGGAGATAACTCACATCGCCGGGAGAATCGATCAGATTATCCATGAAGATAGCGTACGACGTTATGTCGTTCGTACAACCCGGATGGCACTGCTCGAACGCGATCAGATTCAAGAACAACGACTTTGTCCCGTCGTGGATTAACAATCGCGGAATTTTTAAAATTCCGTTTTTGAATTTGATATCCCAGAAACGGTCGGTTTTCCGCCGTTTGAATTTAATGCCGGCGTCTTTTAAGTCCGTTACACAGTGGATCAGCTGCTGACGGCGTTTATCCGCGACTCTCTCAGCGTCGGACCGCCTCTTGTTCCAAGGCTGGGGAGTCGGATTCGGACCCTCCCGGATCGCAAGCAGACTCCCCCGGAAAACCTCGAGGCAGTGGAGGCCGCCGTAATCCGTCAACGGATCGAAGGCGTTTCTGATAGACGACTCCAATGGATCCGTCGGCATCAACGGATCGAAGAATCGAAGCGCCAATTTCGCGACTTCCCCCTTTTGGCTAGGGTTTCGCGATTGAACGTCGTAGAGGCGGTCGAGGATGATTAACGGGATCTGATTCTCCAGCATAATCATATCCCGCTGGATCGAATGCATCGCGCCGCGCGTCGCGAAGCTCGGATCTTTCCTCGAGTATCCGAGCTGAGTAAATCCGGCGGCGGCGCCGCGGAAGAGCTCCAGCACGAAGCACGAATCTAACACCATCATTTCGACGAATTCGTCGCTGCTGAGAGTGATCGGGCCTTCGTAGCAAGCCTTAGCTTCCTCCTCGAGCTTCTTCACCGCATCGAGATAAATCTCGATGCGCTGGTTGGTCCGCTTCAGGACGTGGTGGAGGGCACGCCATTTGTGGCGTTCCATGCTCGGGAAGCGGAGCTTGTCGTGGTGGTACGGACCTAACGACACCGTTTGGGGGATGTAGGCCTTGTCGTTGGTATCGAGGAGCCATTGCGGGATTCGGTAGATTGAAAGATTGGCCCACGGACAGGCAGAGTCTTCGTTTCGGGCTTGGTCGAGCTTCCCTTTAATGGCGATCACCCAATCCGGCGGGAATTCGAATGATCTTGAAGTTGTGGCGGTTTCTACTGCTGTTTTGAGCTTGAGGGTGATGAGGTACCAGCTGAGGAGTTCATTGTTGAATACTGCAACCATTTTTCAATTGATTTTGGATTTTTGGAGGGGATGAAGTTGTGATGAAAAGGAATGAGACTTTTTAGAGGGTTTTTAGCTTTGAAGGCTTGCAATTGGATGCATGATTAGGATGTTATGGAATAATATATTTTATTTAATTTTTGGGTATTCTTCAATAATGGAATAATGACATATGTTTATATTTAATAAAAAATATTTAAAATAAGTTCGTACTAGGTATATTTTTAATAAATGAAACATGAAACATGTACTCCCTCCGTCCCATTATTAGTGACCACCTTTCCTAATTTGGACGTCCCGCTATTAGTGACAACGTCCTAAATTAGTAAAAAATTAACACCCTCTTTCCTACTTTATCATTTTATCTCTCTTACTTTATATCTACTATCATTATTATACTCATTTCTCTCTCCTACTTTAATATCTTCTCTCTCCTACTCTCTTATTATTACACTCATCTCTCTCTCCTACTTTATTATCTACTCCTCTCTCCTACTTTATTACATATTCTCTTAATTACCGTGCCGAAAAGAAAGGCGATACTAATAATGGGACGGAGGGAGTATTATTTTAATTGTTTTATAAGGTACATATCTAAATATCTACACTATTGAATAGCATTGGAAAAGGTTTTTGAGGCCAGAAGATCATTTGACCCAAAAATGGTGGCCCATTCGGTGGCCCACCAATCACGCTCCGCCACGCGTGCATTGGTGGGCCACCTTTTTTAAAATCAAATATTAATTTAATTGAGTGGAGCCCACTAATGCACGCGTGGCGCCGCATGATTGATGAGCCACTAAGTGTTCCTCCCATTTTGGGACAGAAGATCGGCATTGATTTTTGAGACAATCCCACGTGTTATCATTCAATAAATGATTGGACAGCTAATTTGCTCCCGATTACATTAATATATGGGGCATTTTCACTATTAGCCAAATAGTAAACATTAAAACACAAATGTAGCCCATCACTAAAATAAAACACAAAAGTAGCCATTTTGTCTTTATCCGGCGGAGGGCCGATGGGAGGGCCGATGGAGGGCCTATGGAGTCCATCGGCCCTAAAGAAAAAAATCAGAAATAATTACCAAGGCCGAGGGCCGATGGAGGGCCGATCTCCATCGGCCCTCAACATATTAAAAAAAATAAATTTAAGAGGGCATCGGCCCTGAACAACAACAAAAAAAAAAAAAAAAAAAAGAAGGTCAAGCAGAGGGCCATCGACCCTAAAAAAAATTCAAATTTTGGATTATATATTTATATTTAATCCAAAAAAAATCAGAAATAATTACTAGGGCCGAGGGCCGATGGAGGGCCGATCTCCATCGGCCCTCAACATATTAAAAACAAATTTAAGAGGGCATCGGCCCTGAACAAAAAAAAAAATCAAAAAAAGGTCAAGCAGAGGGCCATCGGCCCTAAAAAAAATTCAAATTTTGGATTATAAAAAAAAAATTTAATATAAATATTTTTATAAATGTATTATATATTTATATTTAATTGAATATTTTCGAATATCGAATCGAATATCATAATTTTGTATTCGTATTTGAATACTAATCGAATAGAATCAAATATTTATATTCGAACTTGAATATTAAAAATTCGAATACGAATATCAATATTCGAATAGAAATACCGAAGGGGGAGTTCATCGGCCCCCATCGGCCCTCCCCGATGGAGGGCCTATGAACTCCCCCCATCGGCCCTCCCCGATGGAGGGCCTATGAACTCCCCCCATCGGCCCTCCCATAGGCCCTCCGCCGATGGAGGGCCTATGGACTCCCCCCATCGGCCCCCATCGGCCCTCCCATCGGCCCTCCGCCGATGGAGGGCCTATGGACTCCCCCCATCGGCCCTCCCATCGGCCTCTACCACGGATAAAAGACAAAATGGCTATTTTTGTGTTTTGTTTTAGAATTGGGCTACATTTGTATTTTTTTTTTTGTTTTGGCCACTAGCGTGTATTCCCACTTAATAAATTTATTGCAAGAAATTGAGGCTTGACCTAATCCAGGACACAATGGACCCCTTTCTTTGACTTTCACGTTCTCCGCATTTAGAAGGCAATTAATGAAATGTGAAGACAATTAAGACTTTTAAAAATTTGAAGTATTTTATAGGTAGGATCCAATCTTGTTGGTTTATTATGCACATTTGAATCACATGCACATTGAATTCATTTATTAAATACTTTCGACTAAGATATACTACCTCCGTCCCGCTATTTTCGGCGTACTTCATTTGGAAGCAAAAATTAAGAAAGTAAATGATTAAGAATAGGATATGGGTAGATGATGATAAAGTAGGAGAGAGAATATAAGTGAGAGTATATGATAAAGTAAGAGAGAGAAGATGGTAAAGTAAGATAGAAGATGATAAAGTAAGAAAAAGTATAAGAGATAAGATGGTAAAGTATGAGAGAGATGATAGTTATTTTCAAATTATGAAGTGTGCCAGAAATAACGGGACGTCCATTTCGGGAAAGTGTGTCAGAAATAGCGGGACGGAAGTAGTAGTTCTGATTTGTGGGTATGGACGGACTTACGTGTAGCCAAGGGAAGGCAAGTGCCATCCTTTTTTTTAGTTTGTATATTTTTATAACTCTATTAAATTATATGTAAATTGGTAAAAATAATCCTCAAACTTTACGTTTTTGCGAATTTTGTCCTCAATTTTTTTTAACCATAAACTCCTTGTTTTTGCAATTTTAGTCCTACCGTTAGATTTTCCATTAATTTAACTGTTAATTCAATTTTTTTTAACAAAATGAAAAATTGAAAGGGCAAAATCGAAATATTTATTTACATGGACCAAAATTGCAAATGAAGAATGATTTGAGACCTATGTAGCAAAATAAAACAGTTTAAGGACTGATTTCACAAATTTTAGACAAATAAGCTAACTGCTTCGTATCGACGAGATTTTGCATTATATTTTCAATTTTCATATAACTTTATTGCTTCGTATCAAATATAACCTAATGAAGACTTCGTACCAATATAAACAACATTTAATTCGAAATGCAAAATATATACTGTGAATTAACCATTTAAAAAAAAGCTATTACCACCCAAGATTTTTTACTTCAAAATAATCATTCAGTGCATAATATTTACTTTAAAAGAACTATAATACAAGGATAATTGCGAATCTGCAATTGATGAGCTCGCTGACGAATTGCGATATGAGGAGGCCGACGGCGAAGAACATGCCCTGGAGCTTGCGGCGAAAGAGGAAATGGGAGACGAATCCGCTGAAGCTAATGAAGACGGAGACGAGGGAGATCCAGGCGAGAAAATTGCCGAGCTGATCGCCGCGATAGTAGTGGACGTGAGTTATGGTTACGGCCTTCAATGGCGGGTGGTAGTGTTGGGGATTCATCATGACAGTTCTATGTAGAGAATGTGAATACGAGACTAACCTTGTTTGCATTAGAATTTTAGCTTATTATAGTATTTGTAAATAAAACTAATATTTTCTGTTAATTATGAACTGATACATATTTTCCTTGTGTTCTATATTCATCACAAATTACGAATTAAATGTTGTTTATAACACATTATTCATCGTAAATTACGAATTCATACATATTGTTTTCATATTTCACTTATTTTGAAGTAAATATTATGTTTTAAATGGTTATTTTAAAGTAAAAATTTTGGGTGATAATACCTTTATTTTTTAATAGTTAATTCACAGTACATATTTTGTTTTCGAATTAAATATTGTTTATATTGGTCCGAAGTCTTTGTTAGCTTATATTTGATACGAAACAATAAAGTTATATGAAAAATAAAAAATTTAATGCAAAATTTCGTCGATACGAAGCAATTAGCTTATTCGTCTAAAATTTATGAAATCAGTCCTTAAACTGTTTTATTTTGCTAAATAGGTCTCAAATCATTTTTCATTTGCAATTTTGGTCCATGTAAATAAAAATTTTGATTTTGCCCTTTAAATTTTTTATTTTTATTTTTTTAAAAATGAATTAACAATTAAATTGACTGAAAATCTAACGGTAGGACTAAAATCGCAAAACAAGGAGTTGAAGGTAAAAAAAACAAAAAACAAAATTTGAGGACAAAATTCGCAAAATCGTGAAGTTTGAGGACTATTTTTGTCAATTTGCCTAAATTATAGTATAATATCTTATATCCTAATATGTTTACACAATAAAATCTCACATTGAATTTGTATTGTTTTATATTAGACTCAATTGAATTTTTTTGCCAATCAAATGAATTGCACCTTTTAAAACTTTGATATTTATAGCTCGTATTTTCAAATATTAAATGCAAAGCCCATATTAAACAAAATACGAACTCTTACAAAATTCTAGTTAATAGCCTTTTTCTTTTATATATACCATTACATTTCCGCATTAGTTGTTATTTTTTCAGCAAAAAGTTAAAACTTATGTGATTTTAATTATACTAATGCAGTTGGTTTTATTATTTTTTACAATAATTTTGTTGTTACTTTGATATTTATTTGTAAAGTTATGTAACTTTTTTTTAGATTTCGTGTTTTTGGTACAAATTCATAGGTTTCGTAGATATAATGGAAACATGAATTTATGACATCCCTTATCAAAAATCCTGCGTACGTCCCTGCTTGTGGGGATAATATTATAGCTGGAATTGACGTGGAACTTGTATAAATAGATTAAGGGAAATTCTAAATGGATCAATTTGATCCGGATCAAATTCCATAAATAGTTTTTTATCAATTTTAAAAAGACAATTTTATCCTTTTCAATTTAAATTCAAAGTTTAATTATTTATACTACTATAATAATATATAAGTATAAAAAATTTAATGCAAAAGTTAATAATGGTAATCCAGAAAATTTTCATTTAGTTTTTCATGACTTTTATTCATTTAAGAATATAAAAATATAATTATATATTATACAAATAAAAATAAAAATGAAGAATGATATTTTTCAATATACAAGTTGTAACACTTTATAAAAATAAAAATAAAGAGTGGTATTATGATGATTCTGTCATCAGTGAATTTTTGAATCGTTTTTAAAGTATATCGATAAATAGCACTTTTTTTTAATTTCTATAGTATATAATTATATTAAATAAAATAAATTTATAATACCGTGAAAGAAAATCTAGCTCAAAAAAATTATATATATTTTATTTTGATAGGAAACTAAATCTATAAAAAATAAAAATAAAGATATATTTTTTTCATTATTTTATATTAAAAAAATTAATATGAAGCCACCTCTCCGTCCGAATAAACATGAATTGTTTGTTCTCGCCACGGAGATTAAGAAAGTAGATGGAGATGTGTTAAAGTGATGGGTCACTTATTTAAGTGTCCACAAATTCTTTCCTTTATTAAGAAACAAGAAACATTAATGGAACAACCAAAAAAGGAATACAAACTATTTTTATTGAGACAAAGGGAATATATGTTATCTATTTAGTTAAATTTTAAATTTATTTATGAAAGAATTAAAAAATAATAAAATACAATCGTTGCATAAAATATTCGGAAGAAACTCAAAAATTCGTAGAATTGAAATATATATATTTATTTTATATTGAAGAAAGTTAAAAGTTTATTTGGAAAGAAAAACTCTTTGAATAGTAAAAGAAAAATCAGAAAATCAATTTGATATAGCCCATTTATGTATCAAATAAGTGAGTTTGGAAAAATCGATAAATATTCGTCGACTCGAATTCGGCTCAAATTTTGACATTCGATTTTTGAACCCAAGCTATTCAAATAAAAGCCAGTTTGTTAATAACCCTAATGACATATATGTTAATAAGCTTGTCTTATTGTCAAATGTTTAGTGTTCAAATATTAGTTATATCTCTGTTACTATAGTTTTTGTTAATTGATGTGTATATTGAAAATTTTGTAGCAGCTAATTGAGGCGAAGACGGATTTAGAGGGGGTCAGAAGGATCGACTGACCTCCCAGCCACCATAATTTTCGTAGAGTATGGTGTAACATCCATTCCTAATATAGTAAAAATTAGAATAATTAATATGTCTAGATTATTGATTAGCATTTCTAGCACCTATCTATAAAAGGTTTTAGGTTCATATCTTTATACAACATTTTCTTCTTTATTTTTAATTCATACATGAATCAAAAAATCACTATAAAATATTTTTATAACTAATATTTTATTCATGTATCAATTCCACATTAAATTAACTATGGTCTAATATTTTAGGCGTATATTAATATAGTCAATTATTAAATTTTGATGCATTTAATTTTATTAATGAGTTATAATTAATGTTGATGCATGGGATACTTTGACCAAATTAATTACGAGGAATATACAATTGATCATTTGAGCTAGTATATAAAATTAAATGATAGATTGGTCTTTTCAACTTTAATTTATTCTATTAAAGGAATTTGATCCGGATCAAATTGATTCATTTAGCATCACTCATAGATTAATTAGAATGGGTTACCTAGCTGGTATAAATTTATTAAGAATATTAACCAATACTATGATAAATGCTGCATAGTTTAATAAATATGTTTTTTCAAATTTTACTTTTCTTTATTTTCGACTTTAATATATACGTACTCATAATTGGGACAAATGCAAAAAATCACCTCGTGTAACTGAGGTAGTTATGTGTCTTTTCACCTGAACAAATGATGGTTTTTGCATTTTTCTCAATTATGAATACTTTTATGTTAAAGTTGAAAACTAAAAAAAGTAAATTTTGAAAAATATTTTTACTATTTTAGGAAATAGGACGTTAATAACTAATAAGGAACAATCTGATTAGGCAAGTAGGACAGTAATAGCGAGACAAATGAAGTATTTATTTATTAAACATATTGAGACGGGTGAACAAAAACAAGTGATTCGACAAAAAACAAAAAAATGACACATTACATGACCAAAATTGAACATGTTGAAAAATTACAGAACCACAATTGATTATGTTTGCGAATTAGAGGACCAAAATACATTTTATTCAAATTCTACAAGTAGCCGGAAATATGTCCTACTCGCCAATAGCGCCAAAATCGGTAGTTTGCCAAGTTACGGGACCAAAATCGGAAGAAGTCACATTACGGGACCAAATGAAAAGTGACCACATTAGTGGACCAAAAAGATTTTTCCTCTTCTCTAGGCACACTATAATAGCTTGTTAGTTAAACTTCGATTTGTTTGATAGAATAATAATCTCGATAAGATAATAATTTCTTCTAGTCCCTAATTTGGGTCAATAGGCTAAAATAGTATTCCATTAAATAATAACCCCATTAAATAAATAATTTTTTACGATCTCAAAATTATTACTTTATCAAGGTTTAGCTAAGTAATATTCAAATAATCTAAAGAAAAGCCCTGCATTAGGGATGGCAGAAGTATGTATAATTTCTTCTCTATTGCTGGAAACTATGTATAACTTGGGAGACTGTAAATACACATTCTGCCAAGCACCGAATGGGTGAGAAGACTATAACCCCAAATCCAAACTCTACCACACTACAACAAGACTAGTTTCCTTAAATTTTAAGAAAAAAAAAAAGTAAAATAGCAAGAGGCATAAGTAGATCAGGCAAAACTCTCAAGAGTATGTACCGGCTCGCTGTCGTACGTAAAGCACGCCTTCCTGCCCGTCTTCATGGCTTGCGCTTCCGATGTAGAAGGCCTGCTCGTACTCACAGAGTGATGATATGGATTTGAAGCTCCTAATTGTCTCCGCTGCGCTTTTTAGGAACGCTCTCGTCCAACACTTTGGTGCCGTGCTTCCTCTTGCTCCGGGAGCTCCGTTTCCTTCTTGGCCCGCTCTTGGTTGGGCGTTTTTCGGTGGTCTCCGGTAGGGTGATCACTTTTTCGGCTGTGGTTGGGAGTTCCGGAGGAGTATCCGGCCATGGAGTGCGTTTAGCAGGGACGGTAATGTCTAACGGAGGGTCGATTATCCATCTGCATCATAACGCCGGATTATGTTAAAGAAACCGGTTTCTACTCGTCTAGCATTAACAGAACCAGTAAATACATAATGTAGATCCAAGTATCGACTTGCGTATTTTCATTTCGTGCACGAAAGCAAGATTCAGAAAGAAGCAGAAAGACAAGACGAGGCAAGGATGTTGTACTTAAAGTAACTTAGGCCTTTAGTTCTATAACAGATTTCTCTATCATATACAATTAAAATCTCGATAAAGTAATAACCTTTGGACTAAGAAAAAAAATATTCATTTAACGAGGTTATTACTTTATCGAACATTATTTTAGTGCATTAACCCATATCGGGACCGGAAGAAATTATTATCTTAGCGAGATTATTACTATACCGAATATTACTTTATCGATGTTTACCTCTATCATGTTGTGTCAATTCCCTATCTCAACAACCGTTACATTATACTCCCTCTACACCACTCCATTAGTCCATTTTCTTTTCGACACGGAGATTAAAGAAAGTTGTTTACTGTGTGTAAAATAGTACTCCCTCCATCCCATTGAAGTTCTCCAGTATACATTTTCGGGCTGTCTCATTGAAATTGCCCAATTTCCTTTTCTAACCAATTATTACACACTTTATTTGAGGGGCTCATAACTTTATACAACTGATCTACACATAACCAACAACTATCTTTAAAAAAACTGCGCCGAAAAGAAAGTGGACAACTTCGAACCAAGGGAGTATAAAGTAGTTGGTGCACTATAATATACTCCCTCCGTCCCATAATTTTTGTCCCTTTTCTTTTGGGCACGGAAATTTAGGAGAGTGGTTGGTTGTGAGTGAGATGGTAGGGCCCTTAAAAAAAGTGTGTAATAATTTGCTATTTTAAGTAAAAGGACAAGAATTGTGGGACGTCCCGAAAAGGAATAAGGGACAAGAATTATGGGACGGAGGGAGTATTACATTTTAAGTTGAAAAAAAAAGTGAATTAATGGAGTGTGACAGCTCGAAAAGGAAAACTAGACTAGTGGAGTGGGACGAAGGGAGTAGATGTCTAAAATACTCCTTCCGTCCCATTGAACTTGTCCAATATACCTTTTTTAGCCCGTCCCATTGAAGTTGTCCAATATATATTTTTTAGAAAATTATTATACACTTTATTTGAGGAACTCACAACTTTACACATAACAAACAACTCTCCTTAAAAAATGCACTGAAAAAAACGCGCAGAAAAGAAAGTGAACAACTTCAACAGGACAAAGAGAGTACTAGTACTGCATGAGCACGGAGAATCCACATATCAAAAGTTACAACTAAGCCAAATCGCCCTCATTTGAATCAAAGAATGTTAAAAATCCCTATAGCTATTACACATCCGTAACTTCTAAAGTTTCGCAAAGATAGTGGAACAATGTTCGACCAACATGCAACTTAAGTCGCCTCGAAACAACATTAAGATTTTAGCTAAGCTACAATGATACCATACTTACATACATCCATGCCACAATACCATATGTAATCGAAATATACCTATTCATTATACGCAACCCCTCTTATTAACTCAGAACTTCTTTCTATACCTTCTTAGTTCGATCATCATCTTATTGCCAGACTACTACTTCCAATTCTAAGAACATTATCTCCCTACACTGCCCCATTGACGGTAAATCACTAAAATCGGTTGATACATAACTCGAGAAAACCTCTTAACTCATATCAAGCCACTTAACTCAAAACTTTGCAGCAAAATGTGACATCTAAGCCTATGCATTATGAACAATAACATAAGAATTTAACACACATTCGAAAAATCGGCACCAAAAAGAACCACTAAATTCGAATTCGAGAAAATGATAAGAAGACTAACCCAGCCGGGAATTTGCTGTCCGCCCTCGCCTCCACACGGAGCCACCAAACCATAACTTTACGTCCGCAGCTACCAAGAGGCTCCACTACCGAACTATCCTTCAACAAAGACAACGGACTTTCAACATCCTCTTCGTCTTTACCAACCTCATCCAACTCCCTAACCCAAACCGGCTTATCCTCTCCGTCCTCCAAAATCAACCTCGAATTCAAAACAAATCCAGCCCACTCCATCTTCCTCGGCAGCACAACTCCTCTATCTCCTATATACCTCGCACTCTGCTCCAGGAAAGGGTGTGGATCGAATGTGTGCCACCCCACCATACTATTCGAAGCGTTACAAGCCGGGCCTTGAATTGGGATTAGTGATTTCTTATCATCTTTTTCGTTAGCATCGTTTTTGCTCATCACTAATCCTTCTTCGGAACGACCGGAATGTGCGAGAATTCCGATTGAAACTGCACCAAACCATTTCAGATTCTGGATCTCATCAAAGAATTTCAGATTATGCATGTTACTATCATCTGCAAACATCACAATCCCATCCAATTTCTTCTCTCTAACTACTCTGCATTTATAAACACCTCAAGACATAAATCATCTGCACAAAATGCAGAAACCCTAACCCTAAATTAATGTAAATTGAAATTCATGAGAAGTAATTGATGTCGATGATACCTTAAAGCATGGAGTCTCATCTTAGATTCAAGCTTATGCCGATCCTCCCACATAATCGGCATCTTCCCGTTAAATCCAATGTGGACGGTTTTCAATCCAGATTTAGCAATCAGAGAGGAAGTTTCGTTGGTTATTCCGCCGGCTTCAACTACTACCCAAACGACGTCGTACCGGACATTCATCAACGAATGCATCACGCCGGTGAGATGCAGAGTCTGGAAGGTTCGAACGTAAGTCGGCGTGACAGCAATCACAGTTTTCGGACTCTTGACGCCGTACTGCGACCGCTGCTCCGCCTGAACCCTCTCGATTATCCGGTGCGCCTTCATCACCTCCGCCGGATCCGGATGCGGCCACGGCCGGATCAGAATCCCGTGCCTCCCCACCACCACTCGCGAAGCGTTCCTCTCGAGGTGCGTCGAGGTCGGGAGTGCCGTACTGAGGGCGGAGTATATTCCGGTGGTGGCGGAAGGCGGCGGCGGAGAAGTGGAGAAGAGGAGGAAGAAGACGAGGCGCGAGAATCGGAATCCGAGGACTAAGCTAATCAAGCAGCAGACGCCGTGTATAATCAGCCAGAAAATCGTCCCCGGAGACTTGATTGCGCCGTCCACGGTGGCGTCGAGCGGCGAATTAGCGCTCCGGAAGCTGTAGCTCCGGCGGCCTTGCTGCTGCAAAGCCGTGAGCTGCTTCATTCCTTCCCCCTTCTAGAAACTTCAAAACTACCAACAGCAAAGACGAATTCGAGACCTGCTAGAGAGAGAAACAAGAGAGAGAAAGCAGCTGGAAATGGATTTGGGAGTGGCTTCGAAGAAATGGGGGTGGGTGGGAAGGGCGTTTAATCGCGAAGATACTTCGAACTCACGATTCAATCGGTAGCTTAGCTTTACTGTCAGCTACCATTTCCATTTCATCACCTTCGATTTCTTCATCCAAAATTAAATGAAAAATCAAATCTTGTTGGTGGAGAAATGAAAATCTGAAAAAACATGAAAAATCGGACATGGACAGATTAAACTCGGAGTCAAACAAGCAGTTACGAGGGTAGTTTGGGGATTTGGGTTGTTGTAATAAATATAGTGTTTTATATGTAATGATGATTAATTATGGTAAGATTGCTTTAATTAGGTTAATGGCCAGTCATCATCTGAGTTGAGACGTCAGATTATTATACATAACTTATGAATATATTGAGAGGAAAATTAAAGATTTTACAAGTAATTTGTTGCTTATTATGGAAAATAGATAGTTTTTTCAACTAAAGGCAAACAAACCTCGTTTTTTTAATTACAATTAAAGTTTATATTAATGATACTTAGATGTGTTTGTAAAAGCTTATTTTAATTGATTATCTTTTTTTAATAGTATAAGTAGATTTTAGAGTGTGTTTGTAAATGCTTAAAATACGCATTTCTTATTTATTTTTGCTTAAAATTAAAAATAATTATTTTTAAGCAGAAATTATGGAGTTTTTTGAATTAATTTTAAAAGACAGATATTTTTGGTAAATTCAAAAATTATGGTGTTTTAAGCACCAAAAGTTATTTAGTTAAGCAGCTTAGATACTTAATTTAAGAAAAACAAATGCAGAAAGCATGTTTTGCAAATATTAAAGAATTAATTTTGCGGTCAAAAAAACAAATAAATGCTTAAAATAAGCTTTAACGAACGCACCTTTATTATTTGCAAAAATCTGATTTATGCATTAGCTTTTTTAAAATTAAACAACAATTTTGCTTAAATCCATAAGCATCTATTAAGGTGCTTTCGGTGCTTAAATCTTCATAATTTTTGGAAATACCATAAATATCTATTTTTAAAATTAATACAAAAAAATCTATGTTTTTTTTATTAAAAGCAAGCAGAAGCAAATAAGAAGTGCTTGTAATAAGTCATTGCGAACACACCCTTAGACAAGAACAAGACGATTTCATCATTCATAATTAAAATTTCTAACATGATTATTCACTCCCAAAATAAGAAAAAGATAATAATTTTCTCTTCCTACCATTACAATCATCTCGAAAGGGGATTATCAGATTGATTTTAATGACATGAAATATTTTCCTAATGTGCATATTAGTAGCTTTAATTATTATCAGATTCTTGGTAGAGTGGACTAAGTTGGAAAATTATGAATTTAGTGGAAGAATTGTTAACTATTTAGTTAGTTTGAGTCGATTTAGAAATAGCCCGAACAAATATTTTATGGATCTAAAAATTTTAAGTTTGGTATACCAATTAATTAAATAAAAAATCATAAGGCCGACGGGATAAATAGCATCTTTCACCAACTTAGAAGGTTAATAATGTAATGATTATTCGATTTATTTTCCATTCATATTTTAATAATCAGGGTGTGTTTGCAAAAGTTTATTTGAAGTATTTACCTGTTTTTTGATCGTATAAACAATTTTGTAACGTATGCAAAATCTATTTTTTGCGTTAGCTTCTCTAAAATTAAGCACTGCTTAATTAAACGGTATTTTTAAGCATCTATTGAGATGCTTTTGATACTTAAATCACCATAATTTATAGAACTACCAAAAATTTATATTTTTTATTTTTAATTTCAAAACCCCCTACTTTTATTTAAAAATAATTATTTTCATCTTCAAGCAAAAGTAAATAAAAATACTTTTAATAAGCACACTCTTAGTATTATGTTTTAGCGTCCACGATTACTAATTGATTTTTCGTACTCGTAATTTATACATATATATATATATATATATATGAAGTGGTTCCCGTGTGAACAACCCTTATCGTGTGAATGTGTGAACACTGCACTTTAAAGACAAACGTATTGCATTTTCAAGGTAAATATACTGCACTTTAATATTGCACTTTAAAGACAAATGTATTGCACTTTAAGTACTGCACTTTAAAATGCAGTATCTTTACCTTTAAAGTACAGTACATTTGTCTTTAAAGTGCAATATTCACACGTTCAAAAAGTATAACCAAACTGAAAAATTATATAAACATAATGAAAAATAACAATCTAAGAATAATAAATCAAAAAGTATAACCAAAGTGGAAAATTATAAGACCCGGCTAACACAATGATAGTTGGGAAGAAAGTACGGGAATCATTAAATCTTTTTGGAAAGTTTATGTATTTAATTAAGGAAACTAAAATTAGTGGACTTCTGGTATAACTAAAGCCCAAATAGAAAGCAGGGGAATAAGTAAAGCCCAATTAGAAAGTAAATGTAGAATGTAGATGTGGAGAAAACATCAATTTTGATCCTCTAATATGGTTTATGTTCGATTTTGATCTTCTAATGAGGCAGTATTCAATTCTGGTTCAATAATGTTATATAGTGTTCGATTTCGGCCATCTAATGTAGAAGTGTCTAATTTTGGTTCTGTAACTTTATAATATGTCTGATTTTAGTCCTATAATAAATAGTACAATTTCGATCCTCCGACATAAATTGTATAATAGAAATAGACGCGTGAATTAACACACTTTGCCACATGACTAAAATAAGACAATTTATAAACTTTTAGGATAAAAAACAAACATTTTTAAAAGTTGCAAGACCCAAAAACATATAGACTACATTGCAGAACCAAAACTGAACTCGTTTTAGTGATAAAAATGTTTGTTTTTCTTTTCATGAAATTTTATAAAATGGCTTATTTTAGTCATTCGACGAAGTGTATAGTTCGCGTGTCTTTTATATTCAATAATTTCTATCGGATGATCAAAATCAGACATTTTGTAAAGTTGTAAGACCAAAATCGAATACTTTTTAAAGTTACAGGACCAAAATCAAAAGCTACCACACTAGAGACCGAAATCAAATAGAAACCACATTAGATGATCAAAATCCATATTTTCAGAACATATATGATACGTCCAAGAATTGAGGCAAGATTCTCAAGTTGGTAAAGCAAAGTGAATTAGGCAACTTTGTTGACTATTTGTCCGAATTTGCTAGTCCCATCCCTTCTAGTTCAATTCTTTACCTCTTCTTCTACCTTTTTTCCTATGAAGAAAAAAAAAATTATTCTCTTTTATTAGTAGTGTCTAGTTTCTTTTGAATACGTAAAATAGAAATAATAATATTATGTGGTGTATGTTGTTTGACTTTTGAGTAATTAATTTATGGCTACAAATTCTTTGTTATTTTAAAAACAAAACATTACTAATGGGACACCATATTTTCGAGAATGCAAGACACTACTAATACGACAGAGGGAGTATTGTCTATAAAAAGAAAACCATAGGAAAATGTGGGACATAAGAGTGGACAATTCAATGTGTGTGTGTGGAACACAACTCGAACCCTTTAGATGTAGATTGGATTAAATGGTCAAACTTTTTGACATATTTTCAAAGGCTGAAACCAAATATGTCAAAGACTGTCTAAGCACGCTTTGATTCTTGTCTATTTGATTTGGAGCGCAAGTCATTCTCCTAGTTTGAAATCCACGCTCTTCAACATCTATACCCGTATTTCTAGCAAATTTACAATAACGCGACAACTTAATCAATATCAAGTCGATACGGGACAAACAGTAGATCGGCTGGTGACTAACCTACTATTTACTTTGCCACTCTTTATCTCTCTCCAAATTCATTCTCTCCCTGCCTCACTCTCTCTCTTGATCTCCACCATAATCGAAGCGGCCATGGCCGTGGAGCTCATGGCGAGCTACCGATTGTTCTCTTCTTCCTCTGCCGAGACTGTGGGTGATGTGGCGGCGAACAAATTCAAGAAAGTGATATCTCTTCTAGGCCGGGCTCGAACCGGGCATGCCCGGTTCAGGAGAGCCCCTGCAACCGCCGCATCTCCCAACTCCGTGCTCCCACCCGACCCGGCCCGACCGGAAGATCGTATAATCTACTGCCCCACTCCCATTCAGCAGATTCCGGCGGTGGAGAACTTCAAAGACTCGGCTTCCAAAACGATCAGCTTCTCGCCGTGCTCCCCCGCCGTGAAGCCGCCTCTTTCTTCTTCGTCGTCATTCAAGAGGAAGTGCGCTTCGCCGGAGACCGGCAAGTGTGGCGGCTACTGTTCCAAGAGAAGGTGATTTCCATATCATAAATTCATAATTTGATAGTATTTTTAATTAGCAACAATATTACATATATTAATGATAAAGTTAAATCTCGATAAAGTAATATTTGATATAATAATAACTTCGGAGTAATTTCTTTCAGTCTCGACTTGAACTAAAATAATGTTCGATAAAGTTCTTGTTAAACGAATGTTTTTTTTATCCTACTAGTCTTATTACTTTAAAGATATTTAACTATAATAATGGTTGTTATATATTGAAATATTTAGGAAATTGAGGGTGAAGAGGGTTGTTAGGGTTCCGGCGATCAGCATGAAAATGTCCGACATCCCACCGGATGATTACTCGTGGAGAAAATACGGACAGAAGCCAATCAAAGGTTCCCCACATCCAAGGTACGTACAATTAAATCTCGATAAAGTAATATTCGATAGAATAATAGCCTCACTTATATAATGATTAATTTCGGTCCCGACTTTGGTTACCGAACAAAATAATGTTAGTAAATGAATAATTTTTTTCCGATCTCAATTTTATTACTTTAAAGAGGTTTAACTGAACATTTATTAAACATGAAATTACTAATTAAATCCACTTATTATTAATTCAATTTCGTAATTTATGTAAGGATTATTTATAAGAATTTTTGTAGTTAAATTAGTTTGATTATGATAATTGTGAATAGGGGTTACTACAAGTGCAGCAGCGTACGAGGATGTCCAGCTCGGAAACACGTGGAGAGAGCCGTAGAAGATCCAGCAATCCTCATCGTAACCTACGAAGGAGACCATAATCACTCTCTCTGCATTATCGAAACCCCAAGTACCATGATTCTAGAATCTTCTTAATTATATATGATCATGTAATTAGTGGTGAAATCTAGCTAGACTAGAGAGTAATTAGAGATCTCGAAGGAGTTAAGAGTCACTTTGTATCCACGTTCGCATTGTTTTTTATGACGAGGATAATCTGCAAGCGTTACTGTCTACGTTCGTATTTTTTTTTTCTCTTTTTTCTTCTTTTCTTTTTCTTTTAGTTGTGTGAATTTCGCATCAATTAGTGTATAATTGCATATTATAGTTAAACCTCAAAAAAGTAATAACTTTGGGGCCGAGAAAAAAATATTCATTTAACGAGGTTATTAATTTATCGAACATTATTTTAGTGCATTGACCCATATCGGGACCGGAAGAAATTATTATCTTAATAAGATTATTACATTATCGAGGTTTAAGTGTATAGTACGTCTTTTTATTTTTTATTACAATTTAATATAAGAAAGGAAACATGAAGAATATCGGAGAAGAAAAAGCAAAAAAGAAAAGGGCATGGCTTTTGCTTTTAGCTCATGTTCAATTCACACATTCTCTTTAGTGATTTGCATTGGCTCAAATCTCAATAGATTTGTCTAACCAATAAGATTTTCGTATTATCTTTTTTAAAATAATACGTCTGTAAATACGTTCATTTTAAACTCGAGAGTGTTGGTACTTTGAAAGTGGCTAAGGATTGAAATTGGATCCCTACCGCCAGAAGATCATCTGGCCCAAAATGGGTGGATCACTTGGTGGCCCATCAATCACGCGGCGCCATGCATGCATTAGTGGGGCACCCTTTTGTAACTCAAATATTTTTTAAATGCAAGAGTGACCCATCAATGCACGCGTGGCGCCGCGTGATTGGTGGGTCATCGAGTGGTCCTTCATAAATGGATCAGAAGATCCGCATTGATCCCTATCTCTTTTAGTTTATATAGAAAAAAAATATAAGTCAAATTACGCAGCTGGTTGATTGATTAATGAGTAGTATAGCCTGCAATGCAGTCATGGTCCTACTTTCTTTAGAGAAAATGGAGTAATAATTTTGATCTTTTAAATTGCTTGTGTCCGATTTTGGTCTTTTAATATAGTTTGTATTTGATTTTAGTTATATAATTTTGTATAGTGTTCGGTTTTGGTTCTCTATTGTAGCAGTATCCGATTTTGATCATGTAACTTTATATATGTGTCAGACTTTGGTTCTGTAACTTTACAAAATGTACATTTTCTATCATCTGACAGAAATTGTCGAACAGAAACAATAACGTTTGAACTACACTCTTCACCGCATAACTAAAATAAGAGATTTTTTTAAAGTTTCGGGACAACCAAAATATATATATATATATATATATATATATATATATATAAGTTGCAACAAAAATATGTGGAGACTACATTGCAGAACTAAAACTAAACTCGTTTCAATGATGAACATGTTAGTTGTTTCTGCCATGAAATATTACAAAATGGCTTATGTAGTCATTCGATGAAGTGTGTAGTTCTCGCGCCTTTTTATGTTCGAGACCAAAAAATATGTAGAGACTATATTGCAGAACTAAAATTGAACTCGCTTTAATGATGAAAATGTTCGTTGTTTTTGTTATGAAACATTACAAAATGGCTTATTTTAATCACTCGACGAAGTCTGTAGTTCACGCGCCTTTTTATGTACGATAATTTCTATCGGAAGACCAAAGCCGGACACTTTGTAAAGTTATGCGATCAAAGTCTAATACACTATATAAAGTTATAGGACTAAAATCAGACACTACCACATTAGAAGACCAAAATCAAACATATGGAGTACTATATTAGAGGACCAATATTGATATTTTCTCACCTTCTTCATGGTTCTGTTTTCTTGGTTGAGTTACAAAATCGAAATTCTTTTTCAAAATTCATTCGTCAAATATTTGGAGAGTGGCCCATGAAAGTAAAAATCTATAGCCCAATTAAATACACATTTTGAAAAAAAAAATACTAATAAAATTACGCACATAGAAGCCCAAGAACATCTTGCACCATTTGAAGATTACATGTTAAATCTTTCTAAATTAATATTGTTGGAATTGTGAGATTTTATTATTTTAGAGATATTAATTTATCTATAAATTAATATTTATTAATTTAGAGAGAGTTTTCGAACTTCAACGAGATCGAATTATAATTAGATTAATATAATGAGTTATAAGTTTCATCTATTATCATATTTAATGTCATTTTATTATTTTTAATCTAAAAACAATGGATTATATTAATTTGTTAAGAGATAATGAATTTGTTCATTTAAAAAAAACAAGTACAATAATATAGTTAACATTCATGAACAATAAACACTAAAAAAAATACTGAAGATAATACAATTCATTTTGAATCAATTTCGTGCGATGAATCACTTAACTCTTCACATTTTTATGGTGCAGGAGAAAACAACAATTAAATTTTTTTATACGATTAGAAAAGAGATTCAATTAGATTTTAGTTTTAACAATACTAGAATCATATTTCACATCATTGTCTTAGTGTTGTTAATAATTTTAAATAATTATTAATTTATGATATTGACGAGAACATATATTTATATAGGAACTTTCTAAAAATTATTATTTTATTATCTTATCGAATTTGAAGATTTTTTATACTGACCTGAATCGAAATCGAAGAAAAATATTATAATCGAAGAAAAATATTATTTTAAAGAGATTATTAATTTATCGATAATTAAATTATGGTGGTTACAGTGTATTGCCAAATCCATATATCAATTTCATTGGCCAACTATAGAATCATTAAAGGTGGTTAGACATGTCTGAATAATTGTTATAAAAGTTGATGCCTCCACTTTTAAAATCTTTTGATTGTCAGTGCATAAAATTGAAAAGTAACTTAATGGTACAAAAAGCTTAGCCCCACTAACATGTGCCACTTGCTTTTCTTGCGGAGACTCTTTTCGACTCCTACCTCCAAAGTCTTCCTTCTTATTTGGCACCAAAATTTGTGAAAACCTCGTTGCACGGATATTTCAGAAAACCTCATCGTATTATATCGTGTATATGTTGGGTATTTTATGTTTAAGTATATGTTACACATAATTCTAATAAAAACCACAAAATTAAGTTATTGTACACTTCAAACGCAGTGTCCAATCGCCGTGTCGTATCCTAAGTTCTTAGAAAAATCCTATTATGTGTCCATATCGTATCATATTTTGTGTCGCGTGTCTTGTGCCCATGCAACATAATAGATGAAAAGAACAACAAAAGTTACGTACTCTCTCTGTCCCGTTGGACCTGTTTCATTTTTTTTTCGATGCGCAGATTAGATGAGTGGTTGGTTGTATGTAGATGAGTGGGTTACACAAAAAAGAAAAGGGAATTAATATAGTAATTATTTTCATTTTTAGAAAATTAGATAAGTTAAGTGGTACCATTCGAAAAGGAAAACAAGACAAGTCAAGCGGGACCGAGGAATTATTTACGGACAACAATAATGCCGTATGAGTTCATTTCCTCAGCCACCGACACAGTTACATTCGTAATCTTCAATTTTGTCACTTTGGCCTAAAATTATTGAGGGTGAGGAAGGGAGGGACCCCCTTGTTTTACCCTAGATCTACATTCATTTTGAGAATTTAATTATTCTTTCCTTCATATATGTTGCATCAATTTCTTGACTAGATGTTGGAAAGGCTTTATTTTGAACCTTATTTTTGGAAGAATTATGTTCTCTCCGTTTTACTATTCTTATTTTAGTTGTATTCGGTGTGGAGTTTAAGAAAGTGAGTGGAAAGTGTGTGAAAGTAGTGAGGTTCACTACTTAGCTTAATTCTGGTCCAAAAGTTACTTTCCCTTTTCAGATGAAGACAAAAATAGTTGAACAGTCGAAAAAAAAAATTAAAACAAGAATAGTCGAACGAATGAAGTATTTTGAAGTTAGTTAATGTAAGAGAAACTTCACTATCCCAAGTAGTAATACTAAGGATTGTATTTCCATAGTTATTAGTGCCACCCTATTTATCTCCACCATTGAATGTAGGGATAAGTTTTATTTGTGTCCCATAAATATAAACTTCCTTTCCCCCATTATTTGAAACCATAATCTTGAGATGAAGACTACAAAACCTTCAACCTTTCTTCTCCAACTTCAAATATTTTCCACCATCATCATCATCTCACATTTCTCTATTTCTCATTCCCATGCCTTGAACACTAGAAAAAATCTTGAAATAATAATCGGGGGAGGGGGTGAATCCCCCTCCCCTGATTCGGCTCCTTCCCCCGAAACCCCTTTCTGCCCCGAACCCGCTCCTCCTCCTCCCCCTCCGGTGGAATGCCCTCCGCCTCCACATCCTCCACCGCCTCCTCCGCATTCACCACCGCCTCCTCCTCCACATTCACCACCGCCTCCTCCGCATTCACCACCGCCTCCTCCTCCACATTCACCACCGCCTCCTACACCAAAACCCAAACCACCACCGCCTCCTACACCAAAACCCAAACCACCACCGCCTCCTACACCCAAACCCAAACCACCACCGCCGCCACCGCAGCCTACCTACCTCCCAATTGAGCTACAAAGAGCGGTCAAAGTCATCCAAAAATTCAAACTCACGATAGACAAAGACCCCCTCCACGTGACTGACACGTGGAACGGCCGCATTTGCTTCGACAAAACCAAATACAAAGGCTTCACCTGCGACACCACCATCTCCGACAACAAGATCCGCGTCGCCCTAGTCAACTTTGCCAACTTCAACTTCGCCGGCACCCCCACCCGCCCCCTCGCCCTCCAAGACTTCCTCGACGGCCTCACCGACCTCATCGTCTTCCACGCCAACACCAACGCCTTCTCCGGCGGCGTCCCCGCCGCCATCAACAAGCTCTCCACCCTCTACGAGCTCGACCTCAGCAACAACCGCCTCTCCGGCACCTTCCCGCCGCAGGTCCTCACCGCCGTCAACCTCACCTTCCTCGACCTCCGCTTCAACAACCTCGTCGGAAAACTCCCGCCGGCGGTCTTCAGTCTAGATCTCGACGTCCTCTACCTCAACAACAACCAATTCGACGGCGAAATCCCCAATTCGATCGGCAAAACCACCGCGCTCTACCTCACATTAGCCAACAACAAATTCACCGGCGCAATCCCTAATTCGATTGGCCAATTGTCGAATACACTCCTCGAGATCCTCCTCCTCGGCAACAAACTCTCCGGCTGCCTCCCGTACGAGATAGGGTTTCTGACGAAGACGATCCTCTTCGACGCCAGCAATAACGTCATCACCGGACCGATCCCGCACTCGTTCGGATGCCTCAAAAGCTTGGAGTATCTCAGTTTCTCGACGAACAAGCTATACGGCACCGTTCCGGAGTCTTTATGCAAAATCAAAGGCCTCCAAACGGTGTCGTTGAGCTCCAACTATATAACCCAGGTGGGGCCGGAGTGTAGGAAGCTGATCGCGAAGAAGGTTCTAGAAGTGCGCAACAATTGTATATTGGATCTTCCGAATCAGAGGACGAAGGAGGCGTGTCAGGAATTCTTCTTGAAGCAGCAGAGTTGTCCGGATCCGGAGTCGATGAATAAGATACCTTGCAAGCTCCATGCATCGGAATCGGAATCGGAATCTCCAGTGGAGAGGAATCTGATGGAGCGGCCGCGCACCTACGCCGCTCTGGAGAGGCACGCATAGTACGTGCATGCATTGCTTCTTCAAAATGTATACTAATGTGTAGTGTTTTCAAGTTTAATAATTTGTTTTCATGTAACTAGCCACCCTCCAAATCGCGTCGAAATTCAATTTTTATATGTAATTTTCAAGAATTTTATTTGTTTCGCCCCCTTCTTTCGTAAATCTACCCCAAATTCGAATGCCTAATCATTAAAACCTTATGCTTCTACTTCTTTATGACACTATTATATCACTAGAATAGATTATAGTGACAATTTTTTCTCTTACTTTTTTTTGGTTGTCTCATCCATCTTGTATTCTGCTAAAAATGACAATTTTTTTACTCACAACTAACAACACTATTTTTGAGAGATTCAACCACTTACTCACAACTAACAACTCCCCTTAATAACTACGCCGAAAAGAAGGAAGACAAGATCAATAAAACAGATGGAGTAATATATACAGGGAGTAATAGAGAAGATTGAGACAAAGTTCAATAATTAGTTTTCGTGTAACTAGGTGGATATAAAGGAGCGCGTGGATACGGCTATCCCTTAAAATCGTGCCGAAATTCAATTTTTATACGTAGTTTTTGAATTGTCATTGTAGTTCACTCCTCCTTTCTCGCAATTTTGAATCCGTCCATGAGTTCGAATATCTAATTGTTAAAATCTTATTACTTTATCCGTCCCATTGAACTTATCTAGTATCTTTTTCAAATTGTCCCACTTAACTTGTCTTTTTTTTAAAATAAGAAAATAATTTTCACATTTTTACCAACTAAACCAACTCAAATACTACTCCCTCATCCCACTCATCTTGCAACATTTGGAATTGGGCGCGGATGTTAAGATAGTGGGGCAAATGTGTAAATTAATGGTGTAAAGTAAAATATAATGGAATCCACATGCTTAGGATGACTGTGATCCACTGATTTTTTTCCTTTTTTATGAAACGTTACAAGATGAGTGGAACGGCCCGAAAGAGAAAATGTTGCAAGATGAGTGGGATGGAATCACCTGTCCAATAAATTCCTGTTCAATTGGTGTCCGATTCAAAACGACATAGTTTTGTATTGAAAACTACAAATTAAAAGGATAAGATTGAAAAAATAATTTAATAAATAATTAAAGAGTCCATTTTTTCAATACAAAACTACGTCGTTTTAAATCAAATACCAATTGGACAGAGATTTATTGGACATGTGATCCCATCCCCACATTTTTACTACACAAACCAAAATTAATCACGTGGATTCCATGCCTTTATCAGTTAAAATCAACTCTCCAAAATAACCTCACCCAAAAGAAACAAGACAAATTCAACATGATGGAGTGAGTATTTTACTTCTTTATGCTAGTATTATGTCACTAGGAGAGATGCACAAAAATATGGGACTAATTGATAAGATTAAGAGACATAATTCCACAAATGTTAAACATAAACATCAGTTGTGTACGAGGTTTAAAGAATCTGAGTTGAAGTTCTTACAGAACTAGTTTGAACTTACACGATGAAATTGGTGGCCACTTTGCTGGTCAAATGCTTGCCATAAACTACAGCTCCTTCGAACTTCTTGGCGCCGCCGCTCTTCTTCACGCACAAATCCAGTGGCTCGACAGCAGCTTCGTAGTTCGTCTGATAACAAACATCAAGTAAACCCAATGCTAGCGAAATACGATCGAAAGATGTACGTAGAATGGATCTAACCTCGTAGAAGTATGCAACACAGACGCGGTATCTTGTCGACTTGTTCATCACCCGATGCAGAGTCGATTCGTATAGTCCGTTTGTTAAGATCTGCACCTTCCCCTTGTTGAGTATTTCTATAGATGTATGTACGTGTACGTGTGCATATGTGTGTAGATACGGATTCAAGATTATGAATTAGGAGGGGTGAAATCCGTAATTTCGAGAGGGGAGTCAAAATCTGCAATCTAACTGGGAAAATAATACTCCCTCCGTCCCACCCGACTTGTTTTGTTTCTTTTCAGCACGGAAATTAAGACGAGTGGTTGGCTTTGTGTAGAGAGGTAGGGCCCACAAATGAAAAGTGAGAGTTTGTGTAGTAATTATTTTCGATTTTAAGAAACAGGACTAGTTAAGTGGGACAACCCGATAAGGAAAACAAGACAAGTCAAGCGGAACGGAGGGAGTAATTTTTCACATAAAATCCGGTATTCTGCACCGTTTACGTACCTTTAGCATGTCGCCTATATTGCAAACGAATGTGCCTGGAACGGGTGTAGCCGATATCCATTCCCCATCGACGTTTCTCACCTGAAACTCGAAAAGTTAGTGAAGAATCTAAACGGGTTTCGGTTCGTTTTTCTTATTCGCGATTCGAGAAAGGAGAAAAAGCATAGCTTGCTTACTTGCAAGGCAGTTATATCATCATCTTGATTAACTAATGTTAGTAACCCTACAAAGTAACACCAAAAAACAATCAATTTCGATTCACAAAAGCATTAAAAAGACGAACTTTTAACAGTAATAGACGGTACCATAGTCGGTATGTGCTCCACTGGATTTGTTCGATAAGAGAAATCGACAACACAAACCATAAAGCATTAGAGATGTTGGATACTACAAGGAAATAATAGTTCAAGAATTTACCAGCTAACGTCGTTTTGATCATCGGGTTTTCCCTTGCCATTCGCGTGGGAGAGAGCAGGATAACCGATTATACGAAGAACCCAAAACGGATCTCCGGCTATATTACCTTCAAACATGTCAATAGGCCCTCCTAATGCTAGAGCTATCCCCCTTAATATCTTTCTAGACAAATCTGCATTAAAGCAATCATCTTTCATCAATTGCAGACACAGAATCGGTATAAAGATGTATAGAAATGTATCGATATAGCACCCGTGCAGCAATTGACATAATCCTCCATTAAATCTTTAAAATTAGGAGGATCTTTCGGCCTACAAATAGGAACAACTTCAGCAAGCAAGCAAGCAAACAAACAAAACAAACCTCCTCTTATTAGTACAAAGACTTCTCCAATTTTAAATCTTTTCGTCTCACGAAATGCAAATACTTACCATTGATTACTTCCTTCCATGGCTTCACCAAGAACACCGTACATTCCAGGTTCAACTTCGCTATAGCACTGTTTCTCCGACAAAATAGTGAAAGTTAAAAGGATTTTTGCATCAAATTTCACTGTGAGACTAATAATGGTACAAACAGTGGCGGATCCAGGATTACGAGAGAGGGGGACAAACAGGGGCGGATTCAGGATTACGAGGGATGGGGGTGGTTTAGGGTTTAGGGTTCAGGGTTTAGGGTGAAGTGTACATTCGGGGGGCGAAATACGAAATTTCTTAAAAAATACATATATAAAATCGCGTTTCGACACGAGTTCGGGGGGGCCGCCGCCGCCGCCGGGCGCCCCCCCCTTTGATCCGCCACTGGGTACAAAGAGATTGAATTTGTGAATTTGTTGTAAGAATTAGTGGTAACTTTTCACTTACTGATCAACAAGATCCCACAAACTAAAAACCCAATCAAGAAAATCCAATTTACAAGGTTCAAACACGCTGGGTTTCAGATGATTTCCAACTAGAAGGAGTTCTTACAATAAGAATGGTTCAGAAACTGAACTCCTTCGAATCTAAGCTTAAGATATCTCTCGGTTAGCTTTGGAAAATAGAATGAGAAACTAATTTATTCTAGAACGAAGAACTAATGGATTTTCAATTCTGTCTTAGTTCTTCCCTGGGATTGCTTAAAGATTGCTAGAGTATATTTGAGCTTGTTTGCTTGTGGGGTAATATCATAGTATTGTATACTAACAAATAGGAACTTAAAGCAAAGCATCACTAAATGTGAATCCAAACCTACATCGATAGCTTCGTGCAAGTCGGGTACGCCTTTCGTTACGTTCTCTCCAACTCGTTGGTATCCTCTGCATTCAAGGGCAGATCCAAGAATGTAAGAGAGATCGGGCAAAATGTAGAAATTACACACGAAAAACGGGTTTTCCGACGGTTACATATCGATTACAACAAACTATGTAAATCACATTACATGATGCAGACCTGTATCCAGTTGAGGAAGAGAGTTTGATTTTGATTTTCTCCTCAAATGGCAAATCGAAGAACCGGCGAGAAATCATCCTAATTTCTTTAACAAGAGAATCCGGAATCCCATGGCCGGTCTACATAACAAACACTACTTCATCAACATTACATAAAAAACACACAGAAATTTTTTAATTTCCCAAAACAAAAAATAAAATAAAATAAAACCAGAGTATAATAATTCAATACAAAGTATTTCCTCATTTAATGATAATTGCCCAGAAAGAGGAGAAAAAGGGAGAAATTACCACGTAGAAGAAGCCAGCTTCTCTGCAAGCCTTGTCCAACTGCCGTACAACTTCCGCCACTCTTGCATCTCCGGCCAAGTTGGGATCGTCCCATTTCTCAATTAATGGATGAATATCTGTTAAATATGTCAAAAATTCGAGAATCTAAGAATTAATCATTGAAGTTGTAAAAAGGTTTAATCTTTGTGGAATTTGGGTTGAAGAAGAAAAGAAAATATTTACCGATTAAAGGGATGGATTTGAAGTCAGTAGCCATGGCGTTAAGTTCGTAGCTCCTCTTGCCTTGCTGGATAAAAATGGCCGCAGATGATTCTTCTGGGAATTAAGTACTTTTTGGATGAGTCAACAAATAATTTCTGCCCCACCCACCAAAAAATGATTTATGCTCCTATTTTTGTGTGTAAATAACAAACTCATGTGTGCTTAACAAAATAAGAATCTTAAGGGTAGTTTGTAACTTTGTATGGTTTGCAGACTACTGAACAAGGAACGGAGTTTACCCAGTGCACACCGAAAAGAACGGCTGCGGGTTCCACGAATTAAAAAAAAATAAATTTCTTTGAAATTATTTTATCAAGACCCAACCTTTTTCTTGCCAAAATTCAATGTATTTATATTTCATTAGGATTGCTTATGGAAATTAAGACAATGTGTATAAACATATAAAGTCTGGATGTAAATGTATATAGTAGTGGATTACACTTGTTTAAATTGATTGTGATCCACTCATTTATTTTCTTATTTTTTTGGTTTTCGTTTAATTTTGATCTTTTTATTGTTGCTCATATTCGATTTTAGTAATCTAACTTGCAAATCTGCTCGGTTTTGATCATTTATTGTGGTCAAATCCGATTTTAGTCATCTAATTTGTAAAATTTTCGATTTTGATCTATGTCCGATTTTAGTCATCTAACTTGTAAAACTCGATTTTGATCTTTTTATCGAAGAGTGTACGTCGGAAAAAGACATGTCAACTACATTCTCCATCATAGGACCAAAGTGGATGGGTTTGCCCGTAGATTTGGCAAAGTCAAAGCGGGTTTCTATTCGGATTTCTGTTGAGATACGGGTCCATGGCTGCGCAGATGAAAGTGTTCTTTGATTCAGCCGAGTAATTGTGGGGGAGCATAAGCTCGCCAGAAAACATGTTGACTTCTTTACAAAAGAAATAGAATTAATTAATATGAAAAGAATACTATAAACATAGACGAAAGACACGTGAATTTTTAAGTTGGAAAAAGGCGTGTGTTCGACACTTTCCAACAGAATGTCAAAATAAGACAATTTTGCATATTAACTGACCAAAATCGGACAATTTTATAAATTAGATGACTAAAATTGGACATGACCACAAAAAATGACTAAAATCGGACAGTTTTAAAAGTTTGAAGTACTAAAATACGGACATGGTCACAATTAAAGACCAAAATCGAACAATTTTATAAATTAGAGTACTCAAATCGGACATAACCACAATAAAGAATTATACTCCAACCCTAAAAAAGCTCAAGATTTCTTCATTCACATACAACCCTAATCTAATAGCCCTAATCAATTATAATATATTTGCCTGAACTCTGATTTTGCTGCATGGAATCTTGATCTGTACTTCCTCCAGTACAATGATCAATACCATTAGTTTTCTCTCTCCTAAAGACATCAGTTTGATAGAGCTTTCTCACACCTCAAATCTTTCTGCAGCAAGACTTAACGCCACAACAATTATACCCCTGCAGAGAGTAATGGATGGTGTTTTCCTTCACATGCTGCTGAGCCAAACCAGCCCTACCTCCTGCAGACCAAGCTGAGAACAAAACATCACTAACTTCCTTAGAGAATCCATTCCCACTAAAATCCAACAATCTCAAACATCTTGCCATCTCAATAGAAGCACACAATTCCCTCACGGTAAAGCCGCCGTCCCGGTTTGGATCCGACGTAGCTTCCTCCTCTGCTACCTCATCTTCACTGTCAGCAACTTCAAGCTGGTTTGCAGTGTTTAAACCACACATCTCTTGAGCTGGTTCGAACGAGTCGGACTCGTTTCCGCCTCCTTCTGGCAATCTTGTTAGAGGTTGGATTTCATTTGGGTTGATATTGTCAGCCAGGTTGAGTTCTTCAACAGTGTGATTCTCAGATAAGGCTTGAAGCATTTGAATGACGCCTTCAAGACCTAATTCACATTTGCTGACCACCAGAACTCTTAAACAACACTGTGGATGGCGGAGTAAAGAAGACAATCCGATGCTTCCCTGCGTTTAATCAATCAATTTATACATGTATTTATTAGCTAAAGAAGCTAGAGTGAACAGTCAAATTGGTACTCCATCTTTTCGTAACATTCACAATGATCCTTTACTTTTCAATTGAATCATACTCCCTCCGTCCCACAATTCTTGCTCCAAAACTCTTCGGCGCGGTTTTTAAAGAGAGTTGTTGATTGTGTGTAAAGACGTGGGGGCCCTTAAGTAAAGTGCTTGTAATGATTTACTATTTTCGAAAAAGGAGCAACTGTGGGACAGTTAGAAATGGAAAGTGGAGTAATAATTGTGGGACAAGGGAGTATAAACCTAACATCTCAATTTTGTCGCCACATTTGTCCCTCCACCGTTCCCATAACATTCAAATTAGTTCTTTTTTTAATCAATTAAGTCATATAAGCCTGACCATCCTAATTTCGTCTGGCATATTCGTCCTTCCATTCGTCACTTTCCTTCATTCTTTAAACTGTAAATCAACCCCAATTTTTTACTTGAAGGAATAAGGTAATCAAATAAACATCAGAAAGAGAAGGTCCGGCGGAGAAGAGGATGAACATGACAGACGAAATTAGAATATTTAGGTTTTTATAACTCAATTAAAAGGTGGATACTACGAGGGAGCTATGTCAAAAGAAAGAGAAGGTGCGGCGAAGAAGAGGTTGAATATGACAAACGAAATTAGGATATTTAGGCTTTCATGACTCAATTGAAAGTTGGAGGACCAATTTGAATGTTATGAGAAAGGTGGAGGAATTTGAGTGTTTACTCAACAAGCTAACATAGACCCAAGCTTGGAACTCAAGTAAAAAGATGCAAACCTCTTTCATGATTGGATTTCCGCCAAGATTCAATTCAAGAATCCCACAAACCAATGATGCTTCATCTTTGAGGCTAGCAATGTAGTCATGAGTGAGTGCACAGTTCGATAGATCAAGCCTGACCAGTTCTTGGGTGTCTTTGGATAATGGTTTGATCAACTGCTTTGCACCTTCCTGAAGAGCCGAATAGATTAAGCGTAAAAGTCAGTATCATGGTGTAAACCTTACTTATCGTCGTGTACCGTAGAATGAGTAACTCACAGTTCCAATGCTGGTACTTCCAAGCAGCAATCCAGACAAGCAACAGTCCCTAGCAAGCTGGCAAAGGCTATCGACCACTGGCTTGCTAAGCTTGATCGCGTTTAAACTGAGTTCTTGAAACCTATATAAACCACATTAGTTTGCTATCCACGTTAGAGGAATTAGTAAGAAATACATGAACAGCATACCGGTTTGTTGCAGTGAGCTTGTGCAACAGATTAATTACCGCATTGCCAGATACGGGGTGATTGTGTCCTATTGAAAAGAGTAGGTGTTTTTCAGACTTTGTGGAGAACGGTAAATCATAAGACTGGAATGAAACAACCAATTCGATAAATAGAAGGCACCTATAGAAAGATGAGTTAGTGCCGATTCAGAATCCAACGAATCAGCAACTTTTTGTATCGTTCGTGATGTAACTGAACAGTTCTCTATGTTCAAGCTATAAAGAGCTGCAAAAATAGAATTCTTTTATGATTAAACAGATAATATGAAGGATTAAGTACCATGCAGCCGCCTACTTTCTTCTTCATGCAGTTCATGTTCAAGAGATGCTTATCTTCTTTTCGAAATATGAAAAACTGGCTAAGCAAAAAAAACATCATATTCACCTTTGCAGTTTCGAATGATGGTTGATAGGTAAGAAGCACAAGCATCAGTCAAAGAGTTTCCAGAAATATTGAGAACTTCCAATCGTTCATAAAGCACTGGGCATTCGCAAATCTGTCAGGGGAAAGGGCCAATAGTTTTAAGGGAAACATCCAGAATTGATGAAATTTTGTTCTAACAAAATGAATAACGAGAGCTGAACAAAATGAATCCATGAAGATAGATTTTCTGGTTGGATGGTCAAAATCGGTAAGATTACACCAAATCAACCGCTTCGGACAAGAACCTAACTATGTCTAGACATTTAGAAGTTGAAGCATTCTTACGTGACTTTTCCTTTTACGTTTAAGAAAGTCGGTGGCTGATAATGTAACAGGTTTACTGCATTAGCATATGGATGGCAAATACTATACCAGGTGTATTACATCTAGTGTAGCATTTGCAAGGCCATTTTAGGGTTAGAGTATTGAATTAGCAAATGAGTACTTGTTTCATAGTAAGAAATTCAAGACCTGAAATAGAGCAGCTGGACCAAGTCGATTATTGTGCAAATTCAGAATGAGGCCACCATAACTTTGTCCTGATGACATGAATACTCGTCTGAGATTCTCGACAGAGCCATTTCCTGCACAGGTATATTTTGAAAATTGAAGTAACAAGTTTTACCAAAGAGTGTAAAGATAATAGAATCAAGACCAGATCTCATTTACCTAATAGATTATGAGACAAGTCCAAGACTGCAAGTGTTTTGTGCATTTGCAGAGCATTCAACAATGGTGCTACTGATACATCTCTCAATTGGCAATCGGACACTAAAATTTCATCCTCCGACACCTAATTAAGAGTTCAAGAAGAATGACCAATATTGATAAATTTTGTTTAATCTAGATCACCAAAATAAAATACTGAATTCATCTCCCCAGTAGTTAGAAAAATGGATTTAAAGGTTACCTCTAAGTTGTACAATCTCCGCATCACTTCCAGATTGGGCGATTCAGATAGTTCCTCGCAGCAGTCGATGTACAGTTTCATCACGTGTTTTGGCACCATAACTGATCACAAAAAAAATTGCTCTTCAGTGCAATATCTCTGTAAACTAGAAGAATCTGAATAGTTTACTCTTGCTTTTCAGATTACAAGAAAAAAGAAAAACATCAGCATACTCATATTCATCACTCATTGCTAATGCAAACTATATGCTGAAGCAAAGTTTATTTTTTAACGGGAGGTTCTATTTTCGATGCACACACCAGTGGCTCTCAGATGAGATGAAATTAATGCATTCAGAATTCAAGACAATATTTTGGAGAAGCATATTGGCTCCATGATGCTCTCCGGTGGCTACTTAGCAACATTAGAATCCAGACAAGCTATGTCTGGACAAAGGAAATAAATGAAAGGGAAAGCAGATCAAATGCAGGGAATACTCCATTGGGCCTAACTATTTACCATCAACAGAAACCTCGATCCAAGTCTTTTCTGGTGCATGATCTTTAAAGCTGGATAATGTTTCCATACAATCAAGATTCTTCTCACCACACTTCACATGTTGAATGACTGGCACCAATCCTGCCAATGTGGAACCAACCAAGGATATAAGTTGCTATGTAAAGAATACCCTCAGCCTAAAGAACAAAATTTGGCACATTGATATACAAGTAATTGTACAAGAAAATATAAGATTGTCTGTACCTCTGGACCTCTTTTCGTGGGATAACTGCAAATAATAAAAGCATGCCAAATCAACCTTCATCTGCTCCATCTTGATTTTACCACCAACCGCATATATGTTTGGGTCCATGTATACCAATTCTTTGTCAATCTTAAACATGATATGTTGCTGCAACACACATCAAGTGACAAATTATTTAAAGGATGTGCTTATAGCATTAAACCAGCTCATTATTATACTCAATAACCACTTGCTCATTCTGTGGACATGTGTTCCGAAGGTACTCTCATGAGATATAAACATAATAATAGGTTTTATGAGTATCTCCATTTCCAAATTCAGTCTAGCTATCTACTTTGAGTCATACGAGACAAATAAAAGAATATGTTATATGAAGCACATTAAGCCTATATGTCAAGATTTTATAGTTCAACATAATAGAATTACAGAAAAAAATACTCACACAAGATTCATCATAACAAGCATGTGCCACATTGAACATTTCACTTCGCAATAGGTTGGAGGAGCCGATGTAGATATTGTTGATGTTTTTTTGAGTACTAGAATTCCCCACATTAGCACATGATCCTGTAACTCTAGAATCATTGTCATGGTATTTATTAGAACTTCTGGACTTGTGGGAGGCGGTGCTATTCTGAAGATTGACACGAGCAGATGCATCAACCGTACATCTTGAAGCAACAGGTGAAACATCCTACAGAATATGAGAACTAAAATATGATCTTTGATTGAAAAGGCAAACCATATTGAGACAGTTGTAAGAACAGAGAAAACCATATTGACTCGGTTATAAGACTATTACCTGAACTTCAGGATCTGGACTTCCGCGATATTTTTTGCTCACTGCAACCGAAAAAGACAAGATTACGTTTTTCTTTCAATAAGTTTTATGACTAAAATAAACATGATGACCGCGAGCAGCTTACATTCATCAGAAGATGCAATGCCTTCCATTAGACACCTGCCAACTATTCTGTCTGAGCAACTGTTCTCATCATTATCACATTCATCATCAGAAAGGATGACTCGTGCACGCTTCCTGCTAACTGTAGGACTACCAGAGGACCTGGATATGCTCCTAGCAGGGGATCCACGTGGTCTGGAAGAACCAATAGGTACAGTTCCAACAGTAGGTCTCTTCTTCTCTGTGCCTTTTTTAACCCGAAGGAAGGAATTCAGCGTTATATCTTCATCCGATTCATCATTAGCATCATAAGATGTTACCCCAGCAGCATTCAGTTTATGTTTATTTGGTGAAAAGCTACCATCTGAGACATCATCTGCTGATAGGTTATCCAACTCCGTTTTAGTCTCGGAACAGCAATCACCTTGAAAACCTCCGAGCTGGATGTCCCCATCTTTGGATTGCTTTAATTTGTCAATTAAAGTTTTTGTCTTCCTGGAGAGTAGCCACGTGTTATTGAACGCAGACGTATTACCCAAAGGAAAGGTTGCATATACAATGGCCAGTACCGAATGTACATATATTCCAAGTAACGTTCTTCCGGATTTTTCGCTAGACCTAGTTTAATCTCTAAAGTCACAAAATAGGTAAATCTGCAATTTACCTGGCCTCTTCAGCATCATCAAAGCGAATCATGTGGCAATAGTGCATATTTTCTAGAGCAGTCAGTTGCAAGGAAGACAGGTTTCCGTTGAGAGCAATACTGTCACGAGGAATAACATCTTCAGCAGAAATCAAATATATACCTTCAATTAAAATCTTTCACTGTTTGGTAGAAGCATTGCTTCCAAAATGTTTGTACACTTTGCTAAAAATAAAGCATGTCAAATACATCTAGATCCCATTTCCAAAACCAAACCGAACACACAGAAAGCAGGCAAGGTTACAAATGCAGAAGGAACCACTTGCAAGTGACTGAAAGTTTATGAAGATGCTACAATTGTCATAAGAACAGCATTAATCTGACTGGTGTGCAACTTGATTTTTAAATGGAAGTATAAAATGTACATTGGAGAAAATAACCTGTATCCCTCTCTAAAAGCCTGCAAAGCACCAAACCAATCACCAGTTCCATCCAGAACATCACCAATATTAATCTTTGCCAGTACTTGCCCCTAAAATCAAAATTGTTATGAGAACAAGTGGTAAAAAGACGTTCCAGCTAGACATGACTTAAATCTAAAGTCTGTAATCATTGTACGAAATGCAAATTTACTTTTTACAGACTCTTCACACAGAACAAATGAAGGCATAACTCAGTAGGCATGCCAAGATAAATCACCTCCAAGTTTCCAATCAAACGAAAAGTTTCCCAGCCGTTTTGGTACCACTCAAGGGCTTTGTTGTATTTCCGGAGCTTCTGGTATGACTCTCCAATAACCAGAAAGGAATCACTCAGCTTCTCCTTGTCACCAAGGTCATTTGCTATCCTCATCTTCCTTTTCCCATATTCACCAAGCTAAGTACAATTCAACATAAAAAATCATTTAAATATCACAGACATAAACAATATACAAAGGAATAATTCGCAAGATGAAACAGTTGAGAAATCCTTTTCAATATCAATATACTACAATTATTTCAACCCCATATTAGAACTTTTTCCTACCTATAACAGAAGGTGAAATCCAAAAGGCTTCTGTTTCAAGTAGGCCATAACGTTGCAACAGGAAAGAACTAAAGGTGATAGTACTCTTTGTCTTTTTTATTTCTTTTGACGGAAACATTTTATGTATACATGAAAATAGAGAATAAAGGACTACTTAAGAACATACTTTTAGCCAAGCAGAGATCATCCTGGACTTCTCAACAAGACAATCAAGGGATGCATTCTGTTTAAGCAGAAATTTCCGTTCGCCATCTGTTCCTCTGGCCACTTCTGTGTTCCTCTCAAGCTTCTTAAGATTCAACTCTTCTGTTTTTATTTCACTCATCACTTTCATTGCTTCTTTTACGGTTTTAATATTTTGATGTATTTCTTCTGTTAGCACAACCTCATCTTCTAATGTCTTTGCCAGATCAAGCGCCTTCTGATAAGACGCAATAGCTTCTTCATATCTTTGATTCCTATAATGCAGCTCTCCGTGAATAACATAACCTTTTGCTTCCCCTTGACAGTGCCCAATCTGCTTGCATATAAGAATATCCTTTTTTATGTGCTCACGGGCTTTTTCCCATTTCCTCAAATCCAAGCAAACATTTCCAAGGTTATGGTGGAGCCTACTGCGCGTAGCATCATCCTCAGGGACTTCCTCTTCATTACATATCTCCAATCCTCTTCTAAGAAACTTCTCTGCTGCATCCAAGTTGTCAAGATCGAGTTCAAGCATCCCAAGGTTATTATGGGTATCAATGTACTCCTTTACAAACGAAAACCTCTCAGAAGGGGGCTTCTCCTTTATAGCTCGTGCAAGTTTCAAAGCAAGTTCGAAATACTTCTTGGCATTTCGAATTGAGGAATGGTCATCCTCGGACCTCAAAAACATTTCATGGTAAGTTCGTCCGAGTTGTGTGCTGGCTCTTTGTTGTTCAATGAGGTCATTTTCATCCTTGGCAAGATCCAAATGCTTTTTCTGCCACATACAACAACATACAAATTAGGAAGGGGGTGCCGAAATGGACTCACCAATTCTGAATTCCAAATAACAGAGAAAATCTCAAATTCATCAAGGGAAACCTATTTTACAAACTTATCAAAGTCGATACGATGATTATCAAGCAGACAACAGTCATTCTCAATTACAATTGTGAAATACTGTCTCATCTAACCCATCCTCAAAGTGTGATACAGAACCAAACCAAACATCCCACATTAAATTACCACCGGTCAGCCATCAAGCATGATTAAATCAACAGTATCAGAATCAAATTAAACAAGGTAAAAAGATAATCATCCATTTATTGTCCATTTACCTGATATATTAGGGCGTCTTCGTAATGGTGGAGACGGAGGTGGAGCTCACCGAGGGACTGGCACGTGGCTAGCAGCTGCTTATGAGGCAAATACCTAATGGATACCTCGTAGTCCCTGCGCAGCCACCGGAGCGCCTCGACATACTCGCCGCGGTTCTTAAGTATGTCGCCGATGAAGTTCGCCCAACGCGCCTCCTCGTGACGGTTCCCCTCCTCCACGGCCAACTTGTAGGCCCTCTTCGCTGTGATCAGCTGCTGCTGGTGGCTCGTCTCCTCCTTCCGACGCATATTTTGTACGGAAAGCCGCCGGAGATTTGCGATTAACAAATTTATATAGATTTTCTTTTAGAAGGCCGAAATGTTAAAATTGCGTGCAGGTTAGAATTTCCCGCCATTCTCCTTTCATTTTGCATTTTTCCTTCCAATACTTTGTAAACGCTGGAAATTACCAAACTAACCCTAATGATTATGCCATGAGATTCTCAAAGTACTTAGGCCCCGTTTGGTTGGAGTGGATGAATGGAATCAGGAATCATTTTAAAGGAATGATTTCATTCCTCGTGTTTGGTATCGAAAAAACTGCTCGGGTATCATCCTCATTCCCCCTTCCATCCCCCTCAAACAACACTTTCCCAACCCCTCACAATTGGGCACTTTGGGTTTCATTCCTCCCATTTTCTCTTCCAAAACAACATTTTTCATTCCTCAAACAACATTCCATCTCATTTGCGCTCCGTCTCCGCCGCCGCTCCGTCTCCGCCGCAGCTCTGTCTCCGCCGCTCCGTCTCCGCATTCTCTCACTTTGCTTGCACTTTCCTCCTCGTTGTCCCGTGCCATTTTTCCTGAACACGTGTTCTGCAGAGAGAGATAGAGAGAGAGAGAGGTTTCTGGGGCGTGGCGGATCTCGGATCTCGAATTCGCCCGATTTTGCGAGTGGTTCATGGTGAAAGATGGGAGGGGATGGGAGAAAGCCTCAAGCGATTTGGATGTGGATGTGCTTCACGCTCCTCCTCTTTGCCACCGCCGTCCACTCCTTCTACCTTCCCGGCGTCGCTCCTCTTTGGTTTTTTGTTGTCTAATTTTTTTGTTGGTGATTTTAATAACCCTTAAATATCCACGAATATCCAAGTGGGAGAAAGTATCCATTTTTGTGTTTGATTTGTCTTCTGATGTTTGTGCCAAGTGGATCATAAATTATTGAATATGCGATGCATTTCTTGTTATGATGGAGTATTGTTTTTGTTGGTTATGAGATTGATTGAACTCACTTCTATTTTCATTATTTAGATGGATTCACAAAGTGGGAGAGGAAAAAACAAACGTTTTTGGAGAAAGGGTTTGGCCAAGGAGATTTAGAGCAGCAAATTTGATATAATATATAATTGAACTCACTTTTATTTTCATTAAATTGATTTCATTCATTCAGTCAAACCAAACAGGTTTTAGAATCAAGTTCATTCATGCTGCAACCAAACAACTGTTTTCAGGAATCATTTCTTGATTTCATACCTCCATGATTCCTGATTCCGATTTCATTCCTTTCTGTCAACCAAACGGGGTCTTACACCTTCGGTCTCTTTAAGAGTGACTCATTTTCCATTTTAAATCGTTATATTAAAAGTGTCTTATTTTTAAAAGGGTTATTTATCTTAAAATATATGATTTTTTATCAAATTTTTATTTTGCACACACTTTCGTTTTATTTGAAATTCACATAGGTCAAAAATCCTGCAAAATTAAAGTTACATAACATTTTCCGACATAATGTGTCTACACATGTGGCAGTCAAGTCAATATGGAACCAAAAGTTTGAAATTTTTTATTCTTACAAATACACAAAATTTATAATAATTTTCATTTTGCACATAAACTTTGAATTTCATTTAAATTTACACGTAAACTTAGAATTTCATTTCAATTTGTTATGAAACACAAATTTACTTTTTAGTGGGGTTTGTTAACTCCAAAAAAATTGTAGATTACTTTCTATAATTTTTATAAAGATACCGACAACATCCAGCTTAATTGGCATTATCACTTCTGCATATAGCTTAATTTGTATTCTCACTTTTATGTAAGTGATTGATTTAATATTTAAACCATGTTATAGTCTATTTAATAATAATAAATATATAAAATACAAATGGTTCTGATTTTGACTCGAGCTCTAGGGAAATTACCCGCAATCTTGTTGATAATAAGTTTCTATCACAAAATTGCAACTAATAGTATGGCTTTTTTTTGTTTTTTGTTTTTCTTAACTTACGAGAGAAATTCGCAGTCGTTATTCAAAGTACACATTGCTTAAATTTCGTTTATATACAGTAGTCTATAAACCCATGTAATTATCTAAAGTGTCGCATCTACCACTTAAATTATAGACATATGACTATGTGATAGTAAAATTTTCAACCCTCCACTCTTCGTACACAAAATGAGAACTTAAAACTTAGGAAATATGAGATGACACTACTCTATAGCACTTGTTCCACAAGATTTGGTAAGTAGATTCTTTCCATTTTGAGGTAGGATGACAAATGTTACTCACCTACATCAAAGAAACCTACTTTTGGAGTATGTTTCTATAAAATCTAAAGTAGTCCTTCCGTCCCGCCCGATTTGTCTTGTTTCTTTTGGATACGGAGATTAAGATGCGTATGTGGTTGTATGTAGATGAGTGAGTGATTGTGTGTAGAAAAGATAGACCCACAAAGAAAAAGTGAGAATTTGTGTAGTATTTATTTTCCTTTTTAAAAAACAAGACAAGTCGGGTGGAACGACCCAAAAGGGAATACAAGAAAAGTCGGGCGGGACGGAGGGAGTATAGTTTATTTTCCTACCCATTTTTTGAACATCAAGAGAAATACTACTCCCTTCGTACCAAATAAGTCCCGAATAAAACGTCTTGTATTCTATTTCGAACTGTCCCACACAAATATCTTGTTTCCTGCGGAGGAAATAAAATTATCTCACAAAAAGTCATTTTCCTCTGGACCACGTTCACACCACCATCTCTTTTCACACAAAAATTCAAACGCATAAATTACCGCGCCGTAATCAGTAAAGAAATGCAAGGAATGCAGACTCCTCTTGTAAGCACCTACATTACCAGCAGTATCTTACAATAAGGCAATTATTACTTCATCCGTCCCATAAAAAGTGTCTTGTTTTCCTTTTTGGGCTATCGCATAGAAAGTGTCATGTTTCTAAAAAAACAAACAATGCGAGGACCAAAATTAACAACCAAAAAGTCAAACAACACACACTACACAATACAAGTTTCTTAATCTCAGTGCCCCATAGAAAGATGACACTTTCTATGGGACGGAGGGAGTAATTTATTGGATGATCTTACAAAGAGACATACATAAATAAGAGTAAGTTGCTAGTTTCATAGCTAGCAATATAATAGGGTTGAGGCAGAGCATACATAATATTTCAAGCAGATTTCTTAGCCTCCTGCTCTTTCCATTGATCAGGGGTGAGGGCTTTAGTAATGGAGAGAGCATGAATATGCTTCATCTCTTCCGACAAGGCGGAGTTTACCAGCCGGTGCCTCTCCAGCAGTCGTTTCCCTTCAAATTGTTCCGATGATATCTCAATGCTGTAACTCGCACCACAACTAACAACGAGATGAAGCTAGGTAAAAATTTATGGATGAAGATAAAAACTTCGAATCACATGTGTAGAGTGTTACTTACCCTCCAGACGTGTCGATAACCTCCTGAAGTTAAGAGATAACAAGAAAAGAAAAGTAAGTATTTACAAGTAGATACTATGTAAACCTTAAACCACAAAGATGGTAATAGTTTCAGTAGATAACAGACATATCATGAGTTCGCCCCGTTCTTATACGGACTACACCTACATCTTTAAGTAAAGCCCTCTAACACCAAGCAAGGATGCTGCAGCTTATGCCTAAACGTTTCAGAAATAAGCTCACAACCAATAGTTGCTGCATTTGTTCATCGGCATCCAATGCATAGCGCTGTTGACAAAACGTACCACACTTGGAATTTCTAGATACGAAACAATTTCCCGACTATCCCCTTGTCAGTTAACTTGTTAGTAATCTGATACACTCTTGATGGGAGTTTGTTGATTTCCGGCAAAATGCTCCCAATTCGAGAGGGGAGAACTCTCCATATTGTCTCTCACAAGAAAAGTATACTCTCATTCAATTTCTTCCATAGTCTAAAATGCATTACAAAAGCCCTTTATATAGGATAGGAAAGTAAAACCCTAATTAAACTAAACTAATATATATTAAAAGCATAACATAATCCATACTGCAGAGAAGGAAATGCATCTTAATGTAGCAGACAATTATAGTCTAGCAGAATAAGTAATGGCTCTCGAAGATCATAACGAAAGTGATCGATTTCGGGTGAAAACCAGCTAGCTAATGGCACATCAACCCAGATTCAATCCTTAACCAGGTAGGATGGTTCTCAAGCTGCTCACTTGCCACAAACTCAATAAATCAAAAACCCTAGAATAACTAGTCCTTGAATATGTGCTCACAGTATATTCAAACAACGTGCAAACGCCCTTCGAAGTTCGAACTAACATATTTTCTTCAACGCCAGTAGCTCAAACCACCCTCAACAACAGAATGCTACAAAACACTCAATAATCAACTACCGGCCTAATTTAATCTGAAAATGTAAGACTTACATTCAGAATCCAACATCTGATCCTAAAATTGAAATAACAAACTAGATTTCAACGTTTAACATCCAACCAGAACATGCTGCAATCTTTCTAACCTCAAAATTAAACGAATATTATCCACGAATTAATCAGTCTTCAGAAGAGTAAGGCAATGAATTGAGATTATAAAGGCAGAGATGATCGAGAGAATACAAGATGACATGGATTGAGCTTCGACTTCAGAGCTGCTTCAACTCCCTCCTTGCTTACAGTCGCTGCCATTTCTCAAAGTAGACTGGTTTTCCCTCGCTTCTCTGCTCTGCGTGGGTTTTAAGCTTAAAAGTTTCGAACTAAAGATTCTATGTAGCGGGCCTTCCTGGCAAAGAGAGTGGATTATATGGGCCTAAGCCCAACCCAAACATCATAAAAAATTTAATTGTAGAGTGAATTGTCTTGTAATTAAAATATTTTAATTTCTTATAAATTGAGTTTTAATTCGTCTAATACGAGAATAATTTATGATGTTATATAAGAGCAATTAACGACTGCAGATTATCATCGTTATAAGAGAAATGAAAATCGAATGGATTGTAGTAAAGTGAATTATATTACAGTTAAACAGTAGAGTTTCTATAGGTCAAGAAATTGTACGATTTGATTGTAAAGTGTATTGTCTTACAATCAAACAGTACGGTGTGTATAGATCGACTCGAGCATCTAATTAGTCTAATACGACAACAATTTACAAGATATTACATCAAAGCAATTAGCAACCACAAATTGTCATGAGACTAAGGAAGATTGAGTTATATAGGAAGTATGAAGTATGCATATTCCTTAATTGTAATCTATAACTTTTACACTTTTCCCCATATGCTTAAAACTTATAAAGAATATGCATAACGAATATTCCAGAGCATATTAAATCCAAACCATCCGATGACAAGATGAAGGGTGCAGATTATTTATTATTTCTTATTTTAAAGTGTCTTCCTACATGATTCATTTCCCTTGTCATCATTATAAAAAGATAAATGAATTATATTAGGAGTTTTATAGGTCGAGTCTATAATTAGTCTATACCAGTAAGGGTGTTGGAATACCGAAATACCGAACCGAAAAAAATCGGTATTGGAATACCGAAATACCGTGTTTCGGAATATGGTATTGTTATCGGGATTACTTTTCTCATGTATACCGGTATTTGGTATAACCGATATCAAATAAGGAATTTACCGAAATACCGAATACATTATTTAGGCACAATTAAATAAGTAATTATTAGTAAAAATTAGCCACGATTCACAATTTCACACTCAGAATTATATTTTACTATCTTTTAACTTAGTAACTTGCAAATAGGAACTTGTTTACAAGAATGGCTTGTGTTCGAAACCAAGAAAGAGGAGATTTTAATTTATTTATTTTTTAAACAAATAATCATTTGGAATTTCTGGTAGTACCGAATACCAATCCCTAAATACCGCGCCGAATCCAAACTTACCGAATTCTAAAATGGGATCGATTTTGGGATAAAATTTATTATTTTTTCGGGATTGTGATCCCAAAACTCGTTATTGGTATTACTGATCCCGTCCCGTTCGACACCCATAGACTATTACGAGAATAACTTTACTTCAATTAACGGCTCCGGATTAAAGTCGTTATAAGAAAAGAGAAATTGGACTTCTTACCTCACCATCCAATAACATTTTTACACGTCATTATTGCTATCTACCCCCAATAGCCTTCTTATCCTCATCCCTCTAAAGAAAAAGAAAAGAAACCCTACTTCTCCATCCCCTTTTTCCTGCTTAAATTATTCAAAACTATGAGATAAAAACAACAATTTAATCTGGTAAAATATACCCAAAGTTTTTCATAATTTTCATCTTAACTGCTCGGAGGAAAATTCACCGGATTAAAATTTGGTTGGTTTTCGAATTTGAGATTGATCAGCTGGAGGAAAGCATGTTGGATAGCTCGGTTTTCGTGGAGAACAGTGGCGGCTCAGCTTCGGAAGTCAGGATTCATGACGGCGGAGACGACGGCGAGCGCAATTCAGGCGGAAGCCGGTGGCCGCGCCAGGAGACACTGGCTTTGCTGAAGATAAGGTCCGAAATGGACGTCGCCTTTCGCGACTCCGCTCTCAAAGCGCCTCTCTGGGATGACGTTTCCAGGTATTCGATTAATTAATCTCTTCCTTTTCTTACTGAGCTCAATTAGATTCGATTTATGCTGTCTGGATTGTATCTTTGCTCGTCTGTGTGTTTGAACTGATTAATTAGCTCATTTCGTAGTTGGTGCTTTTGAATTTGTTCTCTATTGAATTTGTGATCTAGTTTGTGAACTGCGCGAATCTAAATTTCGTGAGAAATGCTCATTTACGAAGAAGACGAATGCTACAAGAGAAATTTTAGGGCGCTAGGGTTTATGATTGATGTTGTTATCAGGAAATTAGGCGAGCTTGGATATAATCGAAGTGCCAAGAAATGCAAAGAGAAATTCGAAAACATATATAAATATCACAGAAGAATCAAAGATGGCCGATCCAGTCGGCACAAGGGGAAAAACTATAGATTCTTTGAGCAATTAGAGCTTTTTGACTCCCACATCTCTGTTCCATCCACTCCATTGAACCAAATTCCTTCGTACGCCGTCGATACAGCAGCTGTAGCAGCAATGGGAACCACTCCGGCAACTGGGATGGCTAAAGCTGTTAGTTGTGGTCAAAATTTTTCCATCCCCTGTTCTAACCAAGACCTTGATGCTGAGTTCTTGTCGGCCTCCGCATCCACATCTTCCTCATCCGGGAAAGAGTCCGAAGGGAGTGTTGATAAAAAGAGGAAGCTAGCAGATTATTTGGAGAGGTTGATGAAGGATGTTCTGCAGAAGCAAGAGGATTTGCAGAACAAGTTCTTAGAAGCAATAGAGAAGTGCGAGCAGGACCGAGTAGCTAGGGAAGAAGCATGGAAGGCGCAAGAAATGGCTCGGATAAAGAGGGAGCAAGAGTTTTTAGCGCAAGAGCGAGCGATTGCAGCTGCGAAGGATGCAGCCGTGCTTGCTTTCTTGCAGAAGATAACTCAGCATACGCCTTCATTGAACGTGCCGGAAATCCTCACTCCATTCTTCGAAAAGCCTTGTGACAAACAAGAGAATATGTTGGAGAAACTCAGTTACTTACAAGAGAATGGTGTCGGTGAAACTTCCACTCGCACCGACAAGCAAGACAACAACAACAGCGGCGGTGAAAATGCTATGCAGATGGGTGCTTCCTCACGGTGGCCGAAAGCAGAAGTCGAAGCTTTGATAATGATGAAAACTGATCTCGATCTGAAGTATCAAGACAACGGACCGAAAGGGCCGTTGTGGGAGGAGATCTCGACTTGTATGAAGAAGCTGGGCTACGACAGAAACGCCAAGAGGTGTAAAGAGAAATGGGAGAACATAAACAAGTACTACAAGAGAGTGAAAGAGAGCAACAAGAAGAGGCCAGAGGATTCAAAAACATGCCCGTATTTCGGTATGCTGGATTCCCTTTACGCAAACAAGTCCAAGAACTCTCAACACGGTTCGAATAACTTGAAGCCGGAGCAAATCTTGATGCAGATGATGGGCCAGCACCAACAACCACAAGGATCACATCAGTTGCTGGGAGAAATGGAATACGGTGACAGCGGCCACCAAGATCAAGAAGACGATGCAGATGGCGACGAAAACGGAGATGGCTATCAGATAGTAGCTAATAATCTATCTTCAGTAACTACCCTGGGGTGAATGGTAATTATAGAGTTGTTATTTATACATGAGAGCTCAGATGAATCTCTTGAAAGAGTAGATCCAGTTGATGCTGCTAAGGAAATAGTTTAAGAACATTTTATACTGCTGAGCTTGGTTCTTCTTGCCTTATGATAGTGGTTCAATTTCTTTCTATCTTGTTGAAAGCTTGTAGTTATTGGTTGAGTTTTGCTTGTACTATCGATACCATCATGTGTAATTTTTGTCTCAATAAAGTGTAATTTGGATTAATTCTTTTTATCCAGACAGATTTAGACAGCTTCCAATTAATCCTTCTTGAATTTCTCTTTTCCATTGTACCACATTTTGAATGTAATTCTTTTAGGTGTTAAATATGAAAGTGTAAATGGGATTTGATCATATAATTTGACTGTGATTTTGGATTTTATCCAATTTAGGGCGTTTGGTTTGAAGTTTGGATTCAGAATCGGGTTTGACATCATTCACTCAAGATCTGAAACGGTCTTTGAATCATATCTATCAAAAAAAAATCGAACTGATTCTAAAATCTTAATATCGAAAGATAATAATTTAAACTATATTTGGTGTACTATCAAATGGATAAAGTAAAGCACATTTATACTTACTCTTTATATTTTATTACATTATTTATACAAGATGACATAATTAAGCTTGCTTTTTGAGAAATGTCAAATCAAATTCAATCATTTTCAGATGACTTTTGAAATAACATTGTTCGACCATATGCCTGACAAGACACATGCCCTATCATATTCAATCATATTTTCGATTGATATGGCACGTGTCATGTATCATGATGAATCAATGCATTAATATGTATATTACCTTTTTGCAGTAAGAATATCGATATGGCACGTGTTCGATTAATATTTAAGTAAGAATATTGAAAAAGTGAAACATTTTGAACATCTTAGATATATTGGGAATAACTTGTGTTTATTATAGTACTCCCTCCGTCTCTCTCGATCTTGTATTCCTTTCCGGACCATCCTATCCGACTTGTCTTGTTTCATAAAAAGGAAAATAATTACTACACAAACTCTCACTTTCTACACACAATCACCTACTCCTCTACACACAACCACCCACTGATCAAAATATTCATGTCGAAACCAAACAAGACAAGACACTTGGAACGAAGGAAATATTAATTTTCGATAGATTTATATAATAACAGTAATATCTAAACGCCTTATATAAATATTTGTATTCATTTCTGATTCCTAAAGCCTTTTAATCAATGCCCCACTATACTTCCTTCAATATTCAAAGAATCTTTTTTTCTCAAAATACTACTCCCTCCGTCCCACAATTCTTATTCCACTTTCTTTTCGGGCCGTTCCATAATTCTTATTCAGTTTTTTAAAATAAAAAATTATTATAAACACTTTATTTGAATATCTCATATCTCTACACACAACCAACAACTCTTTTAAAATACCATATCTAAAACGCTCAGCATCCTCTGTCCCAACATTCGGTGGCCCATTCGGTAGCCCACCAATCACGCCCCGCCACGCGTGCATTGGTGGGCCACCCTTTTATAATTAAAATAGTTTTTTATTGCTAACATGACCCACCAATGCATGCGTGGCGCCGCGTGATTGGTGGGCCACCGAGTGGGATACGAATTTTGGGCCAGAGGATCCGGATTGAATCTAAAAGAAATGGAACAAGGATGGAAGGAATACAATATAATTAATAATCCTTCATCATAAAATAACTCTAAATTGAATTTAAATCCAACCACAATCACTAAAAACAGAGCATCACAACAGAGGACGAAATCATGAACACATAAATAGAAATCAAGAAACCAAAATGCAGCGCCCAATTCCTCTTAAACTTCCCAAAATAACTCTCCGGCGGCTCCTGGTAATGAATCTCGAGCTCCTCCCCCATCTCATCCACCACGCCGCCGCTGCTCAGCCGCATCTTGAGCTGCCTCAGCCGCTCCGTCGCAAGCCCAAGCGTCAACTTATGGCACCGCCGCTGGTACTTAAACCCATTAATGCACCTCAGCGTCTGCGCCACCGAGACGTAGAAGATGAGGTGGGCCAGGGAGAGGAGGCCGATTGGGACCCAGCAGTGGCGGCACTGGAGGCGGATCGACTGCGCCTGGCCCAGGTAGACCACGGAGAGGAAGAGGAAGAAGAGGTGGAAGAGCTTCCAGAGCTCCTTCTTCTGGAGGTCGACGGCGCGCTTCTTCTCTAGGGTTTTCTCGAAGTGGAGCTGGACGATGGTGTTGAGGGCTTGCAGGGCGGTCTCCTTTGAGATGTGGTGGTTGGAGCCGGCGGCGAAGGGGGTGGAGGTTTGCTCGTACTCCGCCATTGGAGGAGGTGGAAGTAGAGAGAGGGGAAGAGAGTGGCAGGAGTTAGGGCTTTTATTTATTTTTAATTTAAATTGATGGTAATAATTTCGAGAGGCTTCATTTAAAGATGATTTCAAAGATTTAAATCTAGTGTGTATTGATTATTATTACCAAAAATGTAATTTTCTTCCTCGAAGTTTGGTCATTTTTTTGTCCTATTACTACAAGTAAATTTAAATTTGAGATATAAAGTAAAAAAAAAAAGAAAATGAATAAAGTTGTGGGTTCTTTAAATAAAAAAAAATTATAATAATTTACAAATAAAGAAAATTTGATTATTTTAATAAGACAGCTCGAAAAAAATACTAGACTAAATTTATGGGACAGAGGGAGCATAAAAATCACATGATAGGCGGCATCGTCTATATCGTGCTGAATCTTGTTTATTTAGGATTTTTTTCATAAAGATAATTGTTCCCCCCACCTTTCAAGATTGAGATTTCGTTTACCTCTATCTCGAAATTACATATTTTACCCTTAAATTTATGTCATGAAACCGTCGATTACTGTGAGTTGTGATGCATAAAGAGTGTGACAAGTATGAGATTTATTTATTATATTTATTTATAATCCAAAATAGTTAAAGATAGCGTGATATGAAACATAAAGAAAAACCGTGCATATGCACGAGTACTGCACTAGTAATAGGATAAATTATAATTTATCATGTAAACCTTTCCGAAATCTAAGGATTGCGTGTGGAGCGACTGCACCTCTTAATTTATATTTTTATCTTTAAATATTAAAAAAAATAAAAAATTAGACCCACTCGCCTCTTGTAATTATAAAACTACGTATATCCAAATTTACAATCATCCCAAATTCTAAATTTCGCATCATAACAAAATTCCCAATCAATGCTTGTAAGATCTTCATATGATAATTATAATACATAAAATGGGCCTGCAGGCTAGCCCACTAACAGACTAACCCATGGGCCGTTTGGGCTTGCCCTTCTAGCCAAATGGGCTAAACGATTTTCTTACGGGTAGGACTAGTCCAATAGACCCACCCAAACATACAAGTATTATTAGTAAATATAAAATAATATTTATATTAACATATAACATGTTAGTTGCACCATTTTATTAGGCGTGTAACTGTCCGGTTTAGTTCGATTTTGGATGCATTTTAGGAACCTAACCACATCCATTAAAGTGGTTCGAATTGGTTCGATTCGAAGTGTATCTAAGTGTGAGAATAGAAGAATCGAACCACATACAAATGATTCGAAGTGTATCTAAGTGTAAATATAAAATAATATAACATGTTAGTCGCACCATTTTATTAGGGGTGTTTTGTATTTTTAAAATCGAAACAAATAAAGAATTAGATCGAAAATTAAACTAAAAATAAGAGAGGGAGTGTTCTTGTATGAGATGGTGTTTAATTCATGCATGAAAACTCCTAATGCTATTCTTTTCGAACTCATAAGTATAGATTTGTTATTTGTTTCTCTTTCCTGGTGTCGGTTATGGTTACTCTTGTTCAAACGTTATCATAAAATATCTTAATCGTCTAAATTTCGAATCTTAATCATATAAACTAAAATATATAGGGTATCGATTCAGTTCGGTTTGAATCACTCATAAAACTATAGAACCGCGAACTAAACTTCTTGTAAACGGTTCTTGAAAAAATAAATAGAACCCAAACATGAAACCAAACCGAGCCATATTTTCTGGTTCGATTCCGTTCAATTCAATCTCATCGATTTCATAGTTATAGTGCGTAACCACTTACACCCCTACAAATTATAGTACTCCCTCCGTCCCTCCTGACTTGTCTTGTACTCCCTCTGTTTCACTAACCAAGTCTCATTTTCTATTTTGGGGTGTCTCACTAAACAAATATCATTCCATAAATAGAAAGAAATGAGTGGACCACAACCATTCTAAATAAATGGACCCACCACTTTATACTTTTACACCGCACATTTTCTTTTCCACCCACTTTTCTAAATTCCCGTGCCCAAAAGTAACGAGACTTGATTAGTAAAACGGAGGGAGTATTTCTTTTCGGACCGTTCCACCATACTTGTCTTGTTTCCTAAAAAGAAAAATAATTATTGCACGAACTCCAACTTTCTACAAACAATCACCTACTCATCTACACGCAACCACCCACTCACCAAAATATCCGCGCCAAAACCAAACTAGACAAGTCGGTTGGGACGGAGGGATTAACACAATCACTTAAATTATTCAATTATATATTATGATGCAGGAGGAGGGTCGAATCAAACTACAAACTGCGGATAGTGGAATTCTTGGAATGCGATCGGTATCTAACGAGTAAATAAAATATAAAAGTAATTCGACTTTTACTTGAACATTTGACATAATTACCACAAGTTTTATCTAATTAAAACGATGATTATGTGATTAAACCGATAGGGGCATCCACTCTTAACACGACATTATAGTCAATCATCATACCATAAGTCTCACGACATTAGGAAAAAAGGGCAAATCGCGTTTTGCCAAAAACGCGACATAATGAGGCATTAGGCGATCGCTAATCATGCCGGGCATTTTAATTTATAGACACGGTTTTACTTTTCATGTTGGAAGCTAGAAGAAGTAAAAAGTGATGAAAAAAATCTCCCTCCACTACCAAGGCAATGATATGGAAAGCCACCCTAAAAGAGAGGCTTGCTTCTCACACCTCGATGTGTGGTATGGAAATGGAAATGAGACAATGATTTGGGTTGTGATCGATTATCATGCCTTCATCCAAACAAAAGTGTAGAGGTTATAGAACATTAGTTAGGAATAGGGTTTTGTTATCGGGATCTGAGCGGATTTAGAAGTAAGAATTGAGGAGGGTGCGTCGGTGTTTTCAGTATAAATTTTGGATTTTACACGATTTAGGGGCGGTGATCCTCAAATGGCCCTTAGATCCACCTATGCTCGTGACTAGTAATACCTTAGTGCAAGAAGAATGAGCTTTGATCCAATATTAAAAATAGAGAGGTCAAATCTGCAATTTCGATATATAAATAAATTTACATTTTCGAAGATTAAAAAAAATAAAAAGAAAATTCGGAACTCCTTACGATCTGGCTTAAATAAGATTGATTATTCGATTTTATTATACATTATACATTATATATCTATATCTATATTATATATATAGGGAATGAATCATGTAGGAATCCACATGTAACGCGAGAACTATGAATTATGCATAATCCGTATATGAATTATGCATAATCCTTATATTTTATAATGCAAAAAAAACTATAATTTTATATTACGCAAAATCTTAAATGTTTTATACAGAAGGGTAAAAGTATAAAATTAGAATATTTTTGCATGAAAAATAAAAGGATTATGCATAATTTTTAGTTCTCACGTTAAATATAAGATTTTATCACATCCACACCATATATAGATATATACATATATAATATACTACATTTGACCAACAACCATCAAACATATGAACATCAAGTTTCGATCTAAATTCGAATTATAAGGAGCAATGTGTGTTGTTTTCATTGAGCAGATGGAATATTGGTTGGAGAAAGGTCAATGTCAAGAAATCAAAATTAATTATCATGTATAGATTCCCTATACCAAAAAAAAAAGAAAGTAAATCAATTAGTTTTCTTTAATAAATGTGTAAAACAATAATCATTTTAATTGATTTTCTTTCTTTCTATTTCCTATCAACCTATAAAGAAACTATATCTTGTAGTTATTATTGTTATCTTCTAGAAAAAACAAGTTAATCATTTGTAATTGTTGTGGCATTTTATAACCTATGTTATCATAACCGGTCCGGTCATCGACCCCGAAAAAGTAAAATTTATTGGTTCAATCGATCGGACCGATCGAACCAGTGAATCAACCCGATATGATATCATAATGATACAAATAAATAAGTTATATAAAAATAGTATTTTAATAATGCTAATAAACATAAAAAATAATTTAACATAGAAAACTAATATTAAGATAATTTTATCTTAAAAACTAATATTTATTAATTTTTTTAATTATGACCAGATCTCAAACGAGTCAACCGGTCCCGATTACCGGTTCAACCGACCGGGTCTACCGAGTTGCACCGGGTCAATTGAAAAAAATGAGTTTTTGACTGACTCGGCTCGGATTTATCATCGAGTCGCGGTTGAACCGGTTCAATCAGTCGAGTCGGGCTGGTTTTTATAACATAGTTTATAACTATTTGAATCAATATATCAATTTATCATTTGAAAAATATTATTATAATACTTCAAAATCTCGAGATCGAATATGACAAGTCAAGATTCATTAGATGGTCGGAAAACAAAGTAGACTAATTATTAATCGAACTAATTCGACATGTTGATTAATTAATTTGGCAAAAATGAAACTAGCTAAAATGAGAGTAGGGGCCCACCTCCTATGTTTGGTTATCTTCTACGTAAAGCACCCGAGTCGTTCAACCAATTATTGTACGCCAGGTGGCTCCTAACATCTCCCCTCTGACTACGATGTTGTACAAAATTGCTTCTCCAAAATACTTGTCGATTGAAATCATCTCATCCTCCACAACAAAGAGTTACTTTTTCCCACAAATAGTTTAAATATTTTAATAAAATTATATGAGTCTTTGTTGATGCCCTACCTCCCAACCACCAAGACCAAGTCAAATAAAGCTTAAACCTTGCGATCCTCGAGTTGTGTAGTTTGCAGTCTATTGCATAAGAGCCGAGTTTACTTCAGTAGCGGCCAAAGTTTTCATCATCAAAAATAGTTTACGATTGTGGTAGCATACGAAATCTTCATTGTGCATTAAGTAAATTTTCTTTTAGATCCCGTAATTCGGATTGTTTCTATTTTTGAACCCGTATTGTGGTATTTTCAGTTTACGGACCCGTAATTTGAAAAACGGCTTATTTTTTGTCCTCTACCAGAGAATGTATTACTTCACGCACCCCTTTCCATCGACTAACATATTTCCAACAATTCGCCTTTCTCCTATGTATGGGGCACTGCTAAACTAGGGTTGTCATTATTTTTCGGATACAATTAAAACTTTCAAGTTACCTATAACATAATAAATCCCTACTTATTAAGCGATTGAAAATTATGTTCAAAATGTACACTTTCTGCCGGATGACAAATACGAAAAGGGACCAAATTAGAGGACCAAACATGATGTTTACTCTTAGTCTTATCGACTACCATACACGTAGATTGTATATATGATGTTTCTAAGAATAAAATGAAACGAGGTTGACAAACATAAAATTCTGTTTATCATACGACTTATCATCGAGAAACATGTGTAAATTAATCAAAAAGATGATAGAGAGAGAGAGAGAGAGAGAGAGAGAGACGTCTACCATGGGGACAGCCATCAAAACCATGCGCAATTGAGGCGGTCCCTCGTGTAAACCTTTTCGCTACTCTCCTTTCCTTTCTATTTACTCCCTTCTCTTTTTAATCCTCCCTCCCCCACACCATATTCCAACATATATTTTCCTATTTTTTTTAACTCTTCTTCTTCCTCCTCCTCCTCGTGTCTTCTCCGGCATAATCATAGCCTTCCGCCCGTGCAGGTGAGCCTTATATAGCAACTCCATCTTAGCAACATTCAAATGCAGAAGTTAATTAATATGCATGCATACATTTCTTCCCTTGTTTAGAATTGTATCTACTTCGGAGAAAAATATGTTGTTGAAAACTAATTCCCATCAAGAAAGTTCCAATCTTGATCAAGATTAAATTGTATTAGATGGGAATTTACATGTATTTTTATTATTGACATGCATTATGCAGCATTATAGTAGGTCAATCTCTCTATCTCTCCTTCATTCTCTCTCGGTGTGTATACGTTTTTGAGTAATGTAGCTAGGGTTTGTGAAGTGAATAGTATATTTATGATTGAAGGCAGACAAAAGGGTCAGAATCCATTGCTAAAATGGACACGGCAAGCCTGCAAAATTGCCTTCGGAATGTTTTCTTTATCTCTTTCCTTTTGCAGCCTGCACTCTCACTCATCTCCTTTCTCTCTCTCTCTCTCTCTCTCTCTCTCTCTCTCTCTCTCTCTCTCTCTCTCTCTCGCTCTCTCTCTCGCTCTCAACCTTTTCATCTATTCCTCCAAAAGAAGCGCGTGCTCAGATTTCGTTAACGTCATCACACTTTGTCCCTTTAGCCACTAAACTCATCACCATTACTCTTGATTAAATATTTATGTTAATTAACAGATTCTATAAGTATGTATACGTATTAAACAAGAATATCTTCCTGCAATTTTTTCTATAGTTCTTCTGTTAATTAGTGTATCTTAACATGCGGAGGTGTATATATATATTATATGCAGTTTGGAGAAAATGATATTGCTTGCATAATTTAGTTATGAGCATATTAATCTTATCTTAATAATTTTTTAGCGTTGGGGTTCTTGATACAAATATACTAATTATTAATTAATTTAGTACTGTCGATTCGGTCGGTTAATTGATCCAATAAACTGAAGTTTTTTAACCGAAACAAAAAATAAATAAAATCAGTTCATTATTAAATTTTTGATTTTTATACTACCCGTCCCATTCTAGTGGTGACTTTCTTTTCGGTACGAGAATTAAGAGAATATATGACAAAGTATGAGAGATGAATAGATAATAAAGTATGAGAGAGAAGATGAGTGTGATAATGATTAATGACAGAGTAGGAAAGAAAAGATGAGTGAGATTATAAGAGTAAATGATAAAGTAATAGAAATGAGATGATAAAGTAGGAGAGAAAAATGAATATAATAATGAGAGTTGATGATAAAGTAGGAGATATAAGATAATAAAGTAGGAGAGAGTGATAACTTTTTACCAAATTGAGACGTCGCTGCTTATAGCGGGACGTGTGAATTAAGAAAGGTCGTCACTATTAGTGGGACGGAGGTAGCTAATTAGGTTAATATAAATGACGAAACATTCAATTTTTAATAATTATGATAAAAGACTTTTTTTTTGTCCACAATAGGAAAGAACACGATTAAATATTTAAGTAGATAATAAAATTATATTCAGAGGACAAAACACAAGACACCATCATTTCTTGTTCGGTCGTCTCCAAATTTATTCCAAAAAATAAAATAAAAAACTATTTTCCATAACCCACGCCTCCGTTACCTTTTAGAGATAAAATGTCAAGCCTCCCTCACCCGCAAATGAGCTGATCATTATACCTGACTAGCACTTGTCACCTCGTCATATGTAGTCCTCATCATTAATCACATTCCCTCTCCTCTCTCTCTCTCTCTCTCTCTCTCTCTCTCTCTCTCTCTCTCTCTCTCTCTCTTATCCCTAGCTATTAGTATTGATTCTTGCATAATTTCCATCTCTTCTTATAGTTGGCCCTTTATATGAATCAAGATCATATGTATGATGATTCAAAGATGATGGAGCTACAATAAAAAGAGATGCATGTATAACTGATTTGTTGAATTCGATGCAGTTGGAATGATGGATTCCGCCGCCGCGACGGAATCTTGTGTTCCACCGGGCTTCCGGTTTCATCCGACGGACGAGGAGCTCGTCGGATACTATCTTAGGAAGAAGGTTGTGTCGCAGAAGATCGATCTTGATGTTATACGGGATATCGACCTTTATAGGATCGAGCCGTGGGATCTTCAAGGTAATTAATACGTTCTTTCTTAATTACAATATCATATAGCTTAATTGATATTTCTCATTTCCACGAGAGAGTCGTAGATCTACAGTGGTCTCCCTTCTCCCCATTAATGTACATTTAAATAAATAAAAAGGCTAATTTTATTACACGAGTCACATCACATAAGAAGACAAACAATTAATCAAAGTATTTACCTTTTTTTAGGGTAATATTTATGTAGGAAAGTTTCTACTAAGTATTGCTAAAAGGGAATTTATTAATTAATTTTATTTATTTTAATTTTTGTATGTGATTGTGAATAGACAAATGTGGGATTGGGTACGAGGAGCAGAACGAGTGGTACTTCTTCAGTCACAAGGATAAGAAGTATCCGACCGGGACGAGGACGAACCGGGCAACGGTGGCCGGGTTTTGGAAGGCGACCGGGCGGGATAAGGCGGTTTACGACCGGTCGAAGCTTATAGGCATGAGGAAAACCCTTGTTTTCTACAAAGGAAGGGCTCCAAATGGGCAGAAATCTGATTGGATCATGCATGAGTATAGGCTTGAGTCCGAAGAAAATGGCCCTCCTCAGGCATGTTTCTTACTCATATCTCTTTTCATAATTTAAGAGAGAGAGAGTGAGTGTTAGTGCATCATTCCTATAGCAATTGAAATTGAAAGACAAGAAATTAAACCGTGAAAACTAACAAGCTAAAGCTTCATGAGAGAGAGAGAGAGAGAGATATGCATATGTTCATGAAGCTTTAGCTAAAGCTAGTTTTGATCATGGTCTAATTTCTTGTCTTTTTATTATTATAATTATTATTTTTTATGACGAAGAACCCGCAGTCGCTACATTTGATACGTACTGGGTAAACCTCGCTCCTGTGCCAGTTTGACAAGCTCACACATAGCATTTTCAGTGGGATTTGAACTCATGACCTATCGATTCCGAGCCACCCACCTTTATCGTTATGTCATCTCATGAGGACAATTTCTTTTCTTTCAAGTTCACTTACTAAGATGCAATAACTTTCTCTCTCTCTCTCTTGATTTATGTTAAAAAAATGGTTTTGTCCACCTCTAAAAGGGGCCCAAATAATTTTTCACCCTACATACACTAGGAAGCATGCAGGCCTTTTTACGTGCTTTCTTTTACATATTCCACTACATGCAATCTCTCTCACATTTCATGTCCGGAACCATCTCTATAGTAAAAAAAGACACAACTTGTCTACTAATGAATGTGTCCTCCACTTCCACCAACTTTTTGTTCCATTTGTTACACATTATTACTTCAACTCTTCATGCATGTAGTAAAAGTGTCAATACTTTCCCTCCCAAGACTACACTTCCTTTAACTTAAAGTCGCATTCATTTCTGGTAACCCGAATCTTTTAGGCCAAGCTAACTTGATTTCTTTTGGTAATAGGGTTGGGGTTTGTCGTATAAAAGGCGCTTTTCGTCTAGGGTTTTTACAGAGAGATTATCATTGACAGCATTGGTTCATAGTGAAATTTAAAATCCGTCTTGGATTTCCACATAAAGTATGTATACTCTTGTAAAAGTCAATACTTTCCCTCCAAAGACTACTCTTCCTTTAGCCTAAAGTCGTATTTCATCTCTCTGTATATCGTTGATATTCTGGTAACCTGAATCTTTTAGGCCGAGCCAACTTGATTTGTTTTGCAATAGGGTTGGAGTTTGATGTACAAAAGGCGCTTTTCGTCTAGGGATATATAGAGAGAGAGATTATCATTGACGACATTAGACCCTGTTATCGGTTCATAGCAAAATTTAAAACCCGTCTTGGATTTCCACGTAAAATCTTTATAGTCTAATAACATTGTACCAGGTTATCGGTCCATAGTAAAATTTAAAACCCGTCTTGAAGTCCCACGTAAAATCTTTATATTCGTGTTTCTCGTATTTACTTCTCGTAATCTCATTGCGAGTTGCAGGAGGAGGGTTGGGTGGTCTGCAGGGCCTTCAAGAAGCGAGCCACCGGACAATCGATAACCGCCATCGAAGGCCTAGACTCTTCATACTACTACGACGAATCAACCTTCCTCGCCACATCCGCCATGGATCCAATTACTTACATTACAACAACAGCAAGCCGACAACAACCTCCTAAATTCACATCCCAAACCCTAGCTCCGAAGCAAGAATTAGAATCTTCGGAGAATCTTCACTTCCTCCCTTCCGACCAATTCGTGCAGCTCCCGCAGCTAGAGAGCCTATCCCTCCCACCAATGACAGATTATTGTAATAATGGGGGAAGCAAGAAGACGATAGATTGGAGAGATCTAGACAAGTTTGTGGCATCCCAGCTGAGCCATGGAGATAAGTACGAGGAGAGCCGTTATGATTCGGAGATGGGATTGTTTATGTTGCAAAGTGGTGGGGAAGAGGGAGGGTCCAAGTTGAATGAGATTTCAACTTTGGATTCTGATATTGGGATTTGCATATTTAATAAATAAATAATATATAATATAGTATGAAACTTGTATTTGTTATTCCTATATGTCTTGTGAACATATTTGTTGGGTGATAATGTGAAAGATAAATTCTTGAACTCTTGGCAATTGGCATGCATGCATTTGTGTTTCGAAAATCGGTACGAAGATCTACCCGAAAAACTTTAATTTAAAATAATAAATTGCAAGGATTAGAAGCCTAAACTTATACAAACTATGATTAAAACAATTTTTAAAAACAACAAAACTTATTTAATTAGAATTTTTTAAAAAATATATTAAAATAGCCTCAAATTAGTATTTTTTCCTAAACTTAATTCAATATATTATACAAGTTACTTGTTGGTGTTTCTTAACAAGTCGGGAGTTTTATTTGTTACTCTCTCCACCCCATTGAAATAGTCCGATATATTTTTTTTGGTTCTCATTGAAAATGTCCAGTTTCTTTTTCTGGCAAAGTATTTTAAAAACTTTTTATTAGGGATACATAACTTTATACAACTCTACACACATCAACTACTTCCCTTGAAAATCGCGCCGAAAAGAAACTAGACTATTCCAATAGGACGGAAAGACTACAATTTACAAGTTATGGCTTTAAACATACGAGCACAAGTTTATTCTATAATGAATTTAACTCTATAGATTTTTAAAAAATATAGTCCAAAGTCCAAACCCGTCATAATCGGGCTAATTGACCTAACCGGATCGCACCGGGTCAATTTTTTCTCATAACCGGCCCCAAATTGTCATTGGGCCCGACCGGGTTAAAAAACAAAGTCATGCATGACTTGGGCTACTGATTTATGGGCCTAAAAGCTTTTCACATAAAGCCCATTAAGCCAAAATCTAAGCCCATTTGCTACTTTTGTATGAATAGTCATCAAAGCCAATTTGAACAAAGCCAATTACATTTAAACATCGATAAAGTAATATTTAATAAAATAATTATTTCGCTAAGATAATAATTTCTTCTGGTCCCGATATAAGTCAATGCACTAAAATAATATTTGATAAAATAATAACCTCGTTAAATAAATATTTTTTCTCGATCCCAAAATTATTACTTATGAGATTTAACTGTAGAAATCTTAACTTTAACCCTATTAATTAAAAATTGCATAATGGAGGGGATAGGGTGATGAGTCATAAGTGCCGTGCTTAAGAGGTGGAACCGTAGAAGGCATGGGAATGTGAAAAATACCACCTAATTGGACAACAACGTTTTCTTTTCCGAATCCAGAGGCCAATTTTATTACTTCATTAATCACTTCGAGGTGGGTTGGTTTGGGATCCCATAAACCAACACCTAATCAAGCTGATTCACAAGAGAGAGAAGAGGAGAGAGAAAAAAAAATTAAATTAACCCCTCTCTCTCTCTCTCTTAATTGCATACTATTACCCAATCAAGAAAGCCATTTGCGAATTGCCCTCCCTCGGTTCCCATCAATTGTATACCATTTTTTATGTACGGTTGCGGTCAAATATTGTGGATAGCAGAAAGATAACAAACATTTGACATTTTTGGATGCATTCCCACACTTTCTCCTTCAATCCACTCATAATATGCAAATTAATTAAATGGTAATTAATTATTTCTAGCATTATTAGTAAATTTTATCATGTTGTAAATTGTCTTACATTGTGTGTTTTGTCAAATCTTCAATTTTTCATGCATCCCATTCATTGTATCACGTTTGCTAAATCATGCCTTGCTAGTATCCATTTTCCTAATTTGTGTTAACACCTTATCTACTCTCTCTCTTTCATCACACACTCTCTCTCTATATGTAATATTTTCTTTAACTTCAAATGGTGTTTTGAGTGTGAGACTTTTTTATGTTGTACGAAGTGGATAATGTACAACATAACTTGGCACACGAAACTTAATAAAAGGACAAGATATATACTACACTCCCGTTAAAAATGATACGTTTCTTTTGAATGCGGAAATCAAGAAACTAGTTTTATATAATGAAGATTATTTTGACTTTTTAGTAGTTAAATATGGTCTACATAATCTTTTTCATTTTAAAAAACGTGTCATTTGTCGTGGGTCGTCACGATAAAGAAAACCGGTAGTTTGAGACATGATTTAGGACAATGGCATTCTTGTAGTTCCATGCAAGACCAGGGCTAAGTTAAACCATTTATCCTTTATAAATTTAAGCCTCCCCATTCCCCAAACCCTCCAACACCTTCTTTTTTCCCTTCCTATTCACTCCAATTTCAAAGTCAAAAAAGATTCATTCATATCTTTTCATCCTCACTTAATCTGCAAGAGAGAGAAAGAAACATAGCTAGAGAGAGAAAAAAAAAATGAACACTGAAGCTGATGAACATATGGCACTCATTTCTCGGTACTACCCGGATGGGATATACTCCCAGTTCGTACCCGAATCAGGTCAGTATAATAAAATCTCCATGAATTATACTCGATAAGTTAATAACCTCTCTTACTCATCAAAAAAAAAAAAAAGGCGAAAGTAATACAGTTACTAAAATTAACATGCAAGCATTTTTTTTTATCTAGGGGTGGGGTCCACCTCGAAGCCGCGGAGGAGGCGGAGGAAGAACAAAGTTTGCGACGGCGGAGTGGAGGCGGCGATGAGGAAGAGGAAGCTGACCGACGAGCAGGTGAATATGCTTGAGCAGAGCTTTGGAAGTGAACACAAGCTGGAGTCGGAGAGGAAGGACAACCTGGCGGCGGAGCTCGGCCTCGACCCCCGCCAGGTGGCGGTCTGGTTTCAGAATCGGAGAGCAAGGTGGAAGAGCAAGAAGCTCGAGGAGGAGTACTCCAAGCTTAAGTCCGATCATGACACGACCGTCGTTCATAAATGTCGGCTCGAGATCGAGGTAATAATATCGAACTTCAGACCTCTTAAAATTTTAAATGTGTTAATTCGATTAAACGATATATTTTCTTTGTGTTTTTTTATGAAAAATAATATAATTATGAAAAATTAAAAGTTGGATTTTTTATTATTTAGTCCAATATAAGTTTAGGGTTAGTATTTTTTGCATTTTAGTGCACTACTAAATAATTTTTACTTATATTTTTAACCCTCCACTCAATAGCATGCACTAATTTCTTCTTGACATGAGCTATGCATTAATTATGAGTTATAACTTATTATCTACATTGGCGGATATAGAGGGACGTGCAAGCCGTTTCGAAAGCCGTATCAAAACTATTTTATTTTAATTTATGTATATTTTTTAAGAAAAAAAAACGATTTAAGCCCTCTCCTTCGAAATTACTGATTTCATCCCTTTGCTCGTAATTCTCAATCCGTTATTATATAACAAGAAAATTGTTGATGGCAAGGATAGAACAAAGAAAAAGCTATCAAGATGCATGCATACTAAAACAAATCTCCATTTTATTTTTGGAAACAAATTGAGGATTAAAGAAAGAAGAATGACAATAATTTGTTGCCAAATACTGCAAAATTTTACCATAATCCTCACGTTTTATCTGTCCGTACATGGTTGTTTAAGGCAGATAATGCTAAGCCATAGGCTGTCTTAATGGGGCTGCACATGCTGCTCCCTCCCACGTGTACGTGCTAGATAGACCCCCCACCCCAGCTACAATGTCAGATCATATTCCTCATTTTATTTTAATTATAATTTTAAAATCACTTGTTAAAAAATAAAATCCCCCTTCCTTCTAAAGTTTAAGATACGTGGCGGAGCCGTGATTTGGAAGTAATGGTTGAAGAATAATTGATTTACTCTCTTCGTTCCGTAGAAAGTATCTTATTTTTCTTTTTGGACTGTTTCATAGAAAGTGTCATATTTCTAAAAAAAGCAAATAATGTGTGGACCAATATTAACAACCCAAAAACACACACCATACAATACAAGTTTCTTAATTTCCGTGCCCCATAGAAAGAGGACACTTTCTATGGGACGGAAGGAGTAATTCAGATTGAGTTGAAATTTTGCCTATAGTCTGTTTCCGCTGACAGTTTAATTGTTGTATAGCTTCTGAAGGTTAAGGAACAACTCGACGAAGCGAGGAAGGAAATAAAGAGGCTATCGGACGGGTTCTCGAGCAACAGCCCGTGTTCGTCCTTCTCAATGGAAGCGGGCATGGACCCGCCACATTTTCTCGGTGATTTTGGGATGGAAGGGTTAGAGCCAGCGTTTTACGGTTCGGATCGTAACCACTCATGTGTTCATGGGATGGAGTGGGACAATCTCTACTATATGTAATTAATTAATTAATTAAATTAGAAGTGAAGCTTAGCTACTAATTAATCAGGTATTAATTATGTGTAGATATTTGACCAATCATGTAAATTAATTAATGTTTAGTTTTATTATCCCTTGCTTCCTGGATAGGCATCGTCTTTGTATTGCGTGCAGCTTCGTAGCACCCGCAATTATTGGATAGTGATTCATTGTCGCCACCATAACTTGCTTTTTTGACTATTAATGTTGTTTGTTTGTCTTATGTGACAAACTTTTGTCACATTATTCTCTTCCATTTGCTCCACTTTAGAGCTTGGAGTTTTTGGACTATTAATGTGGACTGGAAATTATAAGGGCCCTTTTCTTGATCTTGATAGCTATTTTGGACACAACTGAATTAATTGAAGTTCAAATCTTGAAGTCATGCGTTTCGTCTGCAGCTTGGAATCGAGCTCAAATTCATTGAAAAACATTACTTGATAGTCTTCAAATTCGAAATTATTACTATACTTGATAAGACGATGATTTGTAAGAATAGCCGAGGGATGGATTCGACGGTCTCACATTCCATGAGCTTTTTATAACCAAAGTCTAGTTGGTCCGTCGGGCTAGCAACTCGGATCATTAAATCTCGAGTTTTCGGGCCTCAATATAGAAGATTATGCAGAAATGTACGAAAAATATACCCCAATAAGATTTCATTCTTCAACAAAAATTCATTTTTTTGATTTATTTCATCTATTCTATGGCCGGAACAGGGGAGGATACACGTTACACCACGATTTTGAATCAAAAGAGAGATTTCAAGAAATAACAGATCTATTCATTCTATCAATAACCGAGAATAAAGCAAGGAGAAGTAACACATGATTCGGTTGTCTCTAGGGTAGGATTGTGTACTGTAATTTTTGGATACAAATTTCAAAGAATAACATGATAACTATTTATAGAAAAATAGAACAACCCTAATTTAAATCAAAGTATAATTCGAGCCCTACACTAAAATGGATATGAGCCACTAATCCGACTTGTACGGTCAGTCAGAGTATTATGGTTGGATGTCCAGTACCTTTAAACTCTATACTCAAAATTCAAAATATTAAGCCCAACTTTGACCGAAAGTATCTCTAAGTCGGACCAACCAATCAGACTGAATCATTTCGGATCAATTTTTATTTTATTTGGATGACTAGGGTAATCTGCATCCACTATCGAAATGCACACTGAGTAAATTCCGCTCTTATACTATAGCCTGCAAACAACACAAGATGAATAAACCTCGCCCCTATAAATAATTTCGGATCAATTTTGACACCGCTGCATAGAAGACTATAATGTGTCCTTTTTTTGTTTTTTAAAAAGAGAATCAAATTTCAATTTTTGAATTAAAACCACCACTTAATAAGTGAATGAGAATTCCTAATTTCTTTTGTTACATTTTCGAAATTCTTAATTTTAATATTCCTATATTTTACAATTTACATACGATCTACACATTCCAAAACATCCTCACCAAACAAAACTCGATATTTTTTCATAAGGGGGTCCTATGATGGTATGTAGTTTATACGTCGACACGTGTCAGACCTCGAGAATGGGGATGCGGACCCGCTAGAGGCACTTGTTTGTCATCTTTCCATCAGAAGCTCAGAACTGATTGTTTTTAGGTTTGATTGCGACAGCAGAAATAAATAAAAAAAATCTCTCAACTTTCGAACATAAACATTAGTTTAAAATTAGGGTTTCATATTGCAAAGCAATAATTCATGATATAGGGATTGGGCCCGGTCATAACATGATGAGAGAGAAACTCTAACCCTAATCTATGGAATAATTAATACTTGCATGCGTGAAGATTGAGACATGTAGCAATTGCATTAGGGATATAATAATACTCAAAGCTAGCTAGCTACCAAAAAAATTCCGTGGATGTGTCAGAAGATTATTACTCCATCGATTTCAAAGAAAGTGTATTTTTCTAGGGCACGAATATTAAGAATATGAGAATGTGTGGTGTATATTGTTTGATTTTTTGGATTGTTAATTTTGATCCACATAATATTTGTTTTTAAAAAAAATAAGACATTTTATATGGAACAGCTTGAAAATGAAAATAAGACACTTTTAATAAGACGGAGGGAATACTTGTTTAAGTTGGTGGTTTGTCATGGATAAGACCAAGATTAGTTTAATTAATCTTTGTTACCGTGGATTAATGTAAGAGTAATTATGCGTTAAAAAAACCATTTTTGGTCCTTTATGTGGGCTATAGTTTGACTAAATATTAATCAAATTTAATTTTAATTTAATTTATGAAATTGCAAAATAGTTTAACTTTAACCCGTTTTATAAAATTGACGCAATTAGTCCAATTTTAGTGATAGTTAGGTGTGTTCATTGGCCTGCAAATTAAAATAAAAAGAGAATTTTAATTTTTTTTCCCTTAAAATATCAATTTTGAATATCAGGTCCAAATTTAATTAAATTATTTTAGTTTTTTTTTTCCCGCAAATGCATACGAAATAATTGTACGTGCCAAAAGAACTAAAATTGGATAAGTTGTAAATTGATTTTACAAAAACAGATTAAAACTGAACTATTATACAAACTAATGTACTCCTTCCATTCATATTAGTAGTGTGTCGTTAGTAATGTTTTGTTTCGGAAAGAGGGCAGGAGATATGCAACTAAAAACAAATTACTAAAAAATTAAATAACATACATCACACAATATTATTTTCTTAATTTTTGTATACAAAAGAAACCAAACACTGCTAATAGAATAGAGGGAGTATTAAAATTGGACCTTACTAGTATAATGTGTCAAAGTCAAATCCAGACCAACCGGATGGAGAAATATATATATATATATATATATATATATATATATATATATAATTTTTTTTTCTCAAATGTAAGATTTATTTGATTCGGCCTACATGGAACAATTGCTCTAGTCCATGAAGAAATGGGCTGTTGTCTTTGAGCTACTATTACACATATTAGATTTGGGCTTTCTTCTTAATTGTGAGCGCGCCGCTTTAAACTTTAAAACTTCAAGCTCCATTTCTTTTGTCTGCATATTTCTACTCAACAATTTTAGGCGACGGTGATAATGACAAGGTCAGCTTTAGGTACTATCCTTTTTCTCTTGCAATTTCTCTGTAGATTAAAGGAGTGAATTGGGTTTTTCTTGTTCTTTTTCATTTTAAAGGAGTTTGTCAAAACCCTCAATTTTTTCTCGATTTTTGTGTTGGGTTTTCATCTACATGTGTTTTGTTTTGAGGGTTTAGAAGTTAAAGATTCTAATGAGATTCCACTACTAAGTTTTTAAGATTAATGGCAATTGGAGTGAATTGTGTTTCTTGTTCTTGTTCATTTTGAAAGGGCTCTATCAAAATCATCAATTTTTTCTTGATTTTGTGTTGAATTTATTTTTTAGGGTTTAGCATTAAAGATTCAATGTTTTGTCCGTTGCAGTTGTTATAGGTGATAATGAGATTCCACAATAATGCCGTAAATTAAGTCTGTAATATTTTTTTTTTGGGATAAATGGCAATTGGAGTGAATTGGGTTTCTTGTTCTTTCCATTTGAAAGGGCTCTCTCAAAATCTTCAAATATTTCTTGATTCTTGTGTATGATTCCTGCTATATGTGTTTTGTTTTGTTTTGAGGGTTTAGTAGTTAAAGATTCTACCTTTTTTGTGCCATTGCAGTTACTTTAGGTGATAATGAGATCCCACAATGAAAGCCGCTTGCAAATTAACTCTGTATAATCTTTTCGTATAAATGGCAATCGGGTTGGTTTCGAATTTGAATGTTGCTTTTGGCTTTGGCCTCCCAAGAGCTGCAAGACTAAAGCAATACCAACCCTTGGTCGAAACCTTCTTCTTGCAAAAGTATCCCAACATTAGTAGTCTAACTACCCGATCAAAAACCATGGCGACTTCCGGTTCGGTTGTAGCCTCCGGAGATATTGTGGTGGACGCCTTGGTGCCGAGTTGTGGGAGTTTATGCGGCTTTGTGAAGTCCGGCGGTGTGTATTTTAATAATAGTAGTGATAAGATATGCCGGAGAGGTAAATTGAGCCTAAGAAGTCCGGCAGCTAGAAGCCACCGTTTCTTCGATTTTGAGCCGAGGAGTACCCGTTCTTTCTCATCTTCGTGTTACTCCGACCACGGTGCTCCTCAAGTTTCGGCTGATGGATCTTTGGGTGCTCAACAGATTCCAACTCTTGCACTTTCGGACCAGCAGTAAGTATTCTTACATCCTAGTTAGTTTTCGTTTATCGGAAGCTTGAGTTTTGATCGGATTGGGGGGTTTATAACTTTATATTGTTATACTCTTCTCTGTTTTCTTGTAAGGTTTAGATTCGTCTGGTATTAGCTTGTTTGGTTGTAATAATCTCAAGTATTTTCTCGTTTTGTGGTATAATTTCGGTAACTTTTAGTAGATAAAGCAAAACTAGTACTCCCTCCGTCCCATAGATCTTGTTTCATTTCTTTCCGGCGCAGTTATTAAGTAGAGTTGTTAGTTGTGTGTAAAGTTGTGGATCCCTCAAATTGTGGGTAAATCTTAGGCACAAGATCTAGACAGTTTTGGAAGCGGGACAAGATCAATGGGACGAAGGGAGTATAATTTTTGTAATTTTAAGTAAATAAATCAAGTTTGAGAGAGAGTAAGGGAAGAGTTTGATGATAATCTTTCTGATTTAAGTGAAGGCAATAAAGGCCAATTATTGCTATAGGGCTTTCTAGAATCTTCACAATTCATTACTCCCGCTGTTTCATTATTTCTGACTCATTTCTTTTCGGCACGGGAATTAAGAAAATAGATGATAAAGTATGAGAAAGAGAGTAGATAATAAAGTATGAGAGAAGATGAAAAAGTAGGATACAATGTATTATTTTTTTGCCAAATTGAGACCGAGTCAGAAATAATGGGACGTCCAAATCGGGAAAGCGATTCAGAAATAATGGGACGGAGGGAGTATCAACTTGTCATTATCAACTTTTGATTTCAAAGAAATTTCGTGTTTATATCTAATTTCCGTTATGTTCCATTTCGTTACAGAATTCCGAGCCCGAGCACTCTAAAGCTTCTCTCCGGAGCATGCTACCTTCCCCATCCGGAGAAAGAAGCAACGGGAGGAGAGGATGCTCATTTCATCTGTTCCGACGAGCAAGTAATCGGTGTGGCTGATGGTGTTGGCGGCTGGGCAGATGTAGGTGTTAATGCCGGACTATACGCCCGTGAGCTCATGACTAATTCAGTCGAGGCTATTAGAAAGGCTCCCGAAAATATCGATCCCTATTCCGTGCTGGAAAGTGCTCATGCTAGAACCACCGCCATGGGCTCGTCAACAGCTTGCATTATTGCCTTGAAAAACCAGGTTCACACTTCAAATATCAATATTCTTCAGATTTTTATATAGAAAAAACATTATTTACTTTCTTTTTCCATCCGTTACAAATTTATATGCCAACTTTCTTTTTCCATCTGTACCAAATTTATATGATTATTAGCAATTTTTTTTTTGTGTCTAACTAAATATTTCACTAACTTTCACTGGTCTAATTAATATGATAATGTAGAAAAAGACTATTTTATTCAATTTTTATAATAGCGAATGCAGTTTTGTCATTGACTTCTTAGTAATTTACTTTTATTTATTCAAATTCCAATACCAACATTTATCTAACTTTCATAGTATTAAATCTTTTCTTAATATGTGTGAAAAAGCAAACGGACATATAAAATATGGACAGAGGGAGTATTAAATCGACCCCAATAGTAATTGAACACTAGATCAACTCTAGATCAATCACTTATGCAGAAGTGGGAATACCAACTGCACTACATGTTGCTGGTAAATTTTTATATAGAATGACAATACATAATGTGACAAAAGTCGTCCTTATGTGAACAGGAGCTCCATGCCATAAATCTTGGAGATAGCGGCTTCATAGTTGTAAGAGATGGCGTTATGGTATTCGAGTCGCCCGTGCAGCAACACGGTTTTAACTTCACCTTCCAACTCGAACGAGGAACGCGGGGCGACCTACCAAGTTCTGGACAGGTGAGTTCAAATGGGTCTTTAACTATATGCATCAAGATTGCATCTTTATAACTAAATTGATATGAATGTTAGTATTTTCAAGATTAATTCAAATGGGCCTTTAACCACATGCATCAAGATTGCATCTTTATATGAATTATGAATTTTAGGCTTTCAAGATTATTTTTTGACCATATGCATCAAGATTATATATTCATTACTAAATCTATATGAATGAGAGGTTTTCAAGATTAGTTCAAGAGGGTCTTTAACAATATTTGTAACTTGATGAATATGAATGTTAGATTTTCAGATTTACTTTCTTCTACATGGTTTAAAAATACCATTGATTCCTACGAATAATTTCCGTTTCGGTTACATTCCCTAGACAGACAAATCAAAAGCTATGGATTAATCTTGGCCACTGATTCTTATGCATTAGTCAAAGATTCCTGACTCAAATGCTCGCGATTTGAATCCCGTTCTAGGATGGAATCTATTTTTCTTACATTGTTTTAAAAAAAAATCACTATAATCTTTCAAATGTTTATCAATTACTACTGGACTTGATTTTTATATCTCTTGTAAACACTATATACTTATATTACATGAATCTGGTAGAACTTTTTACCCGTCATTGCCTTTTTTGTGATTGGAAAGTAGGTGGGTGATATAGTGGGTCAAAATTTAATTCTTAATTGTTTTTGGCTTGCTTAGTGGCTCATTGATACTTACGTATCAAAAGCTACGAATCGAGTTTGACTACTGATTCTTACACATCAGTCAAAGATTCCCGACTCAAATGCTCGCGATTTGAATCCCGTTCTAGGATGGAATCTATTTTTCTTACATTGTTTTAAAAAAACAATATTTATAATCTTTCTAAATCTTTATCGATTACTACTGGACTTGATTTTTATCTCTCTTATAAACTCTATATGTATTACTTGAATCTGGTAGAACTTTTTACCCGTCATCGCCTTTTTTTGCGATTGGAAAGTAGGTGGGTAGTATAGTCGGTCAAACTCTAATTCTTAATTACTTTTGGCTTGATTAGTTGCTCATTCATACTTACGTATCGATCCGCATCGATCTAAAACATTGGGTCTTCATTAATATGCATCAAGATTACTTCTCTTTTGTGACCAAATGAATATCAAATTCCAGATCTTCAAGATTCCGGTTGTGCCCGGAGATGTAGTTGTTGCCGGAAGTGATGGATTGTATGATAACTTGTATGCTAAAGAGGTGGCAGCCATTGTCGGCGATGCTGCTGGAGAAGGACTCGGCCCGGACGATACGGCGCGCAAGATCGCGGTCGTCGCACGCGAAAGGGCGCTGGACAGGAAACACCAGACTCCGTTTGCTGTTGCAGCTCAGCAAGCTGGATACACTTACTATGGTGGTAAACTTGATGATCTTACTGTGGTTGTCTCTTTTGTTTCTTCATGAATGAATTGTATTGTATTTGAGATAGATACCCTTTTGTGGTTAGAACAGAGAGATGAGTTCTTTTTACAGATGCAGAACTCTATTGAGCTACTTAGGGTTGTAAACGAATCGAATCAAGTCGAGTATCGTTGTATTTGATTTGTATTTACTTTGTTTTCGAATATTCGTTTATTATTCAAATATTAAATACATTTTGTGTTCGATTCGTTAATGTTAATCGAATATTGGAATCGAATAATATTAGCATTTTATAGTATTTGAATATCGAATAGGGATATTTAATTTATTTTTGTTAGTTAATAATAAATATTCAATTTAATTTGTCACTCGACTAAGAAAAAATAATATTTTAAATAAAATTAATAAAATAGTATTTTAAAATCATAAAAGCAATCATTATTAATACCAAATACATAAATAAGAAAAAAAATCAATTATAATCATTATATAGTATTTATGGATTAAAATGGGTCTCGTTATTATATTTTATTTATTGTATTTTATGTATTCAGTGTGTTAAAAAACTTAATCTTTTCTGATACTGGACAGGACTAGTGCATATGAGAAAGATTTATACGTAAATAAGAAAAAAATCAATTATGATCATTATATAGTATTTATGGACTAAATTGGGTCTCATTATTATATTTTACGTATTAAGTGTGTCAAAAAATTTAATCGTATATTCACGAATATCGAACGAGTATCTAAATACTAATCAAATTTAATTGAATATGTATATTTAAATTTGAATATCAAATTTTCAAATATGTATATTTTGCATACGAATATCGAATCTTTTTCTCCAAGAACGGGCTCGATGTTGTATCCAACCTCGCCTGGCACCATTTCCGGACCTAGCAGCAGACGGGTGGGCCGTGCCTGACTCAAACCAGACTCGACCAAAAATATTTAATTCATTTTACAATCCTAAGGCTAATTTATGAATTGAAGAGAGATGAGAAAGAAAAACATTAATGGGGAAAACTTTTTATTTAAAACTACAAACATAAATTAGGACTAAATTCATTCTTGCTCTTCTTGTTCTTACTCATCTCTCCATCTAAGAAAAAAAAAAGCCATTTTATTTTGAATTACAAGCGTAAACTGAGATTGGCCTACTTAACCCATTCTTGATCTTCTTGTTCTTACTCTTCTCTCTATCTTCCTTCTTCTTCCTCTTCCCTTCTTCTGTATTCTTCTTCTTCTTCTTGCTCGCGCCTTTCTCTCTCCTCCTCTTGTCTTTGAGCCTCCTCTTCTTCACTCATCCTAGCCTTTTCATGCTCTCTGTGCCTCTCTCTCTCCCTCTCCCTCTCCCTAATTTCTTCTTCTTCTTCTTCTTGCTCGCGCCTTTCTCTCTCTTCCTCTTGTCTTTGAGCCTCCTCTTCTTCACTCATCCTAGTTTTTTCATGCTCTCTGCGTCTCTCTCTCTCCCTCTCCCTCTCCCTCACTTCTTCCTCTTCTTCTCTTCTGGCCTCTTCCTCCTCTTCTTCTTCGCGCCTTTGTCTCTCTTCTTCTTGCCTCCTGGCTTCCTCCTCTTCTCGCTCTCTTGCTTCTTCCTCTTCTTCTTCGTGCCGTTTTCTCTCTTCTTCTTCGCGCTTTCTTCTCTCTTCTTCCTGCCTCTCCGCCTCCTCTTCTTCCTCTTCGCGCCTTTGTCTCTCTTCTTCCTGCCTCTTAGCCTCCTCTTCTTCTTTCTCCCTTGCTTCTTCCTCCTCTTCTTCGCGCCTTTTTCGCTCTTCTTCTTGCCTTTTAGCCTCCTCTTCCTCCTCCTCCCTTGCTTCTTCCTCTTCTTCTTCGCTCCTTTTCTTCTCTTCTTCCTCCCTCCTCCTTGACTCCTCTTCTTCTTCCTCTTGTCTTTCTCTTTCTTCCTCCTCCCTCTCCGCCTCCTCTTCTTCCCTCCTCTTCCTCTCCTCCTCCCTCCTCCGCGCTTCCTCCTCTTCCTTCTCCCTCGCCTCCTCCTCTTCCTCTTCGCGCCTCTCCCTCTCCTCCTCCTCCCTCCTCTTCGCCTCCTCTTCCCTCCTCCTCTCTTCCTCCTCTTCCTCCTTCCTCTTCCTCTCCTCCTCCCTCTCCTTCTCCACGATCTCCAACTCCTCCTCCGCACACGACAAACACTCCAATATAACCGACTCCCCTTGGCTCCCCAAAACCTTCTCCACCGTCGTATTTCTCACATTAAGCGCCGTCGCCAAAACCTTCCTATCCAACGCCCTAAGCACCGACGCCTGACCAGCAAGAAACTGCGGATGATTCTTCCTCTCCGAATCACTAAACCCCACGAACACGAAACTCCCGTTGTTGAACCCCATCTGCGCCATCGGATGAAACCTCGGCACAACAAACACATCCCCTTCTTCGACCTCGAACCTCTTGCTTTCGCACCCCGTCTCATTCCCACTCGGGCACACCACGCGGATCATCCCCCGGCCTTGTAGGACCACGGATATCTCCGTGGCGTCGGGGTTCCAATGCGGGCCCATCATCGACCCGGCGGTTAGATTCACCATGAATAGGCCGATGCTTGAATCCTTCAATGCGGAGAGCTTCTTGCTTGTGACGGTGGTGCTCCACCCGTTGCAGTTTTCGAAATCTTTGTCCTCTGCGAAGAGATTGAACAACTTGGGACTTGTCTTCCCCTTTTTCTTGTTCTTGTTCTTGTTCGATTCGAAGATGTTGTAGCTTCTCCCTCCCATGAGGCTACCTAGGATTTTTGTCTCGATTTCCCGTAATGTTCTCTTGCTCTTTGTAACTTCGTGTATGATTGCAGGCGGCTTCGGTCCGTTTAACAACTCATCTACTTCTTCCTCGGATACCTTAAAAATCAAGAATCAAAGGTTCATTGGAACTACTCAACCTTAAAAAATCAAGAAACAAAGGTTTATGAAAATTAGTCAACCTTAAAATCAAGAATCATATTTTTAACAAACTAGTAAACCTTAAAATCAAGAACCACCCCACCATAAAATCAAGAATGAATTTCATGAAAACTAGTCAAACTACATCTTCACAGACCAAGAACTACGAGATCACCCCCTTCATTCTGGGGTGACGGAGGGATCGTACCATTCGAAAATCAAGAATCTACCTTAAAAGCTGCTTGCAGAACCTTCTTGTCAAACCCAAGAACCATATCACGAACACTAGAGTAAGGCCCAGTTAATGGCTCCTACAAATTGCAAAAATCATACCAAAAAAATAATTATAATACATCATCATAAACCCTAAATCATAATGTGAAATTATGCCATAAAACCCTACTTGCAGATCCGTGTTAGAATTAGCAAAGATGGCAATAATCCTAAGTCTCTGTCTCCCCATCGCTGTCTCCAAATTGCTGTGTAAGAAAAACACAGCTCCCTCTTTTAGTCTATAAACATCTCCACGCCTCAAATCTGCAGTCCTCAGCTCATTCTCTTCACTCCAGCTCAACTTCCCACTCCCTAACAAATCACAAGCCATAATTACATTATCAAAATCTCAACTTTTTTTTTGTGGGCAGAGGCGGATTTAAAAGGGGGCAGGTGGGTGCGACCGCCAAAGTTTCGTATAATACTAAGAGTTGCGATCAATTTTTAGTTAACTTTGTCTTTGTTTCACTTAAATTCTTGCATTCTCTCCCCCGAAATTTTCGAATTTTTTTAACTTGTCACTCTACCTCAAAGCAAAATAAAGAATTAGTGTAAATGTAACCACTAATTTTGAAAAATATTAAAGAATGTAGATTTAGTACCGCTAATTTTAGAGGAGATTTAGAACTTGAAGTCTTAAACATATATTTTTATAGAGTTACATGTGTAATTCAAGATATGAAACTTTATGTTATTGATAAATTACATTTTTTTTGTGTGTTTTAATACTTGATTGTCGTAAAATTAACAACATTTAAAGCATGAAAGAAATTTATCTTTTAAATACTTGATTTTTTCCTAAATAAGTCTCAAATAGTAAGTATAATTATATCAAAATAGAAATAAACGCACTAAAAAAAATTTCAGGAGCGGAAAAGGACACTCATATTTGTAAATTTCGTCTCCCAAACAGTAAATCATGAATCCGCCCAAGTTTTTGGGAATGTAATATAAATAAGTTTTTTTGGTTTATAAATTTATTTTTTCTACTATTTGTCTCATAAAAAATGTCATGTTTTCCTTTTCGAGTCGTCCCACAAAAAATATATTGTTTCTTAAAAAGGTAAAAAGGCAAGCAATATATGGATCAAAATTAACAAGCCAAAATATCAAATAATATATACCATATAATCTCATTTTTTTAATTTTCGTGCCCATAAAAAGAAGACACTTTCAATGGGGATGAAAGAAGTAGTATAAATAATTAAGCAAGAGGAGTACCGGTTTGAACATAGAAAACCATGTCGGAATGAAGAATGAGTGGAAGGAGGAGGGAGTTTGGATCCATGGTGAAGAAGTGGAGAAGATGAGAGGTGGCGTTGCCCACACGAGCGGCTAAGATTTCGCCATTCTCAGTAGAAACCAGAGTCTTTCTGTTCTCCTTTTTAACCAGAAAGCCTTCTCCCACATCGGCATTGCAAGTGAGAGGAAGCACACACAGCAGAAAGAAGATGAGAATGGGTCTCATTCTTGCGTAAATTACAACTCTCTTCATGTGAAATATTTTATGTTTAGGAGAGAGAGTGAGATGGAGATGGAGATGGTTTTGAAGGACGATAGGGTTCGGTACGTGGCTTGCTGCATGTTCCACGCGGCGGGATTGCATGGCAACTTCTTATAGTGTCAGTGTACTTGCACATCTTAACCACCTTGTTTGAATTTGAATTCTAAAATCTCGCTTTAAATTTTAAAATAAAAATAAAAATTACATGGAGAATTAATGAAATTTTTTCTTTTGATAAAAATTAGGTAGTACGAAAATAATTAAAGATTGATATTTTTTTTAGGGTTATTAGTGAAATAGGGCATGAAATATAACCGATGTATATATTTAATACGAACTTTTAACTGTGTCGAATTAATGTATAAACTTTTATTTTTTCGCAATTTAAGATATGGTCGGATTCCCAATTTTTTCTGGCCGCCGGAGTGCTGAGTTGGACGTCTACGTGTACTATATGAAACTATGTCGTTTTGTACCTCAAAAAAAATTGGCAGATTAAAGCATAAACTTTGTAAAAGTTTCAATTTAAGGCATATCTCATTTAAATAATCACAATTTAAAGCATAAAGTTTGCTTGTTTCGCTAGATTATTCCATAATAAACCTTCAATTATTTGAATTGAATTCCAAAAAAATCCCAAAAAACCATTATGAGACTAATAAAGATATGACCAAAATAGTGCAAAAAGAACACAAGCATGCACTACCAGAGATTAAACATTAACCGACAGAGTGCAAAACATAGCAAAGTTAACAAACTATGACCTAAATAGAAAAACAACTTGGCTACCAAATCCTTGACAACCTTCTACCTAATAGAAATTATCTAAAAAGACACTTATTCAGTCCAATCAAATAAAGAGAAACATAAAATCCAAATAAAATAATTAGAAAAATTCATTTAACTCACAAACATCTATTGAACAAGTAATTCCATAAATATAAATTTGGAATTTATTTAAAATTTAATTTGAGTTATTCTTTGGAATTTATGTCCTTCTTTAATCTATTCTTTTTTGGATTTTATGTTCCTCTTTAATTGATTTCTTCTTCAATAACTCCATATCTTATCTTCTTTGCTTGTTTTCTACTAAAAAAGATTTATGGAATTACTTGTTGAGTAAATGTTTGTGAGTTAAATAAATTTCTCTAATTATTTTATTTGGATTTTATGTTCCTCTTTATTTAATTGGACTGGATAAATGTCTTTTTAGATAATTTATATTAGGTAGAAGGTTGTGAAGGATTTGGTAGCTCAGTTGTTTTGCTATTTTGGTCAAAGTTTATGCTTTAAATTGTGATTATTTAAATGAGATATGCCTTAAATTGAAACTTTTACAAAGTGTAAGCTTTAATCTGTCAATCTTTTTGAGGTACAAAACGACGTAGTTTCATACACTACAAAAATTATCAAATTTACCGACGGATTTACCGACGGAGCAGAAACACGGGTCGGCTTACCGACGGAATACCGACGGAATATGACTGTTAAACTTACCGACGGAATACCGACGGCAAAAAGCCGTCGCTATTTTTACCGACGGAATATTCCGTCGCCAAATTTCAATTGTGCCAATTTTTTTTTTATTACCGACGGAATATTCCGTCGGTAAAATATATATTTTGATTTATTTAAATCGAAACTATAATTTATTTTTTGAGAAAATCATTAATTAAATTTACCGACGGAATATTCCGTCGGTAAACATTTTTAAATTTAAAAAATGATTTTTAAATAAATCAAAATATATATTTTACCGACGGAAGATTCCGTCGGTAAAATATATATTTTGATTTATTTAAATCGAAACTATAATTTATTTTTTGAGAAAATCATTTTTTAAATTTAAAAATGTTTACCGACGGAATATTCCGTCAGTAAATTTATTTTGATTTATTTTAAATGAATTTTTAATTTAAATTGATTAAAAATCTTTTATAATTTACCGACGGATTTATCCGTCGGTAAATCCGTCGGTAAACCCTAGATTAATTTACGGGCGGAGGAGCAGAACAGAACAGAATTGCAGTCTTCTTCCCTCGCTCGTCGCCGCCGCCAGTGGAGCCGCCGTCCGTCGCCGCCGCGCTGGAGTCGCTCGTCCGCCGTCCGTCGCTCGTCGCCGCCGCCGCGCCGCTCGCCGGTCGCCGCTCGCCGCGCAGCTCGCCGAAACCCCTCTCTCTCCGAGGTTACCCTACTACTTTTGTGATGCTTAATTCTTTGTTCAAAAATGCTTAATACATTGCACAATAATGAAATTTGTTTAATAATGTGGTTTGTTGTCATTTGAGTAAAGCTTTGAGATTAGAGATAAGCTTTAGACAATTAAAGATAGCAATTGGATGTATTTTCTTGTTTTAATTCATAATTATGATAAATGTGATTCTAATTTCTTGCATATTGTAAGTAACTTTCATAATTGCGTGTTACATTATTCTATCATAATGTGATTGCTTCAAACTGGAGGAATATTATCCGTTGATTTCTATCTAATGATTACAGGACTTATGATATGCATATTGCATTGGAATCTTTGCTACTTCGTTTGATACTTGTGTCAGGAATCATGGTCATACGAACCATATATCTTAATATGAATTTGGTTATGACTATACTTCGTTTGATATAGTATAATATGCATTTGGGTTTTTCCTTTTTAGCTATTACTAGGATTTGAGTATTTTGTTTAAATTAGCTTAGCATGTTAAGTTCTTACTTAAGAACTAATATTTTGGATATGATGAGAACCTAAGAACTAATACCCTTCATCTTACTTATTTAATTTTGGATCCCTTTTGCATAAAGATATAAGAATTGAAATTTAATGTCCTATTTCTTCTTCTTACATAAAAAATCAACCTGTTAGTTCCTACACTTGACAATCCATAAAAAAATTTCAACTAAACAATCTTATTTAAATAGCACTGATTAGTTGATTGATTATAAGAGTCAAATGACAACAAATTTCAGACAATTTTTTCTCACTAAAGACATACCAAGGTCGAACTTCTCTTGATAATCAACTTGTTTCTCCATTCGTACAATCAGGATTTGAGCTAATGAGTCGTTCGTGGATGTATACACGGTGGACAATAGACGGTTCATTGAATCCTCAATTTGTGAATGGCATTGAGGCTTTCATTGATTGGGCAAGTAGTCAGACAAATTATATGGACGGGGAAAAAATTAGATGTCCGTGTAAAAATTGTAAGAATAAGGTGTTTTTGACTACACAAGTTGTAAGAGAGCACGTTTATATGAAGGGATTCGTTAAAAATTATAAAGTTTGGTCATCTCATGGGGAGAAACACGTAACCCTAAATGAACAAGCTACGAGAAATGTACAAAATGACACGTCGACCTCCTATCAAAGGATGGTAATGGATCATGCTGGGCCAAATTATAATGATGCGGATATTGAGGAGTCACCAAATAATGAAGCAAACAAGATCTATGAAATGTTGCAGGCAGTCGACACGGAGTTGTGGCCTGGTTGTGAGACCTACTCACAATTGTCTGCAGCAGTTCAGATGATGAACTTGAAGGCTGAGAATCATATGTCGCAAAGGGGCTATGACAAGATGAGTCAAATGATTAAGGATATGCTTCCCCAAGGAAATTTGATTCCTAATAACTTCAGCGAGTCTAAGAGATTGCTTAGTGGCATGGGGTTGCCGGTAGAGAAGATTCACTGTTGTCCAAATTCGTGCATGATCTATTGGCGTGAAGATAATGAACTGGAGAGTTGTAAGTTTTGCGGTACCTCGCGATATTTAGACTACAGTCCGAAATCTAGTAGGAAAGGGAAGAAAAAATTAGTGGCCGCTAAGAAAATGTACTACTTTCCCGTATCCCCTAGACTCCGGCGGATGTATGCATCTAATGCAACCGCTTCTCATATGCGTTGGCATGCTTCATCGATGGACGATGGAGTGACGCGTCATCCCGCAGACTCTCCAAGCATGGAAGCACTTGGATTCGACGTTTCCCGATTTTGCCTCGGAGATTCGCAATGTTAGATTAGGTCTTTCTACCGACGGTTTTCAAACATTTACTCAATTTGGAAAACAATACTCTTTGTGGCCGCTATTCTAACTCCTTACAACCGCCGCCCGGCATGTGCATGAAAGATCAATTCATGTTTCTCACGGTGTTGGTGCACGGACCTCGAAATCCAAAAGATAACTTGGATGTCTTTCTACGTACCGTTGATAGCCGAATTATTGAACCCGTGGGAACATGGCGTGTCTCGCGTATGATGTTTCCAAGAAGCAAAATTTCAATATGCGAGCTGCTTTGCTATGGACCATATCTGACTTTCCGGCATACTCAATGTTGTCTGGATGGAGTACAACTGGGAAATTCGCATGCCCACAGTGCATGGAACAATCAGATGCATTTTATCTTGAGAAGAGTGGTAAGATGTCGTGGTTTGACAATCATAGAAAGTTTCTACCACTAAGTCATCTTTTCAGACGAAATAAGAAGGCTTTCCTGAAAAATAAAGTTGTAGCACGTTCACCCCCTGACATTAGAACAGGAGAAGATATACTTAGTCAAATTGAAGCTTATGGTTTTGTGAAAGTCACCGAAGACTACGATGGTATTAACAAATATGTCTCTAAAGAAAATGTTACGGGATGGAAGAAAAGAAGCATATTCTGGGATCTTCCTTATTGGAAATTCTTGTTGCTTCGACACAATCTCGATGTCATGCACATTGAGAAGAACGTGTTTGATAATGTGTTCAATACTGTCCTAAATGTGACAGGAAAGACCAAAGACACGCCGAAGTCTAGGGTAGAGTTGAATACATATTGTGCTAGACCTGAACTGAAGAAGCTTAACGAGAGTGACAGACATTATCCGAAAGCATGTTACATCCTGGGTCGTACAGAGAAGCATGCATTATTAACGTGGGTGAAGCAGCTCAGACTACCAGATGGTTATGTGTCCAACATGAGCAGATGTGTAGACATGAGTAAGTTAAGAATGTTTGGGATGAAAAGTCATGATTGTCACGTTTTCATGCAACGGCTTCTACCAGTTGCATTTCGTGAACTTCTTCCACAACCTTGTTTGGACAAAGAATTACGAGTTGAGCTTATACTTCGTGAGACTTAACATCTCGTGCTATAAGAATTGAAGATATGAGGAGACTAAACGAGAGTATTCCAATTACTCTTTGCAACTTGGAGCGCATATTTCCACCAAGTTTCTTTGATTCCATGGAGCATCTCCCGGTGCATTTAGCTGATGAAGCTCGTTTAGCCTGGCCCCTGTTCAATATCGATGGATGTATCCATTTGAGAGGTATAATATCATTCATATTATCGTTTTCCTATTCAATATCCTTTCTTCCTAATTATTAATGCATTGAACCACCCTTTATCAGATATTTAGGGAAATTGAAAAAATATGTTGGCAATAAAGCTCGTGTGGAAGGATCCATATGCAATTCTTATTTAGCTGAAGAAGCCTCAAATTTCTGCTTATTTAGCTCGTGTGGAAGGATCCATATGCAATTCTTATTTAGCTGAGGAAGAAATTCGACGTGCATGTCCAAATATATCAGATGAAGATTACCAAACATCGGTGGAGCAGGAATTCGGAGCTTGGTTCAAATCATATGTACGATGAGCTTATCAATTCTAAATAAATTCGAAAATATTTTCTTTTCTTAATTAGCTTCTTATGATTTTAGGTTTCTTCCCCTTATTGCAATGAGATGAATCCGTATATACGGGATTTAGCAAAAGGTCCATTAGTAGCGGTTTATACGTACGCTGGTTACGTTGTGAACGGATATAAGTTTCATACTTTATCACATGGGGTAGGAAAGTCCACTATGAATAGCGGAGTGTGTATACAAGGGCAGAATTATGGTTCTGATGCACTTGATTATTATGGGCAGTTGGTGGAGATATGTGAAGTTGAGTACCCAGGTTTACCAATAAAACGAACTATGTTGTTCAAGTGCTTATGGTTTGACCCGACCCCTAGAGGGACTTATATACATCCACAATACAAGTTGGTTTCTATCGATCAAACGAAAACGCCGCAGAATTATGAACCATTTGTCCTTGCATCACAAGCGCATCAAGTGTATTATCGCTCATATCCTAGTATGAACAAATCTAGGAAGGCATGGTTGGAAGTATGTAAAGTTAAACCGAGATTTAAGATAGATTTGCCAACTAAATCTTCATTAGACGAAGCATTTCAAGAAGATGACATACTAAACCCACCAAGTATGTAACCACGCGACAGTAGAACCCGATATAACATTATCTCATCCACGTCAAACAATAGAACTCGATGAGGAAGATTTTGACGAAGGAGATGATGATGAAGAAGAACATGTTCGACATCGAAGATGAGGAATTTAGTGATGACTAGTACACCTTACAGGTTTTAAAAGAATTTTATTTTATTTTTTTGGCCAAAAACGATTAATGATTATTCTTTGTTTTCAGGTACATGACGCCTCCCAGAGGTCGTGGCAGGACTGTATCAGCTCCTGCTGGGCGTGGAGCACCCCCATCGACATCTGGCTATGGGGGCGGCTCCCCCGAGTCGGGTGGACCCCATCAGGGTTCTACCGACTCTTACTCGGTGGATAGCCGCCGATGTTTCGAGATTTCACCTGAGGGGTATGTAATAATTGCTTTTATTAATTTTAAATATATCAAATTTCACTTGGATTAACCAATTTTCAATAATAGGCGATTGCTTGAGCCATCTGGATTGACCTCGACAATCGTTGATTGTTTTAAAAAGATCAATAACCCGACTGGGTTCACTTGGAAGCTGACTCCTCCTGAAATTAAGGTGCAGTATTTTGAAGAATTTAAGGTTAGTTTTTCTTTCAAGTTTACAATCTTATAATTTAGCATTTATTTATATATATCTAACATGTATAAACATGTAAATTGCGAAGCACTTTCGGCGGCTCTCGCCGACCGGGACCAGCAAGTCCACCACATGTGGCGTAAGAGGGCATCCAAGAGGTTCAACGACCGGCACTACGAAATGAAGATGGGCCGCCCTCAAAAACCGGACTACATCAACACGAGAGAGGTGGGCGGCCCTCAACGAGTCTTGGATGCGGCCGAGGTGCTCCGAAGTCGAGATCGCTTTCCGAGTGCCGCAGTCGAGCCCGAGCCGGGCGCCGGGATGAGCAAGCACAAAGGAGGGTCCCTCGGCCACCATGCAAGACTCGCGCCTACGGTAAGTCTCATTTTATATGTTTTTTAGCTTCTTATGTCTTTGTTTTTGACATAATTTTGGTTATGCATGTTATCAATAGGCTTCTCAGAGGGGATGCTCCTTAGAGTCCACCGCCTTTGACACTTTCCAGAGTCTCCATTACAAAGGTGGAGACTTCTCCAACATGAAGGCGGCGAGACTTCATGTAAGCACACAATTACAATATAGAATATTATTCTACAATTCTGAGTTTGACTAATTTCTTTTTTTATATTGTAATAGGCGGAGGTGGAGCGGATTGCTGCTGAAGAAGGCCCCCACGCGGATAAAAACGCGATTTATCTGCGTTTGGAAGGGGTTCGGGACAAGAAGCAGCGGCTCTACGGTTTCGGCGAGGAAGGGAGCGGCTACATCAACGCCGCCAGCCGCTCTTCTACTTCCTCACTTGGGCCATCCCAGAGCAATGCCGAGATCATGCGCCGACTGGAGGAGGAGTCGGCAGCTAGGAGGAGCCTCGAGGCGCAGGTCGCATATATGAATGCGCAGATGACCCAGCTTATGGAGATGATGGGCTCCTCTAGCCGACGACAGCCTCCGGACGACAGCGCTGATCAGTCCCCTCCTCCCACCTCTTTATGATTTATTTATTTATGGTTTATGTATATATACTGAATATTTGGATTTTAGGATTTATATATTTATATTTCGGTTTGCTTTTTGAGTTGATTTGAATCGTTATATGTGATGCGTTGGTTGGTTAAATATATGTGATGTGTTGGTTGGTTAAAAATTGCAGGTTGTCGATAACTGGGTACAAAAAAACGAAAAAATTTATATCTAAAAAAAAAAATCTACCGACGTTTTACTGACGGATATTTCCCTCGGTAAATAAACCAAAAAAAATATTACAAAATTGTTTTAAATTTACCGACGGATATTTCCGTCGGTAAAAAAACTTAAAATTTATTTAAAAAATTATATTAACATTACCGACGGAATATTCCGTCGGTAAATAAAAACAAAAAAATTATTTAAAAATTATTTTAAATTTACCGACGGAAAATTCCGTCGGTAAAGAAAAAAATTATTTAAAAATTATTTTAAATTTCCTCCTCCTCTGCGACAGAATATCCGGCGACAATCTCCCGACGGTTTATTTCCGTCGGCAATCCGTCGGTAAATATTACCGACGGAATATTCCGTCGGTAATATTTACCGAAAAAGCCTGACCCGACGCATTTATTCCGTCGGTATTCCGTCGGTAATTTTTTTACCGACGGAATTTCGCGGTTTACCGACGGAATTTTCCGTCGGTGTACGGTGAATTTCTTGTAGTGATATAATACACGTAGACGTCCAACTCAGCACTTCGGCGGCCGGAAAAAATTAGGAATCCGACTATGTCTTAAATTGCAAAAAAAATGAAAGTTTATGCATTAATTCGGCACAGTTAAAAGTTCGTGTTAAATATGCAAATGAACTATATTTCATGCCTTATTTCACTAATAACCCTTTTTTTTTAATGTTAGCTCCATCTGAATTTGAAATAATAAGTGAAATAATTAAATTAAGATGTGGGTTCCAATTCAATTTTAAATAATAAGTGACAAATTAAGTCTAGTGTTAATGCAACAATTTTGTACTCTCTCCGTCCCATTATTTATGTCTCATTGGGACTGGATACGGTAATTAAGATAGTGGAGGTAAAGGAGTAAAGTTATGGTGTAAAAGTATAAAAGGGTGGAATCCACTTGCTTAGATTGATTGTGGTTCACTCATTTATTTCCTTATTTGATATGAGACATAAATAGTGGGACAATCAAAAAAGGCAAATGAGACATTAATAATGGGACGGAGGGAATATATTTTTGAGATACGCATTTCACTTTGAGAATTTTCTTCTGCTGGCAGGATTATTTCTTGTCGTTTTTTACCGAACTAATAAACGCATTTTACCTCTTGCATTTTTAATTCATATTTTTTTATATTTGGACACTTGTTGCAAGATAGAGTTCCGTTTTGATAGATGTTATAATTAATGGTAGAATTTTTCTAATTATTTTGTATTAGTATGGTGACCACATACATTAGATATACTTGAAGCACAAATTACTATGGAAGCCTAATGAATTCTTTTCAATTTCCATATAGCAAACTTTGTGGTTGATATAGAACTCGTTTGTTCATATCGATAAAGAAACACATTTTCCAACTTTTATAAATCAGATTATTTAGAGGAAACTCTTAATGCTAATATAATATAGTTTAGTTGGCTACAACTTGATGTTTAATTAGAAAATCTGAGATTTTCCATAAAGCTAATCTTGTAATACATGTGTTGGTCCCGAGTGTACGGTCAGGTGTAGAGGGGGGGGGTGAATACACCTGATTCGATTTCTCAACTTCGAACTTGAACAGTCCTATTCAGGATGGTGTCCGATCAAATAGTTCGGCAGACTGCACAACCGTTTCGAATCAAGTTAAAGGCTAAGAGTATCGACTCGACCGAGATCTCGCTAACCGACTAGGTCATAATTCGGTATCTACGTAAGAGTTCGGTGCGCGGAATAGTGTAGGCCCAAATCGGCTTTTTGTGAGAAAACGTTTTAAGTCTCGGGCCGTAGATAAAAGGTTCGAAGATGCTTGAGACAGCTTGATTGATTTTAAATATGATGTTCGCATATGAATAGTAAAATCAATGCAACGCTTAAGAAAGCAAGAAGAGACACATGATTTTTAAAGTGGTTCGGATATCGCTCAAATCCTACGTCCACCGTCCCCGAATGATCGGGAGGCTATTTATTATCCCGAGTTAGTCTCGGTCCGCTTGCACACCGGGCAAAGCCGCGTCTTGGTTTTTATATCGATCCAAGTCTCGCTTACAACACTATCAAACTTAAAGTGTTTGACAAACTTCTCCAACAGTAAAGGAGTCCTTATACAATAAGGATTGGGTTCAAATGTGAACTCCTTCGTCTAAGCTATGAATATAACAAGTGAGCTTAGGGTTAGAGGGATAAGGAACGAGAATGTAGCTATCTAGAGCGACGAACAATGAGGGTTTTGCTATAGGTTCGTGTCGGGCCGCTTGGATACTAGAAGCTTATGTCGGTTCAGCTTGGTTCCTTTTGAGCTGGATGTAGTCTTTCGCCGGAGATAACTCGGTTGTTTCTTGCGGAAGACTTAGTCGTTAATATCGCTCGTTTGAATGCTCTCTCGTGTTCTAGGTGCGCGCATTCTCTGGTACTTCAAATCTTGAATGATCCCTCTATTTATAGAGCAGAGATTGAAATAGATCCGTTGGAGACGATCTTCTTCTTCTCTCTCTCTTTTTGGTAGCAAACGGCTCTTTTGGTGTAGGTAACAGTGTACTTTCCCACCTTTTTAGGTAAAAGGTTGACTGCAGCTTTAGCAGGTGGGAAGACACGTGTATGCTTGTCATTCGTCGAGGTGGATGAAGTGGTTGAGACAAAGACAAACTTCGAGACAGATCGAAGCCGACTTCTCTCTTCCTCGTACATGACAATGCCGATTGTCTTTCAAAAGATTCCGACGATCCCCGAAGACTATTTGCCGTTGCTCGAGTCGACCTTGTATTCGGTAGATAGACCGCCGAGATAAGTCTATCGATGATCGGCTCCGAGTCCAAGTGAACTACTCCCGCCGAGTTCGGTTCGATCGACTCTCTCGTATATCGCTCCCGCCGAGTCCAAGATCACCGAGTCTTCTACACCGGTGCCGAGGCCGATGAGCTACCGAGCGCCTTGACCGAGAGCAGAGTGTCTACCGAGTCCGAAACCTCGGAGACAAATACGAATACAAAGGAATGGTTCACCAATCGGATAGGGTTTTGGGATCTTCAAATCTTCTCAACAGTTCGGTAGCACGAGGCTACCGAGCGTGATTCAGTATAGAAGATAGGGTCATTTCCCACAAGTATGATCATGCTGAGGATTGAATCATCACCCAACAATTTCCCCCTATTTGATGATGCCAAAACCTATCATCTATGTCCTATCAACTATGCTAAACACTAATTTACTCAGAAACAGAGCTCCTTACAAATATTACAAGTAGGATCAGTGGAGTTGTCTTGTAAGTGCTAGACTACTGAGGGAGACAGGGCAGAACAATTTCCCCCTTTACAATAATTTCCCCCATGCAACAATTTCCCCCTAAGAGAAATAATAACTCTCCGAAAGTCTAGTCTATCAGAGATCTAACCGAGCAAAAACTGACAAGTAAATAAACAAAGTGTGTGAGTCAGTAATCACTTCAGTGATTCTGAGTGTTAAAGCATAAAGCAAACACGCTATTTAGACAACAAGTAGTTGTCAGAGCCAAAAGAAGATTTGTATATATATAATAAACAGTTCAGTACATTACAAATCTTGCTAAGCTAAAGGAGAACTTAAGAAGGAGATCCCTTAAACCGCCGAATCCTATTCATGAAACCTTGGGATTGATCTTCGAGCAGTGGAACTCCATACATTCACGAACGTGTTCTTCCTCGCCCCGTGTAATCGGCGAAGTCTCGCCGGATCATCTTGTTCTAGTCCTCTGTTCAACGCAAAGATTCTTCACTTCTTGTTCAATCATTCCGAGATGTATCGAGTCGTCTTGTCTTCCCGGGTGGAGGAATGATCCTTGCTTCGTGAACGCCGACTACTACCCCTTCGCCATCTTGCTCGCGCATATATGGGTAAAGATCAGGTTCAGTAATGGTCATCCACTCGACATAGGCATCAGCCTTAGACATTTCAGGCCAGAATCGCCAAAAATAATTTCTCTTGATAAACTCTATCTTGGCCGATTCCCATCTCTGATTGAACTGAATAGGCATCCATTCGTCTGATCTCGGCCATCTATGTGTTTTCAGATCGTTTGGCTTCCTGAACCTTCTGTATCGATAAGGAATGTCAGCTTTCGAAGGAACTCTCAGCCTGGCCTCTTGTTCAGTACGCTTCCTGAGTGCCTCAAGGTCTGCCAAATGTATCCTCCGTCCGCGGCCTCTATCTCGTCTAGCTTCCTCTCCTCTCGTAGAGATATCTATCCATCTCGAGCAAAGATTTCTTCAATTTCGCATCTTGCTCTTGAGGCTTCGAGGAGCTTGTTCCGATTCAAATAGGGGTACTAGATCTAGATTTGGATGTACCCCGCCTTTCGGTACTCTTCGACCGCCGCTCCTTTTCTTTTTCTCTCGTCCTCTTCATCTCGTTATGATGAGCTTTCCCGGAGGCGATCTAGCGCTTCTCTTTCCTCCTCCTCGGATGGGGCTTTAGTCTTTCCTTTGGCGTGCTTAGACTTTGGCTTGTTAGCCGCTTCGGCCTCGCAATTTCTCCGCGTCTCTCATCCGCAGCCTATTTGGGCTTCCTCCTCGGCCAGATATGTACCTTAATCGCTTTGTCTTGGAGGGGTTGGAATTTTAAGCTTCGTTTGCCCTCGACTTCTTGAACCGGTGGTGGAATAGGAGCCTCTTCTTCTTCTCGAGTCCTCCACCGCTTCGTTCGGCCGTACTCAGCAACCTCATTAATAATGTCTTTGGGAGTCTGGGTTGCCTGAGTAGTCTGCTGGGGTCCTGAGCCACTTGGGCCGGTTTCAGCTGTGCTCGCAGCTGAAACACCCTGGGCCTCACCCTTCTGAGACCGAGTTTGAGTCGGCCTTCTCGGCACTCTTCTTTCCTTCCCTTTTTCCTTCACTTTCCCCCTTTTTGGCATCATCAATGAGCACCGGGGTAGGGACTAGGACTGACTTCTTCAGACTTTTGTAGGAGGTTGACACCTCATCAAGACGATCGTGGAGCTTAGTCAGAGCCTCATGCAACTCGTTCCTCTCCATGGTAAGGTTTTCCTTGTACTGCTTATGAGAGAGGTCACCGCTTCCTTGAAGTCTTTCGCCTTCTCGGTGATCTTGTCTTCCAAGGCCGGTTGGATATTCTCAAGTCTTTGTTCAGTGGCCTCGGATTGTTCGGATGATAGCGTCGGTATGAGCCGGTTTAGAAGCCAAAAATTCATCAAGTAGCTTGGCTTGGCTCTCCCGAAAGATCTTGAGCTGAGCTTCGAATTTGACTTGTCCGCCGAGCCAACGCTTACGAAATAAGCGCGGAAACATCAAGGGCGGCCGATGAAGAGACGTAAGACTTCAGCCCCCGAAGTTCTTTAGTCGTGGCTTGAGCGATGCTGCTTCCATGTCCTATGGATAGCCTTCGCAAGATCTCGATTTTTGATCCCTCGGGCGAGTTAAGGCTTTTGCCACCGATCGAGATCTCTTTGCGGTCCGGGCCGGGTGTCGCTTCGAAAGTCGATCGCAAAGAAGAGCCGAGCGGGCTCGCCGAGGACGAAGCACCGGCCTTGGACTTCTCGGGACCAAGGATGCCGAGAGGTGGAGCGGTTTCGATATGGGTATCCTTGTCCCGTGGATGTCCCTCATCGGGCTTTCCTGTGGCTCGAATCACTGGGCGGGTCGTCATGGTCGACCCATCTCGAGGGTGCTCGGGCCGGAGGCGTGCCGTCGATCATGAATCATGGCCGGCATTGCAGCCCCTCGATTGTCCATTGAGCCGAGGTCTTCGTGCTCGAATAGCCTATCTCCTCTCTCGGTCTCAATTCCTCTTCATGCGCTGGCGACGAGGAGTAGTGGAGGACAAGGCGCCGTAGACGAGGCCACTCCCGATGTCGCAAGCAACATGCGGAGCCTTGCCGTCTTGGCGATGAGCAACAAGTCTCGAGTAGTCGGCAAGCTCCGGAACTAGTTGCGGGAATTTCTCGGGATGCTCTGGATATAATCACCGAAGCTTCCATCCCGATTGATTCACCTTCGGATGCGCCTCGGGACTCCAAGTCTATGTGTGAAGTCTCGCTCTTCGATTGGAGGGGATCGAGCCGAGTGGAGGGACAGAAAGGGGGGCCGTCTAGGCGCCGAATATCTCGCGCTCCGAGCTTCGAAGCATCCCTTTGGTCCCTTTCGGTGGAAACGATCTTCTCCATCGACCGAGTCTTCTCGTAAGACTCGGACTCATCAACCACTGCATGGGCCGAGTAGTCTTCTCGGGAGCCCGTTCGGCGAGGCACTTCGGAACCTCCTCGCATGGCCGGCACCTCAACGGCTTTCTTCAGTTTCTTTGTCGGTGCCTTAGGAGTTTTAGCGGGAGGAGTTCTTTTCTTTGTAGGCGTAGCCTGCTGAGACTTTGATTTCGGAGAGACTGCTGAGGGTCCTGACCCTATCTGCTGAAGCGCTGCTGTCTTGTTGTGAAATCTGACCTTCTTCACATTGAAGTACTCCTTGTCACTGTAGGTGATAGGCTCAGATCCACATAAATCTTCGATCATAATGGACAGTTTGAGTCCATACAGCAATTTGCCCTTTGCGCTCAGCATGTTCGATGCTTTGTCGAACTTAGCAGCCTGAGCCATGAATTCTCGGAGAAAGAACTCCGTCCAATTTATCTAGGCTCGGTCGTATATAGCCATCATCAACTGAATCTTAGGCCTCGACACCTGGTCAAACGACCCTGCTTGGCTTGTCAGTAGCTGCGTCACTATATAGGCAAGTGCCCTGAACTGAGGCAACATGCTGTTCTTCGGAAAAGCAGCTCTGAATGTAGTGGGCTTTCCACAGAAGACGGTAAGATATTCATCAACTTGGTCGTCTCTGTACCCTCGATCATCGGTCCCTTCGGAGGGCAGATCAAAACTCCGCTTCAAGGCATCCTTGATGGACATCTGCTTCAGCTCCATAGTGGCGTTTTGGATAGAATGGGCAACAAACCTTGCCACTATGTCTCCAGACACTGCGTCTGAATTCAAATACAGCTCTGCAACCTGTCTCGGGAGGAAGAACGAAGGCCTCCTAGACAGAAATTTCTCCAGCCCTGACTTGCGCAGAGCTGAGAAGATCTCATCCATGTACTCCAGATCCCATGAATAGAAATCCATGGTGGGTTCAAACCACACGCGATCCTTCTCCAGAATGTTCTGCATATCCGCTGGAGATATCATAGAGATATTGGTTTCCGCCATTGTACCTGTTACATGAAGTTGTTATCAGTATCGATTTTTTTTTAAATAAACCTTTTTATATATGATACTAATCAATAATGATCAACACATAAGTAACTACATGTAGGCATACCGAGAATTTGATCGAGGTGGAAGTAAGCAAATGAGGTTTTTTTTTTGCACAAAGGTATTCTCGGATTTTTCGGAGGTAAGATATGATCGAAATGTTAAGTGCGAATATGGCGGTTCTTAAGATTTGATCGAAATATGTATAGATCTAGAAGATGAACAGTTATCGATCTAAGGCTGAGTTTAAACCTACTTTATGAGATGAACGGTTAAGATTTAATATTATAAAAGGTAATGATCACAAAAGCCGTCTAAGTCAATGCAAGTTGTAAACATGCCTAAAGAGTAACTATGATAAGACATGCATTTAATGCGCACAGAGTTCAGCAAAGTTGTGCATAGAATGTCGTGTATTAAATGTAATCTGTTATCAATAAATGACAAACTAAGAGATATTTAAATCATGCTGAATCTCCATAATAAATGCTTATCATTGTTGCATTAGATACTAGAGTGGAGATACGCAAACCTGTCAGCTGAACATAGTAGTCAGCTGATACCTCGTGTAGATGGTTTTCTGAATCTCTATGTACTGAACTTACTCAGTACTAAGAGTGATCATTCCCCCTCATTGGAATGTTCCTCTCCTGAAACCTTATTACTGACTAGGGTCAGTAGGGTCCAGCAGACCTAGCTCTACCGAAAGTTCTCTCGAATACGGATTCGCCTAGAGGCTTGGTCAAGATATCGCCCTTTGTTTGTCAGGATGGATCTTTTCCATTTCGATATCCTTCTTTTCGACATGGTCACGAATGAAGTGATGTCTCGATGTCCACGTGCTTGCATCTTGTATGAAGAACGAGGATTCTCGAGTGATTGCAATGGCACCGGTATCTGTCGCGAGAAAATCGGCACTTCATTCCGAATGACGTCATAGTCTCTCACCGCTTGTCTCGCCCAAAGGATTTGGGCGCAACAACTTCCAGGCAGCCATGTATTCGCCTTCGGTAGTCGACGTGGCCACCGAGTGCTTGTTTCTTTGAAAACCATGAGATCGCTTGCCGCCAAGGAACTAACACGTTCCTGAAGTTGATTTTCGGTCTATTCTACATCCTGCATAGTCAGCATCAGAATAACCAGTTAGTTCAATATTATCATCAGCTGGATACCATAAACCCATGCCAGGTGTTCCTCGTAGATAGCGGAGAATCTTCTTTGCTGAGTCCATATGACTCTGCTTGGGATTCGCCTGAAATCGAGCACGCACACCTACAAAGCATAAGTTATGTCGGGACGAGTAGCTGTTAGATATAATAAAGAACCAATTATAGCACGGTATTCGGTTTGGTCTATCGATACTCCCTCTTTATCAAGATCTATCTTCATATTCGTGTTCATCGGGATCTTGATTGATTTGCCTTGGATGTGCGGCCGAATCTTTTGATGAGGTCTCGAGTGTATTTGCCTTGGTTGATGAACGTTCCTTTTTCGATTGCTTGACTTGAAAACCAAGGAAGTAGTTCATTTCACCCATCATCGACATCTCGAACTTATCCTTCATCATCTTTTCAAATTGCTGACACATGATGACATTCTTTGATCCGAATATAATGTCATCCACGTAGATTTGCACAAGTAATAAGTCTTCTTCCAGTCGAATGCCGAATAGAGTGCGGCTCATCGTGCCTTTCGAAAACCTTTCGAAGAAGAAACTCGGACAGGGTATCGTACCAAGCCCCGGGTGCTTGTTTTAACCCGTATAGAGCCTTTCGAGTCTATATACTTGATGTCCCCGCCGAAAGCCGGGCGGTTGTTCCACATAGACTTCTTCTTTCAAAGACGTCGTTCGAGAACGCAGACTTCACATCTATTTGATAAACTCGAATCGTTGATGTGTTGCGTATGCCGAAATAGTCGATTGCCTCCAATCTTGCAACCGGAGCGAACGTCTCATCGAAATCTATCCCTTCGGCTGACAAGTAGCCTTTAGCCACGAGTCTTGCTTTGTTCCTTACTATAACGTTGTTTTCATCTCGCTTGTTTTTGAAGACCCATTTGGTTCCAATGACATGTTGATGCCGGGGTCTGTCTACAAGCTCCCATACTTCGTTTCTCGTGAACTGATTCAGCTCTTCCTGCATAGCAATAATCCGAGTCAAGATCTTTAAGTGCATCCTCAATATTCTGAGGCTCTTCAGTAGACAAGAAGCAGGAAAATAATGCGCTTTCTCCTTGACAGAATCTGGATCTTGTCTTGACATGTGCTAAAGGATCTCCAATTATAAGATCAGCAGTGTGAGCATTTAGCCACGATCTACGATGTTTTAACTCTTCATCTGAAATTTGTTCAACACAGATAGTAGGTGAGTTAGGCATTTCAGTTGTACTATTCTGAGATTGAAGTAATTCAAGAACAAGAGTATGATCTACCGAGTCACAGGTTCGGGGGCATTCGGCTCGAGAACATTACTAGACGTTCCCCCCCGAGTTGTTATTCTCGGTAGTGGTCTCGATTACCTCTACGGTTTCCTCATCGACTGAGTTACCCGGGATTGATTACGTTCGGGAGAATCAATCGCTCGCCTACTTGCTCACCTGGTTGAGATTCGAGTAGATTTGTCTTCGGTTTCTTCGTCCGGATCATCATCCCAACATAGCCGGATCTTTTCGGATTTGTCTTTTAAGCTTAGATCCCGTAGGCCGCTTACCGATGTCCTCGTATTTGAATTTGAGTTATTGCTCCCGTCTTCGTAGCAAACTCGTTAAAAACAACATGAGGGCTTTCTTCCACGCAAAGAGTCCGATAGTTGAATATTCTGAAAGCTTTGCTGACCCGAGAGTATCCTAAGAATACTCCCTGATCTGACTTGCTATCAAAAGTCTTCAGCTGATCTTTCCCATTATTGTGGATAAAGCATGAACAACCAAAAATATGGAAATAAGATAGAGAAGGCTTCCTGCCGTTCCATAGTTCATATGGTGTCCGCTTATGCTGCTTTGTCAATAGAGATCTATTTTGAGTATAACATGCAGTATCAGTAGCTTCTGCCCAGAATTTGGTTGGGAGTCCTGAGTCTGCGAGTAGAGTCCTTGCTGCCTCTTTTAGAGTTCTCGTTCTTTCGTTCAGCAACTCCATTCTTGCTGAGGTGTGCGTGCGCTGAAGTCTCATGCTCTATTCCTTCGTTTTTGCGTAACTCCTTTACCATGGAATTAAGGAACTCGGTTCCTCCGTCCGAACGTATTTTTTCGATCTTGGTGTTCTTCTCGACACCGAGCTTTTTCGAAGCGTTGGTAACTCTGTTTTGACGTCGACTTGTTGGCAATGAATATGACCCATGTGTAGCGTGAGTAGTCATCTATGACCACTAATGCATATTTTTCGCCTCGATCGTCACTGGGGAGACTGGACCGAACAAATCCATATGTAGCAGCTGAAGAATTCCATCCGTGGAAGGCGATGGAACTGGAGGATTTTGATTCCTTGTTTGCTTTCCCTTCAGACATGCTTCACACTGAGTGTCTTTGCTGAATACTTCATTCGGCAGTCCCCTTGCTAGAGTGTTTCTTGCAAGCTTGTTGAGCGTCTTAAAGTTGAGATGGTTGAGTCTTCTGTGCCATAGCCACCCCGTGCGGTTGTCATTCTTTGCCAATAAGCAAGCTTCGTGTTCGATGAGTTCCGGCCACCACATATATGTTCTTTCGCGCGAACCCGATAACACTGTTTTCCCTGTGGATTTATCAATAACATCACAGAAACCAGCGTAAAAAATCACTCTATTTGAGTTATCACAAAATTGACTAACAGAGAGAAGATTATGCTGAAGTCCTTCAACATATGATACTCTTGGAACTTTGGCAGTTCCAATGATGAGTGTTCCATATCCTCTGGTATAGCCTTTTGCATTGTCTCCAAACTCAATTCTGAGTCCTTCTTCAGTGATATAATTCTTCAGTAGACTCCTTTGGTATGTCATGTGTCTTGAGCATCCGCTGTCCACATACCATGGGTCTTTACGCACCTGCAAGACAGAATTATATTCAGGTACCCTTCATTTTTGATTTTGGGTCCTTAGATGTTAGTTTTCATAACCCAAATCTGTCTAACAACCCTGGTGGTTTCAGATATTTTCTTTCCATTAGAGTCAACATATCTGACCACTGGAGTGGTCAAAGGTGACTTCTGAGGCTTTTGAGGTTCAGGAGTCCTGATCTTCTGAGTTGGTGGATTGCTGACCTTAACCTTCTGTGTGGCTTTCTTTTTCTTCTGACCTTTGGAGCCTCTTCTGACTATAGGTTCATAATAGTATGACCCATACTGAGCTGGATGTGTCAGCTTTGGAGGTCCATACTGATCTGCCAATTTTAATTTGCTGGTTCCCCCTTGACTGAACTGGGGTTTCTTGGCACTGATCTTCTTGTCAGAATGCTGATGTGTGGGATGAGGTGCTTTCATCTTTTGTTTGTTCTTTGCTAGAGGGTTCATTATATTTGCGTTCATAGTCTCCCCTTGAACAAACCTATCAGCAAGCCGTACTTCTGAGTGTACTGGGGCAGATGAGGAAGCTCCCCTGGCCGAATCCAAGTCCTTCCTTGCGCTGCTTTGGCTTATTGCTTGCTAGCATAGCCTCTAATTTCTTCTCAGCACCCATGTACCTCTCGGCCATCGAGGCTCCTCCGGCACATCATCACTCCTCTTCGGTGTGTCGTGCTCGGCCTCGAAGTCCCGACATTTCTTGCTTCAGCAGACTCGCCAAGATCTTTCGAGTCAAGTCATTGGTCAAAACCGAAATCCGATCTTCTTGATGCCGAGACTTGGCCATCGGAGAGTTTATCTCCTCCCCCGAGTCTCAACACAAGTCCTTCGGCCTCGCAGCAACCCGACTCTCCCGAAAAAGTCTCTCGATTCTCTACTTTCGGGGTATCCAACTCCCGAAGAGTCTTCTTTGAGCCGCAGACTCATCCGAATTTGTTCGTCGAGCAGTTCTTCGTATGCGGTCGCGACGTCCAAATTCTCATCCGCACTTCGAAATAGTGTCGTGTGTGCAGTGTGAAGAGGAGTTAAGTGGTTCATGAGAATTTACCTCATCCTCTTCGCCCGCCATCATGCACTTTTCAGCTGATTCTTCGACTTCAAGCTCTAAGGCCATGAAAGCCGCTTCATCGTCGGATGAATCCATAAAGGAGTCGACCTCTTCGAGTCGTTTGAGATTTCGCCGCCTATGTAGGATTGTCTTTTTCGGGCGAATTTCTCTCTCCTTGCCTTACGTGCTTGCGCGTTCAAAGACACTCGAGCTCGGGACAATCATACCGATAATGTCCCGGCTTCTTGCGGTTGTAACAAGCGATGACTCTTTCTTCTTTGCTTTCGCTATTCTTTGATGGTTCTCGAGTCATCTTTCTTTCTCGCATTCGGAAGATTGTGAGTCGGGAGTGTGTTTCGACATATAATTTGACTTACCTTTCGTTTCCCGATAGCTTTAGTCACTTTTCTCGCGTCGCTCCTTCTCCTTTCGATACTTTACAATGAGCGGCGCATACTACCGAGCGAGACTTCCTTCTTGTATATCATTGAGTGAAGGTTCGGTCTTACTTGTCGTTTTGCTCGTTGCTTGGAGATGCTTTGGCTCGACCGATGCTTTGAAAGCATGGTCGATTTTGTGTCGCCTTCGGCTCTCGCTTTCTTTGAGGTCTATCGAACTCAAACTCCTCCCCTGTAATTACGAAAAGATATGGTCGGGAGACACAAGCATCTAAGTCGAATGTCGCAATAGAGTGGCAAAAGGTGTCCAGTGTCCATCCGGCGGTGCCCTCGGAATTTTCGGATTCATCTCTCGGTTCTTGAATGTCTTTCCCGACCCATTGATAGAGTTCATCGATTGGTAACTCGACGTTTAGATCTTCGATTTTATCCCCGGGCATGAGAGACAAGCTTTCCGGCTTTTGGAGTTCCAGGCGCTAATTTGTTGGCTTTAATCTTCCGAGTCCCTCGACTCGCAGCGCAAGAGCATCCCGAGTTCTTTAGCGGTCTTGCATTCCCGAACCCCGCCAAGATAAGAATCACTAAGGGTGGTCGGTATGGCGTTTTCGGCAACACGGTCTAAGTTGTGAAGCTTCTTCTCCTCGGGAGTGAAGAGACTTCGTCTTTGGGAATCTTCTTCCTGGCCACCATTCCTCCTCCTTGAGCTTGGTCTCGAAGTTACGACACTATCGATCATGGGAACGATAGGTCCATCTTCAAGCACTTGACCATAATCGTCATGGAGGGATGTCGGATGTGCTTCCATTCTCGACTCGCCATACTCCGTAGTTCTCCACCGAGAACATAGGTACCATCCTTATACCTGACATATCAGCCATGAAGAATAATGATATGAATGTAGAGTGATATGTAATGAAAACGTTTTCCCTCGGATCCGTTCGAATAGACCAGTCTCTAAGATAACAAGAGTCAAAGAACTCCTGCTCTGATACCAATTGTTGGTCCCGAGTGTACGGTCAGGTGTAGAGGGGGGGGTGAATACACCGATTCGATTTCTCAACTTCGAACTTGAACAATCCTATTCGGGATGGTGTCCGATCAAACAGTTCAGGCAGACTGCATAACCGTTTCGAATCAAGTTAAAGGCTAAGAGTACTGACTCAGCTGAGATCTGCTAACTGACTAGGTCATAATTCAGTATCTACAGTAAGAGTTCAGTGCGCGGAATAGTGTAGGCCCAAATCAGTTTTTGTGAGAAAACGTTTTAAGTCTCAGTTCAGTAGATAAAAGGTTCAGTATGCTGAGACAGTTGATTGATTTTAAATATGATGTTCAGTATGAATAGTAAAATCAATGCAACAGTTAAGAAAGCAGTAAGAGACACAGGATTTTTAAAGTGGTTCGGATATCGCTCAAATCCTACGTCCACCGTCCCGAATGATCGGGAGGCTATTTATTATCCCGAGTTAGTCTCGGTCGCCGCTTGCACACTCGGGCAAAGCCGCGTCTTGGTTTTTATATCGATCCAAGTCTCGCTTACAACACTATCAAACTTAAAGTGTTTGACAAACTTCTCCAACAGTGAAGGAGTCCTTATACAATAAGGATTGAGTTCAAATGTGAACTCCTTCGTCTAAGCTATGAATATAACAAGTGAGCTTAGGGTTAGAGGGATAAGGAACGAGAATGTAGCTATCTAGAGCGACGAACAGCTGAGGGTTTTGCTATAGGTTCGTGTCAGTCGCTTGGATACTAGAAGCTTATGTCGGTTCGACTTGGTTCCTTTTGAGATTGGATGTAGTCTTTCGCCGGAGATAACTCGGTTGTTTCTTGCGGAAGACTTAGTCGTTAATATCGCTCATTTGAATGCTCTCTCGTGTTCTAGGTGCGCGCATTCTCTGGTACTTCAAATCTTGAATGATCCCTCTATTTATAGAGCAGAGATTGAAATAGATCCGTTGGAGACGATCTTCTTCTCTCTCTCTCTTTTTGGTAGCAAACGGCTCTTTTGGTGTAGGTAACAGTGTACTTTCCCACCTTTTTAGGTAAAAGGTTGATCTGCAGCTTTAGCGGTGGGAAGACACGTGTATGCTTGTCATTCGTCGAGGTGGATGAAGTGGTTGAGACAAAGACAAACTTCGAGACGCATCGAAGCCGACTTCTCTCTTCCTCGTACATGACAATGCCGATTGTCTTTCAAAAGATTCTCGACATCCCCGAAGACTATTTGCCGTTCTTGAGTCGACCTTGTATTCGGTAGATAGGCTCGCCGAGATAAGTCTATCGATGATCGGCTACGAGTCCAGTGAACTACTCCCGCCGAGTTCGGGTTCGATCGACTCTCTCGATATCTTGCTCCCGCCGAGTCCAAGATCACTGAGTCTTCTACACTGGTGCTGAGGCTGATGAGCTACTGAGCGCCTTGACCAGAGCAGAGTGTCTACTGAGTCTGAAACCTCAGAGACAAATACGAATACAAAGGAATGGTTCACCAATCAGATAGGGTTTTGGGATCTTCAAATCTTCTCAACAGTTCAGAGCACGAGGCTACTGAGCGTGATTCAGTATAGAAGATAGGGTCATTTCCCACAAGTATGATCATGCTGAGGATTGAATCATCACCCAACAACATGTTTTTTCCATGTTTGTCTTTGTTAATACTTGTTTTATGAATTTATGAGGTCAAGACATTTTAAACATTGTTGCTTTGTTGTATTGTTTGGTGAGAATTAAAATGGCCAAAGGCATATATATATATATATATATATATATATATATATATATATATATATCTACCTTTCTATTTTCTTTTTTAACTGGAGGAGAGATATTTTCAAGTTTCCAGGTTTCTGGAAGGCTGACTTGATTCCATAATATAGTTTTTGGAACAACAATATTACTTTTAGTAATATCTATTAAGAAAAGAGTAGTTTCTCCTTTCTTAGAACAAAGTTGTTGAGTTTTAACATTGAATCTAGAGATGGTTGTATTCATGACCTTATAGTAAATTCTATAAACGAGCACAATATTCTCAGATCCTTCTTTCATTTTATACCCGGATGTCTTAATATTAAGATTTAGGGCATCCAAAATATTTGGATCTGAAAGAGATAAAGGATAATTTGGGAAGCAACTGAAATATATTGGTCCATCACTAAGTGTGGACTCAATTATTCCAAGAAGAGAATCTTCCAAGTTTAAAAGCCTTTGATCTCTGACCATAATTAAGGCACTAACATTTAACCCATCTCGGGTTAATGGCTTAATTTTGTCCAAAAATACCCAGAAACAAAAGCAAAATATTGCTACAGCAAGTACAAACCCTGCTGAAGATTTATCTAAATTTGATCCTAATACGGAATTCAAGGATGATGATGAAGCCTATGATCTACAATATTATAAAGATGCTATTTTCCTCCAAAAGGGAAATAGAGATGAGATAAAATATCCATATCTTATTTCTGGGGTTATTAATTGTTTTCCTGTTGAAACAGATCTAAAAGGTCTATCCCCATTACAAATTGCACAGGGTCATCTTAATAAAGATCTCCCAAATCATTTTGGGAAGAAAACCCGAGAATATTTTGAAGCAATTCTCGTTGAGACAGCCTCTGTTGAAATTCAACATGCTACAAAAAATCAGAAGGAAATTGCCTTTTCTAAATTTCTAATTAAAAGAATTCTCTTACCCTCTAATTGGGGAGTTCCCTTACATCAAGGAAGACAACTTGAAACCTATCAAGGTTTACCCAATTATTACAATTATCATGACTATATCAAAGCATGGAAAAATACCCTTATTTATGAGAATTCTTCTCGTAAGCATTCATGGTGGATAAAATTCACCCTTGACGATGTAAATCAATTTATTCCAAATTGGTTTTTATCATTCTTTTTCTCCTGGGGGCATCTCCTATCATTTTCCCCCGAGTTATTAATATATATATATATATATATATATATATATATATATAATGAGTGTTCCTCCCATAATTGATGGTCTAAAAGAAACAAGACAAGTTGGACGGAACAGAGAGAGTAGCATCTTAAACAACTTTTTTTTTCTTGATAGACTAAATAAATAGTCTCGATAATAATAAGCCTCTACCAGACCATAAGTAGGGTTAGCTAACTTGAAACTACCTTCTTCAATTTCAAGTGCGGTAAGATTTAATACATAAATGATAGATGTGTTGAGTAAAAAAAATTATGCTAATTTCATCGTATTTAACAATTTTTTTCACTACATCATATGTTCTTTATAAATAATTTTTGAAAGTTGAAGTTTTTAATCCCAAAAACTACGACTATTTGGCGAATTTGGTCTATTATTTATTATTTTTAGTTATTTGGTTCCCAAAATATAGAATTTTGGTCAATTTGATAATTCCGTTAAATTTTCGGTTAGTCAACGTGTATTTATTTTTTTTAAATGAAAATGGCATTTCAGTATAATTTTATTGAAAACCAAGACATCAAAATACTGAAAGTTTGAGGATCAATTTGACCAATTTTTATTTTTTTTAAAAACTCTAATTTACTAAAATCAAATGATATTTTAGTCACTTTAAATTTCTAAGGACCAAATCTTCCAATTTAAATAGGTAAAAGACAAATTCCGCCAATTAAAATATATTTGAGGATCGTATATTTATAATCGCTAAATTTTATAGCTTCATCTCACAATTTTCGAACATTACAATGAAAACGAGGGATTAAAATAGAAAATATGTTCTTATTCTCCATTTTAATCTCTTATTGTCATAGTAATATGTTTTAAAAAATTATGACATGAAATTACAAAATTTGATGATTATGATTCCAAATATATTTTAATTGGTGAAATTGATCATCTCCCTATTAAAATTATGGTCAGACTAAAATATCATTTGATTTCTCGCAAGTTCAATTTTTTTAAGAAAAAATATTGTCAAATTAATCCTTAACTTTCAGTATTTGAATGGTTTGATACTATATAGAAAGTGCTGCCGAAGACTGAAGTAGTAGATTTCAAGGCCAAATAAGTTCAAAACAAAAATGCGTTGCCCCTACTGCTCCGCCGGGAACGGCCGCTGCGCCACCAGCAGCACAGGGCGGAGCATAACCGAGTGCGTCTCCTGCGGCCGAGTGGTGGAGGAGCGGCAGACGCAGCCGCAGCACCTCTTCCATCTCCGCGCGCAGGATAATCCTCTCTGCCTAGTAACCTCCGACCTCCCAAAACCCCAACCTCTAAACGACGACGCAGACCCCTTCGAGCCGACCGGCTTCATCACCGCCTTCTCCACGTGGTCGCTCGAGCCGTACCCGGTCTTCGCCCACTCTTCCCTCTCCTTCGCCGGCCACTTAGCAGAGCTGGAGCGTGTCCTCGAAACGACGTCGCAGGGGAGCAGCTCCGGACCGTCGGTGGTGGTCGATAATCTTAGGGCTTACTTGCAGATAATCGACGTGGCGTCGATTCTCGGATTGGATTGCGATATTTCGGAGCACGCGTTTCAATTGTTCAGAGATTGCTCCTCCGCCACTTGCTTGAGGAACCGCAGCGTCGAGGCGCTCGCCACCGCCGCGCTTGTGCAGGCCATTCGAGAAGCTCAGGAGCCGAGAACTCTGCAGGTAATCAAAATTCAAAATCTTCTTGCTTCTAATCATACTCTACTCTGTAGAATTTGATATTCTGTAGAATTTGATTATTAGCTTGTTCATACCATAAACCCTAGGATTTGGGAAATTACAGCTGAGTGTCTTGCAATTGGGACTAGGTATTGAATTAGGCATATTTGAATGTAGACATTTCTTGTATGAACTTTGAGACCCTAAGTTCGATCTGAAGCTGCTTATATCGAAGAATCGGATGCACGAAACCAAAGATACACTTTGTATATCGAATTATTATCACCTTTGTATGTTAACTTCACTAAAATAGCAATCTTTATAGAACAACAGATTCTTGAAGTATAGGAACACCTTCAAAGAGTAGAACTAACCTGCAAATATAATCGAACTAAGAAAACGTAGTAGTATCTCGTCTTAGCCCCCCAAAAATCGGTAAATTTATGGCAAACAAGCTGGAGTATACCAAACCTTTAGAAAAGAGCACTAGTTTTATTTTCTGGCATTTCTGGATTGCTAAGTTGTCATCTTCAATTATTACCAGGAAATATCGATCGCTGCAAATTTACCGCAGAAGGAGATAGGGAAATACATCAAGATACTTGGAGAAGCTCTACAACTAAGTCAACCAATTAATAGCAATTCGATATCTGTGCATATGCCTCGATTTTGTACACTTCTCCAACTCAACAAATCTGCTCAGGTACTTGCTTTAATCTGCTTCTTGAAAGAGTCCTTATATTTAAAGTCAGTGAAGTTAGGTTGTGCTTTAATGCTCGTAAGATCGGAAAAAAATGTAGTCGAAATCATTTTTCTTGTCCTAATCAAAGTATGTCTTGTTTTATTAGAAAAAAAAAAATGGGATTTTGGTACTTTCTTGTATTGCCAATCTTTTCTACATATTCATAAGCTTTAAGATTAAGTATCTAGAAATACCAAGATTCTGCATGATAATTGTAGTATTAATGGTTTACATAAATAATGTTACATTCATGATTATGGAGAGATTTAAATCAAATTCTGTTTTGATAATGCCGATGTGGCACCGTGTATAGTCGACTATGATTGGCTCTTAAATATGGGATTTCGGTGCTTCCTTTTGTACGGTCAATCTTTTCTCCGTATTCATAAGCATTGAGATTAAGTCGCTGGAGACACCATCACTCTTCATGATAATTGTAATTATTGGTGGTTTACATTCATAATTATGTAGACTTGAATCAAATTCTGTTTGATATATATTGTCGATTATGATTGCCTCGTAAACATTGAAGGAACTAGCAACGCACATCGGCGAGGTTGTGATCAACAAATGCTTCTGCACACGCAGAAACCCGATAAGCATCTCTGCAGCCGCTATCTACTTAGCCTGTCAGCTGGAAGACAAGCGCAAGACACAAGCCGAGATCTGCAAGGTAACGGGCCTAACGGAAGTCACTCTGCGGAAAGTTTACAAAGAGCTCTTGGAAAATTGGGACGATCTTCTCCCATCAAATTACAATCCGGTTGTTCCACCGGAGAAAGCATTCCCAACGGCTACTATTACCTCCGGCCGCCCTCCACCATCCCGAGTTGATCTAGTTGAAGGAACTCCGTTGGAGAAACTCATCGAAACTAGGCAATTGAAACCAAGCGAAATCTTGGGTGCTTCCCTTCAGACGAAAGGCAAAGATTGCGGTGGTGAAGGCAAAGAGAGTTTCCACAAGGCGTACAACCAAGCGATGCTCGGGACGCCATTCTGGAAGCCTTCGGCTGGTCAGAGACCCGAGCCCAATCAAAATCCGACGCAAGACATGGACATTGATTTCCAATGCAAGATTGGGGAGGAGAAAAGAGCGGATACGGATGCAACGGTAGCTTCTAGCTCTCTACGGCATGTTCAGTTTCCTTCTCCCCCTGCTTTGGCTGCTGGTGTTGTGCCGTGGCCGTTCCGGCCTCCGATGACAGCGGCAGTTTCTCCACCAGTTCAGTTTATGCAGCTTCAGAAGGGAGGAGCAGATGTTTTGGATAGAGGGTACGTACAACCAGATCTAAATGAGAAACTCAATTAGCATGCTTTGTTCATGAATTTGTACTGATATGGGATTCGGATTTTAAGATTCTTTAGCTTGGAATTGTATTGTGAATTGCATGTTCTTGATTAGCAATACAGTTAAACCTCGATAAAGTAATATTCGATAAAGTAATAATCTCGTTAAGATAATAATTTCTTCCGGTTCCGATACGGGTCAATATATTAAAATAATGTTCGATAAAGTAATAACCTCGTTAAATGAATATTTTTTTTCATTTTCAAGGTTATTATTTTATTGAGATTTAATAATGATGTTGTCATTGGCTATGTAGAATTGGTCTATGTTGGAAATTCATTTATATAATCATTTAAGAGGTAAATAGTCAAATAGAGTGTCTTTAATTAAACTTTTGCTCTAACATTTGAATGAAGAGGTAGAGGTAGTTTGCATGTGCCTCGTGGCTTCTTCGGTAATTCTATATATGCATCATTTCTATTAAGCTAGATCAAAAGATCATCAACATTTTATAAAATTTGTTATAGATTAAATTAGATAAAATATTCCCTCCGTTCTGCCCTACTATCTTGTTTCTTTTCGGTACGGAAATTAAGATGAGTGAGTGGTTGTATGCAGATGAGTGAGTGATTGTGTGTAAAAAGGTAGATCCCATAAAGAAAAAATGGGTGTTTGTGAAGTAATTATTTTCTTTTTTAGGAAACAAGACAAGTCGGGTAAAACGGCCCAAAAAATAATACAAGACAAGTCGGCACGGGACGGAGTATCACTTAATTCTTATATGTTTTTGTCTAATTCAACAACTACTATTTTGGGAACAACATTTTCTTTTGACAGAATCTTACAATGGCGAAAATAATTTGCAATTATAGTTGCTTAATTCCAAGCCATATAGGCAATACAATGTACATACATTTAACTAATTTATATTAGATAATTCTTGTAATAAATTTTCAACTATTGATTAACAAATAGTTTATTCATTTATCAATAAATAAATACTTTTTGCTAAACAATTTTTTTTAGATCCCAGAGTTGTTACTTTAAAGAAAATTAATTGTAAATTTAAATCGAGCGAACCGTCTAAAAATAGACTTTAAAGAGGATTAATTGTGTATTTAAATAGAGCGAACCGACCATTATAAGGGTAGTTTCTTCTATAACACACCCTTTTTGCATTCATATAAACCGCAATAATTTAACTCTCAAAACTTTTTAATACATTAGGTTGGTCAAGGTTAATTTTAGTATGTTAGGTTGGTAAATAATCTGATTTTGATCCGTTTTATAAAATTAGACAGAGTGTCCAATTTTAGTCTTTTTTCATACGTGAATAGGCGCCGATAATTAAAACTAAATAAAAAAATCTTATTTGTAAAATAATTTTATTTTTTGATTTCACATGAGAATATTTTTTAAAATTTTTTGCACGTGATAATTTATTTATTTTTTTAATTTTTGGGTGTGACAACTTTATCCAATTTTACAAAACGGATCAAAGTCGAACTATTTACCAGCCTAATATTAATATGTCTATTCGAATTGAATATGAGCATGTTCTTTGTGGTTAGTCTTCTAATTCTTCCTTCCATACATTTATGATTCATTTTTTTTATGTCCAAAGAGGTATTTTATCGTTTATGTATAATTTTATTGTCATATGTCAAACTATAATTTTGGTTTAAAATAAAATTATCTTTCATTATTTTTTTTTTCTGTCACTCGAACCTCTTTTAGTTTTCACTTCGGAAATGTTTTATTTTATTACTCTTTCCATCTCGAATGAAACATCTTATTTCTTTTCAGCGCGGTAGTTTATGCGATGGATTTTTGTGGCTCTTCTGTTACTCTTTTACTATTAGGATAAAAGCGTTTTATCATGTAGGGGAAAGTTCATATTGTAATAACCCTCATTAAATTTTCTTAATTATCTAAGGTTAATTGCACGAAATGAATGAAGTACACAGTTAAAGATGTATGCATGCATACGTATGTGGGTTCAATATCTTGAGATTATTTTAATGAAGAGGCAAAAGTCAAATTGAAGACTTAAGTGAGAAAGATAAACAAATAATAACCTTCTAGAAGAGAAAGAGCTGAATATGTGTTATTTTGCCACATGGAGTCAGTAGGAAGGTATAGCTAGTACCATGCAAAGCTATACCTATAACTAGCCTAGTGACTCAGCAGCTTAAAGAGCTCTATAAATAGTAGATGACCCTGCTGAATTATTTACTAAGTTCCATACGAAAATTCAGCAGAGCAAAGTAGACTTTGAAAAAGAATTAAGAAGAGGATTCAGCTGAAAGACCGAAGAAGGACCGAAACAATTCAGCAAAGTAAAATAAGGTGGGTTTTTACTATCTTAAACTATTTTGAGTTACTAAGCTCTATGAAATGTTATGTTTATCCATGAAAATATATTTTTGTACGTTCTACTTGTTTAATGCTCTGAATTAATCGATCGAGATTCTTGACTGGCCTAAAACGCTAGCGAGAATTGTGTACACCATTGTTAGTAGTGCAATGGGTTGATCTCCATTGTGTGCTAACTAAGGGAGAGGACATATGGGCTTCGGCTTTAAGTCTAACGGTTGGGATCTCTGGGTGAAGACCCGAGATCAAATGATTATGTGACTCACTGGTTGTAACCCAAAGTCCGAAAGGAAGGAAGGGGTAAAGTGAGAGTAACTGAAGAGAACGTGACATACGCGCACAAGATGATAAATGTTGGTATGATTGGGAGTGATTTTTATTTTCAAAACCTTCCAAGTCATATGGTTTCTGATTGGATAAACTTGTTGTGAAATGCTTATAAATTGCCTTACCCACTGAGTACAATAGTGTTCAGCCCAAATATTTTCAAAATGATTTTCAGACTGAAGCTGGAAGCGTGGAAGTGGGGTGCCGAGTCGGTCTATTATGAAGTACTGAGTGGGTCTGCTATTTTGTTGTTCAAATATTACACACTACCTCTCTTGTTTCTACTGAGGTAGTTGGATCTTGATTATATAAATACAAGTTTTCCGAATTCCAAGTCTACTGAATATGGATTTCTGGCTGTTCTTTGTGGAGCTCAGTAGAGTAGTGCTACTGAGTTCAGTTAAGTTTTTCCCCTTTTCTTTCCCCGCTTCTTTCACCCCTCCCCAGTCGCGCCCCTGCCCATTTGCCTTCCCTCGGGAATTGGGGCGTGACACATATGCATCACTTTAGCATAACTAAATGTGTTAGATCTCATATTTAGAACATTCAGATACGGGTGGAAGATGTCCTTGCACTTTAAGGGGACTCTGGACTTCGGATTTTTGGATTTGCGCATATCGTATCAATTCTCATTCTATAATCATTAATCACTAATTCACTATCATATATTAATAATTTAATATGAGCAGTGACACTATCATTTCACTATATCCTTATCAGTATTCAGTACATCAATTATCAATTAGATATTAATGATTCACACACCACACATCTACGCCTACAAAAAATTGTGTGATAAATTTATTTATTTTTTAAGAAATGAGATATTTGCGTGGAACATCCCAAATGAATATCAAGATTAATCCGATTTAAGATATAAATTAAACATCTAGATCATTAAATCTCTTATATAGAAAATAAATTAATTCAATTAAAGATACTCGATTGAATATCTAGATCCTTCTACTTTTATAAAAAATACATGTATTTCATAATGTATGGTTCCAAATAATTTTGTTTTGATAATTAATAAAGCTAAATTTTGGTAAATTAAAATAATTAATTATAATTATCTTAGAAATTAGAAATTATTAAAATAAGAATATAAATTGTATTTTTTTTTTCCGTTACCTGAACCATATATAAATCTGTGTCCAAATAGAAAAAGAAAACCTTTTTCCAATTTCCACCAAATAAGTCGGTTCTGCCGCTCGACCTATCGACGACGACGCCTAGGGTTTTTCGAGGAACCCCAATTTTCATCTTCCGTGTCAATCATTCTGTCCAATTCCTGAAAAAAAGCTTAATTCAACCACCGGAGAAGGATGGGGGACTATGGCAATGCCATGATGCGCGACCAGAACGCCGCCGTACAGGCTCGCACCAAGGCACAGAACCGCGCAAATGTCATGCAACTCAAATTGGTAATCTCTCATCGCTGAATCGCTTTTCCTCTTCGTCAATCGCGATCTATTTTTTTTCTTTTTGTTTGATATGGTTTATCGCATGGTTTCCCCCCAAACGACTCCCCCCTTTCAGGAATTTCGTATTTCAATTTTATTTGATTAGTTTTTTTGGGGGTTTGTTGATGCATATTTAGCTGAACGAGCAAAAAGGGAAGTGCCTCTAGTTATTATTTCATTTATCTTCCATTTGCATCGTGGGTAATTGATGTTGTACTTTGTTCACTAGTTATTGTATTTGCAAGTCTGATTAATGGTTCCCTTATGATATGATGATCTGCAGATTGGTCAGAGTCATCCAACTGGTTTAACAGCTAATCTTCTGAAATTGTTTGAGCCCCGTCCACCTTTGGAATTCAAACCACCACCTGAGAAGAGGAAGTGCCCACAATATTCTGGTATTTTGCTTGCTTTTGACTGTGCTAACAGTCTTCAAATGTTGTCAGATTTTTTCTTATGCTAACTGCGAATTATTTGGTATCTTTTCGTTCCCAGGGATAGGTCAGTTTGTTAGTAAGTTTGCTGAGCCTGGTGATCCTGAATATGCTCCTCCCGTGCAGAAGGGTGAGACTCCGGTAAGTATTTATTCTGTCTCAATATCGTGTGGTGCTTGCTCTGTATCAGGAATTTTCCAACCTCTACAAAGCTTTACTTTGACTTAATGCTGTAAGAAATTCTTTCCCACATGGGGGAAGATGTATTGGCCTTTGTACTTGTCTATACTTTTTAAAATTGTTGCTTATTTGTTTTACTGATTTATCTACTCTATGTTGAGCATATAGTGTGGTGTATTCCTGATTGGATGATTCTGCTAGAAGCCTGGATACCTCGTTAATTTACTTTTTGTTTTCTTTTTTATATTGATCTATATTAGTTTTCTGGGTTCTGGTTCTGTGATGTTAATGTTAACACGTGATTGCATTGGCCACTACTTACTTAAATTTATCCAGTTGCTGGAGTTTGTTGTGTCAACCAACCATTGATTAGGAACTTACTAGCAGGTTTAGGTGGTAACTGCTCATACTACTAGACTAGGGTCTTTTTTTTTGAGTTTGTTGTATGAGAATCGTTTAGTTTTTCTAAACAACTGATCTCTGGTAAATTTCGTCGTGTTTTCATTCCCATTGGTCTTTTGAGAGATTATTGCATCTGAGTTGCAGTTCCATGTTTAAGAATTAAGAGTCATGCTGTTAATATGCCCCAATTTGTTTGGTCATTCTCCATGGAGCTTGTATATGGATATTCCATTGAAAATCTTCTGTTAATTTATGAAGGCAGAAAGAAGGGCTAGGATTCACCAATTACGGTTGGAGGAGGGAGCCAAGAAGGCAGCAGAGGAGTTTGAGAAATGTAATTACTTCTTTCTTTGTGTCTTATTGTTCATAATACAAATGCTCTACTGTGGTGATAAGCCGAAGGATGAATGGTTCACTAATGTTGTCTTATATTTATATCTACCTGCAGTGATTTAATATTACAACTTGTACAATGTTTCCTAACAAATTTGTGCATCTTATTTGACGTTTTGTTTTCTGCAGATGATCCGAACAATGACCCCAATGTCTCTGGAGATCCGTACAAGACATTGTTTGTGGCTAGGCTCGTGAGTGATAAGTCTTTTAGTTATTTTTCTATCCATTGTTTGGTCCTGAGCTTAGTTCCTTACATAATGTTTTTCTTTTCAGAATTACGAGACAACTGAAAGCAGAGTTAAAAGGGAGTTTGAGGCTTACGGTCCTATCAAGAGGGTAGGTATTTTGGAACACCCAAGTGTGAGGCTTGGGTTGTTGGTTTTAAAGTTTGGTAAGCTTTATATGTGTCTCAGCAGTGCGAATCTAACCTATTTTCCGTTGAAGAAAATCCATGCAAAAAATTATTATTTATCGTCAATCTGAGAAATTCTTGAAGCACTCCCGAAATACCCCATTCTCAGCCCCACAGAAAAGGAAAACAATACAAAAAAGGGAAAAAGAAGAAAGGATCACATATTGTTAAACACAAATGTGATTGTAAAATGATTTTAGGAATTATGTTATATTTTTGTAAGATATATTGGTAGTGTATTTTTATCTAAATAATTTTATAATCACCTCCCTCATCATAATGATTGAATTAATAATCATAACAATAATTTACATGGACTCGTCGCCCAATATATCCCAATGAGGCTTTGTCATGCCTGCAAGTTTGTAGTATTCCCTATTTTTAACTTGGGCATCAGTGGATGGTAATATCAGGTTTGTAAATTTCCAAGGTATAATTTTCTCACATTCTGAGCATTAGTTTGATTGTCCTTATTCTCTTCATCTTGTTTGAATTCGGAATTGTCCTCAGACTAGGACGGTATTCTAGTTTTCATTCATCTTCACTAAATAGAGTTTAACATGTAAGTATCAACCATTTAAGAGGGAGAATTCTTTTCCTTACACGTGTTTACTCTCCATTTATTTTCCTTGATGAATCATTTTAAGTCAAAAGATGATGCTACGTTCAAGAAAAGGTAAATGCGCTAGAATGTGAATGTCTTTGTGCTTTTGCTCTTACGTCAAGCTACCTGGAGAGGTAAATTTTAAACAGGGGGTCTAAAGCATCGGGAGTATTAGCTTTTCTCTATCCCTTCTCTTGATTTCTCTAGTTCAGAATGACTTATGCTACTAAAATCTTACTTTTGGATTTAAAGGATGTGAAAAAAATGCTTCAGCAATTCTCAAGGTATCCCGGTATTGAATGTTTTCTTTAGTCATTTTCAATGTTATTTATTTAAAAAACAAGTCCCTGGTAAGGGGAGGTTAGTGTACGTGTCAACTGGTAAATTGCCCACCGTTTTAAGGCACCTCTAGCAGTGATGATGCATCTTGCCTGGAAGCTCTATGATTGAAAGGTGAGCACGGCTAATTAGGCATATTGCCTGTCTGCCGTGCCTTTAGGCTTATATAACATAGTAGTTGTAGTAGACTAGTAGTAGGAAATCAAGTTGCAGTTGGAAAAATGCTTTTCAGTTTCAGGTTGTTTCTATTTCTATAACCATAGCTTATAAACCAGGACCTTCTGAGTTTCAGGTTCGCTTGGTTACAGATAAAGAGTCGAACAAGCCTAGAGGCTACGCCTTCATTGAATATGTGCACACACGAGATATGAAAGGTTATTACATTCCACTCATTCTTTCCTTTCTACCGGGATAAACTTTTAGCTATAATTGGTTTCTGTATTTCTGTAGCTGCATATAAACAAGCGGATGGGAAAAAGATTGATAACCGGAGGGTGCTCGTGGATGTTGAACGTGGTAGAACTGTTCCAAACTGGCGGCCTCGCAGGCTTGGTGGCGGACTTGGAACTACTCGGGTTGGCAATGAAGATGCTAACCAGAAGCATATAGGGAGGTAATCCTAGCTATATATTATCTGTTCTCGTGTTGCCTACACGACGAGGCCTTTGGAAGTTTATGTATTATTTTTAGATAGAGAGGAAAATTCCAAGTATCTAGTGAAGGGTATGTATATGATCTCTTGGTTATCGTAACCGTGGCCTTATTTATATCTTATCACCCTTATGCTGGACGTGGGTGAAGTTATGATAGTTTTGTGCATCCATATCGGGCGGAACCGACTAGCTTTTTAGATGCTACGGTTGGGAACTAGAAATAACTTATTCAGAATGTGGCATTAAGCTTTTATAACATTAGCCCTCTTCAGGAAACTAGCTTTTTACGTGTTTGCCCTTATTTTTTCACCTTGACCTTTTCACAAGTTGCAAATGCAAGATTGACAGCTTCCATGCTTCATTATACAAATCTTGTGCCAGTTTTCCTTCATGTGGGCTTTCTTTTGCATAACAAGTTGTGTTGAATTTCGGCACTACTTTACATAGAACGATTTGCCATACTATAACTGTATGATGTATGCTTCTGTTGAGGCTGAAATTGAAATGTCATACCTGTATGATAAAATCGTTAGGACGTTATCGTGTAACTATCTGATTCATTTGGTTTTCTACATTTTCATGTAACAGAGAGCAAGTGCAGACTGGAGGAATATCTCGATCCGAAGAGCCAAGGGGTGAAAGAGATAGGTAATTTATGTGGCGAAAATTCTGTCCACCAGCGTGAATTACTTGTTAATTTTCTGCTACTTGTGGTTTCGGCAAAATTACCTTTCACAAGTCTCCTTAGCACTCACGAAAGGTATCGTTTCAGGGACAGGGAGAAGTCCCGCGAAAGGGGACGTGACAGAGATAGGGAAAAATCACGCGAACTCTCTCACGAAAGATCAAGGGATCGTGATCATAGAGAAGATAGGCACCACAGAGACCGCGACAGAAACAAAGAGAAGGAGAGGGAGAAAGACCGCGGCAGTGGTCGTGATCGTGACAGAGACCGTGAAAGAGACCGAACGCGTGACCGCGATCGTGGTCGCGACCGGGGCCATGAGCGTGACCGAGATCGCGATAGGAGTGACCGTCACCGCGATAAAAGAGACAAGGACTACGAAATTGGCGAGGATCGCGATCGTGGTCGTTCACGTGACAAAGAGTACGAGTACGATCGTTCTGATTCGAAGCACGAGAGGGGAGATAGAGAGAGGAACTACGGGGGTGTAGAAACCGAAGACAGTCGCGGGTGGCCCGATCAACCCGAGCACGGACACGGCGTTCCGGAAACCGAGCATGATCGCGGTCACTACGACTATTATGGAAGCCAAGGTCGAGGGCAATACGATGCTGACAAGCCGGGGGATTATGACCGTTATAGAGACTATGACCGTGACGAGGATCGCTACGATCAAATGGATGAAGATGGTTATGCTTATGATCGAGCTGCATCCGAGCCGAAAGACAGAGACTACCGACGTTCTGATAGGTCCCTTTCTCGTGAATACGGGTATTGATACTTACGTCGAACGCAGGTATGCCAGGATCAACTGGTAAGGTCTTTAAGTTTTCTTGATTGCTCTGTTATCAGTTGAGGTTAGATTGCCTACTCTGCCTGAAGTTTATGTTAATGGTTATATTTTGTTCAACTTTTCCTACCTGGACAAGTTCGTACTTATTGTGCTTTGTTATCTTTCGTTTTGGGCTGGGATTTTCCCCTCGAAAAAAACTATGTTTTCTTGCCTTTCTATATAACTTGAGGTGTTGTACTTGGATCTTGAACTTTGTTTTGATTTGCATTGCTATAGTTTTGTTTTCTGGCCTCTTTTCTTTATGGAACGGTTTGTTTGTGCCATATTCGTATATCATTGTGTATTATACTACAAAGATATTGGCATGACATTTTTCGTTAAAAGAAGTGGTATACAAATGTATATAAACATAGTACACTTAAAAACCTTTACAGATTTGGACTATTCTTGATGGATAATACTTCTCCCCTCCCGTTATTACTGTTATACTTTACTAATCAGGTTGTCCCTGTTTTCTTTTCTAAAATAGCAAAAAATATTCTTAAACAAAAAATGTAGTGGACTCTTCCTATTTAATACTCATTCCTATATTATTATGCTCTTTCTTCAAAAATATATCTCTCAAATGATTTTTGTTCCATTCAGTATTTGAAAATTTATGATTTTTAATTTTTTGAAAATTTAATATTATTTCTTAAAATTCAATATAAAAAAAAAGTAGAAAAAAAATTGATTGTCTTAATTAAGTTCAGCAAAAATTTAGATAAATTTTCATTTCTTTCATTAGTCACTTTTTGAAAATTGTGTTTATTGCTTAATACATTTAAAACTCAATACACACTTAAATAAAAAAATTAATCTTCATACTGAAACCAAATGAGACAATAATAGCGGGACGGAGTATGTAAAGTTTGTCTTTGGATGTTTGTATTACTACTACTACAATGATGTTTGTATTGCTTCTACTACTCAAATTAGGTTGGACCGTTGGACTCAAGTCGTACGTGGTTAAATGTAATGCAATCATTGATAACAAGAAGGGGTGTTTTGTAAGAGTGTTTGAATTAAATCTATCGTAATCAAGATTTTAAAAGTATATCTAAAATGTTACAATCTCAAATTACCCTTTTTTTCACTTTGTGGTTTTATTCAAATTTCTTGTTTGAATTCCCATTTCAAGTTTTAGGTAAATGATTCCGAATTTAATTTTAAGCTACGGAAATCAATTTTCTTTGATTAGAATTTATTTTAGGACATGGTCTATGAAGTTGAATCATTAGTAATAATTGTGAAGTGGAAAGATGAAAGCAAAGATGTTTGAAAAGGTAAAGATTGCAAAGAGATGACACCACGTTCAACGAAGCAAAGCGTGCACAATCATTGCACAACACCCTTTTGGCTCGAATAACAAAACGATATTATGAATGTTAGCACGTGGAGCTATGGATTAGACATCTCTCCCATCCAAACAAATACTACTTACTTTCCGCTATTTCTGACACACTTTTTCAAAATGGACGTTCCGTTATTTCTATTATACTTCCTAATTTTGAAATAACTATCATCTCTATCATGCTTTAACATATTATCTCTCATACTTTTTCTTACTTTATCATCTTCTCTCTCTTAATTTACTATCTTCTCTCTCTTACTTTATCATCTACTCTCATTCATATTCTCTCTCATACTTTATCATCTACCCGTATCTCATTCTTAATTATCTACTTTCTTAATTTCCATACTGAAATGAAGTGTGCCGGAAATAGCGGGACGGAGGTTATATGTATACTCTCTCCGTCCCATTATTTTTATCTTAATATTATTCGACGCGAAATTTAAGAAAGTGGATGGTGATGTGTTAAAGTGAGTGAAAGTGTATTAAAATGGTGCGGTCTACTATTTAGATTGATAGTGGTCTACAAGTTATTCCCTCCATCCCGCTAAAAGCTGCTCTCTTTTTTAATTAAGACGTCCCACTAAAGTTGACTCAATTTAAATTTAGTAAAATTTTAATATTATCTCTCTTATTTTATTATTTACTTTTTTTTATTATCGCACTTATATTCTCTCTTACTTTATTATCTACTTTTTTTCATATTTTATCATCTACTCTTTTAACTACTATGTTGAAAAAAATGAGCCGCTAATAGTTAGACGGAGGAAGTATTTTCTTTTTCGAATGAAGATAAGCAGAGCGGGACAGCCGCAAAAGAAAAGTAAGATAACGTTAGCGAAATGGATGAAGTATTTCTTCATATCTATCTTGTAATCCTCAGTCTCTATCAATCAAATTTGTCACTAAACGGCTTGCTTGCTTCCAACCATTCTTGATTATTTGATTTCGCTTCGTCGGCTCTTCATTGATTGGATTTTGGATTGATGCTACAAGACAAGAATGCAAGCATGCTTGCCCATAGTTTTCAACTTTGAAAAATCTCCCTTGATTAAATAGAAAGAAAGAAGAAAGATACGCTAATATGCATGAACATGAGTAGAAGTTAGAAGAAGAAGCAAGAATGTTGAAGAGATCTTGGGCAAATCATGGTTAGGTGGTGGAGGAGATTTCAGCCACCGGTGGCGGTGGACCTACGCCGGCTGGCACTCGCGGCCTCCAATCATTAAATGGTAGCAATGATTGGGTGGGCCACTCGCACGAGTGTGTTAATTGTTTTCTCATTGGTCGGCGCATCGCTCCACTAACTGCATAGCCCCCACAGGATGTCTTTCTAGAATTTGGCATGGCTGTTGATTGATTGAATTTATGGTCCAAGGTTACGAATTCTAAAATTATTGATAATATCAGTATTGTAGAAATGGATTATATGAGAAGATAAAATATGAAATAAGAAGGAATCTGCACTCTATGGATGATTTAGATTGAATGTGGTCTCTAAGGAATATTGTTTATGCGCATTTCTTATACTCATTTCGTCCCATTAATAATGTTTCGTTTCTTTTGAGCATGAAGATTAAGAAAATAGTGTTTTATCGTGTATATTTTTTGATTTTTGGTAATTAAAATTATCCACACATTTTTTACCTTTTTTAGAAACATGACATTTGTAATGAGACAACCAAATAAAAAATACTTGACGTTACTAACGAGATCAAGGAATATGTTTTATGCATAAGCACATTAGTGTAATGGTACAAGATATATGTATAAAAAAAATAAGAAATATGCATTAAGCATATAAGAAATATGCATACTTCCTATTTTCTTACATAATTCTGTCATTCCTACCGGATCCATAGTATCATTTATCACATCTAGTGTGGTTTATATTTTGTGTAGTTTGTTTCCTGTGTGAAGCATATTCAACACATATTTTAATAGCGACTGTAGCTTCTTCTCGTCCCAAAAAATTGGGAAAAAGTAATATACACCTTCTGTCCCGTTTGACTTGTCATGTTTTCTTTTCGGAGTCACACTTGACTTGTCCCGTTTTTTAAAATAGAAAATACTCTCTCCATCCCACTATTACTGTCCCCTTTGGTTTCGACATAGAGATTAAATTTTTTTGTTTAAGTGTGTGTTTTATGAGTTTTAATTGTATTAAGAAATGAACACAATTTTCGAGGAGTGATTGGTGAAATAAATGAGAATTTATCCAAATTTTTGTAGGGCATAGTTGAGGCAATCACATTTTTTTTCATATTGTATTTTAAGAAATAATCTTAAGTTCCCAAGAAGTTAAAAATCATAAATTTTCAAGTACAGAGTGGAACGAAAATCGTGTGAGAAATAAATTTTTGGAGACATAGAGTATGATAATGTGAGGATGAGTATTAAATAGGAGGAGCCCACTTCATTTTTGTTTAAGTATAGTTTTTGCTATTTTAGGAAAGATGACAATAATAGCAGAACAATTCGATTAGGAAAGTCGGACAGTAATAACGGGACGGAGTGAGTAATTACTATAAATGTCCTACTTTTCTTTATGAGATCCACTCATTTTATCTTCATAATAAAAGAAAACTAGATAAGTCAAACGGAACGTAGGGAGTATATTTTCAATTAGACTAAAATTGAAACAACTTTTTTTTTTAATCTCACTTATTACAGTACTATGCATTACACCCTTTTGAAAAAAATGACACGTGTCACTCGATTATTTTTATGAAGAATACAATACATAGGTATATACATCGTGAGATATTTGGAACTTTTTAGTATTAGGTAACATACTATTTTTTGCGTAACAAGAGTAATTAATGATAATTAAGATACTTCTTATTTCTTTATATAGGTAAATTAAAATCAGGGTCATGGGCCTTTGTTGGGCCATAATGGGCCGTGAAATTACCAATTTAGCCAGGATACTACTCAAATTTCCATTTCTTGTATTGTCTTGAAAAAGATAGGGGTAGAAAATGGTATTAATTTCTATAATCATGTATTGTTTCAAATAAGCAAAACAAACACATTACATGAAATCCAAAACTGCTAAACGTTGTATAGTTTACTGAAATCTTCTCACCCTTTATTAAGGCAATTTTAAATGCTCGTTCCTCAGTTTCCCCCGCGCATAACTCGAAATTACAACTCTCACAAAAACCACACCAAAAGGGTTTGTTTATCAATCTCTTTATAGCAATTGCAAGAACTTCAACTACAACCAAAACTTCTCTTTTCACATGGTAAAATAGATAGTTCAACTAAAGTAGTCATTTCTCTTTCTCATTATATAACAATCCCATCTAAGTCAAAAGGCCAAATCCCCTTCAAAAAATCTCCCAAATAACATCTATTTGTCTTCTCTCCACATGATGTAGATACAGATAAGAACCCATCTGTCCCCTTCTGTTAACATAGCGGTTAAGATGTTTAGTCTGTTTGGTCGGAAAAATTATGGGTTCAAAACCCATCAAAATTGCTATGTGTGAGCATATTTGCAGACTAGAGAATATGAACGGATTTACCCAATGCGCACTTCGATAACGACTGCGGATTAACCTCGTCATTAAAAATAAAATAAAAATAAGAACCCATCTCTCTCATCATCATAATACTACATATACATATACCCCCCCTTTTCCATTCTTCCAAGGGAGAGAGAGAGGACCATGAGTGGTTTTGAGTTAACCCTTTTTCTTGTATGCCTCTCCCTATTACTCATCTTCTTCAATCACCATGTAAGAAGAAGGAGAAGAAATCAAAAGCCACTCAATCTCCCTCCGGGCAACATGGGTTGGCCTTTTCTTGGAGAAACCATTGCCTACTTGAAGCCTTATCCAGCCCACACTATCGGCAAATTCATGGAACAACACATTTCCAAGTAAAATCCTCAAAACCCCCCACACATGATTCTACTAATTACTAACGAATGATATTTTTAATCAATCTTGAATTCTTGATTAGGCATGGCAAGATCTTCAAGTCCCACTTGTTCGGAGAACCCACGGTTGTCTCCGCCGACGCCGGTCTGAACCGACTGATCCTCCAAAACGAAGGCAAGCTCTTCGAATGCAGCTACCCAAGAAGCATAGGTGGCATTCTTGGTAAATACTCAATGCTAGTTTTAGTTGGCGATATGCATAGAGATATGCGAACCATCTCTCTCAACTTCTTGACAAACTCGAGGCTGAAAACCCACCTCCTCCGCCAAGTCGAGCGCCACGCCACCCTCGTCCTCGCCGAGTGGGCCCACTCCTCCGTCGTCTGCGCTCAAGAGGAAGCCAAGAAGGTATCAAGATTAATTATTTACACAAATATTATCAGAAGGGTCTCTTTTATTTCATGAATCTTGATTTCAAGATTCAATCTTTTTCACTTCAAATTCAATCTCACGGCTCAACACATCATGAAACATATTTTAATCAACATATTTATTTCAATTTCATGAATCTTGATCATAAATAATCGTATCAAAATTCAATCCTTTTTGCAGTTCACATTCAATTTAATGGCCCAACACATCATGAGTTTAGAGCCCGGGAAGGAGGAAACTCACAAGCTCAAGAAGGAATACATCACTTTCATGAAGGGAGTAGTTTCTGCACCCTTAAATTTCCCTGGAACTGCATATTGGAAGGCTTTAAAGGTGGGCCCACTTTCAAATTTTCAAGAATCATAATTTTTTTTTAAAAATAACGGGTCCACAATCGCTACTGACTTTTCTTGATTTTTTTTCTTACGTGTTTTTGTTCTTACCACAGTCACGATCGACGATTCTTAAATTCATCGAGACCAAGATGGAGGAGAGGATGAATCAAAGCAACACAGATGATCAAGATTTACTAGGGTGGGTGCTCAACAATTCAAATCTTTCAAAAGAACAGATACTTGATCTTGTTTTAAGCCTCTTGTTCGCCGGACATGAAACGTCGTCGGTTGCAATTGCTCTCGCTGTCTACTTCTTACAAGGCTGTCCATCTGCAGTAGAGAAATTGAGAGTAAGAAATTTTATTCATTCACTACACAATTAAATATATAATATATATTATTTTATTTTGTCTTATTGAAAATTGAAATCCCATTAGGAAGAACACATGGGAATCTCAACGGCGAAGAAAGAAAGAGGAGAGACAGCAGCATTGAGCTGGGATGATTACAGAAAAATGGAGTTCACACAATGTGTAAGAAATTAAGAAATCTTACAACCTATAAATATACTTTTCTTCCTTGAATATTAATTAATTAAACACAATTAATATCAGGTAATAAGTGAGACTTTAAGGCTGGGGAATGTGGTTAGATTTCTCCACAGAAAGGCCCTTAAAGATGTTAGGTATAAAGGTATGATTTTTTTATCAAGATTTTATATTAATTAACAAAATCATATTCATGGATAATTAATTGAAATATTAGTAATTTATTTATTTTTGGTTACCTAAAAAGGTTATGACATTCCATGTGGGTGGAAAGTGTTGCCGGTGATAGCAGCAGTGCATTTAGATCCATCACTTTTTGACCAACCTTGGCACTTTAATCCATGGAGATGGCAGGTTGGTCTCTCTCTCTCTTCTCTCTCTCCTCTTCATAAACTGCCACACTTCTGCTTTTTACCCTCTCTTCTATCCTACTTCAATTTCTTCAATTTCTTTGCCTTCTTTCTCTTGGTTGATGTTTTTTCTTTGACTATTTGTTCATGGGCTCTGCTTTTTAAGTTTGATAAAGTTTGAGTTTGAAAAAAAAGTTATCAAATTTGATTCAGTTCGGTTCGATCGAATGATTGAACATAATCAAATACCGAATTTTACGAATTTGACAAAAAATCAACCAATTAGTATTTTATTTGTCACATTCACTCCACAGTGAAAAAAAAGGTTCATTGTCACACCTACCTCTACTATTTGGTTATGGAGAATTCTATGTTTTGGGACAACATAAATTTAAACGTAATTGTTTATTTATTTATATGTTTATTAACTAATTATGATATAATTTAAAATCTTTAATATTACTCCCTCCGTCCCGTTGAAAATATTTTTAATATTGTCTACCTTTGTCCCGTTATTAGCGGCTCATTTCTTTTCGGCACGTTTATTAAGAAAGTAGAAGATAAAGTATGAGAAAAATAGTTGATAAAGTAGGAGATAGAAGATAAATGACATAATAAAAAAATAAATGATTTGTAGGAGAGAAAATATAATAAAGTAAGATGTGGCTTTTATTTTTTTTTTAGAAATATGACACTTTGTATGAAACACTCGAAAAAAAAAATATGATATTTTCTACGGGACGGAGGGAATATAATGATTGAATTTTGGCCCGTGCGTGCTCGCGAGACTATTAAAATAAATTCCCCATGTGGATTGTGGGGTTGCACGTGCACGTGCGCCATTGCTTTCCCAATTAATACCTTCCACTGGTCCAATGATCCAATCCAACCTCCCATATTCTTTTTGCTTAAAAGATTAATAAATATTATCAAGATCCGTAAAGATAGTCAAAGATTACGAGTTCAAATTCTACTAACACCGATGTCTTGATTCATTAATTTAAATATCAATATTTGTGCGTTATTGCAGAGTAGGAGCGACGGAGGTTCGAATCCGACCAACTACTTAATGCCATTTGGCGGAGGGCTACGTCTGTGCGCAGGTTCGGAGCTCGCGAAGCTCGAAATGGCGGTATTCATCCACCATTTAGTCCTCAACTTCCGGTTCGCCCTGGCCGATTCCGATCAAGCCTACGCCTTCCCGTTTGTCGACTTTCCGAAGGGCCTCCCCCTCTCCGTCACACGCCGCGAAATATCAACTCCAACATCATCCACTACTCCTTTCGGAATTTGGAGCTATGGAGGAAAGCATGCATGCAAGGATCGATTGGTTCATGTTTAGCTACCTTAGCTACTACTCTCTCTCTCTCTCTCTCTCTCTCTCTCTCTCATACACCTCTCTCTTTCTATGTAAATTAATATTCCTATAGTTGATTTATTGTATGAAACATTTATCATGATCTATGATTTTGGGACCAGTCAATTAATATAGTTTGGCTTTAAGTGCATATACGTACGTCTCTGAAACGGATCCAAGATTTAGAATCAAGACAAATCTGCAATTTCGGATAACGAACAATTTCGTGGAATACGGGTAGTGGGCCCCACGCGCCGCTAGATCCGTCCCAAACGTCTCAATTGTTGATGCTAAACATCATCCTCTTGAATGAAGTGACAAAAAACATCACTCACATTTGATTCTTGATATCTTGAATGACAACATGCGCGGCATTTCGTCCCGGTGCGCCCATCACCCCGCCTCCTGGGTGGGCCCCGCTCCCGCATAGATACAGACCTTTCAACGGAGTCCGGTAGTTTGAACTGCAACAAAGGCCACACATAAGGCCGACGGTTTAGCCGAATGTAGACAGTGGCGGACCCAAGATTTTCAAAATGACGGGAGCTTTAAAGAAAATGATCAGATGGTTACGATACGGCTTCGAACACTAGACCTTTCGGTTAGTTATTAGTACCTTCCTTTCACCGGCCTCATGAGGAACAAGGAATCTAATCCCATCGCACCATGAAATATGTTTCCTCCTACCAAAAATCAACAACTCAAGATAATCAAAATGAAGCAAATCTTGATCGCTACTCTCTATAGTGAGTGATAATAGTAAAATCGAGTCCCGAACTCCCGATTAAGCTCGTGCCACGATTTTACCTGTCAAACCGATCTCCCGTTCAAGGTCGGGTGGAGTCAACATGTCGTAGCCAAGAATGGATGAGTTAAAGCCAGGGCAATACTCCTCAATCAAGTTGAAGCATCTTTGAGCAAATGCTTTCTGCATCGCAAGGTAAAAGAAACATTCTATTACGAGAAAACGGCAAACGAATCGAAGCTAGATATCGGTATGTAGACCGCCTTACTCTGTATTCGGGATCCTCCCAGCTGCCGTCACTAGGCTTATAGGGTGTGTATTGAACAAATAGGTTGATTACATGCTTCCCTGCAACAAATATCAAGAAGCAAAGTATTTGTAAAATCGAGAACGAAAAGTTATTATCATAAGAGATGAAAATTGAACATGGAAGTTGCTGGTTTACATAAATCACCAAGCGTTTTCAAGTACCAGGTGGAGAAATAGTATTGTCTAGTGCAGAAGGGATTGTCATCTCTATTATAGGCCGTCGAGAAGGTAGCCCGTTTCGAGAATCCAGACAAGCGGATTCGATCTCCTCCATACTGATTCAGACAAAATAATATCATATCATCAAAATCACCTAGAGTACAACAAGTATACGAACGATTGGATGTTGGTTTCAATGTTAAGAGATGAATGTTGGTTTCAATGAGTTATTATCTAGTACGTGCGGAATGCAATTCTTCGTATAAACCATGTACACTTAAACCTCGATAAAGTAATATTCGATAAAGTAATAATCTCGCTAAGATAATAATTTCTTCCGGTCTCGATATGGGTCAACGCACTAAATAATGTTCGATAAAGTAATAACCTCGTTAAATGAATATTTTTTCACAGTCCCAAGGTTATTACTTTATCGAGATTTAACTGTATAAGTTTGAAAGAAGGAAAAGTACGAAATACCTCTCGGAACCAATGTGAATAGTGCCCATATGCTGAGGACCAGCATCTGGACTATTTGATTTGCAGCAATGAAACTGTGGCAGATTGTCAACAGCCAAATTGATTTTGGTGGTCGCCTGTCGAGGAAATTAAGGACTTTTAGTTAATGTCGATGCAAGGATAAACGGATTCAACAAACTCAAATGAAGCTGATAAACAAGAATTCAAGAGGGTCTTAAGACAGTCACCATTCTCAATGCAAAAGAATAAAGCAGCAGACTTACGGAGCTATAATCGGAGTTCTTGATCGCACCGAGAAAATCATCAGGAAGTACATTTTGTGGCACAAACTCCTGCATCGGTTAAGGCAAATATCTTTGCTTATTAGAAATTTCGTGTTCAAAACGAAACATAAGCAGAATTGAATCGAAAAACTTCACCATGAATGTCTTGTACGGAGTTGCGTTGGACAAAACAACGGACGTGTGTACTTCTGTACCATCAGCAAGCAAAACCTGATCAAAGTCCAAATACCAAATTTATAAATAGTTAATGTTATCATATATCGAATGCGTGTATAATATACTTCCTTCGTCCCACTGCATTAGTCCACTTTTTTTCGGCATGGAGATTAAGAAACTTGTTAGTTAAAGTAGTATAAAGTAGTGGGGTCCACTAGAATATATTAGAGTATTATTTCAAGTTAAAAAGGGAAGTGAACTAATGGAGTGAGACGACCCGAAAAGGAAAACTAGACTAATGGAGTAGATGAGAAAACTCAGTATAGTTACCCCGGACACCGAGCCAGAATCCTCGATTATCAATTTTGATACCTATAGAACACGGCAGAAAATATTTAGACTTGTAAAAAGAAAATTATTAGCATAATGAAACTACATCGAATCGTCCTTGTATAGTGAACAACAATGATCGAAAAGCTTTAAATTGGGGCAAGCAAACATAATTAGTTTTCACAAACTTACTTCCGATTCCGTAACTACAGTAGCACCGGCTTCTCTAGCAGCACTTGAGATGGCCGAGGACACGGAACCCATCCCACCTTCGACATACCTGAGATTCAGTCATTTAAGAACTGCGACGAAACTCGATAAACAATATGCATTCGAGAAAAAAGTGAGTGCATCTTGTTTGAAATAGGTTTAATTTACGAGCAGTGACGGAACTAGGACTTTTTAGTCGGAGGGTCGAAATAGAAACAAGAAAGAAATCGTGCCGGTCGGAGGGTCGAATGAAGTGAAAAAAAAAGGGCGGAACAAGGAATTTCAATCCCTACGAGACGAAATTCAGACCGCCGGAGGATCGGCCCCTTGTAGTTCTGTCCATGTTTACGAGGTACCTTAAACGTTGTCTCTTTTGTGCATCATCAATTGGAAAATACGGCTAGCGATGCAGGATGTGTTAATCTCAATTACGGAAAGTAGAACACAAGCGACATTTTACCATGCGTAAAAGAATACTCACGACCAAATACCACGATCGCCATCGGTTTCTCCCATCACATGGTGTAGCAAGACATATCCACTACCGGGCGTACCGACGCTTCCCTAGGATGACATCAAAAGAAGCAGAAGCTCAACAAATGCAGATTTTACGAACTAGATTTGTCTAAAATTTGTTATTGATACCGATCCACTACTAAAGATGTGACATAAATCTTACAGTGGTCCCTATAATTGCGTCCGTTCCAAGCGTAGCCTTCAGGACATCAGACTGTATTACGAAATCAACAATAAAAGTTAAGAATGAGTACAGTTAAACCTCGATAAAATAATGCTCCCTCCGTCCCATTGGAAACGAAGCGTTTCCAATGGGCGCGGGAATTAAGAAAGTAGATAAAGTAGGTGAGAGAAATGATAAAGTAGGTGAGAGAAATGATAAAATATGATAAAGTAGGTGAGAGAAATGATAAAGTAGGTGAGAGAAAATAATTAATATAATGAAAGTAGATAAAGTAGGTGAGAGAAATGATAAAATATGATAAAGTTATTTCCTTTTTTGGAAACGTGTCGTTTTCAGTGGAACGGCCCGAAAAGGAAAACGTGTCGTTTCCAGTGGGACGGAGGGAGTATTTGATAGAGTAATAATCTCGCTTAAACAATAATTTCTTCAAGTCTCGACATAAGTTAATAGACTAAAATAATGTTCGATAAAATAATAATCTCGTTTAACGAATATTTTCTCCCGGTCCCCATGTTATTACTTTAAAGAGGTTTAACTGTAAATAGAACAAGTTCAAACTGCAGGATTTTCTCAAATTACCCGTTGAAAGCTCATTAAAACATTCAAGACGTAGAACCTAAGAATATGATCATTAGGAAAGAATCTTTTTTTTACGACTGAGAAAAAGGAGCAAATCACACTAGGAAAAACTAGTCCGTGCAAGAGATATTGATGAGATTCAAGTTCGAGAAATTTGGATTTAAGATCACCCACTCATTAGTAGGCCACGGCCAAGAGGGTGGTAAGTTGCTAATATTCAGTTGGAAGAAAAAGAAATAACGAAGACAATAAGGATTCCGGCACGTATGTTATTTGGTTCTGGTCAAGAGGATCAGATGAAGCGACAAAAAATCGAGGCCACTTTTAGAAACAGCTACCGCTAATCATATCAATACGCAAGCGAAACCACAATTCCGGTATTTTGTCATCAATCCACCGAAAAATCTTGTTCATGACTCAAGTGAGATCACATTACGAATCAATCAGAAGAACTGCATAACATTATACTACTAAATTGAACTCCCTCCGTCCCAATTATTTTGTCCACTTTGGTTGCTGCTCGGTTTTTAAGGAGAGTTGTTAGTTGTGTAATAATATGCTAAAAAAGAAAACTGGACAATATATTTGAGACGACCCAAAATAGAAAACTGGACAAGATAATTAGTACGGAGGGAGTATATAGTATAGTATAGTACCTCAAACCAATTGTTTAAGACCTTTGAGGCAGGAGACAGCAAGAGATCCATAAAGTCCCTAAAAGCTCGACAAATAAAATTAAAGAAAGGTAAGACAACGGATACACGTCGTACTTGAAAATACGTAAAACATATGCAACGATTTCGCTATTAAAAACCGAGCAAGAAAGAAGAATTTGAAAAGTTTGAAGAATGTACGAACTCTTACAGAAGCTCCTTTTGCCCCATACTAACGGCCCGTTGCATCAAATTAGCCCAGAAGATAGACTTTTGTAGATTATCCTTCATGCGCGAATTAAAGGAGGCAACCTCGTGCCTCTCGGGTGGAGACGAATCCAAGAGGGGATCCATGAATTTACAGAAGTTCTCTAATTGAGCCTCGTACCTACACGAAAGTATCGAGCACAAGTAAATCGTATCATGTTATCATTTCATCTAAAAATCCAATATCAATTTATTCACTTTTTAGGCTTCCATTTAGATAGCAGGCATATCAGTTCGAACTTGCAAACAACTCGAATCAAGAATAAAAGATACGGACCTTGGATAAGCCTCGGCATCGTGTTTGGAGAACTTGGAAATCTCGGAATGGTTAAGTGCCTTGTCCGGGCCAAGCAAAAGGTAACGCCCATCCACACATGGAGTAAAAGATGAAGGATTCCTCTTCAACAACTTCAATCCATGCCTCCCTAACTCCAATTCTCTGTTCAGAACAAGCATTATAACTGTAAATCACTAAACATGAAGTAAAAAGACTAATCAATCAGATTAATGTTGAGAGAGAGAGAGAGAGAGAGAGAGAACAATTTCCATGCCTTCCTAACTCGAATTCCCTATTCACAACAAGCATTTCAACAATAAATCACTAAGAATAAACTCACAAACCTAATTCAATCAAATTAATGTAGAGAGAGAGAGAGAGAGAGAGAGAGAGAGAGAGAGAGAGAGAGAGCAACTTCAATCCATGCCTCCCTAACTCCAATTCTCTATTTACAAGCATCATAACAATAAATCACTAAAAACAAACTCACAAAAAGTAATTCAATCATACTAATGTTAGGGAGAGAGAGAGAGAGAGAGCAATTTCAATCACCAACTCAAATTCCCCATTCACAACAATCACTATGATAATAAATCCCTAAAAATAAACTCAGAAAGACTAATTCAATCAAATTAATGTTAGTCGAGAGAGAGGGAGAGACTTGATAACAGTAGGGCGGAGTAAGCTTTGGAGGTAGCTGCAGCGAGAAAACTTGAAACCAGGAATGAGCTCCTCGGTGACGGCGGCGCCGCCAATGACGTGGCGGCGCTCAAGGACGGCAACTGAGAGACCGGAGCGGGCGAGGTAGGCGGCGGCAGTGAGCCCATTGTGCCCACCGCCGATTACAAGGGCGTCCCATTTTTTCTTCCCCAATGCGCCGCCGGACTTCGACGCCGCCGTGGTCAGGTACCGGCTATGCCGTCGCCACATCATCGCCGCCATAGACGACTGCTGAAACGTTAGGTGAAGCTGAAAAACGGCACAAAGTAAAAGATTCTTCAGATAAAAGTTGCAATCAATGATTACAGAGTAATACTATTGATGCTTTCAAGAATTTATAAAATATTATCATACGAGATTTACAAATTATTATTACATTAATACAAAAACTTATCCTAAATACAAACGCCGACTATAAAAAGCCTAAATACGCACACAAGATTTAGTTTTTTTTTCCACCAATTTCTTGGGGTCTTAAACTCGAAGTGGAGCTGTAAATTGACTAAATTCGTATTGATAGTACGAGGTTGGTGGCATTTTCCTCGTACCCCAGCGCCGTCGTGTCGTGCTTATCTTCGTGACGATGGACGGCGGCGATCCTCCCAAGAACCAGAGTTTTGAGGTTCTTAATTCTTCATATATCAAAAAACATTATTTTTTACCGTTGTTCTGTAATCCGACATTCTTTAAACACACTTTAATTTTGATTCTTTATTTATTTTTATTTTTTTAACATGGAAGATAATATTGGGTTCGTCTTCTAAGCCGCGTCGGCAGATTCTGGCTGAGATGGGATATGAATTCACCATCACGGTAATTCCTAATTTCAGATTGTTTGTAGAAATCGTAGTTTTGGTCTCGTAATATTACGTGTTTTCGATTTTGGTCCTATATTGTGGTATATTCCGTTTTTGGTCAAGTAACTTGAAAAATCGTCTTTTTAGTCATCCGGCAGAGAAGAGTGTATTTCTCATACCCAACTCCCATCGTCTAATTTATCAGTGATTTATTCTATTATCGATGGCTTATGACATGTTTTCAATTTTGGTCTTACATTGTGATATATCGTTTTAGGTCAAGTAACTTCAAGTCTGGATTTACCTTAGGGAAAGGGATGACAAATGTCACCCCTTTGTTTTGGTCCCAAATTTACTAAAATACTCATAATAATTAATTTTATTCAGCATGATAAATTGTGTTTGAATATCAAGAAAATCAATTTTAGAGGATCGAACGGAGTCATGCTTCCCATTTGTTTGCATATTAGCTTCTTTAAAGTAGTGTTGAGTGCATTTGGTGTCAATTTGAAGTTTTTTATTTAACACGAATTTGTAAAAATGTAGAAGACGAATCACCAAAAACTCATGTAAATATAATTTTGTGCTGCAAAATTTCTTCGTACAGACATTCTTAAGTGAAAGATTCAATTATGCCTCCTTAGTTAAAATCATGTATACGTCCCTCAATAACTTGAAAAATCGTCGTTTTTTAGTCATATATTTCTCACGCCCATTTCCCATCGTCTAATTTATCAGTGATTTGTTATGTTACTGATGAGTCGAAAGTAAGAGTGAGAGTCGGTTAATCGAACTACTTTTCGATTTCATTTTCTTTCTTTCTTGGCATTCAAGACTGCAGATATAGATGAGAAAAGTATCAGAAGGGAAACACCAGAAGAACTTGTGATGGCCATAGCTGAGGCTAAGGTGTTCTGCACTTCCAATCTCTCTCATTAGTGAATTTCATTACATGGGGTTATTTCTTTCTTACCGAACCTCATAACTTATTATTACATTCTAGACTGACAACATGTAGTGTAGTTGGTATTCTCACTTCTGCGTAAGTAATTGATCTAAAATTCAATGTCTGTTAGTGTTGATTTAATAATAATAATAACGTAATATTATCACATTCTAGTACTAAGCTATGCTTCATATGAAGTTGAATGAGTCTTCTTCTATTTTTACTTGTTAGGCTGATGCTATTGTGATGAAGCTTAAGAGCAGCGGCCAACTCGAGAAGATATCGCGTTCTACCCTGCTCATAACTGCCGATACAGTACGCGTATATCTTCGCCTTGTTCGATATAGTCGAAAACACTACTGTTCTAATGGTTTTACATGCATGTAATTGGAATGAAGGTGGTGGTGTATCAAGGAAAGATTAGAGAAAAGCCAACAAGTGAGGAAGAAGCAAGGCAGTTCATAAGAGGTTTCTTTCTCTATATCATTTATTTATCAGAAATTCTTCATATTAGCTAAATTCTTACTCCCTCCGTCCCACTCCTATTATTCGGTATTCCTTTTTGGCTGTCCCACTTCGATTGTACACTTTCTTTTTTTAGTAAAAATAATAATCCCCCCGTCCCGCTATTTGTGGCTCACTTTCCCGATTAAAACGTCCCATTAAAACTGGTTCGAACTCAATTTGGCGAAAAAGTTACTACCTTTCTCTCTTACTTTATCATTTCTCTCTCTCTTACTATCTCACTCATTTACTCTTCTCTCATACTTTATCATCTACTTTCTTAATTCATGTGCCGAAAAGTTTTGAACTGCTTATAGCGAGACATAGGGAGTACTCTATGTAATTTAAGAGACCTCACCACTGTATAACTCATTTACACACAACCAACAAAATTTTTTAATTTTCGTACCGAGAAGAAACTAAACAATTGGAGCGGGAAGGAGGGAGTAGTTTCTTACAGTCATATTGCTATGCAGACTATTCTGGTGGTTCAGGCAAAGTTGTGGGATCAGTAGTAGTAACAAACTTGTTAACAGGAAGTAGAAAAGGAGGGTGGGAGGGTGCAGAGGTACTTATCATTGATCAATACTATTCAATGATGTCATATTTAGAGGACTAAAAAGTCTTTTCACAAAGAGCTAATCTTAAATTTTTTAATCCTAATGCAGGTTTATTTGCTAGACATACCTGATGAAGTCATTGATAGCCTGGTAATTCTTTAAGGTTTTAAGTACTTCCATTTCCAACAACCTTAATCAGTACAGTTAAACCACTTTAAAGTAATAGCATTGGGACCGTAGAAAAATATTCGTTTAATGAGGTTATTATTTTATCGAACATTTTTTTAGTCTTACTCTATCGAACATTACTTTATCGAGGTTTAACTGTATACCTTTTTCAGATTGAGGAGGGAATAACTTTTAAAGTTGCTGGTGGTTTGATGCTTGAACATCCTCTGGTTTTGCCTTTGGTGGACTCTGTGGTCAGTCTCTCCCCCTCCCCCTCCCCCTCTCTCTCTTTCTCCCTCTCTCTCTTACATGCATATACATATTTTCAGGTAGGAACTGCTGACTGTGTGATGGGACTATCAAAATCTCTAACAGAGAAACTTATTCAAGAAGCCATGGTTTAGTTAACTATGCCTATTTCCTAAACAAACTCTAGAAGTGCCTACGTGGCTGTTCTTGCTAGGTTCTTGCTTATGGATTCTAATGAATAAACAGAGATAAACATATGGGTGAATATATTAAGGGATTTAATGTTTAGTAGTTCAGACAAATTTTCATGCGGTTATAACAATGCAGATAAACTACAACCTCTGCTTATGATTGACCTCAATTAGTACAGCAAGGATATAGTAGATATGGAGTAGAGAAACTTAACTGATTGGGTCCATATCCGCCTCGGGTTTCGCGTTCCCGTTACTCTTGCAGCCGTTGATTTGGTCCAACTCCCAGAATTGAGCAGTCTTCACATCATCTTGTAACATCAACCTTGAGAACTCTTCATGGTCATAGTTCAGTGTAGCATTCCCGCCAAACTCGCTTGGTAGATTCTCCGCGTCGAAGAGTGTCTTCATCAGCTCCAAGCTCTCCTTGTTGTTCGGGTAAACGAAGTGTATTTTCTCCGATGTTTTCTGATCCACGAAGTATTTCACAATCTGCAGTGATTCATTCAAGCATTACAGTTAACCCTCGATAAAGTAATAACTTCTCATAGATAATCATTTCTTGGACTAAAATAATGTTCGATAAAGTAATAACCTCGTTAAACGAACATTTTTCCCCTGTCCCGATGTTATTACTTTAAAGAGGTTTAACTGTAGTTAAGAAATTTATACATATAAACCATTGATTTATTGATGGGAAGCTTGTGATGTACCTTCCAGAAGGCCTCGAAGAACTTCGGAGGGTTGTACAGAACGATAACAGCGAGTCTCTCGGGGTAGTGGTTCTGCAAGATGTAGATGATATCACGCGAAGTTTTTATCGAAATCTCGGTGTTGAGCGACCATCCGTTGAAGTCTATGAGCCATGTCATTTGCTCTTGCCCCTCGGGCAGGTTCAAGATGGCGTTCTCCATTAGGTAGACAAGGTGGCGGACGTTACCGTCGGAGGTTTTCGTGTTCTGTACGGATAATTATAAGATGTTGATATACATGAGAAGATGAAGGGAGCAGATTCTATCATGTTGTGAGAAACAGAGACGAACCTGCTTCCCGGGCCTCATTATGAGCACGCTTCTTCCTTTCCGGTCATGGAAATTAGCTTTCGAAACCTTTCCTGTCTCGCCCTCGTGCGCTACTTCAGGCTGGTACATGAATACATAACCAGATTTGTTAATGATGCATAAAAATGTGCAGGTAAGGCTAAACAGAAGCAAGAGTAACAATGCAGTTTATAATGCTATGAGCGGGCATAGTAAGCAAAATCATACGAAAGAATACGGGTGTTCTCCTTAATCCGGCAAGTCTTTGTGAAATAACTCCATGAGAATGTGAAGAGAATGTATAGCATATGGTGCAGACTTACATATTATCTTATCTTAGTAACTGAGATTTGAACTGACATTAACTCCGATCTCTTATTTGATCAAATTTCTTTCTACTTTCACACATTGGCTAGAAACTCACCCAGCGTATTTCTTCTGGTTTGAATTCTGATCTCCATTTAAGAGTACCCTCCAGCATCTTTTGGGCTTTGGCTAGATCCCAGTTTCGAGCTTCTAAATATCTCCTCAGACATGCGTCGCTGCAGAACTTCAAGGTTCGACCAGAAAGTGGAGCAAGAGCATCTCTCAGCTGCATTACCTGTGATAAATGATAGTAACATTTATATGCATTTATATGTTCATATGCATGCAAAAATCAAAGTTCTTCGGATTTCGGTACCAAATTAAAATTTACTATGATAAGCATGAAGGGGAGAATCATATGTAGACAATACATGTAAAAAAGATCTAATGATGCTACTTAGATTTGGAAAAGCCAAGTAGTCCAAGCTTAAACCATGTATAAGCAAAAGGCAAATTAAAATGCAAATCAAGTAAACTTTTTGCTTCACATGACTCGTTTGTTACCTTTGCATCTCGTTCTGAAGCATCGATCTCCTGATTATTCGCCTTTCTTCTAAACATGTTTACTGTCAAATGGGCCAGAAAACTGATTAGCTAAGAGGAAGAAACAGAATAGGCACCAGTAGTTTCATATGCTACGAAATATAATGATCGATGGACGAAATGAAGGCCGATTTAATTTTCAAACACATGACAAGCATTTCAATCTGCAGAGACATTTCTGCTATGTCACCACCAAACACAAAATCAACCACTGTGAGATGAAAGATTGAGAACACGAACACTATGAACCGAATCGGCCACACAGTTTATGAACAGCAGCTATTTTCATGGTTCAAAGTTGAATGCAGGAACACAAGCAAATTTCATTAACATAAGATACTATAAATCACTATTTCTAGAGTTCAAAAGCAAAACACTTGACAATAATAACTAAATATAGGTTAATTTCTTCATCCATTTTCTCGAATTACTGCGTTTATCCGAGTGATCCACAAACGACGAAAATTCCTCTTTTGCTTATCCCTATCCCGATGAGCCGAAACCAAAGCTCTTATTTTGAATAATCTTCGTATGCAGACAATAATCCAAATACATATAAAGAGTTATAGATCATCTATATCATGAACATAGTTCTCAGAATTTTGGGGTAAATTTAAGGATAATAATGTTTGTTAAACTAGTAACTCCAGATCCATTGAAGAAATTTTGCCCAGAGTTTGAATTAAAGTAATAGTACAGAATCTCATTTAATTTCAATAAATGATTACTGGAAATGGTGAAGCAAGAAGAAATAGTTGCAGACTTGTAGTATTTTACTAAATGTGGATGGATATCGCTGGAGATGAAGTTAAGCTCGTTAAATTCAAATTAGAACATCGATTTGCATAAAATCGCCGATAAATTAGCGATCGATCGGCATGAGCTAAGTACAGAACTAGTCAACTGGAATGGAAAGACGAAGTAGAGCATATAATCAAATCAATGAGGAGAGAGAGAGAGAGAGAGAGAGAGAGAGAGAGAGAGAGATGTAAATATATAACCTTGAAAAGGCGACAAGCAAATCCTTAGGAAGAGCAGGCGGATCGATCAGAGGAAATTGCTATGATCTAATTTAAGCTACTCCAGCTGCTGTCGGTCTGCTTCGGGATGAAATTCCAGCTCCACCGCAAGTAGCTGAAAAAACAAGGCGCTGCAATTGATTTCTCAACCAAATCCAAGGGCGCGGGTCAACAACACAATTAATTCTCCGAATTGACACCTTTATCGCCTCTCTCTCCTCTCTCTCTCTCTCGTCTTTCTGGTCAGAGATTGGCTGCCGTCTCTCTCTCTCTCTCTTAACCGTCTCTTTCTCACATGGCCTACTCATTTAATAGCTAACTAGACTTTTCTTGTTATTGTCTTCTTCAGTATTTAAACACGCATTCAATATCACGAGTTTTTCGTGATTTTTTTTAATATCTATTTTTTATACATAAGAATTTTAAATTCTCAAATTAACACTCTCATTTCTATCTTCATCTTTTTTCACCGTTAATTTTGCGCGGGCATTCTCTCCTCTCCAAAAATGGAAGTAACTTCACTTCTACGGAGGATCTCTGGAAATTCGTGAGTATCTCGATTTTGTTTGCAGAAGCTCGAATTTGAGGTTTCTGCGAATTTGTTTGTTTGGATATTGATTTCATTATACGATCGGATTTGTATTCGGAACTTCGCTTTGTTTATGCAGCTGATCTCTTGTGCGTTCCGGAGATGCCGCATCTTAGACGATCTCTGCAGATTATCAGTGTGTGTAAAACCTAAGCCGCCTCTGGTTCAAATCTCAGGCAAATATCTATCTGCTTATGATTTTAGTTATAGCAATCTGGATTAGCTGAATTTCATACTAAACTAAGCTAGTGATTAGTTGATTAGTTCATTAACTAGGGTTAAGATGACAGTGGCATGAATTGCAGAAATATTATAGCAGAGTCTAACTCAAGATGAAGAAGTGTGAATGATTGAAATGCCTATGAGATTCAATTTCTAGTATGTTTCGTTGAACTTTGTTTATTCTGCTTCAACAGTTTCCGATACAGGCATCGGAAGCAGTTTGGAGGAGTTTCAGGAATTGAAAGAATTTTTAGATTCGTCATTCCTATTCACGACTCGTTCATTAGAATCAACATTCTCTATATAAATATAGCGGGATCAAAAATTTTCTTTCTTTCTTTTACCACCAGCAGCGGATAGGAGTACTCGGCGGATATTTACTCAACTGCGGTTACACCAAGAACTCCTATTGCATCAAGAGCTGATTCAATTACTTGCCGGGTTAAGGAAGAAGGGGGGAACAAGCACACTTGGAGAGTGCAGAAATAATACCGCTTTGTCTGGTAAATGGGGTAAGCAAAGTTTTTGTTTTTTACAACATAACTTCTCTTTCATCTTTTCATATTTGGCAACTGGATCTTAGTTAGTACATTGTGTTCTAGCGTAGTTGTATCATGTAATATTGTCAATCTCGATCCTTTGAATACGTGTAGATATTAGTATCTTTGTCGAACTATGTTTCTAGGCTGCCCGTCAGTAGTATTCTTATGATCCATATCCTTCTCTTTTTCATTTTGTCTTACCAAAAGTTGAAATGGAGATGCTGGTGAAGGGTGGCTTCTGTTTGTTCGGTCAATGTTGACATTTTCGTAGAATATTGCACACAGCCTTTACTGGTATTCCTAGTAAATCCTGGCGAACTACTTGCACTCCTGCTTTAATAGTATTTGCCACTATATAGAACTGATAAGTGATGTCTCGTATTGCAGATGGAGTTCTTGCTGTAATGACTACATGTAAGTTTCATTTGGCATCGTTGTTTTTCGGTTTAAGATACTGAGGGGTATTTACTAATTACAGCTTAGTGTAAATTAAAGGTTCTAATGAGCTAAATGGCCTACATTTGCTCACTCTTTCTTGAGGAATAGTCAAGAATACATTAAAGTTTTGAACAGAAATCTAGTTTGAGATTAGTACGTGTTCTTCCCAATAATCCAACCTTAATCAATTCAAGTCTTCTCACTGAAGGCATCTCCGACAAAGAAATACATCACTTAAGATTAGACTCGAAAGAAGTTGTTTCCTCAAGACGACTTGTGAGACTAGCACCATCAAGAAAGAATGGAGCATTCAGGCAATATGTTTTTTCCTAATTCTGGTGTCTAATGTAGTGTCTGCAATGCTGAGAATATTAAATTTTTTTTTTTCTTTTTCCGCGGAACTGAAGTATCGTTATCTTTATGAAGAAATTGATGGTCTTGTGACAATGATGAACCTCTATCTTCAAAAGGTTATATTAACACAACCATGTGGTTCAATGACGCCTTACTTAAATACTTATTGCTGACAGTCAGTCCATTTCCTTATATTCTTTTGCAGATTCTTCTTCTTAAAGCATTTGTAAGTTTGAACTACCTTTTTACCTTCTCCATGCTGGTAGCCTTCTGCTCGTTTGCTATCCTCGATTAATAATGTCATCCAATGATGCATAATGTAGAGCAACAGTAAATTTGGAGTTAGCAATGGACCGTCTAGCCAAACTATTCGATCCACATTAAGTATGTAGTGAACTATCCGGCGTTTTTTAACCTTTCCACATTCATCTACTTTCACATTCAGTAGGAATAAGCATTTACACCCGCTTACAATTTTAGAATTATAGAGCCTATTTGATAAAATATGTTATTATTTAATTTATTATCTTTATACTATGAAAAATTAATGCTCTGAGCTTGAAGAATGTATATGTAAACACGAAATGGCTGAGTTATAGTTTGAATAGGTGCAATCTCTGTTATGGTAGTTCGTCTGCTAACATGTTCTGAATTTTTCCAGAAGATTGCAATTGAACTGATAGTTGAAACTGGTGGTGGCACAAAATCGATTTTTCTGCAAAGTGCATGAAGAGTGGCATGCTTCGACGAGTATGTTTCCATGTTTGGAAACATACTTGTTGAAGCATGCCACTCTTGCTCATCAATTGGGTGTGTTCTAATGACTTTAAATTTCAATTTTATCCTACAATTAAAATTGAGATTGTTTTTGCACCTACGCGAAATTGATCATGATTCTTTCGTAATGTGGAAGCTTGTTGTTTGGTTCATAGAAATGTTCCATACTGATGACTACTTAACTGCAACCGATAAGATTAACTGCCAGAATCATGTATAGATCAGCCCTTCTCTTCATTATACAGGGAAATGCTTGCATCTCTTCGGGCTACTTGTTTGTTTCTTTAATATCACTTGTCTTGCTTTTCTTTTCTGTTGAGTTATATTTACGCTTCAGCAAGAGATCAGCTATTCATTTCAAGGTCTCTAAAGAAGACCATTCGAGCGTGGATGCAGAATTTGCTAATGCTTTTACATTGATATATGATTTCATGCTCCCACTCCCAACTTAGTACAAATGATTGTATAGTGTGATGCTGCATTGTCCAAGTGATTTGTTATCTTATACATATTCTTCTTACTTCTTTGAAGATTTTGGTGATTAGATTCCGAATTATTATCACACATCATGTGGGACTGATGACTTTTTTCTTGCACAAAAACATCAGGGAGAATCTCAAAGTTGGTACCGGGGTAGCTTGTAGCAAAGAAAACCAACCCAACTCAGGACAGGTGATGGAAGTCGTTATTATCGTGAGCGATATATCGATGTGTGACTGTTACGATATCCCACATCGCTTCCACATGAAAGTGTAGAAGGGTATATAAGAGAGAGTCAACCCTTGACTTACAACCATGGTTTTAGGTTAAGTTAAGGCTCCCTATCTTATATGCCTAACAATTGGCGCCGTCTGTGGGAAACTGACGGATCGTACGTTGCGGGAAGGGGCTTACCCGATGTCTGGGCCCAGGGGTTGCCACCACGGATGTGGAACCTGCCACCCGTGAAGTGGGCCTTCGATGTGGGCTGCCACCCGGCGTGTGCCGTCCGTGGACGTACGGTTTCGAAGGGGGATGGATTGTTACGATATCCTACATCGCTTCCACACGAAAGTGTAGAAGGGTATATAAGAGAGAGTCAACCCTTGACTTACAACCATGGTTTTTGGTTAAGTTAGGGCTCCCTATCTTATATGCCTAACAGTGACCGATCTTCGTGCTCCAGGCCATACGGCCCTAGAACAGAGGTTTTCTTCTGATACATCTACTTTTCTTTTCCTACTATTTCTGCATGCACCGTATTTTTTCGACTAGTTTTTCCCATTTTTCCTATGACATTAGTTTCTGCACCTAGGTCTTGTACTTGACAGATTTCACACCCTGCTCAATGCCGCAACCTTCTTTTTTAAAGCTTTGATCGGCATTGACTGGAAAAATTACGGATTAGCTTTAAAGAACGTTGGAGATCAAGATGGCATCACATTATTAGAATGGGAAAACTTACCACCATCCGGTACACATAGACATCGTTCTCCACATATATCGTAAACAATATCCTCATGAGACCTACGTGCAGCATATTCTTTAGTTCTGAATAGTGTAAAATGTTACTTGTTTTTTCTTAACATGATGCCAAGCTAGTGGCACTCCCTTGCTCACAGAACAACAGAACCGAAAAATCTCTTCCCAAAAAAGCCGTGAAGCTTGCGTTGAACGAACTGAAGAAGAGGAACGGCGGGAGCATTACTCAGTGCGCGTGCTGTCGAGGTACGAAAAACATAATCTGATTAATTCTGTTCTAGGTCGAAAGAGTCGAGAGAAACTTTCTTTGAGTTATTTTACCATATTAGCTTTTACAGTAGCTTGAATTTTTCGGTGTGGCGTAATCGGACCTGCTTTTTCCATATCTCTCGTTATTTTTTTTTTTGGGGGGGGGGGCTATTCACCTCTTTGAGCTTCTATTGAATCGAGAGATAAAATATTGAATCGAGAGATAAAATAGGTTTGATTGGCCATCTTTTTGATATATACATAAGGCATTCTCCGGATAATTCAAATCGAAGCAATTGGATGTCCAACTCGAGCCTATATGACCGATCAATAGAAATACTCCACCCTTGTCATATATTCCATACATCACACTAGATAAGATATCATATTCATGGAATAGGATGCACTTTCAAGATGCCGGTGAAATTTTCGGTGTAACAACACCTAGTGTCCATATACTGAAACGATTTTAATTATTAGCATAGTTCGTCTTTTTGTATTGATGGGCATTCCAAAGCATGAAATACACTAATTGGCTTTCACTCTTCAAAGTTCACAAAAGGGAATACTATACAAGTTCAATATAATTCGACTAGTTTGCGATTTGCTTGGAAGGATAGTGATGCTTAGAAGCAACTTCTTTACCATATACTGGATTTCCCTGCTGTGGTAGAAACAATGTTAACTAGTTAAGCTTTTATAGCATCAACAGAGTTGCTTGAACTTTCCCGAGTCGATTTCATTGGCATAGTTTGTCTTGGTCTTTAATCTTTATGGATTGGCTTTCATTCTTCAAGAGCTCGTAAAGGGAAATGTAGGCTAATATGCTTGGCTTAGTTTGCAATTTGTTTGGAACTATCTAGAAACTTCTGGAGTCATTCGAGTCTTATTTATCTCAACTTCTTCTCCCCAACCTTTCCTTTGCAGATTTCGCGGGCTCTCGCTAGTTCACACAGAGTTCCAAGACGATTTCTAGTGTCATCATGTCTTCGAATGACTTGCATTTCAAGCAAGAATGTTTTTGCCTACTCGGCCTGCATCAAAGATAAGATAGTTTCCGTCGTAGCGAAACATGATCGGAGTAGCTGGGCAACCAGGGAAGCTTCGTCTCTGTTTGCAGATTGTGCTCATGGCCCGGATGATGAATACGAAGGCGAAGAAGGCGAAGGCGATGCGTTCGAGTGTTCGTACACATAATATACCACCCTATACTCTCTTGATGCAAATCACATGGAAGGAATGACTTCCATCTTTGCTTCCAAATGTTGGAATTTGCAATTTATGTTGTTTAGATTTTCCAATAGTTTGGCTACTAAATCAAATATGAACATATACGACCGGCCCGAGCGTGGGCAAACCAGGACGACCGCCTAGGGCCCATAAATTTCGAGGGCTTATTAGTTTTCAAATTGGTCTAAAATGTAGGTAGCATTATTCGAGTTTTAGACATGTTAATAACTCATATGTGATATTTTCCGCCGGCTAAATCATTTTTCATTAATTTCTTAAACAAAACAATATATAATTGAAATTTTAAGGCCCGATTCTTATCTGGGGGCCCGTTTTACATTTTCGCCTGGGATCCTTATTTCTTCCGAACATATATACACACACGTAGTGGTTTAGGGTTTAGGGTAGGGTTTACCTCACGCCCTTCCATATCGGCTGCGGATTACTCTTGTTATAAAAAACCATACATAAGTGATGATTCTTAAGATTAATAATAATCACTATATAGATAATTATCATGTAGTATAGATCAAATCGTACAAATGAGATCATTAGGGTTTATACCGTAAAATCGATTTTGAAGATTAATTCTTGCTAGCTGTTGAAATTAAATTACGTAATTGTGGCCCACGTCTGAATAGTAGATGTCATGCCATGCCATGCCATTTTCAAATATAAAACGTCTTCCTAGTACTTTTGGCCTTGAAATATGGAGAGAGAGGGAGGGAGGGAGGGAGGGAGGGAGGGGGAGAGAGAGAGAGAGATGGTCAAATATAGAAATGCAAATGATAGTCAAATGTGAGCGGACCCCTCCCACCTTCATTTCTATTTTGTTTTTTTCTTTTTGGAAATTTTATTGAAGCATTCATTGGATATAGCCCATGTCACTATACAATTAATTATCAACTCCGCCTTGAGCATGTAGTTTTATTTCAAAAAGTTTTCTATCAGATGTTTCAATCCCCACTCTCTCTCTCTCTCTATATATATACATAGTACACGTATATATATAAGTGTAATAATCACTAATAAATAATCAATTATGTTACTTTATTACGTTTGTTGGATCTTGAAGATTAGTAAAAGTCGCACATGAAAAATTTCGAAAGGGCGCCTCCATTAATTTTTCTCAACCATAAATAAATATTGCAAATTACACACAAAAAGCAATCTATACCCTTCATTTTATTATTGGACGATTTGAACTGACTATGCTTCGGAATATCCGTTATGCATATTCCTTATACGTTTTATGCATATTGGCAAAAATGTCAAAGTTATAAGTATAAAAAAAAAAAATATATACATAGAAAATAAAAATTTTAATTCATACTTCCTACTTCTTATATTACATCATCTTCCCACCAGATCCATATCCGACTATCCACTATAGTAACATACTCTCTTCATCTTAATTATCTCGTCCACTTTGTTGTGACACAATTTTTAAGAAGAATTGTTAGTTGTGCAAAGTGGTGTAAATTTACAGATCCCACAAAAAATTATGTGTAAAATTTGCTAAAAAAATAAAATTGAACAATATATATCGAACGATCCAAAACGACAAATATGGACAAAATAATTGGGATGGGAAGTAAGATATTTATTTTAATAATTAATATTTATTGTAAGAAAAAAGTTGAGAATTGGTATATATAGTCGTAAGTGGGACTGTGGGACAGATTAGTCTTTTTCTAAATAGGACGAAAGTCACAAAAGCAAAACCACAAACCTAATCTCCTCTATTTCTTCTTCGAAATTTCGTTTTCATTTACCTAAAAGTCGATCAAGACTACGATAGAATTGTTACATTTATGTAATTTAACTTAATAAAAAATTATTCATAAACATAAAGAGAAAAAAAAAAGAATTTCTTATTATCACATGTTAAAAAGTTGATGAGTGCCCACTGGCTATGTAATAAGTGTCTCTTTTTGCTTTTTATCAATTTATGATTGTGATTATATGATTATGTAGGATAAATTGTGAACCATAAATAAGATTCCCATTTTCTCATAAATCATTATATACAGTGTAAAATTAATATGGGATGAAATCATCGGTCCAATTTAAAACGATGTAGATAAGATTGAAAAAATAATTTAATAAATAATTGAAGAGTGCATTTTTATAATACAAAACTACGTCATTTTAAATGAGACACCAATTAAATAGAAATTTATTGAGCATGTGATCTTATTCCTAATTAATATACAGTTAAACCTCGATAAAGTAATATTCGAGCTAAGATAATAATTTTTTCCGGTCTCGATATGGATCAATGCACTAAAATAATATTCGATAAAATAATAATATCGTTAAATAAATATTTTTTCTCGGTCCCAAACTTATTACTTTATCGAGGTTTAACTGTAGATAATGGAGCGAATTTTGAGGCCTATATTGGCCTATTTATTACGTACGTGACAGCTGATTAATTTATAATTATCAGATATTCATAGCATGGATTGGAATGAGTTGATGATGACTATATTTGTCAATTAGTGAACAAACATTACTTAATTATTTAACCAATTTCTTCCCCTCATTATCTGATCATCTATGTAGGAGTATTAATTTTTTTTTATCATATTTACTACTACTCATCATATACTATACATATTTGGTATTTATAATTAATTATTATATATATATATATATATATTTTCAGGATCATCACTTTGAAAATCTCGATTTTCATCATGTAATATACTTTTAGTATGACGTGTGTTCATTTTAGCCATTTTATATAGTTCTGTTAAATTTTGGTCATGTAATATGAATAATCGTTCATTTCAAGCCCTTAATAGCAATTAAGTATACTTCATGCATTCAATTTCTCGTCGCGTAATATATTTTTGACCAATGGCACGCGTAGTATCTAACTTTTTTAATATATCACCATTAAATTAGCAATGAAAAATAGGTAAAATAAATTATAATCGAAGAATTAAATACCGACATTTTGTAAAATTATCGGACCAAAAAAGTTGGACACGATGCTACTACATAACCAAAAAAATGAAAAAAAATGAAAAATAGAGATTAAGAACTTTTTTTTTGTCCTGGTCCCAATTCAATACTAAACAAGTACGAACTAATTTAAGAAAATTGAACAAAAAGAAAAAATATTCCTAATCATTACTGTACGAAAATCGAGAATATTACGAGCTATATATTTCAAGAAAAAACAAATCTAAGAAGCTTGAACAAAAAGAAAAATCAAGAAAAAGAAGGGTTTACGTGCACACACTGCAAAAACAAGATTTTCACTCCACCTGCAGTAAAAATCTACTGCAGCTATCACAGTATGGATGTAGACTCTATACAAGAAATCCCAAATGATTGATCATGCTAAATATGCACAGGAGAGAGAGAGAGAGAGAGAGAGAGCGAGAGAGGAGGCAATGAAGAAGAACTAATAAATAAAAAAATGAAAAAAATTAAGATATCATTGCATGTATAACCCCCTTGATCACATATATATATAATTTTATCTACATACAAAAGAGGATTTTGTGTTGTAAATATCCATCAAACCAAAAATATACCTAATTTAATTAATTAATCACCCAAACCAAAACACTAAAACCAAAAAAACAAAAAAAAAAACTATTTTAAACCATCACATAATCTTCATCATTCACGGCTGGCTCCAGCTCTGCAAGCCCAGATCGTTGTGCTTTCTCGACGGCGCCGACGCCGGAATCAATCTCTTCGGCATGAAATTCATGAAATGCCCGGTTGAGTTCCGCGATCCGGGCTTGGTTTTAAATACGTTTATTGATCTTGAAGCTTCGCAACGAACGCAGAAGAATAACATCAAAACCACCGCCGACAAGAGTAGTAGCCTCCTAGTACTATCCATTCTATGTAATAACAAAGACAAAGTGGAATTATCAAGAAATCAATAATTTTTTAGAGTTTTTTTCTTAGAGAGAGAGAGAGAGAGAGTGAAGAAATGGAAAGAGGGTTTGGTGTAGTCCTTGATAGAGTTGGAGGAAAAAAAGCTACATAAAGATTGGCTTTTTTGAACTAGTCTAATTGGTAGAAACTAGATAGATAGAGCCCTCTCTCCCTCTCTCTCTAAATCTCACTCTCTCTCTCTCAGAATAGGAGCATGAATGAAATGATTAGAAAGGGTCGACTCAAAATCAAATAAAGAAATAGGGAATTTTATGATTTTCTTGATGTGAAAAAATAAAAAATTGAAGGGATGTCGTTTTAGGGTTAGGTGTGTGTAGTTTTGGTCCCATCTCATATTAATGGCCAACTAGGGTTTTTGGTCACTATTGTATTAGGGCCCCCATAACAGGGAAACATGTCTCCTTTTTTTAGTATTAACTTTCCGACTATATATATAAATGTATATTTTTAAAATTCGTGTCTAGCTATTGAATTAAATACTCCATCCGTTCCTTTATTATTATCCTACTTTTTTAATCGGATTGTCCAATTATTATTGTCATCTTTTCTAAAATAACAAAAATTACTTTTAAACAAAAAATAAAATAAGCCATCCTACTTAATACTCATCGATCCCACATTATCATATTCTCTCTCTCCAAAAATCTATCTTTCACACGATTTTCGTTCCACTCGGTACTAAAAAATTTATGATTTTTAACTTTTTGGAAACGTAAGATTATTTGTTAAAATAAAATATAAAAAAATAGAAAAAATACCTCAATTATGCCCTGCAAAATTTTGGATAAATTCTCATTTTTTTCACATACTTCTCGAAAATTGTGCTCATTTCTTAATATAATTTAAAACTCATAAAATACACACTTAAATAATTTTTTTTAATCTCTATATCGAAATAAAAAAGAACAGTAATAGCGGAATAGCACGATGGAGGGAGTAATTGATTAAAGAAAATTGGTACGTAGAAGGGATTTTTAATTGAAAAAAGTGTAATAGTGAGTCAATGACTCAATTGTTATAGGGTAGGAATGATGTGGTGAGAAATGTAGACTTCAGATATTAGCCTTCCCTCAATTTCAGGAAACGGGCCGGGCCGCCGTACTATAATAATTTAAAATAAAAAATAATTTTGCTGTCTTTTTTTTTTTAATGAATTGTTCTTAGAGTAATAATACAAAATATTATAGTGAGAGATATTCAAGTACGTAAGTAATAATTGAAACAGTGTAAGATCTTGCTAGAAGATATCCATGCATGCGACTGGACAATGCTACTAGCGTACTACTACTATTTCAAGTCAAACCAGAAGATGTTTTGGGTAATAAATAGTGCAAAAATTGATTAGGAAAACTATTTCATAAATTAGTACATTTGTAAATTAATAAACTTTTTAAATTAATATTTTTATTTGGTCAGATTTGGATCAGTTGAAAAAGCAATCGGTTTCGATAAGATAATAATCTATCCTCATGATTCTTGTAACAAAATTTTTCGGGACGGTATTTCAGAATAGTTGTTGGTTGTGAGTAGAGATGTGAGATCTTCAAATAAAGTGTTTGTAATAATTATCTATTTTAATAAATGTTACAAAAATGGTGGTACATAAATGTTTCAAGAATTGTGGGATGGATAGAGTATATTTCTTAGAAAATTCACAAATAAATTTTTGACCTCATAAATTAATATTCCCTATATCCCACCGGCTATACGTTTCTTTTCGATTTGGAAATTAAGAAAGTGGTATTATGTGTTGATGATTGTCATTTTCGTAACATATCATTTATATTAAGACGTCCCAATAAAAAAAAACGTGTCATTTCTAATAAGACGGAGCAACTAATTTTTTTAAATTTTCAATATAAATTTAGTAAAATATTACTCCATTACGGAGTTACTCACTCTGTCCCAAATATATATGTCTACTTTCCTTTTTCGTCTGTCCCAAATTTATATGCCTATTAGCAATTTTTTTGTATCTTATTAAATCTTTCACCAACTTTAATAGATCTAATTAATATGATAACATAGAAAAAGACTATTTTATCCAACTTTTATAATAGCAAACACAATTATGACATTAACTTTTTAGTAATTTACTTTAATTTACTCAAATTCCAATACAAACATTTATCTAACTTTCGTATCATTAAATTTTTTTCTTAATCTATGCGAAGAAGCAAATGAACATATAAAATAGGGACGGGGGAGAACTTGGTAACTTGATTTATTATTAAAACTTAAATCTAGCCGAATCTAATTTTTAATTTTCCTTATTACGTCCACAAGTTTCGATGTTGTTTTGTTGGACTACATCGGAAAGAGTCTTCCTTCAATAAGTATGATACGGAAATAAGTTTGTATTCTCTTTAGTTTCATTTAGTTAATACCTCCGTCTCATGAGTTTGTCTCTTTTCTTTTCGATACGATTATTAAGGAGGATTAAAAGTTATGTATAAATAAGTGAGAAGTGGGTAGTTGTGTGTAAATAAATTGCTCCCTCCGTCCCGCTCTAAGTGACATGTTTTTCATTTCAGGCGTCCCGTCTCAAATGACTCGTTTCCAAAAATAGAAATAACTTTTTTAAAAATCACAAATTCTCTCTCACTTTATCATTTATCTCTCATACTTTAACCATTTATCTCCCTGACTTTATCATTTTATTTCCTACTTTATCATTTCTCTTTCCTACTTTATCATTTGCTCTTTCACAATCTCATTAATTTTCTCTATCTTACTTTATCATCTATTTATCTCTTATACTTTATCATCCACTTTCTTAATTCTCGCGCCGAAAATAAACGGTCACTTGGAGCGGAATGAAGGGAGTATTATTTTTGAAAAATGACAAGATAAATGAGACAATCCAAAAAATAAAGTAAGACAAGATAAATGGTACGGAGGGAGTATTAAGTTATCAATAAATTAATATTTTATAAAATAATAAAATATCATAGTTCCAATAAATATTAATTTATAAAATTTTTACTCTATGCGATTAAGGATTATATGATTTATTTTAGTGGAAAACCAACTTTATTTATTACTCAAAGTCTAACAAGGCTATTTTGAGATTGGACAAAATATGATCCAAATGAAAGTGGGCTTCATATTCTTGCAGCTAACATGGTCCATGCCATAAGTCGAAACTATTTTTTATTTTAGTTTTATATTTTTCTTTTCTCTTTATAATAAATAGTGAAGTGATTAGACTTAGTCATGATGAATTCTATTTTGTACTCCCTCCGATCCATTTTAAACGACTGTGCACGATAATTAATAAAGTTGATTATAAAGTATGAGAGATGAGTATATGATAAAGTAAGATAGAGAAGATGAATGAGATAGTAATAAATTAAATGATAAAGTATGAGAGAGGAGTATATGATAAAGTAAGATAGAAAAGATGAATGAGATAGTAAGAAAGTAGATTATAAAGTATGAAAGAGAAAAATGAGTAATTTAATGAGAATAAATAAAGTATGTGAGAGAAATTGCCTTTTTAGGAAACGGATCGTTTCAAATGGGACGTCCCGAAAAGGAAAACATGTCGTTTCAAATGGGACGGAGGGAGTAATAAATTGTCATTGTAACACGGACTAAAGTGGATTACAAGTTATGATCCCATTAAAGTTGCTCGTGGGAAGTTTTATTAGGGAGAGATGAAGAATTAATGACAAAAATCATGATTAACAATGATAAAAGAGGTATGCACGTTAGCCGTGTTATAATGAAAGCAAACAAACATCCTTCGATCCACAATCATAATCAATTATTGCTTAACCCACATTCCACCAAAAGAATTACCGTAACGGAATTTACTCAGTGCTCATATCGTATAGTAATTGTTGGAAGCCGCTCCCAAATTATGTGGACCACAACTTTTCAATGTAATTTTCGGAAAAACAAATTGTCTCCGATTGGAATTTTAGATTTCATACTATTTATCCAAAATTATAGTTTCTGCCGTCTTTTAATTTTGGACCCGTTCTAATTATAGGTATTAAGAAATTATTGGAAAGTAGCAGCGATTTGTATCGATTAAACAAATTGTTGAAATTCCCAAAGTGATACACTCTCGTAGAGTCGTATATTCTTCATGCTGATCAACAATGATAACAATATCGGGTAACCCTGTCATATATTTAATCGCGCCCAAATATGTTTGTAGGCGAGATAATTGTCTTTTCACCACAGCCGCATCTCTTTTCGGAAGACGGAGTGGAAAAATCTTGATTTAGGTAACCTAATGTGGTATGCGCCTGTCACCTATGGTTATGTGGACGACAACTTTTCAATATAATTTTCGGAAAAATAAATTATCTCCTCTTGGAATTTTAAATTTCGTACTATTTCTCCAAAATTATAGTTTTTGTCGTCTTTTTATTTTGGATCCGTTCTGATTATAGGTATTAAGAAATTATTGGAGAGTATTGGAAAAATCTTGATTTAGGTCATTTAATGTGGTATGCGTTCATTTTTTGTATGTAGTTTTATAAAATGCTCATTTTTTAATCTTCTAGCGACAGTGGTGTATACAAGGGGCGCAAGGATGTGGCCGCTCCCAAAATCGGGTTAGAACTCAATTTTTATATATAATTTTTGAAATTGTTCAATTAAAATTCTACACTTAGTCCATTCTCAATCGAAATTCCAAATTCCGCCTCTCTTCCCTTGTAATTCTGGATCCTCTCCTGTTAGTGGATTGTGCGAAGCTACTTCAAACACCTATTTTCTATCAACTAATTTGCCTTTGTTGCGTAATCGATAAATTGCAAGAGATATAAGTAACACAATATTAGACACACATGCAGTCACTATGAAATTTTGTGACGAAAACGAAGTGCACGAGTACATTCACTGTTGGAGGATAAAGAACGAACGATTTTTTTATACGATACAAATCGCTCCAACCACATTATAAAGTAATACCGACAACAAGATCAAAATCGAAATTTTCTAGACACTAAGGTACTAATGTAATAAATTTTGTAAGAGAAGGAAGCTAAAATTTGAGAGAGAGAGAGAGGAGAGAGAGAGAGAGCAAAGTGGTGGAGCAAATGGAGCAATATTAATTTGAATGGTAAAGAGGCAAAGGTGGGATACAAGTGGAGAACCAAACTCTACCACTCACTCCCTCTTCGAAAACGACTTCTCCACAAAATCCAGCACACATTACATTACCTTTCTCTCTCTCCCTCTCTCTCTCACACACACACACACTCTCTCTCTCTCTCTCTTTCATAGTGTTCTAAAGAACCTTTCATTGACCACTTCCCCACCCAACTCCAAACAAACAGAATATAACTTCAAATACAAAATTGCAAATATCAAATTAAGAAAAAAAAAATAATGCTAAAAAATCCATGACGTCACTATTCCTTTGACCCCTTTAACTCCCCCACCTTTCTTCACTTTTCAATGTTCCTTTCTCTCACCTCACTTTCTCTCTCCCCCCAACACTCTATCCAACCGAGCTATCTACAATGGTGAGGGACGATCTGTACATAACTATTCCGGCCTACTTCCGCTGCCCCATCTCTCTCGACGTCATGAAGTCGCCGGTGAGCCTCTCCACCGGCGTCACCTACGACCGGAGCAGCATCCAGCGGTGGCTCGACGGCGGCAACAACACCTGCCCCGCCACCATGCAGGTGTTGCAGAGTAAAGAGCTCATCCCCAACCACACCCTGCAGCGGTTGATCAAGATATGGTCCGACTCGGTCCTCACTCGCCCGCCCAACTCGCCGACTCAGTCGCTGACTCGCGAACACGCCGCTCAACTCGTTCACCACCTTCACACCGATCTGAGTAACCTCCACAAGCATTTCGTTCAGTATTCTTCGTTAATCGCTCGGAATTTATCCGCGCTTACTTCCTTCGCCGATGAATCGGAGGAGAATCGGAAGTTTTTGGCGGCGGTTGGTGGCCGGATTCTGCAGGTGCTCGTTTCCGTTATCGGTAAAGTTAGGGATTTGAATTTTCTCGAGAAAATTATCCTCTTCTGCAACGTGTTGTTGAATAATCTTCAGAAGACGGAATTGAATGGATTGAAATCGAAAATCGAAATCGAAATCGAAAACGTCGATTTTCAATCGTCAATTTTGCTTGGGTTGAAGCAGGGGAGGCCGGAATTGAGAATCGCCGCCGCGAAATTTCTCGACCTCCTCGCTTCAAATCTATTAATCGAATTCAATTCATTCTCAATCGGAGAAGACGAAGAATTCCATCTCATATTACTAAGATTAATCTCCACTTCCAATCCGGAATCTACCGAAATTGCCCTAAATCTACTCACTCATTTGGCTCAATTGAAGAGATTCAGATCAAAAATCGTTCGCGCCGCCGGAGTAACCGCGCTCGCGGCGGCGCTTGAGGCGGAGATGAATGCCGCTTCAACGGAGAAAGTTTTGAAGCTACTAGAAATGGCGACGGGGAGCAAAGAAGGGCGGAGCCAAATCTGCGCCGACGAGAGGTGCATTAAGGCGGTGGTGAAGAAGGTGTTGAAGGTCTCCGCCGCCGCGACGGAGCACGCGGTGACGGTGCTGTGGAGCCTGTGCTGTTTGTTCGGGGAGAAGAGGACGGCGGCAGCGGTGGCGGAGAGTAACGGGATGGGGAAGATACTGGTGGTGATGCAGAGCGACTGCTCGCCGGCGGTGCGGCGGATGTGCGGCGATCTGCTCAGAGTTCTGCGGGGGAGTTGTAAGAAGGCGTGCGTTTCTTGGTACGATACCAAAACGACGCATATAATGCCGTTTTGAGAGTGGTTTATTTTTGGAAGTTATGTAGATGTATTAATACAGGAAATGTAATGCAATGGAAATGGAAATTTGTTTTTGTGATTGGATGGTGATGGACGTTTATACCTGACAAAATGAAATCTTGTTCCTTAATTCCGACAACCTGGTTTTCATCAAATCAAATCTGCAAGTTTTGATACATGATTATTTTTTTTAAGAGTACGGCGGTGAAATGCCCATCTGGAAAAAGACAAATACATTTATACTCAATTCTTATATTTAACTACACTATATACCCAAGAACACGAAAATACCCCTACTATGGGATGGTCCGATCACGTGAACAGAGGGCCCGATCAGGGGCCGATCGGTCGGACCGGTCCGACCGGTCGGACACGCCCGACCAAGGGCCGATCACTAGTGGGCATGATCAGTCATGCCCTATCACAAGGCCATGATCGGTCATGCCCTATCACAAGGCCGATCACTATCAGGCCATGATCGGGCATGTCCGATCGGTCGGACACATCGTGGCCTGACATTTTAGGTGAGAGAAGTAAAAAAGTGGGGGTATTTTAGTAAATTTGGGTATATAGTGGATATTTTTTATAAAGTTGGGTAATTTTGTAGTTGTAATAGTCAAATAGGGTATATTCATATATTACTACTTTTTTTAATGACCCTAGGGTGAAAACGCCGGATTCAATCAGGATCAAATTCGGGGATCAAATCTAGTATCGGTTTGGATACAATTCGAATCCGGATAGCCTAAATCGGATATAGATTTGAATTCGAATTTCACATTATTCACCCGTATTCAATATTTCCCGTATTTAATCGAATATTTCCCGGATTATGAATTCGGATATTCGAATTATTTAATAATTATTTTTTTAATATAATAATAAATTAAGATTAAAAAAAATCGTTTCAGCTCACTCTCAAAACCTCATCTCTCCATCAAAACTCACCGTCCCGGTGTGCCACCTCTCGCAGCCGCGACGTGCCGATGCCATATATTCGATTATGTTATTCATAATGAATAGTATATTAACTATAGTTTGCATTAAAACTTATATTAAATATTGTATACGTGATTTTTTCATGTGTTGCAATCACAAATAGATGGTTATTTATGAATCATATTATCCGATTATTGTTATTCGAATTCGATCCGAATTCATCATATATCCTCCCTATATTCGTATCCCGAATATTCTGAATTCGTATTCGTATCCGGCCTTCCCATATTCTATGTCGAATCCGAGAAAAAAATATGAGAAGAGCATTATCCGTCCGTATTCTATTCTTTTTCACCCCTAGGTAATCCGCAACAGCTACAGAAGTGCGCACTGTGTATTAAATCTTGCAAGGTAACCCGCAGCAGCTACCGAAATGTACACTGAGTTTTGAACTTATAACCTTTGGCTACAGGCTATCCACTTTAACCGTTATGTCATCACAACGGGACACATGAGTTTTTGTTTTTAGTTGAGATTTTATGATATTTGGATAGTGTATAGACTTAATCCATTTCAAACAAACAAGCAGGCCCAGTTTGAATAAAGATATTATTACATGAGAAATGTAATAATTGAATGTATGTTGAGACTAATATCAGCAAGCCCACATTGTCTCGATTAGGGATGACTTGCTGGCCCCATAGAGGAAAATGGACCCACATATGTTTAGATAGCAATCATAACCGGACCGGGCGGATCCATCCTACCCCATCCCTCGATGGGTCGGGTAATATCCAGTCCCGCAGAAACACGGACATGTCCGGGTTCGATTTTTTTTTTTTTTTGATTCATGAAATCCGCAGCTGCTATCTTCGGTGCGCACTAGGTAAACCACGCTCCTTGTGCAGTAGCTTGTAAACCACACAGGAGGGTTCAACCACCCTTAATGTGACAGGGTGACAGGCAACACCTAACAGTCTTGGTGGGAATTGAACCCAGGACCTATCGGTCCCGGGCCACCCACCTCGACCGCTAGGCCATCCCATGGGGACATGTCCGGATTCGACTTACACGGGTCTGAGGTGGGTCTAGGTCTAATTTTCCTACTCGTCTGTTCTGCCCAGACGCATCTCAAATCCACATTATTATTATTTTAACTTAATCTTTTTTTATGTTATTTGATTTTTTTTTTAATTTATATTCCTCAATAATAATGGATGACAACGGTAAAAGAAAGATTTAAATAGAAAGACTCTCATCAATAAAAATTAATAATAAAAAAATATGATAATTCAATTTAAAGCAATTTAAATCCCATCAACGAGTCTGGGACCGTGTAGACTCTCCCCGTATGAGTCTGAGACTGGATTTGCATTTTTGGACCCGTACAGGTCTGGATTCGGATCTAAGTCCCTAAGTTTAGGATGCGAGGTGGGTCCGAGTCCAATACTACCCCAATCCTTACCCGCAAAATTGTCATCCCTATATAAACTCAACATTATAAAATTAAATTTGTAATGCAAATGAGATCTTTAAAGTCGGACATATTTCTCTCTCTCATAATATTCCTATACAACCCTTTAGGAAGGTGATGAATGACACTGAAGCACAAAAAAATTAAAATTATTTCCTAACTCTCATTTGTTGAAGTCATTAACCCATTCTTGTTTTGATATATTATTTGTAACATTTCATTTTTCTAAGGGCGTGACACATTTAATTAGGTGTATATTATGAAACAGAGTTAACAACCATATTACAGTTAAATCTCAATAAAGTAATATTCGATAAAGTAATAGTCTCGCTAAGATAATAATTTATTCCGGTCCCGATTTGGGTCAATGCACTAAAATAATGTTCGATAAAGTAATAATCTCGTTAAATGAATATTTTTTATCGATCCCAAGGTTATTACTTTATCGAAGTTTAACTGTAATTTCGATTTCAAGCTCAAAAGGTAACTACTAACTAGCTAGAGTGCAATAATAACTGATATGTAGTACTAATTATGTAACAATTCACATGATTAGTTATAGTTATACAATGTATCATAGATTCATTTATTACAAGCTATTCAATTATGAAGCTAACAATTGAATTATAAGTAATGTATTATATACTATTAGGTACGTATAGATAATAGCATATGTTTGATCAATATCACATCTACATTATTTATAGTGATTAGACTTGACATAAAAACATACTCCAAATGTTGGTATTGATGAGTTTTCGAAGGTTAAAATTCGTACAAAATAATTAAAAAATATAAAAAAAACAGATAAAAAACAAAATATGAATAAACATTAGTAATTTTGTAACACAAGATATAACAATGAATAGTTTTCAGCTTGAGTTTGATAACCTCAACTTTCTTTCTTCCGAAAGCAATTTAGCAAACCTGCAAATGCAATTAAACTGTCAAATTCAACATTGAATTCCCATATTAAAAAGGGTTAAATACATTAAATTCCCTAGACACACGTGCAAAGTTAGTGGGAATATCATCTTGGATTATCACAAAATTAATAATCCATAGAGTAAAAAACATAAAAATAATATTCCAGTGCAACATTTTCCATAAATTTGAACGTATGACCAGATATCAATGCTGAAATTTTACTCTTCTACAATAAATTAAATAATTCAAGGGGTAAATTGTATATTTTCATAGTCCAGATAGCAAAACACATATATCTAACAGTTCAAGGGTCAAAGCGAAAAAAAAACTAATAATCTACCGAGTTTAACATATTTAATCCTATTAAAAAAAAGTAAAAAACCATGCTAAAACTAGTGCAAATTAACTTTAAAATAAGAGAGAAACTCACTTTTTCAATGCCTCAATATTAGTCCCACCATTCTCGAGACGCTCATAAACTCCGGTTTGGCAATTCATCCTTGAAACTGGTTTCATCAAGAGCTCTTCTCCAAGCTTCACCACATTTTCCAAATTCTCCTTCGTCGCCATATCCATATTCACAAGATCTCCACCCAAAGTCTCATCCTTTTTCCATTCAATTCCGGTAAAAAAAAAAATTAAAAAAAAAAAAAGCAAACAAATGTGCAAGAAACAATGGGAATAAGGCAAAAAACGTACTCCGTGTTGTGTTTGGAATTATGTCAAATTATCACGTACTCCCTCCGTCCTAAATATATATCCAGTTTTTCATTTCGGACTGTCCCAAACATAATGTCCAGTTTCCCTTTTTAGCAAATTATTACCCACAATTTTTTTGTAGGATCACACATTTACACATCTCTACTCACAACCTAGGTTGCACGGATACGGGAACGCGACACGATTCGATACGGACACGGGACACGAGATACGATATTTTTAAAAAAACTTATGACACGACACAGACACTAATTTATTTAAAAATATAAAATCAAGTGTAAAATAAACTAATTTTGTATATTTTTATTAGAATTAGATGTTATGTTTATATAAATCTATTGGACATGGCAATTGAAGTATCGTGTCGTGTCAAAGTGTCTGACACGTGTCCTACACGATACGTTGATATTTTTGAAATGTCTGTGCAACATATCTCACAACTAACAACTCTCCTTAAAAACCGTGCAAAAAGCAAAGTGAACATTATAATTGGGACGGAGGGAGTATTTGTTTACTCGCAAAGAGTACCATTTTCTTGAATAATGTTCAACCGAAACAAACGAAGTCTTTTCTAGTCGTACGTGAGTAACATTGGCTCCTAAAGCAACTCGCCAAGATTTTATGCTTTTTTCTAGCGTGAAATGTCTAAAATACCCTTACAATGTATAAAACTAAAACTACAAAAAATGACACTCCGAACGGATGTTATAACACTGGAATAGGGGAGATAGTGGGAGAAATAGAAAAGCTACGGCTTCTCCTAGAGTTTTATGCTTTGTTCGGGATGAGAAAAATGGAGTGTATTGTAAAGATATATAAATAAAAGGACAATGGGTATGGTGAAAGAATTGAGAACGTGTGAATCTCATTTACGGTTAAAAGGAACAACATTATTTTAAGGTGCAATATTATTCTAAAATATAAATACTTTTTTAACATAATTTTAAGTGAACACGAGGTAATTTTTTGTCATTTTTTCCGAAAAAAAACGATTAAAAAGAACGAAAAACCTACTTGAATCCGAAGATAATTATCTTTGGAATTGAGTGCTTCAAAAACCACAGCATTGTGAAAATCCACCATGTCTGCATTAGCTTGGTTATAAGCTCTTATCAATGGACTTGAAGTCACATAAAGCCACCCCACCACCCCCCACTCCCCAACAACTTTCACATCGTATTTCTCTTCGTTCTTCATCGCGCCCGTTCCCAACGATATTACCAAAAGACGGCCGAAATCCGTCGTGTGTAATGGATTGTTAGGGTTAGGGTTCTTGTCCGAAATCTCTCTTGCTACTTCAGAAATTGCAACTAGTGTCTGAAATAGTTATGAAGAGGAAAACTTAATACTATAATTTATTTATTTGAAGAATTAGTGTTGGTTTAATTTGGTTGGTGGTGTTAGTTACCGGGTTGTTGGCGGCGACGCCGCCGTCGACTAGGTTGAATTATTGGCCGCGGTTTTCGAAGTAGTGGGGAGGAAGGGCGGTTGGTGCGGCGGAAGTGGCGATGCATATGTCGGAGAGAAGGGCGTCCATTGGAGAATCCTTTGGTGCCTGCAAACAAGCTAATAGTTGAGTTCACTCGAAACTACGGTTAAACAATTAATTAGTTTATTTTACTGTAAAATATATTATTATGTGTTATTGGATAATTTTACACTAAATTAACCCCTAATGTATTTTTTAAAAGTGTGTGAGATTCGCACTTTAAAATATATTAAAATATCTAAATTATAATATGAAAAGTCGATGTAACGAATAGATTTTGCAGCATTGAAACAAACGAGTTATATGAGACTTCCCACTTGATTGCAAATATTATAGAAAATTTAATATTCCCTTCGTTCCACCCGACTTGTCTTATATTTCTTTTCGGGTCGTTTCACCCGACTTGTCTTATTTGCTAAAAAGAAAAATAATTACTACAAACTCTCATTTTCCACACACAATCACCTACTCCTCTACACACAACCACCCACTCACCAAAATATCCGTGCCGAAACCAAACAAGACAAGTCGGTTGGGACGGAGGGATTAGTATATTCGAAGATCATAGATAATAACATGATTATCCAAGAGAATCATTGACTATATAAGCAAAAAAAGAACCGTAAAAGCACTACAAAATTTTCGCTAATTACCGACGGATTTACCGACGGACAAAACACGGGTCGGCATTTACCGACGGATTACCGACGGAAATTCAAAATTTAAGTGTACCGACGGAATTTTCCATCGCTAAATACCGACGGAAAATTCCGTCGCTATTTCATCTGTTACCGACGGATTACCGACAGATTTTTCCGTCGGTATTTAGCGACGGAAAATTCCGTCGGTAATCCGTCGGTACACTTAAAATTCTGCATCCCACATCGAATTTTCGACAAACTTTTTCCACCTTTATATATCAAACTACTTCCTAAGCTATTAAGAATCTTGCTATACATGTGCGCACGCGCGCGCACAGGCCTCCACCACCGGCCACCGTCAGCGTCCGATCTCCGCCGGCCAGTGTCTCCACCTGATCGCCGCCGACTACCAACTCCGATAGTCGGCGGGTCAATTGTCGGCTTAATTTCAAAAAATTAGTCGACAAGTGTACCGACGGATTACCGACGGAATTTTCCGTCGGTAAATACCGACGGACCTCAATTCCGTCGGTAAAATTTACCGACAAGCTCTATAACGACGGATTATGTTCCGTCGGTAATCCGTCGGTAAACCGTTTTCCGACGGATTTTTTAATGTTTACCGACGGATTTTTCCGTCGGTAAAAGACAGATTTTTTGTAGTGAAGTAGGGTCGGCAGGGGCAGATCCAGGATTACGAGGGAGGGGGCGAAACTAAAAAATTCGATTAGAGAAGAGGGTGAAGTGTACATTCCGGGGGGGGAATACAAAATTTTTTAATCGTGTTTCGACACGAGTTCGGGGGGGATTCGCCCCTTGGATCCGCCATTGAGGGTCGGTATAGAAGTGTAAATTATGAGGAGCAGAATTTGTAATTTCGAGATAGAGAGATGAGAAACCTAACTACAATCTTGAAGGGTAGAATTTGAAATTTAGAAATTATACTAGAAAATCGTGATTCCGCACGGCGTAGTTGGCATCCACCCACCACCCTTGGATCAGCCATTGCATAAAAGGGCTTTAATTTGGTGCAATATTAATTAAGAATACGATTTTTTTTTTGCCACAAATAAAATATAGTAATTTGACATAATTTTAACAAAATATAATTTTTTTTTCGTTTTTTTTCCATGTACCATACCGTATATGAACTGAAGATGACAGGTTGAAGTTTCTTCATATCGAATGTCGTAAAAACAACATTGGTTAAGGTTCGACTCAACCTTAAATCCCCCAAAAACTCCCTCGTTAGGCTGCGTATATACTCCCCATCATATTTCGGCCGTGCAAACGCCTTCAACGTTGCGATCAGACCTGCTAACGGCCCGCTGCATTTTACAACCCCCAAAACTTAACAATAACAAAGAATATTTATACATAATAATAAGATTCTTTTTATTACCTTGGTTGAGGAAAAATCTTTGGACAATGCTCGAGGTAGAAAGGGACTATCTCCTTGGCCGAATAAAGCGGGCGATTGTCCGAACCAGGCGCGGTTAGCATAGCCGTTACTAGACCGCCCGTGCTCGTTCCTGCGATTACATCGAAGTAATCGGCAATTCTTGCATCTTCGCCATCTAGCTCCTATACCATCATAATGATATTAGAGACAGATCCAAAATTTATATTGTAGGGGCAAAATGGTAATTATAAAAACAAAATGTACGGCGAAAGGACAACTGACAGGGGCAAATGGGTAATTTTTCAAAAAAATAATTTAACTTTTTTTGAATATGGAGTGGTGGCCGCAAAGGGCGACCCTCCGCTACCCTGTGAGGCGAGAGGATCCTCTTCCTCAAATTGTGGTGTCCCATTCAGTGGCCCATCAATCACGTGGCGATACGCGTGCATTGGTGGGTCACCTTTTTATCACAACATCACACATGTCCTCACCTTATTGGTGGGACATGTAGTGTGATACCCACTAGGGCAGAAGATCCCCACTGCCCTGTGAGAGGGGGCGTCGATACGAGCGACGAAAACTGACTTTTATATGTGCTCTTTGAAATTATAAATATATCCAACTACCGTCCCCCAAAACTCCACACTTCGCCTCTTTCTCTACTAAAATCTTGAATTTCCCCTCCTCCCTCGTAATCATGAATTTGTTCATCCGTTGATCAAGAGTTTCCATTCTTGAGAAGTATCATGATCATCCAATAAGTAGAATTTCCATTTTTTCAAACGGAATTACATATAAAAAGAGCGTTTAACTTAAAATCGAAGATTGAAGATCTGAACATCAGAATCATGTATACCTGAAGTTGGGATTCAAGGTAAGCAAGCATAACACCAGGAATGATTCCTCTTACACCTCCACCATCAATGCTAAGAACGGTGATCATCTTTCCTTTGTTTTGTGAGTTTGATGAATATTTTTCCTCCATAACTAATATTTCTTCTCTTTCTCAAACACTAATAAAAATGGGGGACCTGCAGAAGAAATGAATTATAAGGTTAGGTAATAGGGATGACAATTTTACGGGTCGGGGCCGGGTATCACTGGACCCGGACCCGCCCCGTCCCTTAAAAAACGGACCCGGAACCGCCCCATGGACCCGCACGGGTCCAGATTTTAGGACCCAGCCCCGGACCCGTGCGGGGCGGGTAGACCCGCCCCGGACCCGTGTAGACCCGCAAATATTTTAGGTATTAATAAATTTAAAATTATGTTTCCACAAGGATTCGAACCCGGGTTATCCGAAAATTTATAAATACTCTTGACCACTAGACCAACAACTTATTTGTTAAATTTAGATAAACATAAAATATATATAATGTTAAACTATTATTTTATTAATTTTAATTTAAAACATAAATAAAAATATAGTAACTTTAATCAAATATAATGATTGTAGTAAGCATGACTAATATTTCATGTGGAAAATAAAAATAAACCACAAAAATAAAATCATCTTTGAAATATATTTTGTAACTTTTATTCATCATATTTCTTTAATTTTTTTAAATATACTTTCATATGTTATGATTCTTATTAAAATATTAATGAAAAAAAACTTATGAATTGCAGTTCATGAATAATAAGACTGTAGTTTTTGATTTGTTATAAAAAAAACTCAATTGTAAATTTGTAATTTTTCATTAATCATAAAGAATTTTAAATTGTGAATTTATAATTTTTCATAAGTTCATTAGTTCATGAATACTTATTTTTAATGTAGATAATGTTAATCTCATTTTCGAAATACATTTTCTTAATTAGAAATTAGAAATTTAAATATAATATTGAAATCTAGAAAGTTAATATTTATTGTATTTTTATTAGATGTATTTTTACTTGTTATAAAAAGTTTTTAATTGTAATTGTTCATTAATCATAATTGTATTTATACATATAATCCATTTCAATTAAAGAATAGAAAATTAAAAATTAAAAATAATTTTAAATTTAAATTTTGAAAATAAAAATATTAATTTCATTTTCGAAATACATGCCCGTAATTACAATTTGAATATAGTATATTGAAATCTAGAAAATTAATATTTATATTTTATAAGTTAATTTTTGTTAGGTGTATTAATTTTTTTTAATTTTAGTATATCATATTCTTATATATAACTATATATATATATATATGAAAAATATTAACAAAGGTGAATATTAGCTCAAACGGTATAAGTGCATGTAAAGAATTTATTGATGCGGGTTCGAATCTCACTAGTAACATTTTTACACTTCTAAATTATAATTTATTACGGGGCGGGTCGGAGCGGGTCCGGGACGGGTCCGGACGGGCGGGTCTACACGGGGCGGGGCGGGGCGGGTCCGGGGCCGGAACCGGAACCGCCCCGGACCCGCACGGGTCGGGTCCGAACCGCCCCACGCTCGTACGGGCGGGTATTACCCGGTTCTACGCGTACGGGTCCAGGTCGGGTCCAACGGTTCCGGATCCTTTTGCCATCCCTATTAGGTAAAGGGTAGGTAGATATAGAACAGCTCATCATCTTTATTTTTTTTTTTTTTTTTTTTGATACGTGGAACCCGCAGCCGCTACTTTCGGTGCGCACTGGGTAAACCCCGCTCCTAGTGCAGTAGCCTGCAAACCACATAGGAGAGTTCAACCACCTTAGGCTAATCATAGGTAACAGGCTCCACAAAGTTGCTTCCAGTGGGATTCGAACCCAGGACCTATCGGTCCCGGGCCAACCACCTTCACCAATTTTGCCATCCCAAGGGGACATCATCTTTATTTATTTAAATACACTACAAGTTGTTGCCAAATAATTTGAAAACGTGGGCTGCGTTACTTTACTAAAGAGAAAATAATTAGAACTTAAATAATTAACTGATTTTTTAATATTTGAAGTATTTTTTTCAACTTAAGACGATTATACCTAAAACCAAATCTGTTATTTAATGAACAGCTTGTAGTTTTTAATTTAATTCATGATGTATGTTCGAGATTTGACTTAACGATGTGGATAAAGATGGATTTTTATGATAGTAATTAAAGTAATTAAGATTACCTTTATGATTGAGGATTGACAGAACAAGTGATTTAAATCCACTGCTCATTTATGGGAGGGATTACTGGTCAAATTTTCTCGTGTTTAATTTATATTTATCATTAAAATTGTGATACGTATATTATACTACTTGTATGAATTTATTGACCCTATAAGATGAATTATTTTAAATAATTTACAATAAAATGGGACAAATATAACTATTATTAATGATACAAATTGAATTTATAAATTAATTACGAAAAATTAGACATCAAGCCTTATTCACTATAAAAGATTTATATATTAGTTTTTTTGTTTTTGAAAATTATTTAAACTTTTTATACTCCCTCCGTCAGCTAGAAGTGACGCATTTTTCTTATCGGGACATAGATTCTGTGCACCAAAATTCAACTATAAAAAAATAAAACGATCTACATGCCATATCATTACTTTCTTAACTCTCATTCACAAAAAAAAAGGCAAATTGTCAAAAATAAAGTGTATAAAAATTTACGAGTAAAGTGCATAAAAATTAAATAAAATGCATAAAAATTACGAATAAAGTGCATAAAAATTTACGAATAAAGTGCATAAAAATTATGAATAAAATATATAGATAATTTAAGCAATTTATTTAAATTAAAGGATTTATAAAATTTACTCTAAATATAATAAAAATAAATTTAATAATAAAATAAGAAATTCAAATAATCAAATAACTTTTATACCCTTAATGAAATTAAATAAGAGATTAAAAATTAAAAGTATCTCCTTCAATCTAGACCACACATCTTTAAAATGAAAGGAGATGATTTGTTCCTAATTTCTTCATTAAGGAAGTGTTCCTTAAAAAAACCCTTCCATATATATATATATATATATAATATTGTATGTATACACCAAATGGCCTCTAGTGGCGTCAGCTATTAAGACTTAGATTTTGGTTCATAGGAATCGGTCCTTTTTATTATTAGTCAACACCGACAAACAGATCGGACTTATGCCCTTCCATTGAAACTAACTTTAGTTTCTCCAAAACGAGGAACACTTTTCCCCAGGAAATAATAATAAAGTGGGGGTGTAGTTTATACGAGTTTGGAAAGGAATCCATGAGAGAGAGAAGCTAGAGAGAGAAGAGCACTAGTAGGGAGAGCGCGCACCAGCTGTTTCTTCCACTATTACTTACTGCCTTCGTTGTTAACGAGGAGAAGTTTGGCAGCACCGATTTTTAGTTTTATTTTCATTTTTTCAAATTTCTTTCTGCATTTACTAGGCGGTGCATTGTATTGTAGCGCCACATACTTCAATAATACATAGATGTAGTTACAAATTGGAGAAATCTGAGGCTTTCTTGAAGAACCCTCTCGAGTTCTTGCTTGCATATCTAATGGCTGAAGAAATCTGTGTTTTTGCCAAGGTGGGTTTTTTATTTATTTTATTTTATTTTATTTTTTGAGCTTATTGAAGATTCTTGAGTGATTCTTGCTTCTGGGTTGCTGGAAAAATGGATTTATCAGAGAACCCATGATTTGAAAACCTTCCATAAGACACCCACATTTGAAAGATTGAAGCTTTGTGTTGGGTTTTGGTGCATTTTTTCTTATTTGTGGTTTGGGAGTGTTTGAATCTTGGAAATCTTGTTGGATTGGAGATGATATTGTAAGAATAGGTTTAGTTAGGGGTTTGGATGTGGGATTTGATCTTATTTGCAGCTAAATAGATTGGAATTTAGTTTGAATTTGTTCCTATCTGAAGTTTATAGATGAGGCTGCACTTTTTTCTTTTTCTTTTTTAATAAAACTTATGCTTTGGTTTGTGAATTGTGATGTTTTGAGTGTTGATGCTATCACTTTTGTCTGAAAATTGTGGAGGATAAATAGGAGTTTGCTAATGTATGCAAGAGCTTGCAGCTTTATCTTTCTTTTTTTTCGATGACGAGGGTAACCCGTAGTAGCTACTAAACTGTGGCTTGCAGCTTAATCTTTTTCCTATTTGTATTTGTGATATTGCTTAATTGTTATCAATTGTCTAAATGGTTCTTTGATGCATGATAAGATGAGTTAAATGCTCGAGTTATAAGCATTTGATTTTCTTAGACTTGCTTTGTTTTCCTTTTGCTATACATAGTTGCTTCTTTCTTGTTACACTAACTCCGGTTTCCACGGCGTGTGATAACATTTTGACAGGATACCCTAATCATAAAATCTCCCAAGAAGTCACTGGCTTTGTTAAGGAAGTTAGTAGTAGTTTGCGCGATTGTTTGTGGTATATACATTTGTTCCGTTTGCCTAAAGCAAAGTAACCTTCACACCGATACTAGCTTCCTAAACTTCGAGGTTAATTGGACGCATTGTCATGATCACAACATCGATAAATCTCAAGAGCCCTACTTGCACTACCCGAAACCCACAACCTTTAGCAGGTATCTAGAACGGATCGAATCGAACCCTTCATTTTCTTGAAATTTTTCCGTTAAAATTAACTTGTTTTCGTCCTTTTTGTTTCGTATGTGTAGGGTTGAATGTGGTTGTAATCCGGTGAGGCTTTTCGTTATTCTTTCTATGCAAAGATCTGGTAGTGGTTGGTTCGAGACTCTTTTAAATAGTCATACAAATGTAAGCTCGAATGGGGAGATATTCTCGGCTAAAGAGAGACGAAATAACGTTTCTTCAATCTTGTCGACTCTAGATCGGGTTTATAACTTGGATTGGTTCACTAGTGCTTCCAAGAATCAGTGCTCTGCTGCAGTTGGCTTCAAATGGATGCTTAATCAGGTAATCTTGCTTCGTTCCACTTTCGCTACTCGTTCAATACGAAAATGATGTGTAAAAGTAGAAAATGAAGAAGTTTTATTTTGTGATTCTTCCGTGCTCGGAGTGTTCTCGGCATAAAGTTTCAATCTTTCGTTAATTTTTTGACACTCGATCGATTGTTATTCAGGGTGTGATGCAGTACCATCAAGAAATCGCAGACTATTTCAACGAAAAGGGCGTTTCCGTAATATTCCTCTTTCGGAGAAACCTTCTCCGTAGAATGGTCTCGGTGCTTGCTAACTCATACGATCGATATGCCAAACTCCTAAACGGCACACACAAATCCCATGTCCACTCGTACGAGGAGGTACCTTTTTTTTCCCCTCTTCATCCCAATTCGACCTAATAGTGGATTACATTTTCGCCTTCTTCGTGTAGGCCGATACTCTTGCTAGCTACAAGCCTTGGATCAATTCAACATCACTAGTTATGGATCTAATGCTCATGGAGAAGACGGTCTTAGAAGCCCTCGAGTATTTCAGCACCGCCCGCCACATGATTTTCTATTACGAAGATCTCTTACAAAACCGAACGGTGAGTTCTTCCCGCCTTATAAGCAAATCTAACATCTAAACCTTAGTTTCATTACCTTTGTCGAGACTGACAATATGTAGCCTAGTTGGTATTTTCACTTCTGCTTAAGCTGATGATCTCGTGTTCAATCCCTGTTAGGGTCGATTTAATAATAATAATGATAATATTATCCGTTGGGTTGTCAAGAACACTTTTTTCACTTACGCGGGAGAAAATCTTATTCGTTTTTCTTTCTATTACCCGTTGCTGCAGAAACTCGTCGATGTGCAAGAATTTCTAGGTCTACCGGTGATGGGGTTGAGTAGCCGGCAAGTGAAGATACACAACGGATCGTTGTCGGAACATATCAAGAATTGGGAAGAGGTCAATACGACTCTCACCGGAACGACCTACGAGAGGTATCTATCTCAACACTGACCACATAGAAGATGTAAATCGCACTAATTTCATTACGGAGAAGCTGTCTACCCTAACACAAACTTGTCTATACACCAGCTTCTCCTCATTCCTTTGTTTTACCTTTTTTTATTTTTTTATTTTTTATTTTTAGGTTTTTTACAAATATTGAGGAATATGTATAATCGTACATAGTCCCTGCCGAATTTTTCTATCCTAGACCGGGTCTACAAGACCTTGTGGTCTAGGATAGAAGTTGTGTTTTTTATTAATTTTTTTTTTTACAAACATGTGATGTGTCATGGTTTTTAACCACCGGGTCTACAACTTAAGTTGTAGACCCGGTCTAGGATAGAAAAATTCGCCTTGTAAGTTCAATGCCATGTCTGAAAATCAGTTCTCGGCCTCATTTATTCATCACTTAAATCTAATTCATTTCCTTTTCTTTTCATGATACAGTTAAACCTCGATAAAGTAACATTCGATAAAGTAATAATCTTGCTAAGATAATAATTTTTTTAGGTCCCGATACAGGTCAATGTACTAAAATAATGTTTAATAAAGTAATAACTTCGTTAAATGAAAAAAATTTCTCGATCTCAAAGTTATTATTTTATCGAAATTTAATTATTATTTAATGAGTTTAGCTTAGAGCCGTCAAAATGAGCCCGAGGGTACTTTAAAAAAAAAGAGTTGAGTTGGGGTTCAGAAATTAGTTCAGCTTCTGGACCATGGGCTGCACTTGGGCTACCCAATTCAAATATAAAATTACTAGTATATTTTTAAAAACAAATCATATTGTAGCTTTATTGGGCCTATACATAGATCCGCCCCTTATAGCGATGGGTGGGTAATAATCGCAAGCACATTAACACCTAATTAAAAAGAGGGCAATGTTGATAATTTATACACCTCTATTTTGTTAATGTTGTCTTAGATTTATTTTTCGTTTTCCGTTATTTTTGTCTTCACTCATAAAAAGAAAATATCTTATGGACTATAATCAATTTAAAAAGTGGATCCTACCACTTTAATACATTTTCGCTTCTTTTAACACACATCCACCCCAGATCTAAAACCAAAATGATCCCAAGATTAATATCAAGTCCCGGAAGAAAAAGAAAAAGATCAATTGGGTTGGGGGGTGGGGGTGGGGGGTTAAACTTTTTAGATGAGAAAAATACAATTTATTAGATTAATAAAATGATTAGAATAATTCTGAAGAGAGTCTCTGGCCAAGTTTCTTAAACTTCACGTCGAACACTATTATGATAAGATTAGCGGGACAAAAAGGAGTACTTTTATGAGAGAAAAATAATATCTGAAAGCAGTTAAAGATATTCCCTTCGTTCCATTATTGTCGGTTTGTTTTTATTTCGGCACTAATTTTAAGAAAGTGAGTGAATATGTGTTGTGGCGGGGTCCACTTATTTAAAATGATTGTGATCCACAAATTATATATACTTTAGGAAACAAGTCGAGAATAATATAACAGCCCGAAAATAAATACAAGCCAATAATAATGGGATGGAGAGAATACGATTTGTTCATTTCGTTCATGACTGGAGAATATGCCCAGGACACTACCAAGCAGGTACAGCTCAATAATTAAGAATGAAAAATGGACAAATTTATAATTTTTCATAGCAAAATAATAATATTTCTAAAAATTTATAGAAAATTCAGAATTCTACATGATGCGAAAGTTCCCACCAAGTCACTGCATCCGCCCTAAGTACAAAGTGAGGATTTCCAATATGTTCAATGATATAAGTGACAACTACAAAGACAATTATTTAGACTACTGCATCCGTCCCATTATAAAGGTCATCATTTACTAATTAAGTTGTCTCATTAAAATTATATATTTCTTAAAATGATTGAAAATATGTTGATATAAATCAATTACCTAAAAGTCAACAGTATACAACGCACAATACCATTTTATTAATCTCGGTGCCGAACTGAAAGATATTCTTTTAGTAGGACAAAGGGAATACAATTGTATATTTTTTTAAGCATGCCTATACAATTAAACCTCGATAACGTAATATTTAATAAAGTAATAATCTCGCTAAGATAATAATTTCTTTCGGTTATGATATGGGTCAATACACTAAAATAATGTTCGATAAAATAATAACCTCATTAAATAAATATTTTTTCTCGATCTCAAAGTTATTACTTTATCGAGGTTTAACTGTGTTATGATCTATGAACTTGCTTAGTCATGCAAACTCAGAATCTTGACAGCCAATACCCCCATACATGCTTGAGAATTGAGAATTGAGAATTAAGTAAAGAAATATAAGCATGCTACTTTACATTATGTATTCATCTATAAACAAATCTCCATCCAATAAAAAACTTACCTAGATGTATTTTTGCTCTATAAATAGGCAAGAGAGCTAAGGCATTCAATGCATCCTCTATATTTTCCCCTTAAAATCAACCCTAATTCAAGATTCTCTCTCTCTCTCTCCATGGCCCTAAACAAGCTAACCCTAGCTTTCTTTCTCCTTTTCATAATTTTATCCCACAAAACCCAATCTACACATGGTAGAAAACTTGTGTTTAACAAAAAGGTTTTAGTTAAGCTTAGCAACAGCAATGAGGCTACATTTACACCCAAAACGGCAACACCACCACCGCCGCCGTCTACTCCGCCGCCCGGCCGTGCAGATGACTTCAGACCAACAGCACCTGGCCACAGCCCAGGAATTGGACACTCTCTATGAATAACAACTCCTCAGTCTTAATTCTGTATTCATGCTTGTATGTAATGTTTGTTCGGATATCTTACCCCATGTAAGAATTTCATTGTAAGTCAACATGTATATGTATATTATGTTCTCTACCTTGTTTTTTTATATTATTATTATTTTTTTAACCTTTTTCCATATTTCTAATGAATTTATAACCAAAATATTTATAAATTCAATCAACATATATCGACGTATTCTACTACTGCTTGTAGCTTAGTTGATATTCTCACTTTTACATAAATAGTCAATTAATTTAATAGCGATCTAGTATTCAATCCCTGATAGAGTCGATTTAATACTAATAATATAACATCAGTGTATTCCAAGCTATTCATTTGAGGTAGATTCAGAATTGAGGAGGCGAATCTGCAATTTAAGTGTTCAAACATGCAATTTTGTGGGAAATAGTAAATTCTTAAAAAATATAAAAAATCTCGGATATTTTCGAGGCAACTGTGAATTTAAAGTAAATTAATTAATGAGTATATTAATTAACTAGAATCAAAGAGCACTAGATTCAAATGGAATGTGGTAGATCTTTCGCCGCCGGAGTCACCATCAACAGCCACTTTTGTTGCACGTTGTATAATATATACTATTTGCTTATATTAATTAATATTAAAATTGATATCGCACTAATTAGAGAGAATCAAATGCTGTTTATTCTCTACTATTCCCTTCGCGACTCTAATTGTTCAGTTTCTTTTTTATACGAAAATTAAAAAAATCGTTGGTTGTACGTGGAGTAATAAAGCAGTGGGGCTCCAATTTTTGTAGAGTGTTATTTTACTTAAAAAGAAAAATGAACAATTAAAATGAGATAGTTCGAAAATGAATACTAGACAATTGGAATAGAACGGATCAGAAGGAGTATGTATTATCATAATAATAAATTTAATAAATAATAAATTGCTCCTTTCATTTTCAAAGTGAGTGGCTCCAAATTCTATGGAACTACTATAGTAACGTTAATGCCCCTTTCAAGAATTTTCTCTCTTGATGCAATTTTAAATGTAGAGTCGAAGAAAATGGAAGGTTGAGGAATTGCACTTTAAAACCATCACTTGCGGCCCTTGACTTTTCTGGATTCTTAACAGCAAAACCACTAACATTTAGGAAGATAAAGCAACATTTTTCTATATTTATTAATATAAATATATATATAGGGAGCGAATCATGTAAGAATCTGCATTTAACGTGAGAAATGCGAATCATGCATAATCCTTATATAATTTATGCATAATCGTTATACATTTTATACAAAAAGTCTATAATTTTACACTTTTGCTCTTCTACATGGTTCGCAGTTCTCACGTTAAATGTAGTTTCTCAACAAAAAAAAAAAAAAAAAAAATATATATATATATATATATATATATATATATGAGGAGGTTCAAATGTGAACAGTCTGTTATCGTGTGAACACTGCAGTTTAAAGGTAAATGTACTGCACTTTAAAGGCAAAGATACTGCATTTTAAAGTGGAATTCTTGAAGTACAGTACATTTGTCTTTTAAGTACAGTACGTAAAGTGCAGTATTAAAATGCAATATATTTACCTTGAAAATGCAATACGTTTGTCTTTAAAGTGCAGTGTTCACACGATAACAGACTGTTCACATTTGAACCATTTCTTTATATATATATATATATATATATATATATATATATTACTCCCTCCGTTCCACTCCATTAGTCCAGTTTTCCTTTTTGGGTCGTTCCACTTCATTAGTCCACTTTCCTTTTTTAACTTAAAATAGCACTCTTATATATTCTAGTGGACCCCACTACTTTATACTACTTTACACACAACAAACAACTTTCTTAATCCCCGTGCCGAAAAGAAAGTGGACTAATGGAGTGGAACGGAGGGAGTATTATATAATCAAATGGAATCTCTAACTTTGATCAGCATGCCATTAATAAAAATTATAAGCTTAAAACCTAAACGACAGATGCGCTCTCACACCGAAAGAAGTTGAAGCTTTGGATTTCAGCCATCCACTTAAAGAAGTAGTCTTGGCTAAGTGGTTTCTTCTATTGTATTAAGAAATCTAACTCTCTCATCTTATTTGTCAAGATATGATTGAAAATAGCCACCCTTAACTTAAGAGGAAATTAAAGCAACATTTGAACAGAATGGAAGGCCAACTTTTAGTCAATGTTTGTGAGATGTACATTTCACAGAGAAATAGGAAAAAATCTGACGTGTACAGATGAAAATGCATAAAATTAATATTTATTTTTAAGAAAATGTTCCATGAAAACTCATTCCGTCAAATTTAAATTTGTGTTCATCTCGAACGATCTCAACTCTTTTACTCATTATTTTTTGACTAAATTCTGTTTTTCCGTTTATTTACATAACTAAACTCTAATAGGAAAAATATAAAGTGTAAAACTATCATTTAAAAAAAAAAAAAAAAACTCATACTCTTAAAAAATATTACGCGAAATATCCTCCTACCATTAAATCTGACGGGAGGGATTTCCATGCAATACTTTTCAAAAATATATGATTATCTTTTTAAAATTAAAAAAAAATGTGAGTTTTACACATTTTCACCTGAATATATTGAAGATATATATATTTTTTTGTCTTTTCTCGTATTTGATATAATTTTGTGCATGCAAATGAGAAGAGGAAATGGAATTAAACAATTGACCAGCTAGTGTGGTTTGGAGAGAGAAGCACTAAGAGATTAGAAGGAAAACTTGGAAAGTTAAGAATGAATATCAGCCATCCATGACCACCACATTCCCTCATGATTACCAATTTTAATGGTAATTAAAGACGCAGCTAACTACACCAATTAATGAAATTCTCAAGGTTATAAATACCACAAGAATTTGACAAGGAGAACACCATTCTCCTTCTTGATATTGTTACAATGGCTTATACTCAACACATTAGCCTTTTTCTTCTCGTTCTTGCTCTCACGGCTAGCTTAGAGACTCGGTTTATGGAGGGAAGGCGATTGAAGGTAGAGAGAGAAGTTCAAGGCGTTGGAGAGAGAGAGGAAGTTTCACCTCCAACTCAAAGTGATCATGAAGTGAATACTACCCCTGATCATGTGTCTTCCTTGGGAGGGCGAAATAGTAATTTCAGCAGTTTAGCCGGGAAAACTACTGAGGGACACAGCCCAGGAATTGGCCATTCTATTCAAAACTAGATACATATCATCATCATCATCATGTGCATCTATCTGTACGTATATATTTGTATCTATATATATATATATATATGTGTGTGTGTGTGTGTGCGTGTGTATGAATTCTTATTTGTATAGGAAACCAGCTGATGAATATTGAAGAGGGTGGTTTCTCTTGTTAGTTTGGTTGTTGAGTTTAATTTGCTCGAAATATATCAATGTATTTATCTACTATTGTTAATATAAAATGTACTGCATTTTCTTGGAGCTAAGTTTCTTTTTAATTGAGACTTAAATATACAAACACATTGAAAATAAATCAAACGAAAACGGAAAAAATTGGAGTGAGATCACTTGTCCAATAAATCTCTGTCCAATTGATATCCGATTTAAAACTACGTAGTTTTGAATTAAAAATGAATCTTTCTTTCCAATCTTCTCCTTTCAGTGTGTAGTTTTTTTAATTCAAAACTACGTACTTTTAAATCAGATACCAATTGAACAACGATTTATTGGACAGATGATCTCATCCTGAAAAGATGAAAGAATATTACTCCCCCCGTCCCACTCCAATTGTCCAGTTTCTTTTAGGCATGAAGATTAAAAAAGTTTTTGGTTACGGGTGAAGGAGTAATAAAGTAGTGGGACCCACTAACTTTTGTAGAGTGTTAATGTACTTAAAAAGATAAGTAAACAATTAGAGTAGGACGGTCTAAAAAGAAATATCGGACCACTGAAGTTCGCTCCATAATTTCGAATATCGAATCTCCTAATGATGCAATCTTAACACATTAAAACGAATAAATGGTTGGTAGATGTGAATAATTAAAGATGAAATTGCTATCACATCAACCAGATACAAACTGCCTTCACGAAAGTGATTGTTAATTAGTAGAGTTTGCAACTCATAAAATAACACCCGCTTTTCTGAAACTCTGTGGGCTCTGATTTATTTATTTATTTACAAACTGATTTACAAATAAACCAATTATATAAACAATAACACACCATTAGACCGACCTTATCATCTTTGTTAAAAAATAATAATCCCTCTCTTGAGTTACTAAAGAATTAAAAGAGACGAAGTCTACAATATCGAAAAAGAATGAGAGGTGTACAATTTTAAAAAGACGAAACAGTAATTTTTAATAAATACATTAAAAAATTTGTGATTCTACACGATTTGGAGGCGTCGACCACCACCAACCCCTTCAAGGCAGCCGACATTAATATTGAAGAGAGTTGAGAATTAGAAAACTAAGTTATCACTTGCAATAAGATAATATTTTTTTTTTTCAAACAACATAATGGACTCATATTTAAGCAAAAGTATATACCAAGATTCGATGCTAGTCGCTTGGTACTTCAAAATTATTTTAATCACGCATGAACAAACTTTCATTTAATTAGAGACAACTAAAGTACAAAATTACAGCATACTAAGATGCTCATAAATATACTAAAAAAATATTATATGGGCATTGACCGTTTGACTGGAAATTCAAGTTGTAAAATGTAATGAGGAATTTGAAGGATTTTTTTTTTTAATATAACGAGGGTAACCCGCAACCGCTACTGAAGTGCGCACTGGGTAAATTCTGCTCTTGTACTCTAGCCTGCAAATAACACAAAAGGATTCAACCATCTTAGACTAACCATAGGTGACAGACAGTGGCGTAGCCAGACTTTCGAGTCAGTGGGGGCCAACTACTAACCCATCGCACCCTCTATTGTATGTTGAAAAAAAAAATACAAATCGCACAGTTATTTAAAAAATGAGCATATTTTATAAAACATAAACACTATAATATTTCGAATTTTTATACATTTTAACTAAAAAGAAGAGATAAAAAGAAAATGAAGTGAGACAGAAAATGGGAGATAAAAATAAAAGAAAGAGAGTTTATTAAACGCACGCCATATACTTTTGAAGTTTTAGACATTTTAGCTAAAAATGAAAAGATAAAAAGAAAAAGGGAAATAAAGAAGCAAAAATAAAAGAAATAGATATAAACAAAAAAAGAATTGAGCTTTATAGAATGAAAATTGAACCTTTGATTTCCTACATAATACTATAGCTCTTAACCACGCAGCCAAAAAATCATCATGTTCTAATTTACGTAGTTAATAAATTTCTTAGTCCAGTGGGGGCAATGGCCCCCACTGCCCACCCCCTCCCTACGCCACTGATGACAGATTCAAACATAGCGGTCTTGGTAGGTTTTGAATGGAATTTGAAGGATTTTTTTTTTGATAACAAGGGTAATGTGCAGTCGCAAGCGAAGTGCGCACTGGGTAAATCTCACTCCTGTGTTCTAGCCTGCAAATAACACAGGAGAGTTCAATTACCCTAAATTAACCATATGTGACAGACTCACACATAGCGGTCTTGGTGGATTTTAAACGGAATCTGAAGGAATCTTGTAATTATTGGAGCTGTCTTAGTGGGATCCCTTCAAGAATATGCTCATAAAGTCCTAATTAATTGTTTTCTAGCAGCCTTTTCTCAAACTAATTTGGACAAATTAAGGCATAATAATTAATAATTAACTTTAATCACGTGAAGATCAATACTAAAACAAGAATCTTGTTGGCTTCAAGAAATTTTTTAGGAGGCCAACAAATTTGATCTGAAAAGCTCCAAGTTTGTCTGATTGGCGGCTGTTGGATTTTATTTCATGTGCCAACTACTAACTAGACATACACATGTGGTAAAAATATTACATAATTTTGCACTTTAGTTTTAATTCATAAATACAACTTGGTTATATTTTGTTGGCATTAATTATTTATTACTCTGCTCAAACGATGGCCGTTGATTAATTTTAAAACTATTATTTATTCACAGGTAGAGAGAGAGAGAGAGAGAGAGAGAGAGAGAGAGAGAGAGAGAGAGCTGTCCGAATGGCGGCGGTTGGATTCAGTTCATGTGCATTTAGACATTTACATGTGAGGGAAGTACAAATCGATTATCAAGAGAATTTATAATTGTATGCATTCAGCTTTATTATTTTTCGTAATTAATTATATTACTATGCTTAAATGACGGCCGTTCATTAATTTAAATGAATATTTTTATTTAGGTTTACCTCTGTCTTCGGAGAAACATGGCAGAGAAGTTTTAAAAATAAATATTTTTCTACTTTTTCAGAGGAAAAAGATATGTTAATTAATTATTTTTATTAAAAATCAAGAGGTTGGCTCCTTGTTAGAGTGGAAGAGTCTAGGTGCATGGGAAGAGGCTGGCCGATCAACAAAAAAATATTTATATTTATATTAATATAAATGACTAATCTTGTGAATTTCTTTTGCAGGTGATGCATATTTTTGTGATGATTTAATTATCTTTGGTATAATATTTATGTTTTCAAAAATAAATATATGTTTTTATTTTTGTGTGATGATTAAACCCCAAATTGCATACAATTCTAGCTATATTTTCTTATACAGTTAAATCTCGATAAAGTAATAACTTTGGGACCGCGAAAAAAAATCATTTAACGAGGTTATTATTTTATCGAACATTATTTTAGTGCATTGACCCATATTAGTACCAGAATAAATTATTATCTTAGCGAGATTATTACTTTATCGAGGTTTAACTGTAAATTTTTAAGTTTTTTTTACTATTTCTTTATTCAATCCTCTCGAAATATAAATTTACACCCGTAAAATCATAGATTTAATCAATTCTTGATTCTGGATCACCCTTGAAGATCTTTAAAAAAAAGTTGCAATTCCTAAAAAAATAAAGATGGGACATCACTATAGCTGTGTCATATATCAATATATCAATATGATGATAATTTATTTTTGTCACTTATCAATATGATGAAAATCAATTTAGGTAGGTAGACAAAAACGAGTGGGGAAAAAAATTTGTTAGCATGCAAAACGAAATGTCTTGATTGTGTCATGTCTTTCTCTTGTTTGGCACAAAATGTCGAGACAACCCTACGCAGCTACCCCTTATTTTTAGCATGACAACTTCATTGCTGTTCACCACGTTTTCTTATCCATCCTCTTGTCTTCTCTCCTTCATTGATTCCCTACCGCAATTGCATACACACTCATGCCTCATTTATAATTATCGGCACTTTTTCAGGTCGAGTCCGTGTAATTTACGTGTTGTGTTAATTTTAGGGTTTGTGTTGTTAATTTGAATTTTGCAAATTGCAATTAGCTCTTATATAAGGATTCATCTTCTTCCTTTTAGAGTTCGGTGCTTATCACGCACATTTTTAGATCGAGTCTGTGTAATTTACATGCCGTATTAACTTTAGGGTTTGTGTCGTTTATTTGATTTTTCGCAAATTGTGATTAGCTCTATTGCAAGATTCTTCCATTGGAGTTAGGGTGCTTATCAAAAGCGTGCATTTTTAAGTCGAGTTTGTGTAATTAACGATCTGTATCAACTTTAGGTTTTTTTTCCGTTTGTTTGAATTTTGCTAATTGCAATTAGCTCTCATACAAAAAGGAATCTTCCCTTGGAGTTAGGGTTCTAATCAATCACATGCTTTTTTAGGTCGAGTTTGTGTAATTAACGATCCGTATTAACTTTAGGGTTTGTGAGCTTGCAAATTGCAATTAGCACTTATATTAGTAGCATACAAAGGAATCTTCCCTTGGAAATAGGGTGCTTATCACATGCAATTTTTTCAACTTTTTTTTCACTATAAATACCCCATCTCCAAGAAGTTAACTCTCACACTATTCCTTTGAATTCTCAATACTCCCTCCTAGCTTTCATCTTTCTAATTTTTCATAATCTTATCATTATATTCTTGATATATACTCCATACAAATAATATGGCGTCCAAAACTAATCTTGCTTGCTTTGTGTTCTTCGTCCTAATTGTTGTCCTATCGAGCCAAGTTCTTCGTAGCGAAGCACGAGTCTTGGTGGCCGGAAATGCAGAAGGGAGGAGCGTGTGGAGCCCTTCCGGCAAAGAAGTAGGGAAGCAAAGATTACACGTCGAGGATGAAGGGTTCATGGACACGTTTCGACCTACGACTCCCGGACACAGTCCCGGAATAGGTCACTCTAAGCATGATTAGAGTTCCCATTGTTGCGGCATGTAATTTAGTTGGTATTCATTGAGACTCGGATTCGCTTTCTGTTTCAATGTTGTTGTTTCACTTATGAAGCTTGTAGGGTTTCTTCTTTTTTTTCTCGTTTTTTCATGTAACATGCATTAGTGTTCGAGTTCAACTTATTAATCTCATGTATTATTGTTGCAGATGACTTATTTAATTTTCGCATAATTTAATTATAATCGGCAAATGAATTATGAAACACGGACAACCAAGGTTCAAAAGATCACGAGTTCAAATATTATCGATGGCTTTATGTAAATTATCATAATTTTTTTATAATTTGTAGACTATTACACGTAAAACGAATAATAAAATCGAAAACCAATAGTAATAACCAAGACAAAGTTCATATTAACCATAATTTTTCCATGCGTGCGTTTTAATGCATAGACATATTTAATTCCACGCATGATTAACATATAAATTATTTAATAAAATGATTTTCCTTTTTTACTTGGTTGATTATTTTTATTTTTATTTTTTTTATTTTTCCTTGGTTGAGTTAAATCATATCGAAAAGTACCTAACCTAGAAAGTAAATAAAAATGGCCATCAGAATCGACTCCCATAAAGTTGGTCGGGGAGGTCTAATGAAATCTTTCACCAACCCCATTAAAAAAATAAAATATTATTTCAATATTAGTGTATGAAAAAAAAGTTAATTAAGCTTAGGTGGGTTCCATCACTCCCCAACCATATTTGATTATTAAAAAACAAAAGAAATGGAATTAATTATCGTTATTACTTCGCATGTCAAAGCCAAAAAGAGAATCAAACTTTGCACCACACTAACTGCTAAAGTTCACCACCACAGCCAGCGCCAACCGCATAAATATGTACGGTACATTTTATTTAATTATTACACATTCTTTCCTTCTATTATTAACGTCTTATATTCTAGATCGGACCGTCCGAATAATAATATCATATTTTTTAAAGTGAAATAATGTCAATTTTTCAAAATGAAAAGAAGACAACACTAAATCAAGTGGACCCACATCATTTACACACAGAAGTCAAGTTTTTTTTAATAATTGTATCCAAAAGTAACAAGAAATTTTTAATAATTGCTCTAATTTACTGGACTTGATATTGATAAATTATTTCATATTCCCCTGAAAAGGCCTTGGATATTCAATTTAATATAGAGAAGTCAGAATATTCACCAAGTCGATGTGGGACATAATAATGAGTGCTAACACGCTCCGGTATGAACATCGAACTACTACACGTGAAATAAATAGTCCATAGGAACCGGTCCAACATAGGGACTAAACAAACCAACATCACTTGATCCTGCTCTGATAACAAGAAAGATCAAATATTATAATTATTCTATTAATATAAGATAGAGGTGCACACTCGAAATATAAAGAATATAACTCTAAAAGCCAAATGAACTAACATCATTTACACACAAAAGTCTAGTTTGTTAATAACTGTGTTCAAAAGAAATAAAATGTTATTAATGGAATGAGAGAATACTACAGTTAAACCTCGATAAAGTAATAAATTTGGGACCGATAAAAAATATTCATTTAACGAGGTTATTACTTTATCGAACATTGTTATAGTGCATTGATTCATGTCGGGACCGAAAGAAATTATTATCTAAGCAAGATTATTACTCTATCGAATATTACTTTATCGAAGTTTAACTGTATATGCTCTAATTTACTAGACTTGATATGAGATCGAGGTGCACACTCGATAAACTACGATATTTATTATCGAGAAATTAAAGTGGGTGTAAGAAAAATTAAATTAAGTTAAAAAGAAAGAATCGTCCTTTAGTTTGAAGGGAGAGTGGTATTTTGGCTGTAAAGTAGCGGTTGTCTTAACAGCATAAACACCGAAGGCAAGAAAAAGAGTCCTTCAACTCAAGGGATGGTCCAAAATTCAACACTTATATAATATAATATAATATAATATAATATAATATAATATATACTTGTACAATATAATGATATAATATAAGGTTGTTTATAGTTTAATAAGGTTTGGTTGTTAAGAAAGTGAGACTGTTGGCACATGTAAGAATATTAAAACAGAAGCAAAGTTATTTAACCCCTTGAAGTCTTGAAAGGTAGTTTTAGTTCTCTCTTTTGTATATAAAGAAATCATATTAATAAAATTAATATTAATGTAAGATCCAATAGGCTGGGAAAAGATCCTTGCAGGTGTTTTTAGCCTTTTTATTTATTTAATGCAGGGATTATTTCTATATGATACTTTTAATTTAAATATATTATATATTGCCAGCGACAAATTACTCAACTCAAGCATAGAATATTACAGTTTTACTTTTAAAATAAAAATAAAATTCAATTGACCAACCTCACTCGCCTAATGCCTATGGATGGCAAAAGGTCACGGATCGGTTGGACCCAACCCGTACCGCCTGCTCCGCCCTACCCCGCTCCGTTTAGATTTGTCTTATCACAAATTAGAATTTAAAGTGTAAAAATATTGTATGTGAGATTTGAAGCTACATGAATAATTTTTTTTACTGGCACTTATACCACTTCTATCTATGGAAACATCTTTATAAATTATGATTTTCATCTTGTTTATTTGGGAGCATTCGAACATGTTAATATGTTGCTTGTTTTGTATTGAGATTTTAATTTTTACTGTAATAGTGTTGACAACGACATGTTTTGTTACTTGATCTGATTGTTATTTTTTTATCGGTGAATAAAAAATAAAAGTAAAATTATGGGTCGTCTGCGTGGCGGGGCAGGCAGGACACACCTCGTGCTGGTTCGATTTCAGGGCCAAAATAGCATACTCGTGCGGGTCTGTGGGGCGTGGCGGGTCCGCAGTTACTGCGAGCGAGGCGAGCCCGGATAGTATGATACCTAGACCCAATCTGTAGTTTTGCCATGGTCCACTATATTGCTCAGCTTGTGACCTAATCGAGTGGATCCATGATTTTAGTGGAGGGGAGCGAAAGCTATAATTTTAACTAATTGTGTTCAATGAACTTAATTTAAATTGATCGTGCTCTCTACATGTGGTTTGCCTCTCTTTTTTTTTTTTATTATTAAACTTGATTATACAAATAATTAGTTTTGTGTATTTACTATAAGCATGTGAGAATTAAATTTTTCTATAACACATGTAGAATAGAAAATTTATATAAATGGATCGTTAGGCAACTGTGCAAATTCAGACCAATGATAATTCCTACTACTCATGGGTTGGGCCTAGATCTCTTGATGGTGGGCCTTAGTGGGCCGGCCCATACGTTTGATAAGCCTCATAACAGTTATTTTCAACATAAAAATACAACGGAATACAAAACTAGCAACTTTAAATAAGTAATAAGTTTTATAATAAATTTTAATAAAATTATGAATTTTCTAGCTGTTCTTTTTTTTTTAAAAAATTATTGAGCATACCGAACTCCGACGATAAGTGATAGTTAGTAAATTTATTTATTTACTCCTTCCGTCCCGCCCGACTTGTCTTGTTTCTTTTCGACACGGAGATTAAGATGAGTGGGTGTTTGTGTGTAGATGAGTGAGTGATTGTGTGTAGATAGGTAGGTCCCACAAAGAAAAAGTGAAAAACAAGAACTTGATATTGTTTTTTTAAATAGATTTTATAGTATTGTTAATAACCTTGGAACCGAGAAAAAATATTCATTTAACGAGGTTATTACTTTATCGAACATTATTTTAGTGCATTGACCCATATCGGAACCGGAAGAAATTATTATCTTAGCAAGATTATTACTTTATTAATTATTTTATCAAGATTTAACTGTATCTAACTTGTATCATTTTAAGAAAATATTAAAAAACACGAACAAATGAACTGTATCTACATGAAAAACGGAAAGATCCGTACAAATTACACATTTCGTCTCACTTTCAACCACCAAATTTTTCCTTTTCAAGAAAAGGTGTAAAAGAAGATTGTAAAACAACATTACAATGGAAAAACCAGCATAAAAACAACCTCAAAAACCAACTAGGTTTTTTGGTTTAAGCATAAAAAATTAAAAATAAAAGTAAAATACAACATCTATCTATATATATATATATATATATATATATATATATATATATATATATTAAATTATGGATGATGGATCTATCCAGTATGTCCTATGCCTGGGCTGTGACCAGCAGAAGTTGCTTCCAAATCATTGATCTTCACCTTCCTGCTCACCTTATATTTTTTGTTTGAAGTTTTTTCCCCATAATTCATCTTCATATTTCCACTGGCTTGCTTCATGCCCTCACTTTCATGCCGGTTTCCGACGCCAGAAAGTTCGCCGGAGCACGACGGCGTCAGCAAAAGGATGACTATAACTGCAAGGAATATTATTTTCATTGCCATGTGGGAGTGAAAGTCAAGTACTTGATGTAGATAGTTTTGAATCTCCATTGCTACTTATAGTAATATAAGAACCTTATAAATTTGACCATTCCACCAAATAATAATATACATTTTCTAATCAACATTACAAAAAAATAATTAAATTAATAATAAGACATGAAAGATTCCTTGATCTTCATCTATAGTACTTGTCTATCATATCTGCAGTTAAAATATTCCGAGGCAATGCTATGAAAAGAAGAGGTGGTCATCAAGTGCCTTATATTATTCCATTACGATTTCTTTAGGAGTTCGTGACGATTTAAATTAAATTATATTAAAACGGCGCGATATACAATTGGAACATAACCTACTAGACCCGACCCGTCCCGCTCCACGATGGGGCGGATAATATAGAGACTCGTAGAAGTTTGGGACGGGTCTGGATCCAATCCACGTGGGTCCAGATCTAATTTCTCTATCCACCTCGCTCCACTCAGTCCCGTTTCAGACCTACGTTATTAATCTTCTGTTTTAATTTTATTATTTTATTTTATTTTATGTTACTTGAATTTTTATATTCTCCAATTCATACTCCTAGAATAGATGACAAGCATAATAAGAAAATCCAAACAAAAAAGTTTTCACCAACAAAAATTAATAATTAAAAGATAAAGCAATTCAAAATTAGCAATTCAAATCACCCAAGCAAATCTAGGGCCGGATAGACCCATCCCGTATATGTCTGGGGCTGGTTTTGAATTTCCTAACCCGTGCAGCTTTAGGTCCGAGTCTTGGTCCTTGAGTCCAAGATGCGAATGGGTCTGGGTACTATTAGGGCTGTTATCGAATCGGGTAGAGCCGAGCTTTGTAGAGGCTCGGCTCGATTAGCCAATTATTGCTCGGGCTCGAGTTCGGGTTCGAGCTCGGTACGAGCTTTAAATTCAGGTTCGAGCTCGGCTCGATAAAAATTTATGATATTCGAGCTCGATTCGAAAGCTCGATAAAATGTAAGAAAATAATACTCCCTCCGTCCCACTGGAAACGACACGTTTTTCTTTTCGGGCCGTCCCACTGAAAACGACACGTTTCCAAAAAAGGAAATAACTTTATCATTTCTCTCACATACTTTATCTACTTTCATTATATTAATTATTTTCTCTCACATACTTTATCATTTCTCTCACCTACTTTATCATATTTTATCATTTCTCTCACCTACTTTATCATTTCTCTCACCTACTTTATCTACTTTCTTAATTCCCGCGCCCATTGGAAACGCGTCGTTTCCAATGGGACGGAGGGAGTATTTTTTATTTTTTTAATTCAGGCTCGAAAGCTCGAATTCGGTACCGAAGCTCGAATTCGGTACGGAGGCTCGAAGGTGTAGGTCCATAAACAGAAGGTATAGGTTCATAAACAAAAGGTATAGGTTCAGAAACAGAAGGTATAGGTCCATAAACAGCAGAAGGTATATGTCCATAAACAGAAGGTATATGTTTTGTATAGAAGGTATAGGTCCATAAACAGAAGGTATAGGCTCAGAAAAAGAAGGTAATAGGTTCATAAACAAAAGGTATAGGTTCATAAACAGAAGGTATATGTTTTGCACAGAAGGTATAGGTTCATAAACAGAAGGTATAGGTTCATAAACAGAAGGTATAGGTTCAGAAAAAGAAGGTATATGTTCATAAAAAGAAGGTATAGGTCCATAATCGAGCCGGCTCGCGAACTTTCGAACCAAATAGTGCAATATTCGAATTCGGCTCGAATAATTATTGAATATCAATATGAGATTCGAGCTCGAGCTCGATATGATCGAATTCGAGCCGAGCCTTATCGAGCTCGAGCCCGAGCTATTCGATAAAAGCTCGATTCGGTAACAGCCCTAGGTACTATACTATCCAGCCTCGACCCGCAAAATTATCATCTCTAGATCTATAATACTATCTATCATATCTATAGTTAAAATATTCCAGAGGCAATACTATGAAAAGAAGAGGTGGTCATCAAGTGCCCCATATTATTCAATTACGATCTCTTTAGGAGTTCGTGACGATTTAAATTAAACTATATAAAACGGCGCGATATACGTATTTAATAACACGCATGGCTGTGTCTCCATGTGGGACCAATCTTGATATAGTAAACTATCACAGCACTTTGGAGAACACCACAAACATCAAAGTTGGTAAACCCTACGAAATCTTGGTTTTTTATGAGATAGTATCTTTGTCTGAATTTAAAAATCATAGTATGGAATTGAAGTGCTTGATAAAGTAACAAACTGATATAACTACCATCCTTTCTGAATGGTGGAGTCAAAGTGGGTCCAAAAATCCAATTGATGGGCATCACTATTTTTGTTTATACGCCATACTTTCTTTACATTGTAGGGCATAATGTCATTTTTCACTTTACATATATAGAATTCGTGTTTTTGTCCTTTATTCTCACACCCTAAAGGAGAAGACCTGCGTCTAGGGCTGTTAACGAACCGAGCTTTAATCGAATAGCTTGGTCTCGAGCTCGAGCTCAAGCCCGATTTAAAATTCATCAACTTTTTTTAGTCGAATTCGAGCCCAAGCTAATTCGATTCGAAAGCTCATGAACTTGGCTCGATTAAATTATATTATTTAATTTTATATATAATACTATTTATTTGTAAATATATATAATTTTATTTTTGGAAAATGTAAAATTATATAACTTTCGAGGCGAGCTCGAATGCTATAAATATTTATCAAATCGAGCTCGAGCTCATATTAGAAGCTTGTATCGAGCTCGAGCCCGAATTCGAGCCCGAGCCAGAAACAACTATTCGAGCTGCCTCTGCAAAGCTCGGCTCGATAATAACCCTACCTACTACAAATGATAGCTCTACCTTCCACAAATTCGAAGTTCAAACCATCAAGTTGCTGAATAGAGGGAAGAAAATTTCGATTTTGGTCATGTAATATGATCTATGTCCATTTTTGGTTCAGTAATATAGTTGTGCCCCTTTTCAATTGGGTCTTGTAAAGCGAACAATCGTCCGTTTTTTGATCCTTCGATAGATAGTGTACTCACACCACCCTTTATCAGTCGCCTAAACATCGGGTGCCTAAAGTTGGCGATGGAAAAGGGGTGTGAAGTAGACTCTCCACCGGAGGAAAAACAACGTTGACGAACAGTATTAAAAGTTGTTGGATCAAAAAGGGACTAGGCCACTTTATAGGGCCAAAAACAGACAGATGCCACATTACAGAACCAGAATTGGGAATATAGACTTAAAATCCAAGAGTAACATATCTGTACCAAATCAACAATAGATGTAGCAGATCATGTGATGCAAAATCTTTGAAAAGAGGAATAGTATTTTACAAGAGAAGCTGAAACCACTCTATACCAAACCAAAGAAGCCTCACACCAAGCAAGAAAGCATATACTGGTTTTAAGCATTTCAAAGGTAATTGAAAGGAAGCAATCCTTTTCCAACAGCTCTGAAATCTGAAAATATATAAATTGAATGTCATCTAACCTGAACTAAGGGAGGCCGGCCTCTTCCCTTCGCCTTGATATTCTGCGACTCTTTGAAACAAACGAAGTGGACAAGCGTCGTTCCGTTCGGGTAAACAGCAAACACGCTCGTTCCTATCTTTTTGTGGCAAAGCGAGCACATGCTTTCGCCGGTGATCTTCACGAAATTCACCCTTTGGCTGTAGAGTTCATCTTTCACCTGTTTGCAGCACCACCTTTTTCATGAAATATTTACAGGAAAAATTCGGACCGTATATTTGATCACTATGTTCAAGTCTAAGGTAGTTTCTAGAACAACTTAAAAAAGCTGCTTCAGGGTTTTTCACCGCATAAACACTTTTTTAATATTTGGAAAATAGGCTTCTGATTTTTTGGAGCTTAAAATAGGTCAGAATAAACAGAAGCCTATAAGTTGGTAAAGGTATGCTTTTTAAAAGCAGAAGCCAAAAAAATCTGAAAAACAGCTTATGAAAGTGTTTGGAAAACGTTTTTTTCTAAAATTTAGCTGTTTTTTTTCTTTCTAATATTACAAACACTAACAACTTTTGCTTAAAAACTACTTTAAGCATAAGCAGTTAAAAGCTACTTATAAAAGCTAGTTATTCCAAACACTGCCCAAAATTACATTTTTCTCAAGTAAATTGATATCCACTTTAAATTTGAGAACAAGTAGATTTCAAGAAACTAAGCTTGTTTTCGACTGAATTCCATCTTTAAATATAACGAAAATTAAGACATGAAGCACGATTAATGAAGTCGAGACTAAGAAAGCAACGGTTAAAGCATCGTTTTAGGAATATATGCAACATATGAAAGGTATATGTATAGAAGCTACAACTGAATGTTTTATACCTGTAGATTCTCACTCTCTCTGAGGCTCTTTATGACTGAAAAATTCCGGAATCCTTCGCTTGATTTTCTTAAAAGCGGTCCAAGAAAAGGAAGTAGATTCTGCATTGAATCCAAACATAAGCATTGTGAGTGAGAGAAACAACAAAAGAGAGATCGATCTACGTTGATAGGACGAGCTTCTTTTTACGCTTAACAAAAAGTGTAGAAATTCAAGAATAAGCATATGCACTAATCTGTTGAATAACCTTTAGTTTAGTTTCCCTCGGAAGCATTCGTATAGCCTGCGCTCCGTTTATCCTATCCCATCTGCGGCCCAACAAATCAATAACCTTATCAAGCATAATGGTAGAAGATCCTTCCTCGTTGGCATCATCCGTATCACCGTCACTCTTTCCACTGTCGGTACTGCTTTGATTTACACGTGTCTCCTCAGCACCCTCGATTTCTACAATCTTCTTGGAATGGCGAGGATTCTTTTTACCAGATCCGGGACCGGCCTTGGGCATTGAAAGGCTCCGAGCGTACGTGCTAGTGAGTCTCTTTTCGAAGTTTTTCGTTGTCTTCTGAGGGTTTAGATATATTTGTAGTAGACTAAGGTAAATGCTGCCATAAGATTTCCCTGAGTGTTGAGGTCCGGATTCGTAAATCCGATCGCAGTAGGCCAACGCCATTTCAGGAACATTAAGCTAAAAATGAAATAGACAACGAGATTAGGACAACTAACTCATGAGCAGAAGGAAAGATAACGGGAACAGAAATTTTATGGACCGTTAACTCTAGCATTGAAAAAACTTATCAATTCATGATAATTATGTACTCCCTCCGTCCCGTTAAAGGGCCATCCCAAAAATAATGTCCTATCTCCCAAAATGGAAAGAAGATAACACTAAAAGTTACTAAAAGTCAAGTGTTATACAAAAGTCAAGATTCTTAATACCCGTGCCCAAAAGAAACAAGACGATAATAACGGAACAGAGGGAGTATAATTTCTAGGAAGATGATGATTCAACCAAAGTAGTACTCCCTCCGTCCCATTGAGCTTGTCTCCTTTCTTTTCAGCAAGGTTCTTATGGAGAGTTAAAAGTTGTATGTAAATTAATGGGTCCCACAAAAGAAAAGTGGATAGTTGTGTGTAAATAAATTGCTATTGTAGGAAACCGAAAAGGAAAGTAAGACAAGATGAATGGAACGGAGTACTCTATAATAAAGTACCTTGTGAACGTATATAGAAAGAGCAAGCTCATGTTGGTTCATCTTTCCCAACAAAAGTGCCCGTTCTTCGTACAAGGCATCTGACGGAAGACGTTTCAGTAAAATCTCAGGATTGTACCCAGATATACTTTCCAAAGCAGACAACAGTTTCTTCCTAGTAGGCGAATAAGTTGTCTCGTCCCACTTTTGTTGAGAAACAAGATCTTTGTACCAATCAAGCACTTCAGATAGGTATATTTGCACCTGCCAAGATTTATCATGTGCGAAAAAATACTTTATAAGATGATCTCATACCTAATACACCGTATAACGAAAGGAAACTACGTTCTACCTGTTGCATACATTAATATCTTGCAAAAATAAAAACCCTAAAATTTTCCTACCACACAAGCACTCGTGTAAACTTGGTGACGGAAGAATTTTTATAATTGGGCGATCAAATAAACTTCGTGCGGATTAATCATTTACAGAGTGAAAACAGCATAAAATCTATATCATACCATTTCGTTCTGGAGATTACCCGAGACGCTGTTCTCGTTCATTGCAAACATAAGTTCCAAATACGTAGCCTGCATATTTGGAGCATGCTGTTTTAAATAAGAGTTCACTAAGTCCGCTGGAATGTTTCCGGACAAGAAGAGATCAATAGTTTGTGAGGGGCAGCTTTCGAGGACAAGCATAGAGTACTCCAGGACGAGCATCGGATCTGTACTGCAGAGAGGCTGCAAAAAGATTTTTTTTTTTTTTTTTTTAACTCAGAAATATTCACAATTATCAGTATATCAAACCGTAAATATCGTCTGATTACAATTAAGACTTACTTTGAGATAATAAATAATCATCTCAGGCTTGAACTTCTGGGTGAGCTCAGGTGGTGGGCTGTCCGAATTTGAATCTTCCACCAATTTGTGAAGAAGCTTTAGTGCTTCATGATGCATGCCGTTGCATCGATAAAGTTCTAGAAGACAAGCATACTGATTCTTTTCCTGCAAAAACTCCTCGCAAATTCTTAAATTGCAAAAATTAAGGCCCTTAAGTAGTTCCAAAGCAGCTGAAGCTTGTCCCGTCAATAGAAGAGCTTGGAGCAATGACGTATCAAGTATGGCTGCAGTTTCCCTAGCAACCGAGCTGATAGATAAATTGGCTCGACCCTGTAAGACACAAATACGACGGTTAAATTTTTAATCAAACTAATGCTGATTGAAATGGCCATCTGATGATAATACCTTGTTCGTTTTCCTCGCTCGACTGTTTCCATAAGAAACGAAATTATGTCCTACGGCATCTGAAACAACCTCCTCTGTTCCTTCTGCAGCAGCTTTATCGACAATGCCGAATCTCTTCTGCTGCAAGAACTTAATAAGAGCCATTAGAGTATTGTGGCTCATTTTCCGGGATTCAAGATCTGTTCTTTCCTCGTAATCCTGAAGAGGGAGAGAAGATTCCAAATCATCGGACAAGCCTGATGAACCTCTTGATAGAACTGGGCCATCCCCACCGACGTCCATGTATTGCTCGGGTTCGGGTACGACAGATGATTTAGGAAGAATGATAGATGGATATAACGAAAGTACGTAATTTATTTCCACTTGAGATTCCAGAAAATGTTCCATTGCCTCCTCGTAATTCCCGTTTTCAAATAAATAGTGAGCATATCTGGATGAATGACTCAGCATCAAGTGTTGTATGTGTCATGAATAGAAGTCATAAATAGCATTATATACAGTACATAATTGAACTTCTTGCTAATTAGATTTTAAGATCTAACTTCACTCCAACAATCAAGATAGCTGGATTTCGATGCAGATTAAATTAGCAGCTTCAGGGCTTTTTCACCGCAGAAGCACCTTTTTTAATATTTGGAATGTAAGTTTCTGCTTTTTCGGAGCTTAAAAATAGTCAGAATAAGCAGAAACTCATAAGCTAGGGAGGAGGTGCTTTTCAAAAGCAAAAGCCAAAAAAACTGAAAAACGGCTTATGAGAGTGTTTGAAATACTATTTTTTCTAAAATTAAGTTGCTTTTTTTTATAAAAAAAAATATTGAAAACACTAACAACTTTTGCTTAAAAACAACTTTAAGCAATTTTAAGTATAAGTTGTTGCTTATAAAATCTATTCCAAACACTACGTAAGTAACAACCCACAACCAAAAACATTTAAGGGTAGAAAAATACATAGGAACACGGCTAAATGATTACCTAATATGAATTGATTGTTCCTTTGCGGCTCGAAGGTTTGAATCTTCTGGAGGAAGTAATTTACACAAAGCAAGTGCTTCCTCAAAGTTTCCTGAAGCTGTTAGTTGTACAATCTGGATGATGTGAAAGAAATAAGTCATTGACAACGTAACTGGATCTCTGCTGCTAGGTTAAGCATTTATGTTAAAGAATTTAAGCCTTCTCAACGAATCATTAACTTCTAAGGGTACGTTTTGCGTTTCCGGAGAGTACTTCCATGATGTTTATACTACTCCATCCGTCCCACTTAAAACAGCTCACTTTCCTAATTGAGACGTCAAACTAAAAGTGGCTCAATCAAAAATTAGTAAATTTTAATACTCTCTCACCTACTTTATTATCTTATCTGTCCTACTTTCTCATTTATCTCACTCATATTTTCTCTCCTACTGTATCAGCTACTCTCTCATTATCCCACTCATCATCTCTCTCCTGCTTTATTATCTACTTCTCTCTTATACAGTTAATATCCGTGCCGAAAAGAAATGAGCCGCTAATAGTGAGATGGAGGGAGTAAATCTTTAGAAAAGCTGAAAATGTGGTCAGTAAAAGAATCACTGCGAATATTTTTAGTAGAGCATTACTTGATATAGTAGCTATAGATGATACATCACCTCCGACTATAACAATTGAATAAATACACACATTCTAAGATATAAAATAGAGGTTAATAACATGAGCCGCGGGTGAACTCAATCAAACCGAAAAGGATTTTCAGAAGGAATTACCTGTGCCCCAATAGGAACAGGAAACAAGGCATAAACAGAACTCTCCAATGCAACAACTACAACAAAGGCGCTCTGGCGGATCCGCCGAACATTGCGGAGAACAACTGTCTGGATAAGCGGATAAGGATCGCGAAGGGACCGTATCTACATATCCGAAACATTTAGAATTTAGAACTGCAAACATCTCTGAAGCTATTAGGATAATTAATCTACTGGAAAAGAAGTATAAGAAGAATATGGTCGTTTATAGTAAAGATACCTCAACATGTCTAGGTAGGAGGCCCACTGCATATGGCTTCTCAACAAGAACTGTTGCTGGAGCTTCTGACCAGCAAATCCTGCCTTCCTGAAGAAGTTTTCCATTTTGATCGACAAACACTCCAATATTATCCTGAAGAAAATTCAATAACTAATTTTTGTTAGGTTCAAGAGGAAGGATGTTGATACAGCGGAAGCGTATAAATGAATATGTTAATCATTGATAAGATTAGCAACAAAAGGCAACAAGAAAGTGGATTCTTCTAATAATGTTAATATCATTCGTTTATAAGGAGCTCATAAAAACTCTATAAGAAGGGTAAGGACGGAAGGTAGCAAAATCAAAACCAATTATTCACTAATCTCTGACAAAATGATCTTTATAAATCAGAGAAGAAGACAATGAGAAATGCATTTTGAGCTTGTAAGGGGTTCATTAAAGACTTGTAACTATTAATAAGTCCAAACCAGTAGAGCTTCATCTTTCGACTCTCGAATAGAGTAAAGAGATATTAGCCTACACAAATAGGGTAAACAAGAACTTATCCAAATATATATTACCTTCCCTAGAAGTAACTCGCCTGATGGGAGAGACACGACCAAAGGCGGAGCAGTCCTCCCTGACGGAAACACCTCGGACAATGCACCACTTGTTGAATTTAGTATTACATACTCCTTTCGGATTCCCAAACATATATTTTCACCACACCATGACATTGATTTGACTGTATCAGGAACACTAAATTCTTTTACCTCTACAAATCCCCTTCCACCTGATGAGCAACAAAATTAATGAAATCATATTTCTGTCCAAGAACAATGATTTTGAATTGGCAAAAAACTCTAGCAACGATGTAAACTTGACCTTGTTCAGGCCAACTTGCTAGATGGAAACGATAACGAAGTTAATAATCGGTTCATAGCCATGTAAGAATATGAGACCATGTAATTCGATTAAGCATCAACACTCCACAAAGCTAAAAAACACAATAGTTCTTAAAACCCAATAAAGCTTTCATCTTCACCAAATGCCTCCCCACCCCCCGTCAACCCATCAGATAAATCCTAACAGATGCTGAAAATAAGGAAAAACTTCATAATTTAACCCTAGAAATCGAAAAAGGTTATAGGCAAGATGAATGCCATAAGAATAACACGATTATGTACCGTCGTGTCTGAAGATGCAAACCCTCTTCTGCCGCGCAAAGCACAGAAATCCGCGCCTCTCATCCCAGGAGTAGGCGTTTGCGCCCTTCGCTTTCGTGATCACCGCCAGAGTCTCGAAATTGGGCAGCCGGTGAAAGGCGATCGATTCCGAGAGCGAGAGGAGGAGCTCCCGCGACTTGAGCACCTCCATCGCCAGCATCGGCTTCTTAGAGAATCCATTGATCTTCCTCTCGAGGACGTAGGGCTCCTTCTTCAGCTCCGGCTGCGAGTGCAAATCGGAGGAAGTCGGCGGAGATCGGGGGTCGCCGGCGGAGGACTCTGGGGCGTAGATGCGGAGAGAACCGTCGGAGCAGGAGAGAAGGAGGTTGTGGCCGTACGATTCGACGGCGTCGATTTTGGCGGCGGCGTTTTGGAGCAATTGGAAGGAATCGTAGGCGCTATGCACCATCTTCTTTATTCTGATTTTTTACATACAAAAGGGCCGAGCTTTGCAGGAATTGAAAGCAGAAACCAGAGCGAAACGACGTCGTTGGGCTCCAATTAATTTGGGGGGCAGTTACTATTACCTGTGTGGGAAATCCCGCGCTTTTCTATTTCCTATTGGAATCAATCTTCGTTTGTAATTCGGAGTTTTCAATTCCACTATTTTTCAATCTCTTCTCACTCTTAAAATTTTAAATTTTTGTGTTTAACTAGATTTGATTCTTCAAAATATAGCGCGTAAAATAGTCGTCACTATGTGGCAGTGGCGAAACTAGAAATCTTGTGGAGTGTGATTGAAAGGGCTCAAGATAAAGTTACGAAATATAGTACGTTAAATAATCGATGCTACATAGCAATGACGAAACTAGAAATATTATGTAGTATGATCGAAAGAGTTCAAGATAGAATCAGAAAAAGAGAGTAAATAAGAGTCGAAATTTGTGAAACACTACATAAATAGTAAAAAAAAATGGGGAGCAAAAAGTAATTTATATTTTCATTCAAAAGATGTAGTACTCTCTTTATCCCATAGAAAGTGTCATGATTTTCTTTTCGGATGTCCCGTTACCATACAAAGTGCTTGTTTATAAAGAAGGGTAAAGTGGATCTCAATTTACCAATTCTTATAAATTCAAAATGATTAATTAATTGTATGAATCTCACAGGTTTACCTCACAAACTCTGACTAAATAATTCATTAATTGTATGAATCTAACATAATTGTCCATCAAAATCAACTCTCCTAAATTATCGTGCCGAAAAGAAACACAACAATTTATATGGGATAGATTAGAGAGAGTACAACTTTTTCAAAGTGATTGTCTAAGATTGCAATTTTCCTTCTATTGAGTATACATCCGAATTATTCAGTTACTACATAGCACCGACTACTTAATGCGCTATATTTTGAAAATTATCTACTCCCTCTGTCTTGTCCCATTAGTAGTGTCTTGTTTCTTTTGGATACGGAGATTAAAAAAATGTTATTGTATAGTGTATGTTGTTTGACTTTTGAGTAATTAATTTGTGGCCACAAATTATTTACCTTTTTTAGAAACAAGACATTACTAATTTAACACCCCTTTCGAAATACAAGACACTACTAATGGGACAGATGAAGTATTTTATACCTCCTCCATCCCATAATTGTTGTCCCTCTTTCATTTTCAGGTCGTCAATTTCCTAAAATAACAAATTATTTGACACTATTTTTTAAGGGTACTACCATTTTTACTTACAACCAACCACTCTCCTAAATTCTCGCGCCCAAAATAAATGGGACAATAATTGTGGAACGAAGGGAATATATCTCTCTTATTTTTTTAGTTCTTAAGAGAATACCAGCATTCACTATCTATGTGACGTGACATGCATATTTCACAATATATTTTAGACATCATTAAACTGCAAACCTCACAAAAATTGCCATAACTTCAACAAAAAACTGTCTTGCCATAACTTGCAAGAAAACAAACAGACAAATAAACTGTGTTGGCTTCCAATAAGAGCAGTTTGTGCATACATCATCATCATCATCATCTAAATAAACCTTGAATTTCTTCTAGTGTTCTTCCTTTGGTTTCTGGAACCCACAAGGCCACAAATGCTGCTGTGAAAGCTGATGCAACTGCATATATCACAAATGTCCCTGTTGCGGAAAGATAGTATGCTTAGAGTATAGAGAGAGAGAGGGAGAGAGAGAGAGAGAGAGAGAGAGAGAGAGAGAGAGAGAGAGAGAACCTCCACTGCTCCAAGTCAAGAGTAAGTTAGCAGTCATAGTAACAATTGAGGCTGATAACCAGTTTGCTAATGTTGCTACACTTCCAGCAAGGCTCTTAATGCTTACAGGAAGAATCTGCATCGATGAAGCGAAACACTTATGACTAATGCCTATTTAATGGCTTTCTTTACTTCATATGGTCTTGCTTCTCTCTCCTCTCTTACTAGATTGAGAGGGTAAAGATTGTAGATAAGATGGCATATGCATGCAAAGTCAGTTCTTGACTTCAGCCTAGCATATGTAAATGTTATTTCTTCCTATATCACGAATTTCTTTCTCGTGCAATAGTCCTATAAACGGTTTCGTATAGTTTTCGTTTTCGTACCTCGGACATTATAACCCACGGTACAGCTCCGAGTCCTGCTGAAAAGCCAATCACCATAATCTGAAAAAGAAAAGTCTAGTTAACTAAGAAGAAATGCCATCAAAATGCATGTCATCAGCATGATACTCCCTCCGTCCCGTTTGAAGCGACGCGTTTCTTTTCAGTGCGGGAATTAAGAAAGTGGATGATAAAGTATTAGGGAGGAGAAGATGATAAAGTAAGAGAGAGAAGATGAGTGGGATAGTGAGAGATTAGATGATAATATAAGAGAGAAAAATGATAAAGTATGAGAGAATTTGTAATTTTTTTGAAAAGTTATTTCCTTTTCCGGAAACGTGTCGCTTCAAATGGGACGCCCCGAAAAGGAAAACTTGTCGCTTCAAATCGGACGGAGGGAGTATTAATTATTACATGGCATACCAAAAGTCCAACCAATGCCAATATTCCCATGATACCATGAGACTTTTCAGGTAAAATATCCTGCTTGCAGACAAAAAAAGTTGTATAAAAAGGTCAAGATTCTGAGAAATCCAGGAAACAAGTTTAGAAGATGAAAAATGGTGTTAGGGAGTACAGACATGTAGATAGAACATCGTTGCTACGAGGAGGCTGCCGGCAGTCATGAGTGTGGAGGACATCTGCACAAACATGTTATATCTGTTTAATTACTGGTTAGATGAGAGTATAGCAGAATCAGAAACGGGACAGAAAGCGTACTATAAGAAGAATCCTCCGACCCGCTCTGTCCACAAAAATTGTGGATATTCCAGTAACAACTACCTTCAGAAATGATGGGATTCAAAATTTAGATTGATTTTCTTTTCATTATAGAGAATGTCTGATGATTCCAGTTACCTGAATAGCCCCAATACCAAATGTAGCTGCTTTACCAGATGAAATCCCTGTTAAAGTTTGATGATAAGATTTAATCTTTAATCTTGATATGCATATATTTTCTTTCATGTGTAACTGATATTGATACAAAAATACTGAAAAGTTTCATTTTCTCGAAAACGATGCCTATAAACAAGGATGCATGACTAGTTTTTCAGAATCGATTTATATCTTGAAGGCTCACCTGCAGAATGAAATATGCTACTTGAATAGAAAAGAACGCCATTAATACCGCTTAGTTGCTGGAGCAAAAGTAATCCGATTCCGACCTATTGGACACACGAGAACTGAATGAAACTGGAGCCAGAAGAAACACAAATTTCTGTATTGAAAGAAAACTTGTGACGATAATAATCCAGAGTACCATCAAGGGATACCAATAGCGTCTTCTCTTGAGCTCTGAAAACCGAATGGCAGTTCTCTTACTTGATGAAGCCACAGATCTCTGGTCATTACGTCAAATAAATGAAAAAAAAAAGCATATGATTGAAATACTCTCTTGCGAATAAATGACCAAAGCAAAAGAGTAGTATTACATGTAGCCTAGCATACCTTAATTTCATTTAGCTCATTTGTGATATCTGTTTCGAATCCACGTAGAACTTGTAGAGAAGTTTCTGCATCATCGTTTAGGCCCATTTTAGCCTAGATTATTGAAAGAACTAGTGAGTTCACATGAAGCTGAAGCATGATATAAGTTTCAAGCTTGTATCTCATACCAACCAACGAGGAGATTCGGGGATGAAAAACAGACCAGGTATCAAGATTGTGCATGGCAAAATTCCTGAAGATGAAATTATCTGTTAATGCATAACAAAAAATGATTTCTTTAATACGTAATACATTATTATTCTTCTAAAATCAACAAAACAAATCGACAGAGAAAAGTACATTACGCATATTCTTGACTAGTGTTGCAACTAAATCTCATTTTACAACTCACCTAAAACAGCTAGAATTCGCCACGGTAGGAAAAGGCCCAACAGATATACCAGCATTATTCCAATTGTTACTGAAAGCTAAAGGGGAAGATAGCTGGGTTAAATTTATCCATGGCTATACACACTCCAAATTAGTAAAGGTAGAAAACTGAAAAAACTAAGGCTGAAGTAAGCTAACCTGGTTTACAGATCCAAGGCTTCCCCTCAGGTTCTGAGGTGCTATCTCCGCTATGTATACTGGCACCTTCCATATTCAAACAGAAGAAACACCGACATATTATCGACTTCAACACTATTCCAATGACGCGTACATCTGAAATATTCAACTGAAGTTACCGTGTAGGAGATTATGCCCACACCAAAGCCTGCTAGCAGCCTTCCCATAAATAAGAATGATGAGTCCTATACCGGCACATTCGAACATGTGGATTATCAGTACTAGAATGTTACATATTTTGCGAATTTCTACTATCAAATACGAAAATCAAATATTAATACTCACTTTTGCAAATGAAATGGCAAGCCAACCAATGATATTGGGAATCGAAGCAATCATCAATGACTGCATTTTAAGGTATAAAATGAGCCTCTCAACAACAACTTGCAACAAACTACCACAACAAGGCTATCATACCCCTTTTCGCCCGATATATTCTGCAATCTGACCACTTGCTATTGCACCAACCATTGCTCCAATATTTGCTAAAGAACCAAATATTGAAAACTTCGCAAACAATTTCAGGAAAGAAACAAGAACAAAGAGTGATATATCATTTATATATTATGATTAACATGAAAAATCAATATCACGGACTCAAAAGGATCACTAAATCCAGCATACCTCAGGAATAGTGAGGTGAAGATCACCGATGAGCTCGAATTGCGTAGGATTCGAATATCCACACTGCACATTATAACAAACGATCACTCGATCAGGCAGAAATGCACAAATTCCAAAACAATCAATCGACATAATCATCAAAAATGAAAACTCAATTCAATTGAAGACTAACCGTATAACCGAATTGAATTGGTCCTAGGGCAACGATGGAGACGCAGAGGTAGACGGAGATGGACTCGCGGATGAAAAGAGTGGAGTTCATGGTGCTGGACTGCCGGAGGCCCACGCCGGACATCCGGTACCAGCTTCCGGTGTGCAGTAGGGGCTTCCGCAGCCCATCCTCCACCACATCGCTGCTCATTCGCGATGACGACTACGGATTCTTTCGTTCGTGAGAGAGTTTCGATTTCTCGGTTTCGATTGGAGACGAGATGGAGAGAAGATGAGAACTGAGTGAAGGATTGATGCATGGTGGTTGTGTTGATGGGGGAAGGAGTGCGAGAAGGACGGAGGAGGAGGGGATGCAAGGCGGAGCAAGAATGGCGGGGGACATGGTGGTGGGATTTTCGCCACGCGAAATTAAATTTAATTAATTGTGAAATTATTAACTGCTTGAAATTTATTTATTTTTTCAAATTCTGCAAATTCGATTTTTATTTTTTTTAATTTTCAAACGTTTATTTCGATTTTGCTCTTATAATTTAATCCTCTCAAATTATTAATGAAATTACCACAGCTTGGAAATAAATGAGATAATAGAAAAAAGGGTATTTAATACATAATAAAAAATACTAGTTAATCGATCGAACTTAAATAGAATTTTTTTTATCCAAATTAAAAATTGAATTCTTTTAATATATCCATAAAATTCTCTAAACAAAAACTACAATTTTACCGCAATCTCCCCATATAATGCCAACTTTCCCATTTTCACCTTTCTAATCCCAGGCCACCCTCCGCCGCCGTCAACCGCCGCCGCCGTCCCTCCCAGTGTCCGACCTTGCTGCTGTTAGCTGCAACAACTTCTCATGGGTGAGCAGACCCAAACCCAAATCGAAACCCTACCAAAACCAGAATCCCAAATTGAAACCGCCAATCCGCAGCAAGATTGCAAGTCGAAACAATCACCGCTCCAATCACAGCCGTATCCCGATCCCAATCTCCAAGCCTCTCATCCTCCGCCCGCTACCGATTCATCTCACGCCATCGCCGCCGAGATTTCCCACAATCCTTCGAAAATCCCAATCCGACCTCAAAAAATCCGCAGACTTTCAACTCAGACCACCGCCGTCGAGAAGTCCGCCACCGATGATTCCTCCATCTTCGCTTCGTCTTCTTCAATCGTCAGCTCGGTCTCCGCCGCCGCCATTACTCCTGCCAAAAACCGCCGCCGCACCGCCTCCCAATCCTCTCGAGCTCTCCCCCAAATCATCAAACCCTTATCCGCCGATGGAGAAATCGAATTAGCCATCCGCCACCTCCGCTCCGCCGATCCTTTGCTCTCCCCATTAATCGACTCCCATCCGCCGCCGATATTCGAGTCGAGCCACCTCCCATTCCTCTCCCTCACAAAGAGCATTCTCTATCAACAACTAGCCTACAAAGCCGGCACTTCCATTTACACGCGCTTCGTCTCTCTCTGCGGCGGAGAAGACGCCATCATCCCTGACTCCGTCCTCGCTCTATCATCCCAGCAGCTGAAGCAAATCGGGGTTTCCGGCCGGAAAGCTAGCTATTTATACGATTTAGCAAACAAATACAAATCCGGAATCCTATCTGATGATACGGTTGTGAAAATGGACGATCGATCATTGTTCACGATGCTTTCGATGGTGAAGGGGATTGGTTCATGGTCGGTCCACATGTTCATGATCTTCTCCCTACACAGACCGGATGTTTTGCCGGTGAGCGATTTGGGAGTGAGGAAAGGAATGCAGTTCTTGTACGGATTGGAGGAGCTGCCTCGGCCTTCGCAGATGGAGCTGCTGTGTGAGAAGTGGAAGCCTTATCGGTCAGTCGGGGCGTGGTACATTTGGCGGTTTGTCGAAGGGAAGGGATCGCCAGCTGGCGGTTGTTTGGTGCCTCTTGATGGTGGCGTTGCGCAGCAGATTGAGCCGCACCAGCACCAGCTGCAGTTTGTGGAGCCGGTTAACGGCATCGGCAACATGGGGTAGTTGTTTCCTTTCCTTTTTATGTTTATAGTATGTAGATTAAATTGATTAATGTGTTGTTTTAATTTTATCTCAAGTATTCATTGAAGTTGTGGGGTTAAAAAAGGTTAGGTTGAATTGAAGGAACTTGAGGGAATGTGAAGTTTAGGCTTTTCTTCGTTACATAGTAGTCTTAGCATTTCCAAGAAGATGAATACTCTCTCCGTCCCGCTATAAGCGGCTCAGAACTTTTCGGTACACGAATAAAGAAAGTAGATGATAAAGTATGAGAGAGGAGTAGATGATAAAGTGGGAAAGAGAAGGTGATTGAGATAGTGAAAAAGTAGATGATAAAGTATGAGAGATAAATGATAAAGTAGGAGAGAAGTTGGTAAATTTTTACCAAATTAGGTTAGAGCTACTTTTAGTGGGACGTCCCAATTGGGAAAGTTAGCCATAAATAGGGGGACGGAGTGAGTATATAACAAGTTGTAGCTAGATAACGTTGGTTCTAACGTACTCCCCTCTGTCTGATTATAAGCGGCTCGTTACTTTTTGGCATGTATAATTAAGAAAGTTGTGCTCTGTGCGTAAAGTAGTGTAAAATAGTGTGGCCCACTAGATTAGATTTGAGTATTACTTAGTATGTGCCACTTTTAGTGGGACGGCCTACTTATATTGGGACGGAGGGAGTATCATCTAAGTCGTAAGTTTGGCATGCGGAAAGTATTGTTGAGCTTCATGTTGCCGATCCATGTCCTCGTTTTTAAGTGATATATGTAGGATTTTTCAGTTCTTGAAATCTCAGTGTGCGATGGCCGATGGGCCCTCTAACATACTGCAGAACTTCACAATTTATAATCAAGATTTTGTTTTGAAGGTTTTTAGGTGATCAACTTCTTGTTAACCACTAGGTAGAGCTTTATGCGTATAGCCGGCAATCCCTTTTCGATCAATATTCCCATTACATTTCTGTTGGTTCATGCTCGCGTTGTTTTCTTTTTACCCTTATCTTATGAATTTGTTGGACCCCGTGTTTTTATGTCATATGCTCTATGTAGGTACCAAAAACAATCGGATTAGTTCATCAAATCGAACGTTGTGTTTCATTCTTATGTTCTTATTCACAAACCTAAGCAATTGTTCTTTGAAATGCTTGACATGAAATTTCCTGGCATGTGGTTATTAGATAGGTTTGATGTATTTTCATTCGAATTGTACTCTTGGCCATCCCATTCAAATAGTCCCGTTTCTTTTCAGCCATCCCATTGAAAAAGTTGTGGGTCCCTCAAAAAAAGTATTTGTAATAATTTGTCAAGAAAAGAAACTGGATAACTTCAATGGGACCGCCCGAAAATGTATATTGGACTATTTCAATGGGACGGAGGGGGTATTAAAGAAGATGCCCATGCTCTATTAGTAGTTGCCAATATCAATCGGCATGTAATGCGATGAATACGGTCCGAATGGCCGAAATGCCCTTTTCTTTCTTGTGTTTCTGCTGCTTTCTGATTAGTAGATTACTCTTGAGCAAGTTGTGCTCTGTTTTCTTCTTTGACTTGATTTCTTTTCTTACTCAGGGCATGTATTTGGAACCAGTAATTACTAATTGCCAGTCTGCTGCTTTTCTCAATAGAGAAGAGATTTTCAAGAATCTTGCTGAATAGGCTTAACTGTGATGATATCCAGCTGCAGAGCAACTCTAATGTATAAACTTCTTCTAGAGTTGGATTTGTGGAGGATTTGAATTGGTAATAATGTGGGAAACCATATGTACTGGTTATTTAATTCTTCAAGAATCTTCAGTTTATAGAAACATTAATTACTTTGTAGTTGTATTTCACATTTGTTCAATATACATCTTGTATTGACTTCAAGAGAGTAGAATCTTGGAATTTAAAGGATTGATGATATGTTGAGTATGTCGAGTTCGATGTTTGTTACTACGACCTATAAAGCTATTGTCCCTTTTCAATTTTTGTTAAACTATTTTTATTCTTTTGATTATCGTGTGTGCGATTCAATACACGCAATATGAAATACAACACGATACAAACACGGAATACTGTATTTTTTAAAAGCTTAGGCAACGATACCGTAATTGGATACGGCGTTTGAAATGTAAAATAAATTAACTTTGTGTTTTTTATTAGAATTAGGTGCAACTTATACCTAAATATATAAGACACGACAATTAGAGCGTCGTGCCGAAGTATCCGACACGATACGCTGAGTTTCTATGAAGTATCCGTGCAACAGAGGTACACAACATTATCTCCAGAAGTTCACAATACGAGATACGGCACGATACAAACATGGGGTGCAATATTTTCTAAAAGCTTAGACACAACACGGTGATTGAGATACGTCGTTTAAAATGTAAAAAAAAAAATATTGTGTTTTTCATTAGAATTATGTGCAACTTATACTTAAATATACGAGAACTGTCCGGCAAACGTCCGACACGATATGCTGAAGTTTTATGAAGTGTCCGTGCAACGGAAGTACACAACATTATTCCAACAAAAATCAATAAGTTATAAATGCATAACCGCAACTACTCTGATTCATCTACTTCTAACTCGAGCCATCTGCTCTTCAACTCATCATTCCCCTCCAAGAAAAGGTATAATCAACTAACAGTATCACAAAAACAAAAACTTACAGAATCATTGCATCTTTCTGCTTCAATACCGGGTAAAAATCGCGTTGCCCTAACCCGTTTCACGCCTCAGCAACGAGTTTCATCCGCTGGTGATGCTCCGCGACTTTATAATCCACGATCTCATGAAACAGAGTAGAGTCAAGAACGCAATCGGGCCTTCCATACACGGCTGCTTGAACGCCCGCCATGAGCTTTGCAATCTCACGGCCCGAGAAGCCTTCCGTCTTTCTAGCAGCCTCTCTTAGCACATCATCTGATATATCTTGTATGGTTATCTTTTGTGGCTTGTTCTTAATGAAGCTCCCCCATCTCGACTCTTCGTCACCTTCGCCGCAGAGATACTTTGTCAAGTAAAGCTTCAATAATTTGAAGCGTTCTTCCTCCCGGGGAAGGGGGAACTCGATAACTTCATCAATTCGATCTGTGATAGCACTGTCGAGATCTCCCGGTCTGTTTGTGGCAAGAACAAGGACGATGTCTCTGGATTGGTCTCCAGTTCGGAAGAGCAGGGCGTTTAGAGCACTTCGCTGAGCTTCACTCATATGTGTGCTGTTACGCCTAGTTTAAAGAACGAAAAATGAAAGATTTTTCAGTTGAATAACGAACGAACACACTCAACTAGATTGGTTCAAAAAGAAATACTCCCTCTATCCCAAAATTCTAGTCCACTTTCATTTTTAGGCAAATTATTACACACTACTTTTTTGTAGGACCCACAACTTTATACAACTTTACACATAACTAACAACTCTCCTTAAAAACCGCGCCGCCACCAAAGTGGAAAAGAATTTTGGGACGGAGGGAGTACCATATAGAAATAAGAATAGCTATGAGCAGCCAATTTTGCAAACTTGTAAATTAAGGCAGTTGCTTAATCAATTAGGTTGACATGTAAATCTACTTCATGTAGTAAACAAATTACTTACTCGCATAGGAAGGCATCAGCCTCATCGATAAAGAGGAGTAAGCCTTTCTTCGACTTTTTGGCCCAATCGAATATCTCGTGTATTTTGGTAACAGCTTGGGGACCCAAGGGTGCAACATCACCTCCGGTCATCATGGCATAATCCAAGCCCTGCAACATAAATCACAAATCCTTCGATTAACTCACTAGAACGGAGGTGGAGCAGACCCGAAATAGCGTTGACTTACTGTCCTCTAAAAATGAAGTAACAGGAAGATACTGTTAAGGACGATACTGTACCGATTTTCTAGCTATTTCCCTTGCAACCATAGTTTTGCCTGTACCAGGAGGCCCGTAAAAGAGCATGTTCCGAAATGGTGCCTGATGGATTTTCGTGTTTGATGTAGCCCGAGCAAGGTGGTGTATTCTTTTCTGCAGTGAAGGATGCAAGACAACATCCCCAAGAGTAGATTTACTTTGAGCAGCCGCCGCCCCAGCTGCAGTACTAAAGCTACGCACCTTATTGACTACTCGAGAACCTACACCAGACCAGGGAAACTTTGCCAAAGATGATTCTCGAATTAGAGATGGCTGACCAAGAATCCTATTGACATAGCCCCACATTACTCTGGATCCTTCCCTGTGAACGAAAAGGTATTGAAAAGCAATTGTCACTTTCTCATGGAGAGTATTACGGCTTTTTCAAAGAAGCATAACCAAAATTGCAGCATAGAAATGTTAAGAATGATACAGGATAACAGTAATACACTTCACCAAACATGATTTCTTCTATAAACTATGCAACAATCTATAGATATCTCACATAAAAGGCACATAGGTAATTAAAGAATTGATGGTACGATTGAAGCAAAAAATTCAGCATAACCATCCTTTTAAAGAAACCAGTTATTTTAATAAATTAAATACAGAAGAGATCGGGTTGTCAGACCACAAACCTAGTGGTATAAATTCCAGCAGCTAAGGCAGTAGCTCCTCCAATAGTCATGACCAACTTACTTCTGTCAGTCAACAAAATCCTAACACCCCCTGCATGATAAAAAAATTAAAACTAAATATAACATGCAATGAAACCAAGCATCCAAATTCAGAGACGCGATATCTTTATGGAAAAATTTGAAAGAGGAAAACTGCAGTGAAAAAAATGCAATCCAGACAGTAAGGTAAGTTGAAACCTTCAATATGACTGAAAGTTGTATTTATTGCAGCAAGCCACTTGTCTCTTTCACCATTTATTCTCTCTAGAAGCATCCTCCTATTATGTTCTTCGGTCAATTTTGCTTCATGAGCACGTCCTTCTGCTTCAGCCATAGCCTTGACTCTTATAGTTTCTCGCTCTATCTCAGCTCTCTCTTTCTCAGTCTGTCTTTGCTGAGCTTGTATCTGTTCTTCGGTAGCTCGTCTTGCTTGTTCTTTTCTTATGGATGACTGCTCTTGCATTTGAACCAATTCGACATTATTGCGCCTTTGAGCTTCATTGTCTGTCTGAAGTTACAGCAAATAATAAGTTAAACAGTGTAATTATTGCAAAATCCCCCTGTTTATCTCTACTCATAGTATAATCGGGCTGCATTTATGAGTCGACATTGTTCACGTTGTTTGACTAAAATAAGCTATCCAATTACATAAATCTCCAAGTATTCAAATCAAGAATCATAAAGTAAGAGAAAGTGCTCATACTTGCATTCTTTTGCGAGCCAATTCATCTTCATATCTCATCATTTGTGCCTTAGCTTGAGCCTGCTGTTGATAAAGATTCCTCTGGTCTTCAGCCCACTTTCGCTGCTTCTCCTGCAGACGCAAGCATTTCAATTACATTCTTGATCCTAAAGCCCTGTACGAGAAGCTAAAACATTTATTCAAATATCTCAATTTTCGAGTTTCCAAATTCAGTTTTCTGATTGAGTTTTCATAGGCAAGACTCTCACTTGCAAGTTATAGTTCTACAATATCACAAACACCTAATATAGAGTATCATTACAGTTTTTGGGAGAGCAGATCAGACAGCAGTTCGATTTTGATTTGCAGATTCGGAAACACCAAATGAAAGCAATTATTGAAACAGTTCAAAAACATATAATACTCACAATATCAGCATGAGCTTGGATCGCCTCAAAATTAGCCTTCTCCGCCTCCAACTCAGTCAGCCGAGTTTGCTCCTGCTTCCTCATCACCTCAAAAACCTTCAGAGCAAAAGAAACAACAAAATTCCCGAAATTAAATAAATAAACAGTCAAATTTTCATCTAGTAAAAGAAGAAGAGAAAAGTGAAAAAACAAACCTTTTTAGAATGAGGAGAGTTATTGATTTCTCTAAGCGCCTTAGCAGCCCTCTCCAAAGATTCAGGGTCAAAACCGCCCTTAGAGTCATCAACGGCCGGTGCAGATTGAGTGTTCTGACCCTGACCCTGACCTGAACTGTCATTCGCCGGAGCCTCCTGCGCCGGCGAAGAAGAAAACGGATAAAAAAATCGGAACGGAGAATCAGCGTATGCGGTGTTATTGACGGCGGTATATGACGCCGTCAGGCCAGCCGCCACAGCGAGCGACGAGATGCGCGAAGCAGCCATTACAGAAATAAATCGACGGCGGAATTGAATCGATCAGCTGTGCTACTGAACTAATCGCAAAATCAGGAAGTTGACATTCAGGCTGAGAGGAATTTGGGGAGAAGGGTTTAAGGGAAAGGTAGTGGCGCCATGAACAGAGATTTCTTAAACCCCTTACTGAATGAATTAGGGCTCAATCAATCGGTGGGTCGTCTCTATCAATAACAATTGGACACGTAGATACTGACAGGGATATAATCGTAAATTCACAGATTGCAGATTTTGCTGTAAACAAACATTTCTTGCCGGAGGAGCAAGTTCTCACCACCAAAATTTTAATAATAATAACAATATACATAAATATTTGTTAATTTACATATATTGTACTTCTTCCGTCCCTCTAAAAACGATACATTTCTTTTTTAGACGCGAAAATCAATAAAATAGTGTGTTTGTTTGATTTTTTAGTACACAATTTTTGTTAGTTTATAAAACATATCAATTATAGTGAAAAGTAACCATAAGAAATACGTGTCATTTCTATTAAATAGAGGGAATACATAAAATGTATAAATCATATACTGTAAAATTTTGGGGAGTGTTTGTAAATAAATTTTTAAGATACTTATTTATTTTTTCAATTGCATAAGCAATCAATTGAATGCTCTAAATACTTAAAAGTACCATAATCTCGAACAATACATTTTCTTCATACAAATGTTTTTCTCCTTATTTTACCAAGTACAAAAAAAATTGTTTTTACTACTTCCACTAGTTTTTTCTATAATTTATATAAGATATAAAACAATTGCCATTCACAATGCTATAAATATATATTTTTTAAATTTAAACTAAAGCAAATAAGAAGTGCTTACAATCTATTAACTCAAATGCTCTTTTTAAATCAAATTATAAAATTTTAATTTTGATCATTTAATTTGATTTATGTTATTTTTTTTTGTCTTCTTTCATGACCCTGACCGACTTTGGTCATTCAAAGTGTTATAGCGGTGAAGGTGGGTGGTCCGGGACCGATAGGTTCAATTCCCACTGGACACGCTATGTGTGAGTCTGTCACCCTATCACATTAAGGGTGGTTTAGCTCTTCTGTGTGGTTTGCAGACTATTGCACAGGAGCGAGGTTTACCCTGTGCGCACCAAAGGTAGCGGCTGCGGGTTCCTCGTCAACAAAAAAAAAAAAAAAATAAAATAAAATCGAACATTTTATGAAGTTGTAGAACTACAATCGAACATTTTATAAAGTTATAGGACAAAATCAAATACTACAGCATTAGATAACAAAAAACTAACATAAGCCACATTAGAAAGCAAAAATCAATATTTTTCTCTAAATCGAATCCAACTTATTAGTATTTTTTTTTTTTTTTGGCGATTTTTTTTTTCTGCCTTCATATTTGTTGATTTCGCTCCTTCTATCTCGAGATTGTGGATTCGACCTCTAATTCATTACAACAATAAAAATAGGGCCCCTTTCATGGATAACTAAAAAGAAATAAAATAAAATTGAAAATTGAAAGAAATGAAAATTTGAAATAGGGCCCCTTTCATGGATAACTAAAAAGAAAAAGGAAATAAACAGAGGCCAATCAACTCAATCCTTTTTATCCTTAATAAAATCAAAATTTGGTCGGAACCGGAAACCCTACACTTCAAAATGCCGTTATTATCCGTTTCCTGGTCTCCGATTCTACTCCCACAACCACGGGTAAGTTCGATTCCTGAAATCCCGACGCTTCTTCGTCGTTTAATTTGGGGTAATTTTGTTTAATTTCTTGATTTGTCGAGAATCTTGCAGGTCTTCACCCATGGAGGGTTTCCGACTGCGAAAGAATCTTCTAGAAGAATCGGTTTCGAGCTTCGTGCTGCTGCTGGGGAGAGCGGCTACTCTACGGAGCTCGATGTGCCGTTTCCGAGTGATTACGATGAGCTCCTTCGGCAAGTAAGCATGTCTGAATTTTTTATTCAGAGTGTCTGAAAATGAACATTCTTGTTTGTTGATTCAATGCTTATCCTAAGATTGGGGGATTGATGCAAATGTGTATAACACGTCTTTCAAAAATATTGCACGAAAACACGTCGCGTGAAATTATTTAACTACGTGGATCTTTGACATTGTAAGGTATTCCATAAATCCCGCTATTTGTGACCCATTTACTTTCGGTGTAGGAACTGAAAAAAGTGATTTTATGTGATGTAGATTGTTTGAGCAGTGAAATTTGATCCACGCAATCTTGTCTTTTTTAGAATGAGTCTCAATCGGGAAAGTGAGTCACAATAGCGGGACGGAGGGACTATTTTAGACATAATACTCCCTCCATCCCATCTCACTTGTCCACTTTCGTTTTGACATGGTTATTTAGGGGAGTTGGTTTTATAAAGTAAAAGTTTGGGACCTATATAATTATTTAATTGTTTAGAGTTCATTTGAGTTGGTAAATGTGCGAGACCCATTTCTTTATTTAGAAACCGAACAAGTGAAATGAAACAGCTCGAAAATGAATATTGAACAAGTGTAATGGGACTTAAGGAGTATATTAGTCAAAAAAAAAAAAAAATATCTTGCTCAATCACTCTCCGAGCATTAGAGAACGCAGGAGAATTGTTTTCATGCAATTTTTTTTAAGAACATGAAATATCTTTGAAAAAAAATTGTAGTTTTACGCATTTTCACCTGACGTATGTACTTTTTTTGCCTTTTTTTTCCGATTTCCAATTGTTATTTTTTTCGCTTCAAGACTAGTACTCCCCTGTCTCACTCCATTAGTCCAATTTCCCTTTTTGAGCTGTCCCACTCCACTAGTCCACTGTTTTTTTTTTAACTTGAAATATTACTCTAATATATTCTAGTGGATCATACTACTTTATACTCCAACAGCAAACTTTCTTAATCTCCATGTCAAAAAGAAACTGGACTAATGAAGTGGGACGGGATTATTATTTTTCATAAAAAAGTATGATCCATAAACATTGATATTTTTTGGTGTGTAATGATTTGAACAGGCTAAAGAAGCTACTGAAATAGCAGTAAAGAACAAGAAGCAGCTGATGGTTAGTCAATCTTTATCTTTTCCATCACTTACCATTTACATTTTTCTGATTTTTTAAGGACAAAAAATGAATTCTATTACCATAATCAAAATTCTCAGAGTTTGTGAGCCACAAGTTTGTGCCACAGGAAATAGAATTTCCCACCTCTGGTCTGGACTCTGTACCAGGTAGTCTTATTTTTCCAACTTCTTCCTCATTTCTCCACCTCTAAAACACTTTTCACTTCACTTTCTAATCCCTTCTTTGCATGATCAGGCGATGGCGAAGGCGGCATAGAAATGACGGGTAGTTTGCAACTCATTCGCGAATTTTGTGACCTCGTCGTTAGTCCAGAGAAAACGACACGGACTAGAGTCGTATGTCTCTCTACTCAACTCTCTTTAATAGAACTTTGTCCTTAACTAGTCATATCCAAGAAACCCCCGGGTTTTGCTTCGTAAGTTGGAAATGCCCGACTTATTAGTTCATCCACTACTGGGAGCATAAACAGATCGACGTGAGCGTGAGCCACCGTCTTACTTATCAAAATTTTCTTTATATTCTTGAAATTTTTCTTTATATCTTTTAAAAAAAATCTTTCTGTTTTGTAAAATTTGCTATTTTCGCCTCCCAAAATTGCATCTTCCTCCAAACTGCAAATTTTGTCGCATTTACTATAATGGTAGATTTTCACTCTCGAAATTGCAAATTTTGCCCTCCAGAATTGCATATTCCCCCGAATTGCATGTTTTGTGGTAGTTGCTAAAATTACAGAATTGCATATCCGAAATTACAATATACAGTTAAACCTCGATAAAGTAATAACCTTGAGACCGAGAAAAAATATTCATTTAACGAGGTTATTACTTTATCGAACATTATTTTAGTGCATTGACCAATATCGGGATCGGAAGAAATTATTATCTTAGCGAGATTATTATTTTATCGAATATTACTTTATCGAGGTTTAACTATATTCGCCTTCCTAATTATGAATCATAGATTCGCCCCTGACTAGGAGCTCATATAGCTCTAATTATGGAAAGGCTAAAAACTCTATAGCCTTATTTTATACTCCACCCCACTAATGTTAGGATTTTTGTTTAAAACTATTAGTTTGATTGAAACTCTTTTTGTTTCATTACATCTTAAGTTAATCTTGGATGCAGTTCTTACCAGAGGCTAATGAAGTGGAATTTGCAAGAAACTCAGTTTTTGGAGGATCTTCACTGAAACTAGACTACTTAACAAAGCCCTCCTTCTTCCAAGATTTCGGTTTCGAGTCCAAGGTTAAAATGAGCGACCGCGTAAAGCCCGAAGACGAGCTCTTCATAGTCGGGTATCCGTATTTCAACGTTAACGGTACGCCCGTTATAGTTGGTGCGTCGGGTGCAACTCCCGTATATCATATGTTGTTTGATTCTTGTTTGGTATTAATTCAGAGATGCTGGTGGTGGAAGAATTGTACAAGGAAGCTGTGGCCAATACTTCTAGGAAGATGATCATTTTCAATGGGGAGCTTGACAGGATAAGATCAGGATGTATCCTTTATTTAATTTAATTATATTTTTTTATGACGAGCGAAACCCGAGTTTTATATTTTTCCGTTAACACGGTTAATTAAGATTATCCGGCATTCTTCTATCCAAAACTGGCTGGACTCACCCTCTCATTGTTTCCAAAGATGGAGAGTGTATACTATATTCACAATTTCAAAGGGCGAAACGGAGGTGCGCTATTCAGGTTCGTTTCTCTCACATTCTCCTCGAATACGTTTTTTGCTCTAGACGGGATCCTCTATTATATATCCGTGTTCAATCTCATATTCGGCCACCTTAAAGGCACAGAAGACAAGATCAAACACGAATTTGGAATTAGAGGATCCAGTCATTGGCGGATCTCGAGGGGCGGATAGCCCCCTCTATATCGTGTAGAATCTCAAAATTTTAGTGTATTTTTGAAAACATAATTGTTTTGCCTTCAAATTATTGATTTAACCACATCTATCACGAAATTAAGAATTTTGCTCTGAATTCATATTCTTAGATCACCCCTGAATCGAGTGTATTAACACGAAATAACCATTAATGCATTCTCTCTCTATCTCTCCCTCTCTCTCTCTAGGTGCTACCCTGGACCATGGAAGGTTCTTAAGAAAGTGAGAAAGGGATATATTTGTGTGCATCAACAAGAAGTGATGCCATCACTCAAGGAAGTTGCCTTGAATATTCTTCCTAAAGCATAATCTCTGTGTGTAAATAAATGTAATTTGTATGTTCCTGAACTTCTAAATTTCAGTTCTTTTTTTTTTAAGTTAATATTTTTGCCTAATGAAAATGCATATTCGTACTCCAAAATTATAAATTCTACTTCCTTCGTTCTACATTATTAGTCCAGTTTCTCTTTTCGGGTTGCTCTACTCTATTAGTTCACTTTTTTTTTCAGCTTAATATAATAATCTATTTATTATAGTGGATCACATTACTTTGTACTCTCTTCGTCGCATTTATATTGGTTCTCTTGCTTTCCGGCACGGGAGTTAAGAAAGTAGAGTAGATGATAAAGTAAGAGTGAGAAGATGAGTGAGATAGTGAGAGAGTGGATGATAAAGTAGAAGAGATAAATGATAAAAAATGAAAGAATATAGTATTTTTCTTTTCTTTTTTTTTTTTTTGGAAAGGGCCATTTCAAATGGGACGTTACGAAAAGGTAAAAAACAACATTTCAAATGGGACGGAGGGAGTATTACTTTATAAACAACAAACAGTTTTTTTAATTTTCGTGCCGAAAAGAAACTGGACTAATAAAATAGGATAGAGGGGGTAATTTAATTTTTTCTCGAATTATATAATCTTAGATCCGTCCTTACTAATAACACAACAATGTCACGAGTAAAAGATAGTATGATCATACTTGATTTAGTGATGATACATAGTAATTCCAATAGTAAAAAATAAAAATTACATCATGCTAGACCATAAGCTACATGCAACATTGCTCCGATCAATGTAGCCTTGAGCGTTGGATTCTGCTTTTCGATTACGCCCCTCAAGAATCGTGCTAGATCTTCGTCGAAACTCAACCCGAATGCCCGATCACCCTATTAGAGATCAATTCGATAAAGAATCGTTATTGATGTTCGAACGAGACCATACGTTACGTAGATCTTATCTCTCACACACATATATACAACATGCATGGATTCTGCGAATGATTTTGGGAAGAAGAAGATGAATGTTGTGGTGTAACCCTAGAAGGTTGGTCATGTTCATATGTTTAGTAAAAGGACAAAGATCGTGTTAGGACAAAAACTTTGAACTTAAAAAAGGTGGGAAAAAGGTTAGAGAGAGAGAATAGAATATTGAGTTTAGGTAGGCAGAGTATCTTCATAGATATATGAGAACAAGTGGAGTGTGTAAAGAAATTAATAAAATTGAAACCATATAGCCATTGAAATGTTTATCCTTATAAAGGGAATGAATCAAGATTAGATCTCATGTGGGCTCTTTAGGACCTTGCAATTGTTACTTTATGATCATTATTCGTCACAATCTTGGTAAAGATCGAATTATTTTAGAACGTATTTTTACTGAAAGTACATATCTTCCCCTAATTCGGGAACGGGACATTGCCCGACTCGACGTGTTTGAGGTTTTCTACAATCTTCGTAAAGATCGAATATTTTAGTACGTACCTCAACTGAAACAACGGGTTTTTCCGTAATTCGGGTACGGGACATTGCCCGACTCGATGTGCTTGAGGTCCTCCACAAGGATCTCGTAGTGTCGCTTCACTTCGTCGGGAGATTTCCCGCCGACGGCCTTGGCAATGTTGTACCAACGATCCGGTGTGTCCCGGTCGTACACGGCTAGGGCTTTCTCGAACAACTTGTTCTGCTTTGGCGTCCACGAAGCGATTGAGTTCGATGCCATTATGATTAGATCGTAGTGAAATTCGAAAAGAAAAGAGTGGCCAACTAAAGAGTAGAAGAAGCCAAAGGGGTTGAAGCTTTGATGGTGTGGAAGAGCATAGATTTAGGTTAGTATAAATAGTAGGAGAAGTGGTAGGGCTACGCCAGTTGGAGAATATATTTTTATCATTGGGAGAATATTGAGTGACTCTTCCACATTCAACACCACACATGAACTAGGGATAGTTTTATCAAGGATCAAATCGCTCATACGAGCAATTAAAAAAATAAAATATGGTTAATAAAAACCGAAAAGAGATATAAATGTACATGGTACGTTCACGGGTCAATACTATATTATTGTCAAATTATCTAACGAGTCAATAACCCGATTCAGAGCGTGATAAATCACGATACATGTCTCCCGTGCAATCAAAATTGTACATTGACTAAACATGAGATTCTTAATTAGGCATAAGAAAACGATAAAATCGGGTGATATTAATATTCTCCGCCTTAAATTATTCGGATTTTTATTAGTGAAAGATGCTATAAAAATCGTTCTTCAATTTTGATGTGAACCTCGTATCTTGGAAAAATCCATTTAGCAAGATTTGTTTATCAAATTCATCCAAAGCCTCAATACGTTTCATCTCACTGCACTAGGAATCTACAACGCTAAAAGGAGAGAGAGAGAGAGAGAGAGAGGGAGAGAGGGAGAGACATGCATGCACATATGCTCCAATTTAACAAAGAAATGATGTATTAGAAATTGATCATATTTCCACGTATTATTTTTAGAGATTTATAATTAAGTGTTAATATACAAACTTAGCCAAATAGGTTAAATTAAACACAAATATAGCATATTACTATCTAAAAATACAAATATAACCATAAAATACATTCTATGGTAGACATAATGATTGTGCGAAAAAGTTGTTAGGGACCGATGGAGGGCCGATCTCCATCAGCCCTCAACATGTTTAAAAAAAATAAATTAATGAATATTCGTGTTGAGGGCCAATCTCATGACTTATGCACCGACCCTCAATAATTTATTTTTTTAAATATTGAGGGCCGATGGCCCTTCATTAACCTTTTTTTTTTTTTTTTAAGGGCTGATGACCCTTCATTAACATTTTTTTTAAGGACCGATGACCCTTCATTAACATTTTTTCTCCATCGGCCCCTCATAACTTTTTCGTCCAATCATTATATCTGCTATAAAGTGTACTTTATGACTATATTCGTATTTTTAGATAGTAATATGTTATATTTGTTTTTAACTTATTCTATTTGGCTAAGACTAAAAATGCCTCTTATAATTAATTCAATATTATGATAGGATTATAGCAAAATCTCAAATGTTTAAGATATAAAATGACTTTTGACTTCTTATTTGCCCATTCAAAGCCCAAGCCAGAGAAAAGCAATAATTTGGGGTCAACTTCGAGTCGTTGATAATCTTTTTTACTTGTCAATTCAATTGTCCCAGTCAAGTCGTCCACATATTTTATTTTGGACATATTTCTGACCATGTCTAGACTCTCGATCACAATATTTGACATTGATTCCATTTTAATATAATTGTAAACAATCCTAACTACTTCAAACTAGGGATGCCAAGGGGTCGGATTTGGATCGGATCCTCTTCGGTTCAAATTCAGAGATTTTTTACTTTGATTTAAATTCGGTCAAAATTCATTGGATCTTAAAAAATGAGATCCAGACTCAGATCTGTTGGATCCACAAGGTCTCGGATCTAGACCCGGATCCATAAATTTTTTTTTAACTAAAATTAAAAAAATTATAAATCAATTAAAATTTAACTAAGTTAATTAATTCTACGATAGCACGATAATCTATAAGAGCATTACTATAATTAAAAAAGTCAAAATACTCATGATATTATAAAAATATTACAATCATCTATCAAACTACGATCTTCTATCTAAAAAAACTTCCAAATTCGTGGACAGTGGGTTCTCAATCTCGTCCCTCTTTTCTATTTATTAGATTATTAGTAAAATATTTCAAGTTCAACAAATAATGTAATATGATATTTTAAGTAGAATAATATAAATATAATATTTTAGATATGATAATAAAATAATATTTTAGTTATAAAAATTGACGGATCTGGACCGGACCCGGATCTCAGATCGTAAAGTTCAGATCCAGATTCAGATCCGTAATTTCTAAAATAGTTCCAAATACGATCTAGATCCAATAGGTCCAATTTTTTAAGATCAAGATCCAAAAAAATGGATCTGGATCCACGGATTTGGATCGGGGTCCAGGATCCATTGCCATCTCTACTTCAAACTGAAATCAAGATTCATCAAAACGGGAGTAAACAGCCATATTGGTCTTCCATTTTATCTGTAATATTTAAATTAATCATTCATTTTTCAATTGAATTATATAAACTTAAACATCTTAATTTTGTCTGTTATATTCGTTATTTCCTTCGTCTCACCTTTTTCTTTATGTTGAGATGACTCCGTCGTATCATTATCTCCGTTACAATATTGAAATGCAGACGTTTATTTGATTAATTTCTTCGATCAAATAAAAAATTGGGGCTGATTTACGGTTTAAAATAATTAAGGAAAAATGGTGAACGGGAGAACGAATATACGTGATGAAATTATGATATTTAAGATTATATGACTTAATTGAAAGATGAATTATTGTTATGGTAAATGTGGAGGGATGTTCATGCGATGAAATTAAGAGTTTTAGACTTATATAACCCTATATACTTTAAAAAAAATTAAAAATCGAATATTATAAAAAAGTGGAGGTATACTTTCACTTCTTGGTCTTAAAACAGCCATTCAAGTCTCTCTCCTCTCTTTCTTGTCTGTTCACACCATTAACTTTACTTCTTCATTGGTCGGATTTGTGATTCGAGAGGCGACGTCACTTTCTCATTACACTCTTATGAGTACCGATAGAGGCTGCCTCTGCTTTTTTCTGCCTTTTCTCCTTGAATTTGGATGCATACGCAGTAGTAAACCGCGTGATTTTGATTTTTTTCGTCTTCGCTGATAAAGGTGGAGCCTTTAGGAACCTTGCAATTTACTCGACGGAATCTTTAATTTTTCAGAAGTAGCGTAAAAAAACCTTGCAATACGTGAGTTTACTTCAATCTGTATTACATCTTAACTCTACTTCTTTGAATGCATTTTATATGTTTGTATAAATGTCTGAAAATAGCCATGTATGCAATCCTAAGATTTACTAATTTTCCCTCAATATCTTGTGGGAGAAAAATTTTTTCTAGTTGTTCAAATTGTTATACTTTACATTTGGCTTATATATTTTGATCTTGTGTTTAATCCCATGATATTTATCTACATAGGATACTTTAATTACTGAATTTCCGCTACATGTTGGTTTTTCACTTAATAGTTATCTTCAAATACAGAGGTTTAGCTCCAGAGGGAGTTGTTATCTGATGATAAATCATGCTATGGAAGAACAACCTTCGCCTCCACCGGTTAAGGTATCGAGTTTCTCACTCCCTCTAATAGACGTAGATCTTTTGCCTTTTCAATTCTCACCATGCAAACAGCTCGGCTGATAACTAAGGAAGCCACAGAGGTTGGGGTGAAATTTCTTGATCATTTTTCGGTTTAAAAGTTCGAGATTTCACTGCTTTCTTGCTTCTTTGTTTTCATGATCTTTAGAGGGAATATCTCAAATTAGACTATGATCTGCATATCTCCATTTAAAAATAACCGGAAAAAACCCCTAACTACTTAAAACTGAAATCAAGATTCACCAAAACGGGAGTAAACAATCACATTGGTCCTTCACTTTTCCCATGATATTAAAATTGGTCCACCACCTTTCAATCGAGTCATATAAACCTAAATATCCTAATTCCGTTTATGATATTCATCCTTCCCTTCATATCGCCTCCTCTTTCTGTTGACATGGCTCCCTCGTAGCATTATCTACGTTACAACATTGAAATACAAACGTTTATTGATTAACTTCTTCCATCAAATAAAAAATTGGGGTTGATTTATGATTTAAAAATTAGAGAAAAGTGTCGACGGAAATGTGGGAGATTGTTTTTTTTCCTAAGCTATGATTTGCATATTCCCACATGAAAAGATAATTGCAGTTAGTTTTATACGATAATCATGTGACTGCAGGTGCATGGTAGAATCTACTCAGAACTACTAAACTTGGTTGGTTTAGTTTCAAACATTATTTATGAAATAGAAGACGCCCGTCCCGGCGACATCGGAATGCAGGCACTCGGCTTGTTACACCGCGGGATAGTCAAAGCCAAGTCTCTGCTTCAGCACTGCAGTGAGTCTAGTGTGCTCTATTTGGTATGTTCTTTCCAACGGTTCTAATCTTGAATCTTCGTATTGAGCCGTAAGATAAATAAGTTAGAAACTTCAGGTACTTACTGGAGAAGAATTCTTGTCCAGATGTAATAAATCAAGAAATTTATTGGACCATTGCCTATGTCAACTTCAGAATAAGGTTTCAGTACTGCTGGCTGCAAAGGTAAGCAGTAAAATAAAGTGAAGAATTAATTCTCTTAAATATGATTAGATTTCGAGAAAATATCGATTTTGATCTTCTAATGTGGCCTCAGTTTGTCTTTGGCCCTCTAATGTGGTCGTGTTCGATTATGATCCTATTCTATAATTTTGTAAAGTGTCTTATTTTGATCTTATAACTTTACAAGGTTTTCGATTTTGGTCCCCACAACGGAAAAGGTGTGTGAACTACACTCTTCGTCGGACGATAAAATCGGACACTTTGTAAAGTTACTAGACAAATACACGGATACTTTTAAAAGTTACATGATTAAAAAATGGTCAGATGCTGCATTGTTGGACCAAAACCGAACTCGTACGTGTCAATAACTTTTAACAATGCTCGTTTTTTGTCCTATAATTTTACAAAATGTCCGATTTTAGTGTCTAGCGGAGAGTGTAGTTTCACACACCTTTTTCTGTTCGACAATTTATGTCTGAGGACTAAAATCAGACACTTTGTGAAGTTATAAGATCAAAATCGGACACTTTAAATAAGGTTATAGGACCTAAATCGGCCAAAGCCACATTAAAGGATTAAAATCGATTTTTTCTCTAAGATTTGAGATGAAAACCAGTTAAAGTATGTTAAATCTTGCATATTTGATCTTATATTCTTTCAGATTCATGGCATTATTCTTGCTCTAAGGAGAGCAATTTTTTGCTTGGAACCGTCCGAAAAGAAGGCAGGAGAAGTATTGTGGGAATTGCTTCATAGCTATGGTTCCAATATTGACTCCACAGAAGATTTTGCTCTATCCACTATTCATGCTGTTTGTTCTCTCTTCCGTATTTCATCTCCTCGAGCTCTAGTGGTCGAAAAATGCTCAATCAAGAAGCAGCTCGATAAATTTGGTGAAGCTGATCAAGTCAAGAGAAAGGTTTTAAGATTCTTTCTTCGACTTTTGGACAAATACAGAAAATTCGTAACAAGGGGTTACGATTCATCGCCTAAAGTGGAGCCGCAAGGCAAGATGTTGAATCGACATATCCCGCCTAACGAATTTATATGTTTTTTGTCCTCAATGATTATGCACGATCCTGTTGTCATTGCTTCCGGAGAGACGTATGAGAGGGTGTGGATTAAGAAGTGGTTCGACGAGGGTCGGAATACTTGCCCTAAAGCAAAAGTGAAGCTGCAAGATTTCTCACTCACGGAAAATACGGGTTTGAGAAACATAATCTCAAAATGGTGTGCCACACATAGTCTCCCTACTCCTAATTCTACTGATTCCTCTGCCATTTCGGATCTTTCGTGCTCTAAGAATGTCCCATCAAGTGAAATTTCTTCACTTTCTTTGAATGTGAGTTGCAGTACAGTTGAAAACATCAGAGGATTGCTGAAGATCAGTGATGCATCTTGGTCAATGATGCCGTTAGGAGAACTCATCCAACTGCTGATTCGGTATTTGAAGGATGCTCGTGATTGTGGAGACGTCGTGGCACAGATGGATGGATGCAAATATCTACTACATGTCCAGAAGCACAGGTAAATTATTCATACTTCCTCTAGATATAAAAGAATTGTTCTATAGTTTTTCAATATAAGTTTGACTAACCGTTGATCGACTGAAAAATTAACAGACTGACCAATTTGACCGAACTCAATTAGTTTGGGGACTATTTGGCCAAAAAAAAAAAAGAAGCTCCCAACCGCCTCATAGAAAGTGTCTTATTTCTTTTCGCGTGGTAATTTAGGAAAGTTGATTTTAATCAGAAAAGATGTGGAACCCATACAATTAATTAATTATTCAGAATTGGTTTGTGAGGTAGAGAGGTGGGATCCATATAATTAATTAATTAATTTTTGAATTGATTTGAAGTTGGTAAAGGTGTGGGACCCACTTCCTTTTGTAGAAACATGACACTTTCTATGGGACACTCTGAAAAGGAAAACAAGACACATTCTATAGGACGGAGTGAGTAATAAAATCGAGGACCAGTTTGACCGAAGTTCAATAGTTTGTGGGCTATTTACGCCAATTTGCCTATAAGTTTTCATACCCTTAAAATCTCTCTCTCTTTAAGGCCTTTTTCCCAAGCGAGATAAGATGAAGAAAGGATAGAACATATAGTTAGTTACCTTCCACTACTGATGATATACACTTATGTTATGTAATGCAGAAATAGTGCTTCATATTTGAAGGAGGATGCATATAGTCTTTTGGCCTCATTTCTTGATACACCGGTCGCCGATCAAGCTCTCTCCGTACTCGACATCTTATCACTCCAACAGCAAAATGGTTACAAAATAGCAGCTTCTGGTGCAGTGATTCGTATCTCGAACATACTCGAAGACAAAGATCAAGACTTTCTTGAACCGGCCTTAAACGTATTGAGCAATTTGTCTCTCAATACCGATATCTACCCGTTTATCACGCCTTCTAGTTTCATCCCGAAGTTGCTTCCACTTCTTGAAACTAGAAATTTGGCAAGATATTGTGTCACTATCTTGAAGAACTTGTGTGATAATGGAGAGGATATCGCGTGTATTGTGGAAATCGACGGATGTATAGCTTCGATCGGTAAGTTGCTCGAGGGTGGGAGCCATGTAGAGCAAGAGTGCACATTGTCCATTCTTCTTTCTTTGTGTTCGAAGGGGGTCGGGTATTCTCGGCTGATCATGGATGACAGACTCATATCTGGACTTTTCGATGCATCCATTAATGGGAATGAGAAGGTAAAGGCTATGGCTTTGAGAATAATACAGATTCTTGAAGAGAAGTAGAATACTACTTTAGGAATCTCTTTTCTCAAATGATGTTGAATCTTTTAGCTGTGTTAGTATGTAAAAAAGCTAGGATGTCAATAATTAGATGCTTACGTGGGCTTTTGGTAGGAGGGTTTCAGAATCAGAAATTGGTACGAACAACAAAAGCGGTGTTCGGATTAAATCTACCGAAATCAAGATTTTAGAATCATACCTAAGAAGTTGGTGTTTTCCAAATATGGGTTTTGTTCAAAATACATACGATTCCATTCCAAATAATGGGTGAGTGATGTTGAGTGAGACTTCTATTTCAAGCTGCGAATCAAATGTCTCTTTTGTCTTTGCTGGTAGGAGGGTTTCAGAATCAGAAATTAGTACGAACCGCAAACGCGGTGTTTGGATTAAGTCTATCGAAATCAAGATTTTGGAATCATATCTAAGAAGTTGGTGTTTTTCAAACCCGGTTTTTGTTCAAAACTCAGATGATTCCATTCCAAATCATGGGTGAGTGATACCGAGCAGGACCCCAATTTCAAGCTGCGAATCAAATGCCTCTTTACTCTTTGGTGACTTGACGTCACCTGAATCCTACGTGGAATACAACTTCGAGTAGTTATTTCCGAAGCTGTATTGCACGTAGGGTTCGTATCAACTAATACATACAAAAGCTAGACAGTAAAATCGAAATTCTCGATCATTATTCCTTTTTAATATATATGATGACGAAATGATAACCCACAATTGCTATTCGAAATGCAAATTACGTAAATCCCGTTCCTGTGTAATAGATAAGATATTATACATTTCTTCTAGATCATAAATTCATGACAAAATATGATTAATTAGGAACTAGATTTGTGAAAAACAAAGTGGTGGAGAGGCCTAAATAGTTAGCAAATTAAATACCAATCAATTAGGTCTAGTGGGTGCAATCCGGCCAAAACTATGTCTAGTAGGGTTGCACCAACTTTGTGCTATCAACTATTTGGATCACTTTCTATTGCGTAAAAATCGAGACTTATTTCATTCAGTGTAGCATCGTAAAAAGTCGGGGACACACGCATTAGGGAGTGAAGAGGACTTGTTTCAAATCTCATTCCTTTGCCTCCCTTGTGGGGCAGCCCCATCTATGGCTGTTACCCACAAAATAAATGGGATAGTGTTTTTCTTTGTGTTATTTTGTAATTTTAACTTTTTTTTTATTTGTTGATGATAATAATTTTGTAATTTTAACTTTTTTTTTAATTTGTTGATGATAATGTGAAAATATTGATTTAGGGCAGATTGGGGGCTCCATAAATCTTGTTCGAGCATCTCTCTATCAACAGAAAGTGATCTTGTCCCTCTGTATTTTATTTATAGCATACCTTATGATGATGGCTAGCTATCAATTATTCCATAATTATTCAGCATGTCACATGTCACCTCCGACAAAATTCTCTTCCATTTTTAAATTGCAAAGAAATTTTACAAACGATTATATATTGTAATAAAAATGTATTTAGATAGTTATTTGAGATTTAAAATATATATATATATATATATATATATATATATAGTAATTAACGACTAAAATACCATCAAATTTTACAATTTTAGTAAGCTTAGTAAAAAGTATATTGAACATAGGTCGGAAGTACCGACACAAGATAATAGTTATTGAACAGGTCCGTCGGAAGTCTCAATTAGTCCACTTTTTATTCATAAATACAAGAAATGTATTGAACGGGAGTCAGAAATCTCAATCATTCCAAGTATAAACAGTAAAATAGTTATTAAGGAGTTAGAAATCTCGATTAGATCTCGATTATAAAGTCATGATTCAAATCCTAATACAAGAAAGGTATTGAAAGCGAGTCATAAATCTTGATTAATCTCGATTATGGGATGTAAAATTGTAATTAAAAAGTTAGAAATCTCGATCACAGTCACAATAAAATCCTAATTATGAACAAGAAAAAGATTATTCAACAAGTCTAATTCAGAACAGTCTCGAATTCTCGATCATGAAAATTACCATCGAGCCCTGATCATTAAAAAGGGGGAAAGTATATTTATCCTTATCCCTTTTCTCAACAAATCAAACCGAAAATAAAATTAAAAAGGGTTCAAAGAGTTCAAGTATTGAAGTATTTTTATAAAATAGTAGTATTAAATTTTACCCATTTTAATTAAATATTTGCAGAAGGGTGTGTTACCGAAAATACCCTTGGACTAGCTCAAGCAAAGCGGACAGTCTCACATGGTGGTTGTACCACTGGCACAATGGAGGTCGGGCTCCACTTCACTCCTCTCTCTCTCCTCTTCCTCTCTCTCTCTCTCTCTCTCTCCATTATCCATATTCCATAATCCTAAACTCCTCTTATAAATCCATAAACACACCAGACTTCAATCAATCAATTCACATTCCACCACCACCTAGACAGCCATGTTCGCCTGCTCGTGATTTAACTCACTCACTCCACAGCCGATCACACACATATATACACATGGATGTTACCGTGCTCGAGAGGCAAGTCGCCGCGCTCCGCCGCATCTATCACGAACAATCCGCCATGGATTCCGATCACCACCACCAATTGCTCTGGCATCCACCGATTCATCAACACAGCCAATCTCCCCAATCCGATTGGCAATGCGACGCCAGCCCCAGCTCCGCGAACCCTAGAAAGAGAAAATCAGAGGTGATAGATCATAAACCCTCAATTTAATCAATTCTGATCGAAATTGTGTTAATTGGTTGTGATTAGCTGATTGTGTTCGAATTAATTGCAGCAATTTGAGATTGAGGAGGAGAAATCGGACATCACGACGAAAACCGAAAGGGAAAGCTCGGCAAACGCTAGTTCTAAGGAGAGTTTGAAGGCTTGTGAGGTTCAGAAGCCGGATTACATCCATGTCAGAGCAAGACGAGGGCAGGCCACCGATAGCCACAGCTTAGCAGAAAGGGTATACATATACATTATTATTATTATTATAATATATATACATGTATATTTATTTTAAAAAGGCAAAAAAAATAAAAATTATTCGGGTAAAAATACATAAAACTATTCGAAAAACGTCTAATCAAATTTAACTGTCGATTGAGTTTTTTTTTTCCCTTTTCGTTTTGGAGTGGTGTAAATAAAAGGCAAACACATATTCCCTCCATCTCAATTATCTTGTCCACTTTGGTTGAATCGCGATTTTTAAGAAGAGTTGTTAGTTGCGTGTAAAGTAATGTAAAGTTGTGGGACCTACAAAAAGGTTATGCAATAATTTACTAAAAAGGAAAACTGAACAGTATATTTGGAAAGTCCCAAAACGGAAAATTGAACAAGATAATTGGGACGGACGGAATATTCATTGAAAAACTTACGGAGTTAAAAAGTTTTTAGTGTTTGACATGGTCGTACAACTAATTTCGAAAGGAATTTTCGTGCAATATTTTTTAAGTACCTATTTTTTACTTTAAAAAAGAACGCGTTAGTCTTATGTATTTTTATCTAAATACGATTGTTTTATTTTTTCCGTATTTATGTATATAATTATATATAATTGTGTAATTTTTTTTTTTTTGATTTGGGTGTGCAGGCAAGAAGGGAAAAGATTGGTAAGAAGATGAAGTGCTTGCAAGATTTAGTCCCAGGATGCAATAAGGTTACTGGCAAAGCTGGGATGCTTGATGAAATCATTAACTATGTACAATCCTTACAAAAGCAAGTAGAGGTATATATTACTATAGAACCCGAAATCCCGTATAAATTCTTATTTTTCTAGTCAAATTGACTAAAATACCCTTACACGTTCGTGTCATCGCGAGCCTTTTTTCACAATTTGTCGCTAATTTATTGTTATATATGTGGTTTCAGTTCCTTTCCATGAAACTAGCAGCTGTAAACCCAAGCCTAGACAGCTTCTTTGCAAAAGAGGTAAATTTTGCCTTGACATCAAGTTTGTTTAGTATTCCATCCGTACCGCTATTATTGTCTTACTTTTTTAATCGGGTTGTCCCGCTATTACTGTCTCATTTTCTAAAATGACAAAAAATAACTCTCAAATTTAAAATGAAGTGGGCTCCTTCTTGCTCACTGCTCACCCTGCATTCTTATACTCTCTCTCACAATCATGTTCCGCTTTGAACTCATAAATTTATAAAGCTTTAGGTTAATTATTCAATTACTACATGAAAAAAAAGTAAAAAAAAAATCGATTGCTTCAATTATGACTGCAAAAATTTGGATGAATTCTCATTTACTCGCACCAACCATTCCTCGAAAACTGTATATATTTCTTAATATAATAAAACTCTTAAATTACACACTTAAAATACAGGTTCTTGATTTCCGTGATAAAGAGAAATGAGACAGTAATAACGGGACGGAGGGAGTACCGTGCAATGTTTATGACATGATTCTTAATGAATTGAACTAATATTTGAGTGATGTATTGATGAACAACTACTTTCAATTTGAAGATCCCAGCATATATAGCAGCACAGCTTGAAGCCACAACCTTCCAATACAACCAAATCCAGCAAGCAATGGATCAAGAAGTTTTTCTTGATTCCTCTTGCACCTCTGTATGTAGCTTCTCCAACTCGGCCCAACTCGGCTAGATTAAAACTCAACTTGTACATCATCTTGACAGCCATTCTTGCAATTTTTTGCAGATCCCAGGTTGGGAATCAGAGATCTATCACAACAGCTGAACAACCTAAGATAAGGTTAGCTGGTCTCCATTAACTTTTCTTACATTTGAAGTATTGATTCTGACTGAGATTCTGTTCTCCAGCCTAAGGCATCAAGTAGGTGGCTACAGCTAAAGAGTGAACTAATTTACCCACTACCTCCAGAGGCTAAGATTCTTGACATCATTTTGTGCCAATTGGATATGTGAGTAGTAGAAGCAGAGGCATTGATTTGTTACATATATATACATAGATGTATGGGTAGTTTGTAAGATAATTAGTGTTTTTGTAAGAATATGGATATTGTGGCAAATATAATTGTTTCAATCCACTTCATGTATTAGGTAGATCATAGCATAAGTTATCTCTTTTATTGAAGATTGTTTATACTACTTTCAATTAAATCAATTTCAAAATTTTAGCAATTGAAGCGTCATATCGTGTCTATAAAGTACATTGAGATTTTGTAAGTAATTCATGCTTTTTCTATGTGGGCACAAGAGAAAGAAAAGGATGAGAGAGATAGAGATATTTCGAGGAATATTAACTGTTATTTCTTCCCGTTATTCGTGGCTCATTTTGTAAGTAATCCATGCTTTTTCTATGTGGGCACAAGAGAAAGAAAAGGATGAGAGAGAGAGAGAGATTTAGAGGGATATTAATTGTTATTCCTTCCCGTTATTCATGGCTCATTTCTTTTTAACACGAAGATTAAGAAAATAGTACTACCTCCGTCCTGCTTTTCCGGCACACTTCATTTGAGCACGAAAATTAAGAAAGTAGATGATTAAGAATGAGATATGGGTAGATGATAAAGTATGAGAGAAAAAATTAGTGAGAGTAGATGATAAAGTAAGAGAGAGAAGATGGTAAAGTAAGAGAGAGAAAATGATAAAGTAAGAAAAAATAAGAGAGATAAGATGATAAAGTATAAAAGAGATGATAGTTATTTCCAAATTAGGAAATGTGCCAGAAATAGCAAAACGTCCATTTCGGGAAAGTGTGCCACAAATAGCGTGACAGAAATAGTATTATATTGCATAAATTGTTTGTTTTTTCTTAATTAAATTTAGTCCAAACAATCTTTGCCTTTTTTAGAATAAGTCACTTATATTGAAATATCATAATTGAAAAAGTGAACCACAAATAACGGAACGGAGGGAACAACTAAAGGGGTGTTTGCAACAGCTTCTCTATTTAATTTTTCGGCTGAAAGCTAAAAAAAAGTGTTTGCAATATACAGCTGAAAGCTGCAGCTTCTCTATATGAGATGAATAGATAGAGAATTTTAGGCAGCTGCTATTCAGCAGCTTTCAGCTGCAGCTGAAACTTTATTTAAATTTTCGGACCCTTTTACCCTCTCAAAAAATTCATTATTCCAATTATGCCCTTTAATATGTTGGAGAAAACTAATATTCTAATTCCATTTATCTTCATCGCTATTCTCCATAAAGAAAAGAGAAATTCCTATTACTATATAATATTTATATTAATATGATATTAAAATATTTTAATAATATAATATTTTTAAATAGGATGAGATCGAAATTTTAAAGTAAAATTAAAAGCATACAATAAAAATCAATTTTTCAGTTTTATGCATATTAGGGGTAAAATAGTCATTACATTTAAAAAGTAAAAATAAGTTACAGCTTTCGCAGAATTTCCAAACACTATTTTCACAACTTTTAGCAACTTTCAGCACTTTTCTGCAAACACCTACTGATTATCAAATCAGCAACTTTCAGCAACTTTCAGCACTTACGGATAAGCTACAGCTATTGCAAATACCCACTAAGTACTCATTCTAGACCACCATATATCATCACTTTGATAAGCTAGATAGGACAAGTTTAAACCATACAATTACAAGATCAACATATATATGGCCAAACTACTCCATTGGATCATCTCGCATTTCAATCCATGTCACGTGTATATTGAAGTAAACGATCTCCCCACTTGAAACTCAATTCATGATAAAGGCAGCAATGCCCATTCCTATTTAAAGAAGATAAATATTACATTTAACCAAATATTTCAGAGTTAGTGTCATTCCACATTACACTAAAACATGAAACCGACAAAACCCAGCTTTCCATCTTCAACAACTACAACATGTTTAAGCAATGCATCAAGATTCAAGAACAGTATAGCCCATCATACCTGCTTCATTCGCATGCGGGTTTCGTATCGAAGCTGCTCAAGCAAATAGTAAAAGCTTGGAATGCAGAGATAGGGTAGCGGTAGTCCATAGTAAATATATCTTTCCCAATCTTACCGAACTGCAAAATTACCTTCTCCTGCTCAGCAGTCGGTATGTCGACGGAAGGATCAACAGCGGCCACAAGCTGGAAGTTTTTAACCGATGCCACTGTAACCCGGCCTTTGAAGTTTAAACACCAGCACTGCAACTGTTCATGCCATCTCGGAGCTTTGTTCTTCAGCACAAGCGCGGTCTCCGTATTAGGAGTCGAGGTCGACGAGATGGAGAGGTTAGGCGAGCTGAATGATACGATTGGTTCCTTCTCTTTAGGAGGTGCAGCGGACGATCTCTCCTCCAAACACGGAGGAAAAGATGTAGGAGTAGGAGCAGTTCCTCCCTCTTGAATGGACGAAATGGGAATCGAGTGCATTTCACAGTTCATTCTTCTTGGCCCTCTTGTCCGAAGAACATTGAGTTCGTAGGAGATTGTGGCTATGCTATAGTTGTACGCGGGTAACTTCGGAGATACTTGTTTGGAACTGAATCTTCGACCATGTCGAGTTATTTGCTGAAAGGCAGCTTCTTTCGGGGGTTGGCTGTCATATATGGTGAACTTGGTTCCAAGAAAATTCGACCTGAATACAACTATCGATTTAATAAAAGGTTTAGAAAGATGAGAAGTTAGGTATGATGTTAGAGAGCTTGCCTAAGTTTTCCGACATATGTGTTGCTGGCTCGAGAAAAGTCATCCGCAACCAAAGAAATCACGAAGTCTGTGCTTGTGGCCCTTCTCATCTTCTTGGCTGCCAATAATAATTTATCGCTCTCATTCTCCGCTGCCATTAGATTCAAAAGATTAGTACTACAAATTATTCACAAGCTTCTAAATTATGCCAATAACGAACCAAAGCATCTTTATGTAACTAGATATCGTTTACGAAGTCCATCCTATACCATTTCAGTTCAAGATGAGTGTGATTTACAACTGAATGTACGATATAGAGGCTCAAAATCATGCAAATCGAGATTATCGGTTCCAGTGCTTTATAATTTCAGGTGCAAGAACAAAACAAACCACTTGAAAGAATCGTTTATTCGATAGAAACAATATACCACATTGAAGAAAACATAACAATGAATTGCAAATAACTCCCCCGGCTAACTTTAAAACATACTACAAAATAAAATAAAATGGAAGCTTCTACTCTAACTACTTAAGGCTAAAATATGATAATTTTTTTGTGTCTACTAAATGTTTCACTAACTTTAATAGCTCTTTAATATGATAATATAAAAAATACTATTTTATCTAATTTTTATAATAACAAACACAATTACATCAGTAAGTTTTTAGTAATTTATTTTAATTTACTCAAATTTCAATACCAATATTTAACTAACTTTCATATCATTAATTTTTTCTTAATCTGTGTCAAAAAACAAACGGGCATATAAAATAGGGACGGAGGGAGTATATAACTAGGTGAGTTGTGTTGGATCACCTTTGCAAGAGTTGGTGGTTGTATATATGCTAAAAACATGATATATAAAGATAATTATCAGCACATAAAACAACTTACATGGAGTCAGACCAAAATACAAGCGGTATGTCGAAGTTGCCCTATCCCTCTTGATATAGCATTGGATAGGAGCATCCCGGGGCCCCGGCTAGTAGAAATAAGACAACACAAATGAGATAACACTTCAAACAATAATCAGCCCGAAAAGGACACACGAAATCAAAATCGACGAAAAAAAGAACTACCTGCTTCAAAGAAATGGGGAATGTGAGCCTCCCACACTCCTCCGGAGTCTTGACAATCTCCTTAGTGATGTCCCTCCACGACCTACAAACCGAAGCACAATAGAGAACAACCGTCCTAGCAGGCCAAGCCGTCTCGCTCTCTTCAACTCTCCGGATGATGTCCAGCAGCAACTCCGGGGGCAAATTCGCCCACTGCCCTTGCTCATCCGGCACGTCGGTAGCCACATCGGGAGCTACGAAGGATCTAGTCCGGCCCCGCCAATGCTTCCCATCAAGCCCCTTCCTCGACATGCTCCCGATTCCATCTTTCAGCTCCTTTAGCTCGCGTATAATGCTCTTGAACGACATTTCAACATATCACGCCGGCTAATCTCTTTTGGAAATGAATCCATATTTATGAAATAAAACATGGAAAAGTTTAGCCTAGGAGGATAGGATGAAGGAGCAGGCAAGTTGAATATTCATCTAGTTCATAGATCCAACAAATCTTATCAAACTCCATCGTTTTCATGAGAGAGAAGAAGTACAGAAGTACTACTATTCTAGATGAGTGAGAAGCAAAGTTAGATACACCAACCAAGATGGGGATCTTGCCTAATTCATGTTATAGATTCTACAGTGCAAATATATTCAGCAAATCTACGAAGAACTAAGAATTCATACTGATTAAGCAACAACATCCAGTTTCTAAACCTAAAATCTCCTAATTTCATGTAGTTTCAATGTTACCCAACCGAAATCATACCAATCTCAAACCCTAAATCATCAATATTCAAACAATCGCACATAAAAAGATCCTGATTTCGAGAAAATTAGCTAGCATACTCACACCAAACTCGACACTAAATCCGAAGCCCTAGATCAGAGAACCTTCGACACTTCACGGATCGAGAGTCGGAATCAGATCAGAAGTGGATAGGGCATTGTGGGCCAAAGATCATCCACCAAAACAACCGCCATTTTCCTCCTCCCACGGCCACCGCGGATAGCACTGTCTCCGCCACTTTCCCGGCGGAAAACCGATCGCACGTCTTCAAGGCAGCCAGAAAAGTAACAGCTGCTTTACATGAAAAGATAACTTCTTCTTCCGGCTGTTAATCAGCCACACCTTTAAATCCCTCACTCTCCTCTCTCTCTCCTCTCTCTCCTCTCTCCTCTCTCTCTTCACTGTAATTATTAATTTACGGAAATACAGCGTGCAGATCTAGAAATAACTCCAAACAAATTACACAAAAAACTATGCTTTCCTCGAAAAATTGCTTGATTTCTTTTCCGCATCAATAAAATATTACTAAAACATAAATTAATCTCTAAAAATAGATGATGATGGTGATTCATTCATCATGATCAAATCTAGTTTCACCTAATAATGAAAGAGTATCCAAGAGAGAAATTTGATCCACATATTTAATATATATTTATAAAATACTTCCGTCGTTTCACTCCACTTGTCCATTATTCCCTCCGTCACAAAATTCTTATCCACTATTCTATTTCGAGTTGTCCCAAAATTCTTGTCCACTTTCTTTTTTTAATAAATTACTACACATAATATTTTGTGGAATTCACAACTTTACACCACTCTACACACAACTAACCGCTCTCCTTAAAAACCGTGCAAAAAACAAAATGTACAAGAATTTTGGGACGGATGGAGTATTTATCTTGGGGCGGTCCTCCCACTTCAATTATAAACTTTCTTTTTTAAATAAAATATCACTCCCTCCTCCCATTAAAATAAGGCAATTTTTTTAGCACGGTTTTTTTATAGAGTAGCTAATGATTATAATGTTAGAGGTATATGCTCAAATACTCATTCCCATTAAAAATAACATAATACTATTTATTTTTTAAAGTTATGTTCACCAAATACCCAACATTATCAAATTACTCATTTTTTCACTTGTGCCTACGAGTGCCGACGTGTGCCGATGGTGAGTATACGGGTGCCGATGATGAGCCGATTTTCTTCAGATGTGCACTATCTTAAGTGTCGATGGAGTGTCTATGGAGAGCCTATGGGTGCCTATGAGTGCCTGCTGATAGAAATTTTAAGCTCTCCGCAGCACCCACATGCACTCCATCGCACTAAGGCAGTGCACATCTGATGAAAATAGGTTCACCATCAGCACCCGTAGGCTCACTATCGGCACTCGTCGGCACCCGTAGGCTCCCCTTAGCACTCATTGACACAAGTGAAAAAGTGAGGGTAAATTGGTAAACTTGAGTATTTTGTAACTATAATTATAGTAGGTGGGTAGTTTTGTATTTTTTTAAGTAGAATGGGTATAAACATATATTTCCACATAAAATTATGTAGAATTGTGGTATTAAAAAAATATATATTTGTAATAATTTATTATAAAAAAAAACTGGACAATTTTAGTGGGCCATCCAGAAAGGATATATAACTATTTGGGAGAATCGCAAAAATAGGCAATTCAAACAATTCTAATTGCAAAAATAGGCACTTTTATTTAAAATGGTATCCAGTAGGCACTTTGATTATTTTAATCTTGAAATTCATATGTTTGTGTGCAATGTACTGAGATCATTGATGGACAGCATAAATATTGTTAGAAGACAGAGAACTAAGGTTATTATTTAGCATTTTATGGTTAGTTTACGTAGAAACATTAGTTTTAGTTCTCAATATTTTCTCTTAAATTTTGACAATTAACTTTAGTTCTAAGTTATAGTGATAATATTTTTCAGAACTAAAGTATTTATTTTAGGTATTCTTTCATTTAAATGTTGAATTAGAGTATTATGTGAACTAGAGTGTTATGTAAATTTTGACAATTAACTTTAGTTCTACGTAGAAAGTTTTTCTTGGGAGTCAAAAACATTTTTCTCCAACAATCTATAAAATGTCAGTATAGTACATGTCAAACACAACTAATATAGAACAAAATATTCATTTGCCTATTGAGTGCAATTTATTATAAGAGTGCCTAGTTTTGCAATTTTAATTATTGCATTGCCTATTTACAAGGGCGGATCCAGGATTTAGAGTTGGGGGCGAAAACTAAGCACTCATTGACACAAGTGAAAAAATGAGGGTAAATTGGTTAACTTGAGTATTTTGTAACTATAACTATAGTAGGTGGGTAGTTTTGTATTTTTTAAGAAGAAAGGGTATAAACATATATTTTCACATAAAATTCTGTAGAATTGTGATCTTAAAAAAATATATATTTGTAATAATTTATTATAAAAAAAAAACTGGACAATTTTAGTGGGCCGTCCAGAAAGGATATATAACTATTTGGGAGAATCGCAAAAATAGGCAATTCAAACAATTCTAATTGCAAAAATATGCACTTTTATTTAAAATGGTATCCAGTAGGCACTTTGATTATTTTAATCTTGAAATTCATATGTTTGTGTGCAATGTACTGAGATCATTGATGGACAGCATAAATATTGTTAGAAGACAGAGAACTAAGGTTATTATTTAGCATTTTATGGTTAGTTTACGTAGAAACATTAGTTTTAGTTCTCAATATTTTCTCTTAAATTTTGACAATTAACTTTAGTTCTACGTTATAGTGAGAATATCTTTCAGAACTAAAGTATTTATTTTATGTGTTCTTTCATTTAAATGTTGAACTAGAATATTATGTGAACTAGAGTGTTGTGTAAATTTTGACAATTAACTTTAGTTCTATGTAGAAAGTTTTTCTTGGAAGTCAAAAACATTTTTTCTCAAACAATCTATAAAATGTCAGTATAGTACATGTCAAACACAACTAATATAGAACAAAATATTCATTTGCCTATTGAGTGCAATTTATTATAAGAGTGCCTTGTTTTGTAATTTTAATTATTGCATTGCCTATTTACAAGGGCGGATCTAGGATTTAGAGTTTGGGGGCGAAGATTTAGGTAAGATATAGCGCAACAATGAGTATACGAAGTCAAAAATACTTATAACTTATAAAAAGGACAATAATAAAGAGTCTAAAATAAAAATACAAAAACCATAACATATTATGATATGTTCCTAGGCATTTGAAATTAAGATCGACGTTTTTTCATGAGATTTGGAAGATGAGATTGAAGATTTGTTAATCGATTTTGAATTTGAAAACCCTTGTAAGTTATAAAGTGATAATCTCTAATTCTTTTGTTTAATATATTGATTTTGTAATTTGGAAAATCTTAAATAAAATCTGAAAATTAAGTTTGGGTGATGGAGCAAATTCGAAAATTTGTTGGGAGAAGGATGCAAATTCGAAAACTGTGGGAGGGGCGAAAACATAATTATTCAAAACTTGAAGGGGTATAAATAGGTAAAGGACAAAAGTTGGGGGGTGCGGTCGCACCCACCCGCACCCCCCTCTATCCGCCTCTGCCTATTTATGCAACTGCCCTAACTATTTCAGTGGGACGGATGAAGTTCTAACAAATCGAGTAAAATCCACTACTTTATTACTCCCTCACACATGACTAATAATTTTTTTAATTTTCATGGCGAAAACAACGTGATAATTGAAGTAGGACAATGGGAGTCATATATATTTATATATATAAAATATAGTTAATTGCCAGCAGTCAAACTTTTCGTCACTAAACACATACAAACATTATTAAAATATGTGGTAATATATGAATATACCCAAAACCAGTTAAAAAAACACAAAAATACCCTTCCACTAAATTTAAATTCATAGAATATCCAATTTTACCAAAAAATCCTTGTTTTTTTTTTATTATCAAAACCACTCTTTCTATATTCTTTGCACGGTTTTCGAGTTAGTTAAATAAAAAAAAGTGTTAATATATCAATATACCCATCTACACTATATCAAATACAAAATTACCCAACTTTATAAAAACTATCCACTATATACCCAAATTTACTAAAATACCACCACTTTTTCATTTCTCTCACCTAAAAGTGTCAGGCCCTGATCGAACCGCGATCGGACCATGTCGTGTGTCCGATCGATCAGACATGACCGATCATGATCGGCCCACCTTAATACATGATTGGCCATGACCGACCACCCCCCCTTTAATACATGATCGCCCCCCACACTTTAATACATGATCGGCCATGGCCGATCACCCCCCACTTCGGGCCTTGGTCGGACGTGTCCGACCGGTCGGACCCTGATCGGGCCTTCTGTCCACTGTGATCGGACCATCCCACTTAGGGGTATTTTCGTCTTTTTGGACATATAGTGTAGTTAAATATAAGATTTGGGTATAAATGTGTTTGTCTTTGCCCAGATGGGTATTTCGCCGCCGGACTCAATAAAAAATGTGTGTGGGCCCGGATGAAAAAAATGGGTTGGTGGGAGCTTTTGAGGTGTGTTGGTGGGAGTTTTAAGAAAAGGTGGGTTAATTTTGTAAATTTGGGTATATTGTGAATATAGTTATAGTGATTGGGTATATTTGTATTTGTTTTAGTATATATGGTTAGTTAAGCAAATGCCTCTTAAAATATCTATACACAATTATCAGCCCACATGCTTTAGTTTCCTAATTGAAATTGATAATTTACCACATTCAACGATCACGAATAAAACATGTCATTTTATTTTAGAATATGCATTTCTTGCTTGTCTTTGTGCAGACAATCCGAATATGTAATGAAATAATTATCTATAAAATGGAATGTGAATATTGCCCATAAATTCCCACTTTTAAATATCTATATAATTATATATACTCGATAAAGTAATATTCAATAAATTAATAATCTCGTTAAGATAATAATTTCTTCTGATCCCGATATGGGTAAATGCACTAAAATAATGTTCGATAAAGTAATAACTTCGTTAAATAAATATTTTTTCTCAGTTATAAGATTATTATTTTATTGAGGTTTAACTGTATATTGTGGCACTCGAAATAAAAAGGCCATTTATTGACAGGATTATTCTTTGATTCTCATTGATAATAATTATAGAATCAACATCCGATTAGCCTCTTCATCTTTATGATATACTCAACTTTATGAATATATGAAAATACACATTTCCCAAAGCCTTAAAATATGAGTTATTTTTTCTACCCTCTTTGAATTGTAAAAAAATGAAAAACACCCACTAATTTAAAAAAAATACTCCCTCCGTTCAATAAATCTTATCCTGTATTTCTAATCGGAATGTCTTATATATAAATCTTATCTAATTTTCTAAATGACAAGATATTGTAAGTATGATTTACACACAATTTGAGGGACCAACCACTTTACACACAATTAATAACTTTCATTTGTAATCGCGTTCAAAAGAAATGGGACAAGATCCATGAGAATGAAAGGAGTATTAAGAATGGAGGTATATTTACATGATCTGATCAATGTGACATATATAAACGACTGCACTGATATTTTTACCTCACTATTCGAGTTTATAATTACATATTACGGGTTTGGAAAATGAGGCAAAATTCCGCGCTCGAGGCATATGTGCCCTTAGACTCCTACGCGCGGTGGCAGACACAAGGGGGTGCGCACGGGTGCCCGTACCCCAAAAATTGAATATATTATTTTTAAATTTATGTAGGGTTTTTAAAAAATTTAGTGTTTCGCCCCCCTCCCCCGAAACTGAATATTCGCACCCCAAAGTTAGTTTTGCACTCATAAATAACAAATTCAGCGTCCGCCCCTGCCTGCAATATGTGTTACATACCATCCTAGCAAACATAAGACTGCATATATTCAATAACATATATACAATTATAAAAACTCAAAGTTTTAGTGATGCTACAGCCTACAATTAAGGTCAATTATGTTGTGATTAGTCAATATTTTAATAATAACTTTTACTAAATAGTAGTAATAAATTTGATAGTGGAACATAAAGTAAAATATAAAAAGTTTAAATACGTAAGAAGGTCAAATATGGAAGAATAAGGTAGTGGCATAAGTGCTGCATGTATATATAATTTTGTACCTAAGCTAGCAAGAGAGAGAGAAACGAGAGAGAGAGAGAGAGAGAGAGAGAGAGAGAGAGAGAGAGAGAGAAAATATGATAGCGTGGGGAGACGTATACAAAGTGGTAGTGGCAACGGCGCCGCTCTACGTGGCACTATTCTTAGGCTACGCCTCCGTGAGGTGGTGGCGCATGTTCAAGCCGGACCAATGCGACGCCATCAACCGCTTCAACTGTTACTTCATTATCCCCTTCTTCACCTTCCACTTCACCGCCACCGTCAACCCCTACGCCATGAACTTCCGCTTCCTCGCGGCGGACATGGTGGCGAAATCCGCCGCCGCCGCCGTACTAGTTTTGTGGGCCAATCTCGGGAGAAGAGAGGAAAAATTCTCATGGGCAATTACGTCATTTTCTCTCTCGAGCCTCAACAACACCTTGGTCGTCGGAGTGCCGCTGCTGACGGCCATGTACGGCGCCGCCGGAGAAGACCTTGTTATACAGTCCTCCGTCATGCAGTCTCTCCTCTGGTTCCCGATTCTATTATTCTTGCTCGAATTCCGCCGCGCCACCCTCAACCGCCACCATTCGTCTATTGAGATAGTAGAGATAGTTGTGAATGAACACCCTACCACCACCACCACCACTACCACCATGGCCGCCGCCGATCATTCAAAGATACCTTCGTCTAACTTTAAAGCAACCATGATGACAGTTGGGTTAAAACTAACAAAGAATCCAAATTGTTATGCCTGTTCTCTTGGCCTTCTTTGGGCCCTCATAGCAAATAGGTACGCACTTCTCTCTCTAAAAATCTCTTCATTTTGTGTATATTTATACAAAAAAAAATTAAAAAAAATAAATAAATGAAATTACCTCGTATTTAATAATTTTTTTAATTTGCAAAAATATACTCCATTCGCCTTACAATTGTTGTTCCACTTTCCTTTTCGGATTTTCCAACAATTGTTATTTTATTTTCAAAAATAGTAAAATTATTACAAAAACTTTATTTGAGGGCCACAACTTTACACACAACCCTACATCTTTAAACATATTTACGTAACGACTCCCAACCAGTTGATATTTGAAATTTTAAGGGTATTTGAGATACACACCCAATCAGTTAAATTTGACGGGGAAGTTTTCTTGCAACATTTTTAAGAACTCGGATACTTTTTGCATAAAAATGAATAGTATTTTACTCATTTTCACTTAAAATACGAAGTATTTCTTTTACATTTTTTCTCGTATTTACACGTGGAGTGCATGAATTGAACCACGTATATATAGGTGGCATCTTGAGATGCCCACCATAGTGGAAGGATCTATTCTGATCATGGCCAAGGCAGGAAGTGGGGTGGCCATGTTCACGATGGGTATGTTCTTATAACTCCTACTTATTACAACACCCACATACGTATAAATATACTATAATACAGATCTTTATACGTATATATTCATGCATGCAAATGAAATAAACTTGCAGGACTGTTCATGGCACTGCAAGAGAAGATAATAGCTTGCGGTCTGAAGCTAACCATTTACAGCATGGTTTTGAGGTTTCTATGTGGGCCCATCGCTACAACTCTTGGCTGTCTCGCTCTAGGCTTGCGCTCCAACACCCTCTCCATTGCTATTATCCAGGTCATTAATTAGTTTAATTAGTTACTAATTAGTTGAATCTAGGGGTAATTATTTTGTCATACCGTATATTGTACTAAAATTTGGGGTACGAAGAGTATCGTATTGATATCATGTCGAACCGTTCGGTATATCAGAATCTTGGTATGAAACATATCATATACTCCCTACGTCCCACAATTCTTGTCCCCTTTCTTTTGGGCACGGGAATTTAAGAGAGTGGTTAGTTGTGAGTAAGATGGTGGGGCCCTTAAATAAAGTGTGTGTAATAATTTGCTATTTTAGGTAAAGTGGCAAGAATTATGGAACGTTCCGAAAAGGAATAAGGGATAAGAATTATGGGACGGATGGAGTATCAATTGGTGCCGTTTTTTTTCTATGCTGTACTTTCACCGTATACCGAAATTGTTGTTATCCATATAATTTTAATATTTTTTTTATATTTTTCGATAACGATAAGTGTGGTATACCGAAATTTTTACCCCTAGTCATGTATATGCAGGCGGCTCTGCCACAGTCAATTGCCTCCTTCGTGTTTGCACAGGAGTATAGCTTGCATGCCGACGTACTTAGCACTGCGTAAGTACTAAATACTTCCTCCGTCTCATTAAAAACGTCTTTCTTTTCTAATTAGATTGTCTCATTAAAAGTGTCTCCTTTTTAAAAAAGGTAAAGAATGCAAGATATAATTTATGTTCACTGTAGAAATAAATCAATTACCCAAAAATCAAATAATATACACCATACAATATAATTTTCTTGATTTCCGTGCTGGTAAAAAAGAGAACAGTTTTAATGAGACGGAGGGAGTACTAATTTGTTAGCTTATATATTGATCTAATTGGGTATTTATATAATTATATTCGTTTCTATTTCTTGGTTGCAGGGTTATTTTTGGCACAATTGTATCACTTCCTATCATGATCGCCTACTATGTCATCCTAGATGCCCTCCTTTAGAGGGTTTTTTTCATGCCTAAATAGGATCAAGAAAGTATCTATCTAGTGCCCATTATATAGATACATTACTTAAGCAATTATATATATATATAAATGGTGTCACTTCCAATTCCAATATGTGTTAGTGATGAAGCATTTTGCAGCAAGTAAATGGATTCATCATCAGCTAATCAAACAGAAAAGCCACTAACTAACAAAAGACAATACAACCACAATAGACACAAATACTACTATATACTTTGAGTTCGAGAGCGTTCGGTTCGCAGTTTCGAATTGGATTCAGAATCATTCCCTCGAATTTGGAATCACTGATTCTACAACTCACTAAGGGTTTGAGAAACTCCCAACTTTTTTATGCACTTCCGAAATCACAATTCCGACAGACCTAATTCTTGATTCCGAACCCTCTTACTGAATGCACCCTAGAGGTTCATTTTTTCAAAGTGAACTAACTATACAGTGGAATATCAAACATCAAGATTCAAGAACAAGAAAAACTTGCTTCCTCTTGAAAGAAAAAAATAAAATAAAAACTTGATCCAAAATCAAGAAAGTTACTATGCCACTACCATGGAGCTGAATCACAGTCACTTTGAGTTTTCTCAGCACTCCAGAATTCCTCCTCCTCTTTATCCCTTAACAACCCTTTACTTCCATCATCATCATCATCATCGTCATCGTCATCGACAACAACAAGATCATCCTCGGAACTAAAACCTTCCAACTCGAACAAATCATCCAACCCGTCATCACATTCATCATCAACTCGAAAATCCAAAATCCGCGTATGATTCTGATCACCATCAATCTTCATATCCTCCTTCTTCCTCCCCTCCCTCCTCAACTTCTTTCCTTCTAGAACAAGTTTCATCATCTCATCCTTTATAACCAATATCTGATCCTTCTCTATAAGTTTGCCATTATCACTATACCCCTCCACCAAAAAAACAGAGTCCCTCTCCCCCTTTAAGCTTACGTAGAACAACTCCGGATGCCTCACCAACATTCCTCTCAATTGATTCGACAAACCGAACTCCTTCCGGAAATGAGTCAAATGGTCAACCAAAGTCCTCTTCTCCACAGTCATCCCTAACACCTCCCTCACCACAGCACAAGCTCTCTTCTCTGCAGCCATCGACTCCTTCGCCAACTCAACCGGATTAGTAGCATACGGACACACATACGGAACTTCCTTAAACTTGATCAAATAATCATGATGCCTCCTCTTGATATTCAACCCTTTCCTAAGCTTCAAATGTTTAAATTTCAACGGTCTATCCACTATCAATCCAAGAGGCTTGTTTTCATCGCGAGAAGGCAATGGTTCAGCTAAACTAGAGTCCCACGAAACAAGCTCGAGAGCACGGCCATAAGAAGTATCGACAACCTTAAACTTATCCGGATGATCATTACAAAGGCGGGAACGGAAGTTAACTGGGAGGCCAAGATCCGGAGCCAAATGGACAAGCTTGTTTAGCAATAGCCTATGGTAAGGAGAGGCAAGCATTAGTAGCTTCTGAAGTTTAGCTGCCAAAGAAGAAGCAATAGACTTCTTGAGATCGGTTTCTCTCTTAGCGAGAGAAGCTGCGGCCGGAGTGAGGCGGACGCAGAGGTGGGAGAGAGGGCCGGCTGCGTGGAAGGGAGTCGGCGGAGTGGGGAGGGAGAAGAGCTCGAAGATGGTGGGGTAACGGCGGATCATCGGTAAGACGGAGCGGGAGGTGGGGAGAGATAAGTAGGAACGGCATTTGTAGAGGATGTGGATTGGCATGAAGTGGTGGGGCTTTGAGAGGAGGAGAGTTTTGAGCTTTTGGACGAAGCGGAGCTTGTTTTGCTTTACTACATGCTTGTCTAACCTCGGATCACGGACGAGTTTGTGCGGAGAGGAAGAGCAAGTAATTTTAACAGTAAGAATAGGAGTTTTGGTGGATTCTTTCTTGCTACTCAAACTACTGAATTTAGGAAGAAAATCGGATTGGAGGGTAAGGGGAGTAGTGTTGAGACGAGGAAAAGGTGAGGGGAATACTAGAGTAGCCATTTTCTTGTTCAGCTAAGCCATTTTCTTGTTCAGCTAAGCCATTTTCTTGTTCAGCTAAGCATTTAATCGAACACCTGAGCTGCACCAAAGCATATGCAGTTCATATGAAATTACGAGAACTAAATCAACTCCAACAACCACTTTTCTTTCAGCTGCGCATTTAATCAAACACCTGGCTTGCACAAAAGCATGTGTAGTTCATATGAAATTACGAGAACCCAATTAACTCCAGATAAACATAACAAAAGCAATCAAACCTGAAAACCTATCAAATTCAACGAATCACGATTGAATTAAAGCGCCGGGGCTGACATCAATCCAGTACCTCTGAATAAGAAGAAAAACAGCACATCAACAAAGGGATTTCAAGAGAAGTTTGAAATTTTTATAAAAAATGGTAAATTATTGAGATAAAAATTATTTTTAGTCGAATTTGTCGTCGCGCATCTGGTGTAGTGGTATCATAGTACCCTTCCACGGTACTGACTCGGGTTCGATTCCCCGGATGCTCAATTTTTTTCCTTTTTTTTTTTCTCTTTCCATTTTTTGCATTAATTATTTTATTAATGCAAAAAATGTTCCTCACAAATAAGGTTACTCTCATTTTACTCTTTCTCTCTCAATTTTTTTTTTTATCTATCATGTGTTTTACTACGAGAAAAATCTACAGTCGCTATTCGAATTGGTACTGAGTAAACTCCATTCATATGTAATGCTAGAAAAATCTACAGTCGCTATTTGAATTGGTACTAAGTAAACTCCACTCATGTGCAATACATACATAGCAGTAGTATTAGTAAGCACCTCGACTTCTATATTATCATTAAAAAAACTATATAAACATAAAGAATGTGGCGCATAGAAATGCAAGTTATGGGGTACACTCCCTCCGTTCCGCTAACATTGTCTTTTTTTTTTAATTGTTGTCCCACTATTGTTGTCTGCATAAAAAAAAATTATTGTTTTCTTCAATCCTGCATCAGATAGTACTAAAATAAGAATAATGGAATGATGAGAATACAAAATTTTCCTCCGAAGTTAAACGAATTAATCATTTTTAGGTTTGAAGGTCTAAATTGGTGGTAATATGAATGAATGAGGGACATAAATATTAGTCCCCAAATTGCCGCTGGGGATCTTCTGGCCCATTTCCGGTGGATCACTTGGTGGCCCACCAATCATGCGGCGTCACGTGTGCATTGATGGATCACTTTTTTTACAGTCTAATATTAATTTATTGGTTTGGGGGCCCACCAATGCATGCGTGACGCCGCGTGATTGGTGGGCTACCAAATGGTCCACCGAAAATGGGCCAGAAGATTCGGACCGCCAAATTGCACGGTTCACAAAGACTCGAAGCAAGTGGTGGAGGATTGACGGCGGTCAACACAATAAATTTCTACCTCTCATGTCTCATCAGTCTATCAATTCATGCGTTTCTATCTTGTCGTATTAGAAATATTTTACTCCCTCCCTCCGTCCTATTTTTTTCTACTAGTGTTCCTCGTGGAGTTTCAAAAAATAGATGAAAGTGTGTTAAAATGATAAAATCTACTATTTAAATTAATTATGATTCATAAATTATTTTCTTTTTCAAATAAAAATAAAAATAACATTAGCGGGATGGTGGGAGTACTCTTTAATACTTCATCCGTCCCACTCCATTATTCCAATTTCTTTTCGACACGGAGATCAAGAAAATTGTTTGTTTTGTGTAATGTATTACTCCCTTCGTCCCAAGTGAAACATCTTATATTCTGTTTCTGATTGTCTCACACAAATGTCTTGTTTCCCAAAAGGAAAATAAAATCAACACACAAAAATCACTTTTTTATTCGTCTCATTCACACTACTATATACTATAACACACAAAAGTCAAACGCATAAAATTATCTCGATGAAAAGAAACAAATTGTTGCGTATTGCACGGAGGGAGTTCAAATTAGTGAGGTCCACTAGAACATACTCTCTCAGTCCCATATTTTTAGTCCGATTTCTTATCGGCGTGGTAATTTATGAGAATTTTTAATTGTGTGTGATTCACTAGTTAAATATTTATAATAATTTATTATTTTAAAAAATTAAGAATTGTTAGACAACTAGAAAATAAAGTGAGATAAAAATTATGGGACGAAGGCAATATTAGAGGAATATTTTACGTTAAAAAAAATAGACTTATGGGGGTAGACAACCAAAATATGGAAACTCGACTAACGGGATGAAGGGAGTACTAATATGTGGAATATATAACTAAATTATCATACAGTTAAACATCGATAAAGTAATATTCGATAAAGTAATAATCTCGTTAAGATAATAATTTTTTTCGATCCCGATATGAATCAATACACTAAAATAATATTCGATAAAATAATAACCTTGTTAAATAAATATTCTTTCCCGGTCTTATTACTTTAAAAGGTTTAAATGTACGTTTTTGTATGTATAGTAATTTGACGATAAAAGGAAAGAAGTGCGCTTGAAAAGGAAAACGCATTTTCTCTTAATCGGTCTTCTTCAATTCTATGATTGGACATTTGCCGTCTTCTTCGCTCTTAATTCTCTTGATCTTCTCTCTCTTCTGTTCATGATAATCTTCCATTGTTTTTCCACGAATTCCTCACTGAAATGGAAAGCAGATATCCGCGCAATAGATAGGAAATTATCAATTAAAGAGATCAACATTCGATCGCATGCACAAACACGAACACTACAAAATCGGAGCATGGAATGTGACGGTTTTCATGATTTTCTGATCTTCCACGGCGCGATCGCCTAACTCGGTAACTCATTCTTCGTCTCTCCACTCTGCATGAAAGCCTAATTATGCATGGCTCTCAATCTACTGGAGTGATTTTGTATTCTGATTGTTTCTAGGGCTTTTTTCTGTAAATTGATTATGATCCATCCTCTTCATAGAGATAGAACAATTGTGTGCTTTACTTTTGAATCTTCGTTTGTGTTTTCTCGATTTCCCCCAACTTGTATACTAGCTTGTGACTTAATTTTAATTTCAATTTTCATCTACTGTTTGCTTCTGTTTACTACTACCTCCGTCCAACTATACATGACTACTTTTTTTTTTCACCGGGAATTGAAAGAGTAGCTGATAAAGTAGGAGAGAGAAATGAGTGAGATAATGGTAGAGTAGGAGAGACAAGATGAGTGAGAATATGAGAGTAGATAATAAAGCCGAGAAAGAAGAGTGCGATAATGGGAGTAGATGATAATGTAGGAGAGAGTCGGATAATTATTTGCCATATTCGGAAGTTGCCACTTTTATTAGAACATTCTAATCAGAAAAGGTGGGCCACTTTTAGCGGGACGGGGGTACTAATTTGTAGAGATTGATTCTAATTTGGCTAGCTTCTAATTTTCTTGGTTTGCCTAGTGGATTGGATAAGTAACAAAGGCAGTGAAGTAAACAAGAAATTTTGAGATTCTCTGGTAGAAAATGTGTATCATAATCTTGATTTTTTCGAGTTGATTTTCTTAGCCTACTCTGCTTGAATGCTTCTCACTGACATTCATGTGGTTCTTGTATAGCCCCATTCTTCTCAGATGTCGATACCGAAAGAGAGAAAATGCTGCACAGTCTTCTCTCTCAGCAGCATCTTCCCTGCAGCTCTTCTCATATTTATCGGACTCGTTGTATGGAGCAAAGCAATAACAAACCACAGTATGGAGGTTGTTAGTACTACACTCCTTTTGTATTATATTCACTTCGATAAGTTTCCTCTGAAAATGTTTGCTTCTAAATTCTGGCTATATTATCTTTGCCATATTGAGACCAACTTCGATAAATGATAAATCTCATACCTTTTCTTCAATGTTGTTTTGTACGCGACTTAACCTTAAAGACTATTTGTACAGAATATGTTGAGATGGGATTTTCAAGGCAAGATTTCCAAGAATTCTGCATGCAAGGTATGATTAATCCTGCTTTCTGACTGATAGTTGTAATCATATATGGAGAGTTCAGAAGACTGATTAAAGTTCTATATAAGGAGTTAATACTCTTGATTTTACGTATATTCGTTAACATGACGTGTATATAACGCTCTTCTAATACGGACTTAACGTTGAGCTCGTCATGGGCATCACTTTTGGTGTCTTCTAGAAGGAGAGTTCAGAAGACTAATTGAACTTCAATGTAAGGAGTTAATAATCTTGATTATTACGTATATTCCTTAACATGACGTGTATATATAACGCTCTTCTAAGACGGACTTAATGTTGTGCTATTCATGGGCATCACTTTTTTGTGTCTTCTAGAAAGAGAGTTCAGAAGACTGATTGAACTTCAATACAGTTGAACCTCGATAAAGCAATGTGCATCGTTTAGATAATAATTTCTTTCAGTCCCGACTTGGGTTAATAGACTAAAATAATGTTCGATAAAATAATAACCTTGTTAGAATACTTTTTTCCAGTCCCAATGTAATTACTTTAAAGAGGTTTAACTGTATAAGGAGTCATACTCTTGATTATTATGGATATTTCTTAACATGACTCGTATATAACGCTCGCTCTTCTAAGACGGACTTAATCTTGTGCTCTTCATGGGCATCATTTTTGTTTCTTGTAGAATCAATGCAGGCTTCCTGGAAGCGAGGCACTACCTGAAGGCATAGTTGCTCATACCTCTAACTTGGAAAGAAGGCCTCTGTGGGGCCTCCCAAAGGTTCGTGTTGAAAGAGTTGTCATATATCTACTTATGTTCGATTCGAAAGAGGCGAATTAGGTTACTTTGACAGAGTTTAGATTAATGGCTTTTCATGTTCAAGCAGAAGACAAATACTTCTAAGAGTCTGTTTGCTGTTGCTGGTGGGATTGAGCAGAAAACAAATGTAGATAAGATGGTCCAGAAGGTCGATTTTCGACAACTTTTTATTGGATAATTAGTATGCCTTAAATGTTTTTCGTGTTAATAAGGCTTGACTGAAACTGCAGTTCCTCAGTAGTGATTTTGCCGTCATGCTTTTCCATTACGACGGCGTTGTTGATGAGTGGAAGGATTTGAACTGGAGCAGCAGAGTCATACACGTAGCAGCCGATAATCAAACTAAATGGTACGAGCAAGAGCAACATATATCGAACTTCTTTCAATCTTTACTGTTTAGCCAAGTAATTAGTACTCCCTCCGTCCCATCTGAAACGACCCGTTTTCCTTTTTGGAATGTCTCATTTGAAACGATCCGTTTCCGAAAAAAGAAATAACTTTTAAAAAAAAAAATACAATTTTTTCTCTTACTTTATATTTCCCTCTCCTACTTGATCATCTACTATTATTATGTCATTCATTTTCTCACTCCTACTTTATTATCTATTCTCTCACTATCTCACTCATCTTCTCTATCATATTTTATCATCTGTTCCTCTCTCATATTTTATCATCTACTCCCTCCGTCCCATAGATTTAGTCTACTTTCTTTTCAACACGGTTTTTATGAAGAGTTGTTGATGTGTGTAGAGCTGTAGAAAGTTGTGGGTCCCTCAAAAAAACTGTTTGTAATAATTTGCTAAAAAAGAAACTGAACTATTTCAATGGAATAGCCTGAAAAGGTACTGGGCTGAATCTATGGGACAGAGGGAGTACTTTCTTAATTTCCGCGCCGAAAAAAAACGGATCGTTTCAAACGGACTGAGGGAGTGGTTAGTTACCATTTGATTCTTGAAGCCAAACAGTTAACATTACTTTCTTGAATCTTGAGTTTCGTTATGTGTCAAGAATAGGTGGTTTGCAAAGAGATTCTTACATCCAGACATAGTAGCAGAGTATAACTATATCTTCTTGTGGGACGAAGACATTGGTGTCGAAAACTTCCATCCTGCCCGGTAGGCGAAACCCTTCATCATTTTCACTAAAACACCTATGCATTGCTAATTTTGACATTTCTTGACCTAATTGTGTAGATATCTATCAATAGTGAAAGAGGAAGGGCTTGAGATATCACAGCCAGCACTCGATGTAGGAAAGTCTGAACTGCATCATCTTATTACAGCTCGGTGGAGAAAATCGAAAGTACACCGGTTAGTTCATATATCTCGATCTCTGCTCGTAGTACTGTCAATTCTTCTGCTTCTAAGTAGAGTTGTGTATTATTGTATTGTTGCAGGAGGGCTTATAAATATGATGGTAAGGGTATTCAATGTGATGATACCAGCACTGGTCCTCCTTGCACAGGGTAGAATTTACAGTTAAACAACTGGACTTATCTTATTTCTTTTGTCGTATTTCGTGTATTAAGTCAAGTATCACGACTTCGAATTTTATCCGACGAGTATGATGATGGAGACAAACTTACTTGCAGATGGATAGAAGTGATGGCGCCCGTATTCTCCAAAGCCGCGTGGCGTTGTGTCTGGTATATGATTCAGGTAGACGATATACGTATAAAATTTACTCGAAAAAACAACGTGATTTTACGAGATTATATGCAAGATTCGAACAATTTACGTAGGCATTTGTTATGTAGAATGATTTGATCCATGCTTGGGGACTGGATATGCGGCTCGGCTATTGCGCACAGGTAGTTCTAACTATAAGGCCGGGTTTTTTCAAAACGTCCCACCTCTAACTCGGGTTAACATTGTGTAGGGCAAGCGGACGAAGAATATAGGAGTTGTCGACGCTGAATACGTCGTTCACTACGGCCTCCCAACGCTAGGCGAACCAGATAAGGTCCGTTTTCTTGAACCCTTTTCGCTTCTCGGTTTTAGTTATCCGTCTCTTTCTATGTCATGTATACGAAGCCAAGTGATATCGAATGCTAGATGAAAAGGGTAAGAACGTGAGATAACGAAACTCAATCTCAATCGCGTAGAAGTGAAAGTTCGAATCACTACAGAGTAACATAAATTTATCAGCAATATAATCTGATTGATTCCATCTGATGCAGGCTAATCTACAATCATCCAAAGGAGAAAAGGTATGCGGTAACCCTAATTTAATTTACACTAAGATTGAGAATTTAATGTTGGGATAAAATATGGTTTGTATATGCAGAACACATCACAGTCTAGTGGAATCAACCAAAGACTAGAAGTAAGTTTCAATTTCTTGAAAACAAGAATAAAGATAAACTATCGTAAGTTTGAATCTCATCAACGGCATTAAAAATTAGGTGCGGAGACAATCGTACAACGAGTACAAGGTCTTCCGCAGGCGTTGGAAGAAGGCAGCTAAAGCGGACGAGTGCTGGTCCGATCCGTATCCGGGGGAGGACCACCACGAGCAAGGCCAGCCGCCCTCGTTCTGGACCCAAATCTAATTCCGAAACCCTCTTACCAAACGGGCCTCAGAGCAATTCTTGTGGTTGTGGATTGATTGAAAGAAAACCAACCATTTTTCATGGCTTCTTATGAGTGAGAGGAAAATGCGAGTAATATATAGCTGTAGAGATGTTAAAAGAGGGCCACCCCTCCTACCACTTTTACATGCTATAATATTAATTATTGGCAAAAATTTGTATGCATCATGTTGCACACAATTTTGACTGTATTTGTAACAAACAAAAGTATCAATTGCAACAAACATTTTTTTTTTCATTTTTATTCCCTTTATTTTAAGGACGGACTCTTTGCTTATGAAAATGTCAATCGTAACAAACAAAAGTGTCAATCGTAACAAATAATTTTTTTATTTTTTTCCAATTTTTTTGATAGGAAAGGCATGTCATTTGTAATGAATAAATGTGTCATTTGTTACTATACAAAGTATCAATCGTAACAAATAAAAGTGTCATTTGTATTTGAATAAAGTGTCATTTATATCATTTATTGAATATCAATTATTTTTTTTTAAAATGCGATTTGTTTTGAAAAAAAATGTCATTTGTTTATGAAAAAAGTGTCAATTACAACGAACGAAAGTGTTATTTATCTTAAAGTGTTAATCACACTAAAGTAAATTGGCACTCAGAACACTTTCATCTACTAATCAATATGAATCATAATAACAAGAAATATTACCTAAAGTGTCAATCTTAATAAACAAGTGTCAATTGTCTCGAATGAAAGTGTCATTGTTTAGAACAAACGAACAAAAGTGTCATTGTTTATAACAAACGACACTTTTGTATACAAAGAGTGACACTCTCGTCCTTATAATAAAGAGAAAAAAACGAAAATTATTTTTTGTATTTCAAAACGAAAAAACGAAAAAAGTATCGTGTCATTCTTTGTATTTTCGAAAAGACGAAAAAAATGAAAAAACGAAAAAGACGAAAAAAAGGCAAAAAAAATGAAAAAATGAAAAAGACGAAAAAGGCGAAAAAAAAACGAAAAAGACGAAAAAATGTGAAAAAAGTGAAAAAATGAAAAAAGACGAGAAACGAAAAAGGCGAAAAAAAACGAAAAAGTAAAAAAAAACGAAAAAATGCGAAAAAGACGGAAAAAATGAAAAAAGACGAAAAAACGAAAAAGGTGAAAAAACAAAAAGACGAAAAAAAAGGAAAAAACAAAAAAGTTGTAAAAAAAGACAAAAAAAATTAAAAAACGAAAAAGAAAAAAAAATACTAAAAAAAAAACTGATCAATACATGAGTCAAAACGACTCAACGGGTCAACACATGGGTTAAAATTGAGCAATTGAATCATGTTGCATGTGCAACATAATGCACGTTAGTCCATCTCATTATTATTTTCATAAATAATAACAGTAATATTAATACTGCATTTATGAGGCTGCCCAAGAAGACAGTCAAACATTGACATCATTATCTTAATCCAATGTTTTGCGACATAAATGCGTTAGGATTAATTAATTTATATAAACCAATATTCTTACTTATTCAAACTAACAAGACTTAATCACTTACTATCCCTCTCTCTCTCTCTCTCACTCCCACTAAACAAAAACAAATGACAGAATAACAAAATAGCAAAATAGCAAATCCCAACTAACCAAGACATTACCGGTGATCGGAGACGCCACTTCCGCCGCCGCTTCTTTCACCTGAGCTTCTCTCTCCTCTCCCTCTCTCTCTCATCCCAAAAACAAGCAAATACTGCACTAAACAAAAAATTTAAAAAAAAGGGCAGAAATATATGAAATTTTTAAATCTAGAGATGGCATCCAAAGCAATTGCAGGTCTTGGGAGTGAAAGAGCAGAATCCGAAGGGCCTATTTGGAATATTGCAATTAATTGCATAACAGCAAGGAGTGGCCAAACAGTAATTTCTGCTTCCGCCGCCGCAGCAAGTGCAGAGAGCGCATATCTGGAAGCTACCCAGCTTCCTCCTAGTGTCGTTCATCGCCGCCATCATCTCCACCCTCTCCGCCGCCACCGGCACCAACTCCTCCTCCGCCTGCAAAATCAAGAAAAAAAACCCTCTTCAGTAAAGATTCGATTTTTATCCCCTTTTTTTTTCAAGATTGAGATGGGATCTACCCTGCAGCCAAATGGGATGCAAGAAAATAGCACGAGGAAGACGAACAGAGAAACCCCACCACCGAGAATCGCACGCATCTCAAAAGAGTTTCTGAATTTGGAATAAAAATGAAATCTTTGAGAGGTTCTCGAAAGTGGGATGGTGGGCTGATGAGAGAGAGAGAGATTTCTTTGTGAATTTGGAGATGATGTTTAATTAGGTGTGAGGATCAGTCTCTAATAAATGGAGTAGTTCGGAATGGATAGGAAGAAGAAATGGTGGGGTTTAATGGAACTCAACTGCCAAGAAGATGGATTTATTTTTTGAAATGGATTCTGCAATTTTTCCTGTTCATTTCTTGAGAGGAAAATTGAAATTGAAATGTGAAAAAGAGAAATTGGATTGTAATTGTGGGGGAAGACAGCTGCCAAATAGTGGTGTTAAATTTTAGGAGTGAGAAGAGATTAAATAAGAGGAAAAAGAGGTAAAAAGTGGGATGAGTGTGTGTGAATGTAAGAAAAGCATAATGTTTCTTGCCTATGTATATTATTTTAAGGGAGAAAGCAAAGGTAAAAAGTGTAGTAGTCTTGTGAGCCCATTGCCTTGTCTTGATGCATGACTTGAGCCCACTAATTCTTGGTGTTTTCTTCATTGAGTAGGGAGTCTAGTCTTAGTATTCACACTTGTTATTCCCATCATTACCATATGAGCAAAAAATCATATCAACGAAGCCATCAACATAAATATGAAAATTATTATTAACAACAAATTGAAGAGAAAAATTCAATTTTGGTTATGTAATGTGAACTTTGTCCGTTTCTTATCTTATAATATCGTCACGTCAATTTTCGATCCCGTAATAGTTATACATTTTGTAATAACTAACAAGATACATTAGATTTTCATGCAATTTTTTCCCCAATTCTAGTCTCGACTTATGTTTGTTTACGGTCTTGTAGGTGGTGTTTGGAACAGTTTAAATAAGTTATTTTTGAGCTTTTTCACAGCATAAATACTATTTCAATGTTTGGAATGTATGCTTCTGCTTTTAAAAAAAAAAAAAACTTAAACTAAGCTAGAAAAAAAGAAACTCAAAAGTTGGTCTGAGATGCTTTTTAAAAGCAAGAAAAAAAAAAAAAATAATAAAAAACAGTTTAAGAGAGTGTTTATATTATTTTTTTTCTAAAATTAAACTGCTTTTTTCTTCTAATATTGCAAACACTACCAATTTTTTTAAAAAAAATTTAAGCACCTTTTTTAAGCATAAGTAGAGCTATTCCAAACACTTTTGTGATATGGTTACATTCATTTTTCATCAACTTATAAGAATCGCAGCTTTTTTGTCTTTTGGCGGAGAGTATATTCCACGGACCCTTTTTTTGTAGCCTGACCTATTTTGTGATACCATAATTTAAAAGTGTTGTCTGTAACACAATGTTCAGGTGATAAAAAAATAGACGCTTGAATACACTCTTTATCGGAGGAAAAACAAAACGGATGATTATCAACATTGCAGTATCAAAAAGGGAAACGATCATATTACATAATCAAAATCGAATTTTTATCTAACAAATTTCAAGAAAAAATTAATAATTACAAAATTGTATGACTTCTATAGATATTTATGGTAAACCATAAGTAAAAGTAGTCTCCTTGACAAAAACCTACCAACCACAAACACAAATCCCATGCATGTTGACAAATATAAGAAACAAATCAATTATATACTATTCTTACTCATCCACTCACCGGAAAATGAGGAGATTTTCAATCGGAATCACAGTTTTTCGCGCTCTAAAATCACAAATTCCACAATGATGTTGATGATGATGATTATGAGCGGCGGTAAATCCATCCATGCACGATGAATTCAGAAATAATTGCTAGCCGATTAGGTCAGAAAACGATCAATAATTACCACTGTTAATGTCGTCGCCGTCGTCGACGGTGAAATTCGCGAGGAGAACCGCGAGCGGGAAGTACGTGAGCTTATCCAAGGAGGAAATCGACATGTCCGGCGACTCGAACTACACTGTACACATTCCGGTGACGCCGGACAACGCCCCCGGCGGCGCCGCCAAAGCGGAGGAGCAGTACGTCTCGAACTCGCTCTTCACCGGCGGATTCAACAGCGCCACCCGCGCGCACCTCATGGACAAGGTGATCGATTCGGAGGTCTCTCATCCGCAGATGGCCGGAGCGAAGGGCTCCTCCTGCGCCATGCGCAACTGCGACGGCAAGGTGATTCAGGACGAGAGAGGAAACGACGTCATTCCATGCGAATGCAGGTGATCAATTTCTCTCGATTTTAATGGAAAAAATCATTTTTGACCCGTTATCTTGGCGCCCGATTTACTTTGGCCCGTTATTTTAGCCGAGTCCAATTTTAGTCCGTTAATTTAATAAATTGTTCATTTTTAGTTTGTTTTACAAAATTGATCAAATTTGTCCAATTTTTGTTGGTTGGGTTAACAAAACTTTTTAAAAAATTACTTTCTTAATATTAGAACATATTTGTAATATTAATTTTCGTCCTTTATATTATAAATATCCAGTTTTAACTCATTATATTTCAAAAAAATCGAAAATGGGGGTTGATTTTTCTTAATATTTATTATTTTTTGAATTTTCTTAATTATCCAGGTCTATTTTCTAATCGAATTTCCTTAAATTGTTCGACAAACAATATAAGCAATATTAAGAAAATTAATTAATCACATTTTTTATTTACTTTTTTAAAATATAATGATGTAAAACTTGACATTTATAATATAAAAGACTCAAATTAATGTTATAAATATGTTCTAATATTGAAAATGTGATTTAAATTTTTTTTCTAACCCAGCGAACTAAAATTGGACAAATATGGTCAATAATTTTGTAAAACGGATAATTTGCTAAATTAATGAACTAAAATTGGACTGGACTAAAAAAAGGGCCAAAGTAAATCGGACATCAAGATAACGGGCCAAAAATGATATTTTCCCCAATTTTGGCCTCTCTCAAAAATCACCAAATTCTAGGGTTTGTGATTTTTTTTTTTTTGCAGATTCAAAATCTGCAGAGACTGCTACATGGACGCGCAGAAGCAGAACGGGCTCTGCCCGGGATGCAAGGAGCCCTACAAGTCCGACCACGGCGGTGATATACCGAACTACGCCGACGGCAAGAAGGACAATCAGATGACGAAGAGGAATCAGAACGGAGAAGTCGATCACAACAAATGGCAGTACGGAAACTCCGACTGGCCCGAAGACGATGAGGGACAGGGCATGCTCGAGTCGTCGGATAGACCGTGGCGGCCGCTCACCCGAGTTATCAACGTCCAAAATAACATAATTACCCCTTACAGGTACGTAATTTCGTTAGCGAAAACGGGCTAAAAACGTCTTATGTTTAACTGTATGCGCGTTTATTTTATTGCAAAAAATATATATTTCGATTTTATCGACGTCGAAAATAGCATAATCAATATACTTACTTTCATTAGCGAAAACGGCTAAAAATGTCTCGTTTTCGTTACACGAAACTATATAGATATTTATTTTATTGCAAAAAATATCTCGTGTTCTTTAGAATTCACCACTGTCTGTTTTAACATTGTTTGAGTCTAATCTTTAGTAATGCATGCGGGGTACGATTTTATGTATGTTGTCTGATATAAAATGTCTAAAATAATACTCTTTTAAGTTGTATTCCGGTCTTTAATACAAAACTTTATCGTAAGGTCTAATTTCAATGACATCGTTAGTGTATTAAAGAATTTAGAGTTTGTAAGATTCACACAACATTATTCGAGAACATACATTTTTATGGAATGAGATCACCTGTCCATTAGATCTCTGTCCAATTGGTGTCCGATTCAAAACGACGTAATTTTGTATTGAGAAATTATAAATTAAAAGGATAAGATTGAAAAAAAGATTTAATAAATAATTAAAGAGTGCATTTTTTTAATACAAAACTACGTCGTTTTAAATCAGACACCAATTGGACAGAGATTTATTGGACATGTGATCCATCCCATTTTTATAGTTGGAATAAAGCGAATACATTCTATTCTCGAGTAGTTTTTAATGAACATAGGATAATTTTTAGCCATTTTTTTCCATTAGCTTTTATTATTATTATTATTATTATTATTATTATTATTAAATAAAAAAATGATGAATTTTCAGATTGTTGATTCTCATCCGCCTCATTGTAATGGGTTTCTTCTTAACATGGCGACTGAGGCATCCAAATGAAGACGCTATCTGGCTATGGTTTATGTCTGTAGTATGCGAACTTTGGTTCGCCTTCTCATGGATTCTCGATCAACTTCCGAAGATACATCCGATTAACCGGAGCACCAATCTCCCCCTTCTCCGGGAAAAATTCGAATCCCGGAGCCCTTCCAATCCGACGGGGAGATCGGATCTCCCCGGGATGGACTTCTTCGTATCCACGGCCGATCCGGAGAAGGAGCCGCCGCTAGTCACGGCCAACACTATCTTATCCATCCTCGCCATTGACTATCCGGTCGAGAAACTCGCTTGCTACGTCTCCGACGACGGTGGGGCCCTTCTCAACTTCGAAGCGATGGCGGAGGCTTGCAGCTTCGCCGATCTCTGGGTCCCGTTTTGTCGGAAGCACGACATAGAGCCGCGTAATCCCGACACGTACTTTAGCCTGAAGGGCGATCCGACGAAGAATAAGAGTAGGTTGGATTTTGTGAAGGATAGGAGGAGGGTTAAGAGGGAGTATGATGAGTTTAAGGTGAGGATTAATGGTTTGCCGGACTCGATTAGGAGGCGGTCGGAGGCGTTTAATGCTAGGGAAGAGATGAAGGCCATTAAGCAAATGAGAGACACCGGTGCGGATTTGTTGGAGCCGGTTAAGGTTACGAAGGCGACGTGGATGGCGGATGGGACCCACTGGCCGGGAACTTGGGCTAACCCTACCCGCGAGCATGCCAAGGGCGATCACTCCGGAATCCTTCAGGTAAACCCTAAATTCATCTCTAACCGAAAAATAGGGATATCGCACACACGAGCAATCTCAAGAACGAAAACAACAATTAAACGAGGGTATTCATAAGCTACTCCAAAAAAGGGCTTAAAATGGACTAAACTATCAATGTCCGAAAATCTCGGAAAACTCGAATAGCGGTCAACTACAAACTGTGATCATGGTCAAAACCTTTAGAAATGTCGACCGTGATCACGAGCAAACTCTGACGGTAGTCAAACCCGTCAGAGATGTTGATCGCGATCAAGAATATGATTGCTTACAATTAGGTCAAAAATCGAACCAAATCGGCCCGATTCTTGGTTTAATTTCCTAAAATTCGATTTTCAGTTCGATTTGATTTTTTCCAACCGTTTTGGCTGAAGCGGACCAAAACCCGAATTTCGTTAAACATTTAAAAACTAAAATTATTAATTTTTTTTTCAAATAAAGGGTAAATTACTTAACTTGCATGTAACTTATCATAGGTTATGTTGAAGCCTCCAAGCGTAGATCCCCTACTGGGACCTTCGGAAGGCAAGATTCTCGACTTCAGCGACGTCGACATAAGGCTTCCCATGTTCGTCTACATGTCACGTGAGAAACGGCCGGGCTACGATCATAACAAGAAAGCCGGCGCCATGAACGCCCTCGTTCGAGCTTCGGCCATCCTCTCCAACGGCCCCTTCATCCTCAACCTCGACTGCGATCACTACATCTACAACTGCAACGCCGCAAGAGAAGGGATTTGTTTCATGATGGATAGAGGAGGCGAAGACATATGCTACATTCAGTTCCCCCAAAGATTCGAAGGCATCGATCCATCCGATCGTTATGCTAATCACAACACCGTGTTCTTCGATGGGAACATGCGCGCGTTAGACGGCCTTCAGGTATGATAATCGCCTCCGAAACTTGGTAGCAATGGCGGATACAGGGGTGCGCGAGTCTATATTTTTATAAAAATTACTTACTTGCCTATGATTTGTTTAAGAAATTATTATGATTTTTCATGTATTATTTCGCCCCAAAATTGCATTATGTACGACTTAAAATTATGTATAACGTCTAATTCTCGCACCCAAAAAACTTTTTAAAAAAATCCAACTTGACTTACTTCCTGTCCAATAAATCTCTGTCTAATTAGTGTATGATTTAAAACGATGTAGTTTTGTATTAAAAAAATGTACTCTTTAATTGTTTATTCATTCCTTTTTTCAATCTTATCCTTTTAATTTATAATTTTTCAATACAAGTACATCATTTTGAATCGGACACCAATTGAACAGAGATTTATTGGACAGGTGATCTCGTCCCGACTACCTATGGTTTTCCTATAAATTTATCATTTCACCCCAAAAATTGCATTTTATACCACCTAAAATTTATCATTTCGCCCCCAAAATCCGCCCTTTTGTTTGGAAAAAATTAATTACTTATGATTTTCAAGAGATTCACAATTTCACCCGTGAAATTGCATTTCGCACCCTAATATCTTATCTTTAAAATAATAATAATAATAATAATAATAATAATAATAATAATAATAATAATAATAATAATAATAATAATAATAAACATTACTTATGGTTTTTCAAGAAATTTATCATTTCCCGCCTAAAATTGCATTTCACATCCCCTAAATTTATAAATTTCAAATTTGGCCCCGAATAATAATTCCTAAATAAGCCCTTTTGGAACAATATAATTAGGGTTTATCGTTGTTAGGGACCGGTTTACGTGGGAACCGGCTGCATGTTCAGAAGATTTGCACTTTATGGATTTGAGCCACCTAAAGCTGATAGGCTTCTTGATAAAACTGGTGGCGAGGCTCTTCCTCTCAATACTGCGGATTTCGACCCGGATCTCGATGTTGACTTATTGCCTAGACGGTTCGGGAACTCGAACTTGCTGTCGGAGAGTATAGCGGTTGCGGAGTTTCAAGCTCGTCCGATCGCCGATCATCCCGTTGTTAAGTATGGGCGGCCGCCGGGAGTCCTTAGGGCTCCCCGGGAGCCTCTTGATGCGGCCACGGTTGCGGAGGCTGTTTCCGTTATATCTTGCTGGTATGTTTGCATCCCTCGTCTTGTCCCTTCTAATTATATATATATATAGTTAGAGATTTATATTTGTAGGAATTGGGTAGGGTGAAAATTTGTTTTATTAAACGAATTAGGGAAAACGGCTATAAACATCTTCATGTCACTAAAAACTAAGTACAGTTAAACATTGATAAAGTAATAACTTTGGAACGAGAAAAAATATTCATTTAACGAGATTATTACTTTATTAGACATTATTTTAGTGCATTGATCCATATCGGGATCGGAATAAATTATTATCTTAGCAAGATTATTACTTTACCGAATATTACTTTATCGAGGTTTAATTGTAAAACTAGTTGTGTTTTTTAAAAAAAATATATAAGAAAAATCATCTTTTGTGTTCGTGAATAATGTTGCATCAAATTCTTTGATATCGATTTGAAACTTGCATGAATCTCATTCATTCTCAACGTAGTAGATTAAGATTTTATGTGTTTTATTTGATTTAAAATGTTTGTGCCTCTTAATACTATTTTAAAAATTATTCTTTCGTATTTTTAATAATACCATTTTATTCTATTCACCCTCCACGTATAGACGAGGCATTAAAATGACAAATTGAAGGTGATATGTTTTCGGATTAACTCAAGGTAATTTTGATTTCATGCATCTTATTAAAAATAAAAATGAGAAAAAAATTCACCCTAAATAAGATTTTAGTGTTATGGGCCAGAACGGCTTGTGTGTATCACAATTGTGTACAGAGACATAGGTAGGGGTGGGGCAGGGGTGACAGTGGCCCCTCTAGGTTATAGTGGTAAAACTTCTTCTTAAGGTTTTTGTTAGTTTGGGTTCAATTCACTACAACTCCTTCCATTTTTCTTCTTTATTTTCCTTTCTTTATTTTCCTAATTAAAATGAAAAATAACTCAGAAATTCACTACTATAAAATGACATTTATAAACGTGTAATTAGTTGGACCTCCTAACCGAAGTTTCTGGCTCCGTCCCTAATTGTGTACCCTTGTGTGTACCACACCACAAGAGTGTCGACATGTGGCGTATGTGGCCCACTATTTTGAATGAAAAGTGTCACATGTCGGCACCCTTGTGGTGTAGTACACACAAGGATATACAATTGTGGTACACCTAAACCTTTGTAATTATGGGCAGCTACAAGATGTCATTGATATAGTCGTTAAAGAATTTAGAGCGTTTGAGATTGATACGACTTTAAATTAGACGACAAAGAATTTTGATGGCACACTATTATAGGAGAATTTTTTTCGCAATTAAAAACATAGTATAGTTTTATGTAGTACGTAATGAACACATGATAGTTTTTTACCGTCTTCGATTTTTTTTAGGTACGAAGACAAGACGGAGTGGGGCGACCGCGTCGGGTGGATCTACGGCTCCGTAACGGAGGACGTGGTGACCGGCTACCGGATGCACAACCGCGGCTGGCGCTCCGTCTACTGCGTCACGAAACGCGACGCCTTCCGCGGCTCGGCTCCCATCAACCTCACCGACCGCCTCCACCAGGTGCTCCGGTGGGCCACCGGCTCCGTCGAGATCTTCTTCTCCCGCAACAACGCCCTCCTCGCCACCAAAAAAATCAAACTCCTCCAACGCCTCGCTTACATAAACGTCGGCGTTTATCCCTTCACATCTCTGTTCTTAATAGTTTATTGCTTCTTACCAGCGCTCTCCCTCTTCTCCGGCTTCTTCATCGTCCAAACCCTAGACGTCACCTTCCTCGTACTCCTGCTAATCATGTCGCTCTGCTTGATCGGACTGGCCGTTTTGGAAGTCCGGTGGTCGGGGGTAGCATTGGAAGACTGGTGGCGGAATGAACAATTCTGGCTGATCTCTGGCACCAGCGCGCATCTCGCGGCGGTGGTGCAGGGGCTTCTGAAAGTCATCGCCGGAATCGAAATCTCCTTCACTCTTACTTCAAAAGCCGCCGGAGAAGACAACGACGACATCTACGCCGAGCTCTACTTAGTAAAATGGACGTCGCTGATGATCCCGCCGATCGTGATCGGGATGGTGAATATCATCGCGATGGTGACGGCGTTCTCGAGGACTATCAACGAGACGGTGCCGTCGTGGAGCAAGTTCATCGGCGGCGCGTTCTTCAGCTTCTGGGTTTTAGCGCATCTGTATCCGTTTGCTAAAGGGTTGATGGGGCGGAGGGGGAAGACGCCGACGATCGTGATTGTTTGGTCTGGGCTGATCGCGATTACGCTGTCGTTGCTTTGGGTGGCGCTTAATCCGTCCACCGGTACTGACCCGCCGGCGGCGTGAGTTTCAGTCGTCCTCTTGGCTTTGTTTGTGTTTTTTAATTAATTAATGTTTATATTGAATGTTTAACTTTTTTGTTATCCCTTAAGAAAAGACAATGTAGTAGTAGTTTTTGACTTTTTGTCTCATCCTATTTTGTAAAGATTTTACAATAATTATTTGTTTTTATGTGGATATACTTTTTTTGTGTTATATTAGGGTAAAAGGGTGTGAGGAAAAAAAATCATTTGCTAAAATATACTTTCTCCGTCCCATTTCAATTAACCAGTATTTATTTTTGGTCGATCTCATTCCAATTATAATTTTTTTATTTTTAATAAAATATTAATAATCTATATAATTTAATAACCCTACTACTTTATTACTCCTCTATACACAACAATTTTTTCTTACTCTGCGTGCCGTAAAGAAATTGGATAATTGAAATTCTTTAGTCAGCTAGAAATAACATACACTCCATTCGTCCTACTATAAGCTACTCAAAATTTTTCGGTGCGGTTATTAAGAAAATAGATGATAAAGTATGAGAGATGAGTAGGTGATAAAGTAGGAGAAAGAATATAAATGAAATAGTGAGAGAGTGGATGATATAGTAGGAGAGGAAAAATGAGTTATATAATGAGAGTGAATGATAAAGTGGATAGATAATTGATAAAGTAGGAAAGATAATTGATAAAGTAGGAGAGAAGATAATATTTTTTTTTGCCAATTTTGGTCCGAGCTATTTTTAATGGGACGTCCCAATCGAGAAAGTGAGCCACAAATAGCGGGACGGAGGGAGTATGAGTTTTTAAGAAGTCTAAAATTCGAATCATACTTGTTGGTCCCGAGTGTACGGTCAGGTGTAGAGGGGGGGTGAATACACCTGATTCGATTTCTCAACTTCGAACACGAACAGTCCTATTCAGGATGGTGTCCGGTCAAAAGTGTTCGGCAGACCAAACAGTGATTCCGAATCGTGTGCGGCAAAGAGTCTGACTCTACTGAGACCTGCTAGCTGACTGAGTCAGAAATTCAGTATCTACAGTAAGAGTTCAGCGTGCGGAAATGTGTGTAGGCCCAAATCAGTTGAGTGGTGAAAACGTTTTATGAAAGTCTCAGTTCAGCAGATATTCAGTTCAGTATGCTGAGACAGTTGATTGATTTTAAGAAATGATGTTCAGTATGAATAGTAAAATCAATGCAACAGTAAGTAAACGACACAAATTTTTAAAGTGGTTCGGATATCGCTCAAATCCTACGTCCACTGTCCCGAAAGATCAGGAGGCTATTATTTATCCCGAGTTAGTCTCGGTCGGCCTTGCATGACCGGGCAAAGCCGCGTCTTGGTTTTTATACTGATCCAAGTCTCAGTTTACAATCATCAAACTTAGAAGTGTTTGACAAACTTTCTCCAACAGTGAAGGAGTCCTTATACAATAAGGATCAGGTTCAAAGATGAACTCATTCGTCTAAGCTATAGATAAGAACAGTTGAACTTAGGGTTAGAGGGATAGGGAATATGAGAGAGTAGCTTCTAGATCGACGAACAGCTGAAGGTAAGCTTTGAGTTCGTGTAACGTCGATTTGGATACTAGAGGCTTTATATGTTGGTTCAGCTTGATTCCCTATGAGCTAGAATGTAGTCTTTCGCCGGAAGGTTGTTCTTCAAGTTCTTGCTAAGACTTTGTTCTTTGGGTTCTTTGCTCGTTGAGTGCTTTCTGGATTTTAGCTTTGTGGTTCGTGCATTCGGTGCATTTTTCTTGAATAATCCCTCTATTTATAGAGCAGAGATTGAAATAGATCCGTTGGAGACGATCTTCTTCTCTCTCTCTCTTTTGGTAGCAAACGGCTCTTTTCGATGTAGGTAACAGTGCCTTTTCCTCCTTTTTCGGAAAGTGTTGACTTGAAGCTTTAGTAGGTAGGATGACACGTGTATGCTTGTCATTCGTCGAGGTGAATAAGGTGGTTGAGACAGAACAGACTTCGAGGCTAATTGAAGCTGACTTCTCTCTTCCTCGTATATGACTATGCTGATTGCATTTCAAAAAGATCTGACAGTTCAGAAGATTGTCTGCCGATGCTGAGTCTGACCTTGTATTCAGTAGATAGACAGCTGAGATAAGTCTATTGAAGATCAGCTCTGAGTTCAGTGAACTACTCCTGCTGAGTTCAGTTCGACTGACTCTCTCAGTATACTGCTCCTGCTGAGTCCAGTATCACTGAGTCTTCTACACTAGTGTTGAGGCAAATAAGCTACTGAGCGCCTTGACCAGAGCAGAGTGTCTACTGAGTCTGAAACCTCAGAGACAAACAACATATACAACGGAATGGTTCACCAATCTGATAGGGTTTTGGGATCTTCAAATCTTCAGACAAGTACAGAGCACAAGGCTACTGAGCTTAAGATCAGTGTCTAAGACCGAATCATTTCTCACTAAAAGTAACAGTGCTGAGGATGGAATCATCACCCAACAATACTATCTACATTAGGTCCCGAAATTTACATGCCCTGGACGGTCAATTACTTTCTATGTTGCATATACATGGAACACGTGATATGTGATAACGATACGATACTGACACGAAGTTCGGAGTGGAAGATTAATTAATTTTATATTTTTATTAGAATTAAAATTAAGTACATCATATATTTAAATATATAAAATACGATAATTAGACAGTCATATTGTGTCCTAGTTCACGATACATATTCAACACGATACGTTGAAGTTTTTTGAAATGTTCGAACAATAGACATTACTTTACACAATTGGTCATACTGAAATGGGGTGTATATAATTTGATTTAAGATTTTTGTCCGAGTGAGTAATTGGAAGGTCAAAGTGACGCAAAGTGTCCAAATGAAGAGCGAGAAATACCCATGAATTCACGCGCTGCAATCAAATCGGAGAAATCAAATTTCTCTCTCTCACCCTTGCCGGCGTAGATCCCAATCTGCAATTTCCTCCTTCCGGTCGAGATCCCCTCCGCTCGATTGCGTATTTCCGGAGTCGCTCGGCTGCGGGCTCTGAAACCGATACTACTCATTCATCGAATCGAATCCGAACGCCGAGGCAGACGAATATGGGGGATCGGTGGCTGTCGTTTCGGTTCTGCGTTTTCTTCGCGTTTGTCCTGCTCCTATCCCTCTCCCTCCCTCTAATTTCCGCCCAGGTACATTTAATTACTATCTCGTTTGTTCTGAATTGTGAATAGTTTGATTCTGATGCTTGGGGAATAATTTAGGAGGATGAAGGTGAGGAATCGAATGGTGCAATGAAGAATCTGGGTCGGCGGAGTAAAGTGAGTCTCTCTTGTTGTTGTTTGAGTATTATCCCCAAATCTGGATTCTAATGCATGATGTAGAAATTGATTTTTGTAATTGTGAAGTTACTTGATTGATGAATCGAATCTATTGTGTGGTTGTATAACTCGGTATTGTCTTTGATTGTATGTCTGTGTGTGTTTATAGCTTGTTGACTTGAGATTTTCTCATGATTGATTCATTGATTTTCATGTTAACTGTCCCAGCTTTTGTGAATATTAATTGAAATCATCTATAATAGCTCTAGATAGTCTCATGATCGATTCATTGGTGTTCATGTTAATGCATCGACGCGATAGAGAATGGATTCTGATAATTGTTTGTTGAATTCACTGGATAGATTTTTGTGGACAAAATCAAGACTGGTGTCACGAAAAATAATCAAGACTGGGATTCTGCTAATGTTGGCGTGGATGTGGACTCTGGTCTTGGACTCTTTGATGCTTTCTTCGCGAGTTTATCCATGATACTTGTCAGCGAGGTTGGTTTACTATCTTTCATTCATAGTATTTCGCTGGATTTGTCTTACCTACATTGTCTAACTTCTTATCTCCGTGAATCTTGATTGTATTGCTGTAGCCTTTGATCGGTCATTTTTAGTCCTATTTTTCGTTTGATGTATTTTTTACCATCGAAGAGGTTTAATGAATAAATGTAAATTGTGAAGCCTGTGTTACTATGAGATTTGCTTTCATCTAGAATATAATTGTTAGCCTTGGTGAGTCACTTGGCCTATGATATTCTATTGGAATGATGGTATGATGCTAGATCGGAGATGAGACGTTCATCATTGCAGCTCTAATGGCTATGCGTCATCCCAAGGCAATCGTTCTATCCGGTGCACTTAGTGCCTTGTTCGTGATGACAGTAAGTTGATATTCTATCCTATCCTATCCCCTGAAATGAAGTGTTTTAAGTTCTTCCTTTAAGCTTCCTTCACTTGCTTTTCATGTGGTTTGAAAGTTTATGCTACTTAGGACTAACCGTGTCGATTAAATACTTTTATCAGATACTTTCAACTGGTCTTGGTAGGATCGTTCCAAATCTGATATCAAGGAAGCATACGAATAGTGCAGCTACAGGTTCTTGTTACTCTTTCTGTTTCTCTCCATAAACGTCGCATGAATGCTTGTTTGTCCTATTTATTGTTCTTCCGGAAGGGCATAAAGTAGTTTATTGCTCGAACTTTTTAAAGAAACGTTGCGTGTTAGCTACACCTGCCCGTACAGAAAAAACCTTTCTCATTCTTGAGCTTCTTCGTTTAATTTTCAGCTTGTTGATAGATCTGACACGAAACCCTTCTTGCAGTTTTGTACGCCTTTTTTGGGCTCCGACTACTTTACATTGCGTGGAAATCTGATCCGAAAGCTTCCCAGAAGAAAGAAATCGAGGAAGTACGTTGAAGTGTTAAAATTTGATCTATTAGTTATTTACTTCTCTGCAGCTGAAGCTATATCCTCCTTAGTCTTTAAAATTTTCGATTTTGAAATGTTACGTATGATTTTATGCTCTTGTTATTACATCTAAGCATAATCCACTATGGCTGAGTGTAAGACTTGTTACTTCAGGTAGAAGAAAAACTTGAAGGTGGACAAGGGAAGACAACTTGGAGACGTTTCTTTTCTCGATTCTGTACACCAATCTATTTAGAGGTATAGTATCTTAATCTTGTCTAATGCCAATTAACATCATCAGCCAAAACAGTTGAACCTCGATAAAGTAATGTTCGATAGATAATAATTTCTTGTGACCCCGGCTTGGGTTAATAGACTGAAATAATATTCAATAATATTATAACCTCGTTAAATGAATATTTTTTTCCGATCCCGATGCTATTACTTTATAGAGGTTTAACTGTATTTTATAAGAACCTAATGCAACCTAGAATCGAATCTTGGTACTAATGTTTTTCTCCCTCTTATAATTTTTCCCCGCAGTCATTTATATTGACATTTTTAGCCGAGTGGGGAGATCGTAGCCAGATAGCAACAATTGCTGTAAGATTTTTTTCTCTTTTTTCACTAATTTACTGCAGATTTTGTTTCAATGTTTCGTCATTATACGCATTCATCAACACAATTATATTGCGGTCTTAACATTTGGTTAGCTCGAAAACTCATCATCTTCTTCTTCTTCGCGTTGTGCAGCTAGCAACGCACAAAAACGCCGTTGGAGTGGCTGCAGGAGCCACGATTGGACACACGATTTGCACATCCGTGGCAGTGATTGGTGGAAGCATGCTGGCGTCGAAGATCTCCCAGCGCTCCGTTGCAACGGTCGGAGGGTTGCTCTTCATGGGCTTCTCCTTGTCCTCCTACTTCTACCCTCCTCTATGATGAAGAAAGTTTTGTAGATTAACTTGATAATCATATACTGTTAGTAATGGCTTATTATGCCCACATACTGCTCGAGGAAATGCTTCAAAGATTCCGGGCTTACTCTTTTGTATAGACTTCCTCTCATTTGACAGCAATTTACATTCATTGTTAAGCGACTAGTTTCCTAGAAAGTAGCTAGTACTGAACTAATTTATCGAGATTCGGCCGGATAATTGACCGAACTGTACCGAACCAAAATTTTTATTTCGTTAATAAAAAAATTCGATTTTGGTTCTCTAACGTGACCTCAGTTCGGTTTTTGTCATCTAATGCTTTTGTATCTGGTTTTGTTCCTCTAATTTTATAAGGTACCCTATTTTGGTCTATAACTTCCCAAAGTGTTTGATTTTGGTTATTCATCAAACAAAAAAAGGTGCGTGAACTGCACTCTTTGTTGGATGACTAAAATCGGACACTTTGTAAAGTTATATACACAAAATGAACATTTTTAAAAGTTATGATGCAAATGAGTTCGATTCTAGTCCTACATTACTAGCATTTAACCATTTTTTAAATTTTATAACCCTACAATGTGTCCAATTTTAACTTGCGACGAAGAAGTGCAATTCACATGCTTTTTTTTTTTTCATTGGGGGACCAAAGTCGAATACCTTGTAAAGTTATAGTGACCAAATGACTAAAATTGGACACAACCACACATTAGAGAATCAAAATCAATATATCGACCAAAATTAAACACTTTATAAAATTACGGGATTAAAATTAGACACGACCGCATTAGAGAATCAAAATCGATATTATTTCTTCGATTTTTTTTTTGTTTTAGTTTCTCATAATAATACACATTTGATCAAATATCTATTTTGAAATTCAGTTAAAATCGAAACCAAACCGAAACTCAAAATCAATTTAACCAAATTGAAAACCCACAAGATTGCTAATCCCACAGTTTGATTCATTCCAACTCTAATTCTATGTCTCCGGCGAAATCAGTCTTCTCTTTAATCGGAAGGGAAAACCACAAAATCAACCAATTAGTCCGCCGCCGCCGCTACTCTTCGATCCCTCGTTTCACTCCATGGCCGTACCACTCCTCCCTCATTAAGACCGGCTCCATTCACTTCCCCCACGTGGCTAACTATCTCTTGAAGCTCTACCTAAAAGGCTCCAGTTTGGAGTGTGCGGAGAAACTGTTCGACGAAATTCCCAAACGAGATGTCGTAACTTGGACCATTCTGATCTCCGGCTTATCCAAGTATGGAAGTCATAGGATCGCTCTGGATTACTTCACCGCCATGCGACGGGAGGGATCCGTCCTCCCCAACGTCTTCACGTTATCCAGCGTGCTCAAGTGTTGTGCTTCTCTTCGCGACGGCCTTCGGATTGGGAAGGCTGTTCACGGTTGGATAGTCACGAATGGGATCGAAGTGGATGTCGCTTTGGACAATGCTGTTCTTGATCTTTATTCTAAATTCAAGGCGTTTGGTTGCGTTTCGAGATTTTTTGATATGATGGATGATAGAGATTCTACTTCTTGGAATATAGTCATGGCTGCTAAGATAAGTGAGGGGAAGATGGAGGAGAGTCTTGATTTGTTTTGGAGGTTTCCGGAGAAGAGTATATCGAGCTGGAATACCGTCGTAGATGGATTGATTCAACAAGGGTTGGAGGGGAGAGCTTTAGAGCTTCTCCGTGAAATGGTGAGATTTGGAAATGCTTTTAATGAAGTTTCATTCTCTACATCATTGGCTTTGGCTTCTAAGTTGAAGGATTTGGAGCTTGGGAAGCAGATTCATTGCCGGATTCTTCGAATTGGGATGGATGAAGATTCGGTTACTAGTACTTCTCTTCTTGACATGTATTGTAAATGCAGGGCAATGCATAAGGCTACAGTGGTGTTTAAAGAATTGCAGATAAGATTTTCTAAAGGAGGCGAATACGATTCGATGGCTCCAACTATTACTTGGAGTACAATGATAGCTGGCTGTGTTCAAAACGGTAGAACAGAAGATGCATTATCTTATTTCAGGTCCATGATTCTTAATAAACACAAGATTGATTTGTATACTCTAACTACTATCATAACCGCCTCCGCTGACGAAGCTCTTCTTGAGCTCGGCCAGCAGATTCATGCTCATACTCTCAAACTAGGATACATACAAAATGTTTACTTGTGTCCCTCCATGATCGACATGTATGCGAAATGCGGGAAGATAGACGATTCTTGGTCGTACTTTAAAGAATCTAGAACTAGGAATGTTGTGTTATGGAGTGCGATGATATCAAGCTATGCGATGCATGGGTTGGGGAACGAAGCGATTAAGCTATTTGAGATGATGAGGAATGAGGGTGTTAAGCCTAATGAAATAAGCTTTCTTGGGCTTCTCACTGGTTGTAGTCATGCTGGTTTGGTTGAAGAGGGCTGCAAATACTTCAAGATGATGGTAGATGTGTATCGGCTCCAGCCCGGGATCGAACATTTCGCTAGCATGATAGATCTATTAGGCAGAGCAGGGCACTTGAAGGAAATCAAAGATTTTGTATATGAGAGTGGAGTTGATCATTTGAAGGAAGTTTGGAAGACATATTTATCTTCTTGCTGGCTTCACAAAGATGTTGAGATGACGAATTGGGTGTCGGAGAAACTGCTCGAACTGGACCCGGGCCAACACGATCCTTATCTTATGGTATCGAATACTTACTCGGCTAATGAAGTATGGGAGGAGGCAGCTAGATTTAGGGGTTTGATGATGGATCAGCAAGTTAATAAGCTTCCTGGTGTATCTTGGATCTAGTTGATCAAGAAATGGTGGGCTTCAAAAATCATGTGGCAATGCAGCATTGAATGAGTAGAAGGGAAGCAAATCTTTGCCCTTTTATGAATATGGGGATTTCTTGAGGTTGACATCTTGATTTATGGTCCATAGTTGTTACTTCGTATGGATTCTTGAAGGTTAGTAGCTCTCCACTTTGTTGAGTTATTACAGATTTCAGAAATGGTTTCTGCTTTTAAAGCCAAGGTTTTAAAAAACCCAATTGAGGCCCGCCTCGAGGCCCGCCTCGAATCAAAACGGCGAAAAAACGCCTTGAGGCGTACGCCTCAGACCATACGTTTCATCTGAGCGCCTCGATCCGGCGAGGCGTGCCTCGAGGCCCGCCTTTGAGACGTTTTTCATTGAGGCGGTCCCTTTTTTTATCGGGCCAGAATTCGAATTCTTATGAAATTAATATAATTGAGCTTAAACCTAATTACATTAATTAGATTTTCAGTCAGCCCAACCCAAAATATTTAGATTAGAATCAAAATTGAGTATAAAATAGTGTGAATTGAAATTAATATTAGTGCTGCTTCCAGAAACGAAGAGGTTATATTAAATTAGACATTTCTTTATGTGATTAGTTGCCTGAAGTTTTATTAGATAACTGGGTATAATTAATTATTTAACTTAATAAAACGAAGAGGTTAGATGAGCTAGTAAGATTCATTGTATTTCTCTTCCATAAAAGACATTTTGGCCACAAATTCCCATGTATTTCACTAAAAAGTTAAAATCCTAGTTGTGGAGAATATTGAATCCCATGTATTTTGAATTTGAGAGTACTTTTGACTTATGTGCTATTATATATTTATTATGGGGGAAAAATTAAATTTACGCCTCGTTCCGTTTCGAGGCTTACGCCTCGTGAAACCATGAAAAAACGCCTCGAAACCCGTTTACGCTTTTTAAAACCTTGTTTAAAGCAATCAAGAACAAGTTTAAGAAGAGGTTTTGATCATGCTTCATTATACTTCACTTAAACCTCGATAAAGTAATAATCTTGGAACCGGAAAAAAATTATTCGTTTAACGATGTTATTACTTTATCGAACATTATTTTAGTGCATTGATTCAACTTGGGTCCGGAAACTTTATCGAGGTTTAACTGTATAACGTGCGTTCATTTTGATTCCAATAGATATTAGATGCTAGTGTTGGGATTAGAATGTTGCTTGAGTCTCACTTCTTGCTGGTGGGGAATCTAAACAAGATCCATTTTTGAAGAAAACAGAACAAAAAGGGAAGAGACCATGGTGCTGAGTTTTAGTCAATGTCTAATCTATTAGAATATGATATTGTTAGCTTCTCCTTTAAGAGTGGTAAGTAGGGCAGGAGCCCACCATTTGGGAACTAACGGAGAGAGAAAATCTCGCACATACGTTGGAATCAAGATCTGATTAGTTGAGGAGTAGATAGCATATTACAACTTCATAAAAGTCTTGTACTTGCTGTCTTTCTACATGAGTGGATTTTGACTCCCATTTCTTAGTATAATTATAACTTAGAACTAAAGCCTGTGTGGAGCATATATATATATATATATATTCAGCCCCCTCCCTTCAGCCTGATAAGTAGTTTCAACATGAAGGATAGATTGGAAAGATTTGTACTCCTTCCCTTCACTGCAGGATGCATGTCCGAGTCCAGTATTCCGGTCGTCATGCCGCCTACTAAAAGATCGAAGCAAGGTTCTAATTCACCTCCCAAAGGTTCCTCTCTCTCTCTCTCTATCTCTCTCTCTTATGTCATATGCATAAGCTTATATGTATGGATGTGTTTGTGAAGATAAACACGACGAAAAGGAGGACGAAGAAGAAGGGTGCCTAGACGAAGAGGAAAGATTATCGGGTCAAAACTTGAAGAGCAACATCCCAAGATTTCAAAAGCTATTCAGGAATTTCAAGGATTTCTCTCAGTTATTTGGTAAGCAAGTAATAAAACTAGAGTTTTGGAGGGGTTTTTGTTTATTGCTATACAGTTAAATCTCGGTAAAGTAATGTTCGATTTAGGAATAATCTCGTCTTCTGGTCCCAAGTTGAACAGATGCACTAAAATAATGTGCGTTAAAGTAATAGCGTCGTTAAAAGAATATTTCTTCTCTGTTTTTTAAGATTATTACTTTATCGAGGTATCTATAAACAACAAAACTATTGTAAGTTGTGCACCTCTGAACTCCAATTTGCTTCTAGTTTAAACAACTCAGAGATTAAAGATCACGATCTTTCTCAAAAGCCAACTACTCCCTCCGTCCCATTGAAACAGTCCAGTTTCTTTTCGGCGTCGGCTTTTAAGGAGAGTAGTTGATGTTTGTAAACTTGTGGGTCCATAAAAAAGTGTGTAATAATTTGTCAAGAAAGGAAACTGGGCAACTTCAACGGGACAACTCAAAAAGATATACTGGACTATTTCAATGGGACGGAGGGAGTAATAAAGAGGACTTGCATGTATGTAATCAAAGTTATCATGTGTGAATCTTTACGTGTGTCTCAGTGTACAAAGAAGAGATGGAAGCGGATACGGGGATGGAAATCGGATTACCGACGGATGTGAAGCATGTAACTCACATAGGGTTGGATAACTTGGATGGCTGCACAAGCTCAATCTTCTCAAATGGCTGGAAGAATCTGTCTGAGCATGAGTTGATCGATCTCCATTCTTTCCCTCTGCCGGAGCTCGAGTTTGCTTTCAAAGCACAAGGTGAAACAACCAACATGAAGAGCTCCCTCGAAGGAAGCTGTCATTTTGGTAATAATTCCTCCCCTGCAATGGAAGTAATGCAGAGCTAGAACTATAGAAGGTATATTCATATGTAAGTGTATTAGTTAAATAAAGAGTGTTGATTTGAACTAAATTTTTGGTTCTTGATCTTGTAAGTGATGCTTGTCCCACAGGATCTTCTGTCTCATTTTTTTGTGTCCCACTCGTGGTTCACTGTCATTTTTAACTGTAAGCAGCTAGCTGCTTACGATTTGAATTTTGGCGTAATCGTAAGCACCTAGGTGTTTACAGTTAAAATATGAGTGGGACACGAATGGGACACAAAAAAGTGGACAGAGGATCTGGATTGGATGCTTGTAGTCATGATTTCTTGTTATGGAAAACTATTAGGCAGAAAGATCTATTTTTTCATTTGGAGCAAAATTCCACCGAACGAGAGAAAATTTCGATTTTGATTCTACCCGTTTTATTTCGTGTACTTTTGAAAAGATTTCCTTTTTTTTCATCCATCGGTAAGTGTAGTTCACGCACCCCTTTTCCGTAGCCTAATATACCAATGTTGTGTTACCGGAAATTTGAAAATGTTACCGGTAAGTGGTGACACAATGTTAGACGGACACATCACTGGTTGGAAATACGACAAACGGTTGTAAAAGAGGCGTGTGAAGTACAGGAAGAAAAATGCCAGCATGATCCTCTATCCCACATTCTTCTCGTATTTCATTCATGTTTCACTATCATTCTCAACTATAAACCCGTACGGGTCTATGATTTGAATTTAGGATTGTCATAAAGTCGTATGAGTTTATATGTTGGTGGGACACTAATGGAACTAGGAGTGTAACGATTTGGTTCGATTTTTTATGTATTTTAGGAACCGAACCAAATACATAAAAATGGTTCGGTTTGATGTGTTTTAAAATATCGGAATCGAACCGAACCGAACCACTTATAAATGGTTTGGTTCGGTTCGGTTCATCGGTTCATCTTTTTATTTATTTTTTATTTTTAAAATCCTAAATAATGCAAGAATAATATTCCCTCCATCCCATTATTTATGTCCCATTGGAACTGGGCACGATAATTAAGATAGTAGAGATAAAGGTGTAAAGTTGTAGTGTAAAAGTATAAAAAGATGGAATCCACTTCTTTAGATTGATTGTGGTCCACTCATTTATTTACTTATTTGGTATGAGACATAAATAATGGGACAACCAAAAAAGAAAAGTGGGATATTAATAATGGGACGGAGGGAGTATTTTATAGGATGTCACTCATTCCGAACTCATAAGTATATAATTGTTACTCCTTTCTCTTTCTTTGTATAGATTAAAATTGATTTTAATTTAAATCTAATATATAAATCCAACAATCTTCTCAGAAAGATAAATATTAAATAAAAAAATTAAAAAAAAAAATATTAGTTCGGTTTGATTTGAACCGTTCAAAAATTCTTGAAACCGCGAACCGAACCGAATGTAAACGGTTCCTAAAAAAATAAATCGAATCAAACCGCGAAGCCGAACCACATTTTTCGATTTGATTTGGCTCAGTCCGATCGGTTTCTCGATTCGGAGCGAAACCACTTACACCCCTAAATGGAACACGAGATTGTGGGACAGAGGATATGAAAGGGAAAAAATGGATACTTGTCCACTTTACATGACCAAAAACGAATATAGCCACATCACGCAACCGAAAACTAACACGGATCGGACCAAAATCGAAATTTTCTCTACACACAACAAAACACAAATGCCAAAAGGCAAAAACATTTGCACAAATTTCAAAAATCCAGTCACAAGAAGATACTCATCTGATCATACATCATACATTCATCAATGAATCTGAAGAACAGCAGTTAAATAAATGAATTCATGAAGAAGAAGATGAATTACCTTCAGAAATGAATCTGTTGATATCAACAAGGAAGGAAGAATGCAAAGGCCGATCTTCCCTCCTCACATACTTCTCCCCCATCTCCACGCTATACTCACAAAACCCTAACTCCCCACACCTCTTCCACAATTTATCCCCAAATTCAGTATGAGCAAAATACGCCTCCGCATCCACCACTCTCTCTCCGCCCGCCATCCTCCGCCACGGCCACCGGAAGTCTCTCATAGTGGCCTCGATCCACTCCCTCCAGCTCGTCGAGACGAGCTAGGCCACGCAGCGAGGAGACAGAGTAGATCTCTCCTCGAATTCGGAGCCCCGATCCCGAGCAATTGATCAGGTAGGGTATGCCGTGGGGTCCGCACACGAGCGGGAAAGCTTCGACGGTGGTGCAGGTGCCGATATAGGCGGCGGCGCCCGTTCGGATCAGATCTTCGATCAGGAAGTGATTGTAGAAACCGCGCTTGAGCGTGCCGTAGACGAAGATGAATCTGACGTCATCGCCGGCCGATCCATCTGATCCGCCCGCCATTGGCGTGCAAATGGCGTTGACGTGAATCTGCTGGATATTCAGTCGACGGTATAAAAGATTCAGCTTGATCGCAAAACGACAGCGTTTGGTTCAACCAATCCAATCACTGGACTCATGATTCGACTAATTTTTTCTTTATTTTTTATTTTTTATTTTTAATCATGCATCAACTAATCTATTAAGAGTGACTCTCTAGTACATTCGGTTGCACATGAAATCGGATGGGCACACTCACATCACAATCATGCAGCCCATATACTAGCTCCCTACTAGCCCACATTTTTCTTTGAGTGAATCTCTTGTGCAACCGGATGAGCCACACCCACATCATCATCATGCAGCCCACACACTAGTTCCCTACCAATCCACATTTTTCTTTTTCAACACATCACCACACACACACACACTCCACTCCCAAGCACACATTACTTTTTGTTTTCTTATTTTTATTTTTTTAACAAATTCAAATACTTTTTAAAATTTCAATGGAAAGTATAATTTTTTGGTTGAATTCAGAAATTTTATTTTTAATTTTTTCTTTTTCAATAAAAATAATATATGACTCGAAAAATAATAAAAATACTATATTTTTATTCTTATTAATAAAAAATACTATATTTTTTAATAATTTATTCTTGTTAATAAAAATAATATATTAATTTATTCTTTGTAATAAATTATAATATGTATATATATATATATTAATATTTTTCAAGTCATATATATATTAATAAATTGTATAAAAATATAGTATTTTTATTATTTTTCAAGTCATATTATTTTTATTGAAAAAGAAAAAATTAAAAATAAAATTTCTGAATTGAACCAAAAATTTATACTTTCCATTGAAATTTAAGATGATCTAAAGTGTTAAAAAAGTATTTGAATTTGTTAAAAAAAATAAAATAAAAAGTAATGTGTGCTTGGGAGTGGAGCGTGTGCGTGTGGTGATGTGCTGAAAAAGAAAAATGTGGGCTGGTAGGGAGCTAGTGTGTGGGCTGCATGATGATGATGTGTGTGTGGCCCAGCCGGTTGCACATGCAACCGGATGTACAAGAGACTCACTCTTTGTTTAAGTGTTTTATATAACAAGATAAGGCGACAATATGTAATAGTATTAAGTTATATATGTGCATTATTGTTTAAGAAAAATAATTAAATTTTTTTTTTTGCAAGGTTAGAGCTTTTTACCTTTTTATAGTACGTGAGAAAGTCTATGGCGCGATTGAGTTGTTTAGGTTTCAATTCGGTTAAATCGAATTAAATCAAATTAAAAAAAAATTGAATTCTCTAGTTTATAAAGCCAAACATGAAACCAAAGAAATTTGGTACGGTTCGGTTTTTTACCCTAAAGTTTCATTTTAAATATGTAATTGAACTTTACGAATTTTATTAATTATTTCTCACGCTTTGCTATATGAAGTCTAAGAATCTCAAAACAGATGTGTTCAACATTGTGAATGAAAACAAAAGAGACATTTGCATTACTAATTTACTATCCATGTATGTTATATGCATGGACAGACTTACATGTAGCCAAGGGAAGGCAAGTGTCATCATATTATTATTATTATTATTATTATTATTATTATTATTATTATTATTATTATTATTATTATTATTATTATTAACTAAATTTAGTTTGTACATCTTAATAATTCTATTAAATTATATAATGTCTTATATCCTAATATATTTATACAATAAAATTTAACACTAAATTTGTATTATATTTGACTGAATTGAATTTTTTTGCAAATCATATGAATCACGCCTTATAAAGCTTTGATATTTATAGCTCATATTTTTCAAATATTAAATGCAAAGTCCATATTAAACCAAATGCAAACTCTTACCAAATTATAGGTAATAGCATATTTTTCTTTATATATTTATATCATTACATTTCCGCATTAGTTGTTATTTTCTTAGTCAAAAGTTAAAACTTATGTGATTTCAATTATACTAATACAATTGGTTTTATTATTTTTTACAATAATGTAGTTGTTAGTTTGATATTTATTTGTGAAGTAATTTAACTTTTTTTTTTTTTGAGATTTCGTGTTTTTGGTACAAATTCATAGGTTTCGTAGATGTAATGGAAACATGAATTTATGCCCTTCCTTACCGAAAATCCTGCGTACATCCCTAGTTATATGAAAAACAACTATAGTCTTATACTAAAACAAAATACAAATTTAGCAATTTAGATTCATTTTTTGTCTTTAATCATATTTTCCCAATCATTTGAGGTGGTGGTGTAGGAAATTATGCCAACATTATTTTTTTTTGTTTGAAATGCAGAGGACCTCCATCGGTCCTCTGTAGGCCGAGAGAAAAACCTAAGAGCGAAAATAAGGTGAAAGCTGCTATAATAATTACTATTCAAGTCAGATGAAAGGTCTATGGAGGTTGATAGAAGGCCTCCATCAGGCTTCCATAGGCCGAGAGAAAAATCTAAGACCGAAAATAAGGTGAGAGCTGCTACAATAATTACGATTTAGGGGCGATGGAGGGCCTATGGAGGTTGATAGAGGGCTTTCATCGGCCCTTCATAGGTCGGGAGAAAAATCTAAGGTCGAAAATAAGGTGAGAACTGCTACAATAATTACGATCCAAGGCCAATGAAGAGCCTATGCTGGGGCCGAGAGGTTTCTGCCCTCCAATAATAGAAGCTGATTTATTTTCGACCTTTCAATAAATATGTTCCGGGGTCGTGGTAATGCATCCGGAGGAGGGAGTGGAACATGGTCCAAAGGAGATAGCCTCGGAGTTAGAGCATCAGTCCAAGTTAGTTGATACAATACTAATTAAAGTTAAAATATAATAAAATATTTTATATTTAACTTGATCTATTAAACAATAGCTAAATGGAAAATCAAATAACATTGAAAAAATACCTAACAAATCGAGAAATTTTGATACGATTTTGTTCGGTTTCAAATAATTTGATTCGGTTCGATTCAACCGATTAAGTCGATTTAAAAAATCCGACTAGAAATTGAAACTACCGCGCAATAATGGTTTGAATAATAAGAATAAATTTAAATTTTAGGGATTTTAGGGTTCAACCGTATATATATATGTACGTAAATACAAGATCATCTGACTAGGGCTTACTTCGGGCGAAATCCCTAACTTGGCAATCGCCCCCAAATCAAAATCCAGCCGCTCCGGCTGCTGATCTGCTCCATTCTCTGGCGGATTCACGATTCCCTGTTCACCATGACCGGGAAAGCCAAGCCGAAGAAGCATACGGCCAAGGAGATCGCCGCCAAACTCGACGCCGCCACCACCAACCGTGGCGGCGGCAAGGCCGGCCTCGCTGACCGCATCGGCCTCGAGAAGGGCGGCCACGCTAAGCTGGAGTGCCCGCTCTGCAAGGTGACTGCCCCCGACGTGAAGTCAATGAAGATCCACCACGAGGCTCGCCATCCCAAGATCCCCTTCGACGAGTCCAAGATTAATAATCTCCACTCCGTCGCCGTTCCCGAAGCCGCCAAGCCGAAGCCTGGTGTGCGTGGCAGCTTGAAGAAGTGAATTACTTTCTATCCCTTTCTTTCCCTACTTAAATTCTTGTACTAGAAATTAAATCTTAAAAAAAGGGGGGAGAGAGAGAAAATGGAGTGCTGCTGTTGCTTTGTTGTGGTTGGTTGCTAGTGTCCAATATTGTTTACTGTTATGGTTATGTACTAATACTTGCCGTTGCCTTTGCAGTTGTGGTTTTCTTGTGCTAATCTGGTATTGCTTTTAGTTTTTTTGCAAGAATATGATACGTATTGGGCTTACGAATCTTTATGCAGCTTCCTTGATTACAACGTTTTCGTCTTAAACCTGATAGTATAGGATCTGTTATGAAGTTTGGAAGAATCAATAGAACACAAGCATCATGCTGCAGTGCTTTCTCTTTCTTAAAGTTAAATGGGGCCTAAAGGATGTTCGTTTACGGTGATTTCTTCTGCGTGATTAGATATTATGCAGTAACTAGTAACAAGTTTAAAGAACTCTGCTTTTCCTTTTGTAGGGCATATGTTCTTCCCTAATTTTGGTTGTGGGATGTATCTGCTTTTGAATGTCAATGATTCTATCGACATCTATTTGCTTTATTATCAAACTACAGTTCGTAGAATGTGTTATCCGTTATTTGCTTGTATTGGTTCTTTAATTATTAGTTTGTTACAATATCTTAACCTTTCCTTGAAACTGATGGTTCTAGCTACTGAGGTTTGATTCTTGGATCTAATTTGGCATTGCATAGTATACTAATGTCAAGTCTACATCAGTATTCATAGTTACAGCTAAGTGTTTACTTTCATATATTGAAAAGGCTTAGCTTAGTACGGCTATTTTAGCAGTATTCATCTTATACAAATAACCAACAATTTCTTGTAATCATCATCATCTGGTATTTCTTGTTCTAGTTATTCTTTCAGGGCTAATACAGGATTTAGCAGCTGCATCAGACTTGCTTCTCTTGAAAATTATTAGGGTGACGAACGAATTAGAGATGAAAACGTTGAGATTCATTAAGTAGTGATGTGCTTCTAGGTTAGGTTTCCTGTATTACTTATCCTAGCATGCTAATTCAGTATATTACTTAAACTAGCATGTTTGTTTAATGCAGTGATGAAGATTGTGGTAAGATTTTTCTAAAGAAGGGGAGTAGGTATTATACTTTCTTGATGGGTTCTTAAATCCTAACAAGATAGAGAAGAAAGTAGTATAGTTTTGTGATCTAGCACCAATTAGCATGTTAATTAATGCAGTGATTAAAGATTGTGGTAAGAAATTTCTCGAGAAGGAAATTAGGTGTTATACTTTCTGGTTTCTTGATAGGTTTGTTGACAAAATAGAGAAGACAATAGTAAACTATGTGATTTAGCTCCTCTTATTGATTCCATCAAGTATTATTGTGGTTTGGTATAGTCTGCATGTGGGCTGTTATTAAGTTTTGTACCTAACATAGGTTTTTGCTTGTTTACACAGTCAGGGGTAAGTAGGTATATTCATCGGGTATACGTACACGATGAATGTGAACGAGGCGATACGGTAAATTACTTGTAAACTTTCATTTGAGGAAATTGGATATCTAGTTCTGGTGTGTGATGGAAGGGGTGGAGAATTCTGCAGGCTTTGATCTTAGTTGTGGATATGCTAAAGAATGAAGGTGTGGAGATGATGATTGTTTGAAGATGGACTGAAACCAATATAAAGAAAAGGTAGCTACCATTTGTCATGTGTGTTTTCCTCGTAGGGCTATCGATTCGGTCGGTTAACTAATTGAACAAGAGGAGATTTTTTGTCTCCAAAACTCCTTGTTCCAATTAAAATTACAAAATTACGGAGTTTTAATTGGGACATAGTTGAGACATTAACTTTTGAGGATAATAGATCTGCTCGATGATTGAACTTAATTGAAACATACTCTCTCCGTCGCATTCCAATTGTCCCGTATTTATTTTCGAATTGTCTCACTCTAATTCTTCATTTTCTTTTTTAGTAAAATAATAATTTATATAATTTAGTGGGCCCTAATAATTATTATATCTATACACAACTAACAACTTTTGTAATTTATGTGCCGAAAAGAAATTGGACAATTAGAATAAGATGGAGGGAGTAAAAAATATTATTCGGTTAACTGAAATAGGCGGAATATATTATTATTTTAATAAAAATAATAATTTAATTTTATACTATTTATATTGAAAAAAATTAATTATATGTTGTCAACGTTTATTTTATTTATTTATTATTATTATTTGCTTGGAATTTCAGTTAAAACTGAAATCGAACCCAAATTGAACCATTTGATTAGAAGCAAATCGAACCAAAAATTTTTGATTTGATATTCGATTTTGTAAACTAAAGGATCAAAGCTTCAATTAATCTAGATTTTGGCTGTGTTTTATTTAACCGAATTGACAGTCCAATTATAAAGATTGTACTCCTGTTTCATTGAATTTGTCTCATATTCTATTTACATTGATCTTGTTTCTCAAAATAACTAAGAAGTAAAGCATAAATGATAAATCAATCATTGTAGGTGGTGAAATTAATTCATTTATCAACAACTAGCAATTTTTCTTAATAATTATGCCAAAAAGAAACGAGCCAAGTTCGGTCGGGCAATTATTATTATTTTTTTTAATAAGAAAAAAGAAAGGGAAACGTATAATTCTGAAATTGGTCTGTTCAGTTGGTGGGTATGGAATCGCATGTCTCTCGTGGTGTGATTATTTCATTATATTTAAAGAAAGCCTAAAATAATTAGTTAATATAAATAGTCTATAGACGATTGTTATGACTAAATTGGTATCATAATTATTTCATAATCCTCTCTTTCTTGAGAGAGAGAGTTAAGAGAGAGAGAGCAATTACACCTCGTGTTAGAATCGATTCTGCAGATTGCAGCGGCGTTTAATGCTATAAATCTGCGATGGCCGCCGCTCCCATTTTTGTCTCCAGCTAAAAATTATGGCGGCATCAATCACTCTCAATTCAATAGGCCTCAACAAGTTGTTGGCGGCGCCAACTGCCTCCGTTTATTCGTCGCGTTTCCGATTCAAATCGGTTGCTTTAAAGTCCTCCGCCTCTGCTCTCCGCCGTGTCTGCACCTCCGCCATGGGTCACAACGTCGCGGAGATGGATGCCGTTCAGAAACGCCTCATGTTTGAAGACGAGTTTGTGCTTCGACTTTTTTGAATTTGAATTTGAATTTGATGTTGATGAATTGATTGGGCGTTTGGCTGTTTGCAATTGCAGGTGTATTTTGGTTGACGAGAACGATCGCGTCGTCGGTCATGATACCAAATACAACTGTAATTTAATCAAATTCAAATTTCAAATTCGGTGATATGATTTTTTATCAGTTGAATCCAATTTTCTGCTCTATCGTTTGCAGGTCATCTGATGGAGAAGATCGATTCGGAGAATCTGTTGCATAGGGCTTTCAGCGTGTTCCTCTTCAACTCGAATTACGAATTACTCCTGCAGGTAAATGTTGCTTCCTCTTGTTTTGATCTTGTCGAAAATGGTGATTAATTCGTAGTTTCTTCCTCAACCAGCAACGATCTGCAACTAAGGTTACTTTCCCCCTTGTCTGGACCAACACCTGCTGCAGCCATCCCCTCTACAGAGAATCCGAGCTTATCGAAGACGAAGCTCTTGGTACTTACTAAACTCAATCTTTACCTATCTGCATTATCCCTAAAAAGACTAAAAACTCCTCCGTGTTCACTTGAAACTTCGTAAAACTATCCTTATTTGTTTATTGCATCAAATATTCCGTGTTCTTGAATATGGATTGAATCTCACTTGCTCTAGGTCTAAATGTCTAATCTCAATTTTGTGTTTTGTGATTTAAAATGGTCTAAAAATCTCTCCTAGTGTTTGTTGTGTGATGGGCAATTACGTAATTTCATCGACATGTTAAAGAATTTAGAGTGGGTGTTGTTCACTCCATGTTGAAATTGACATCGGTGATTTGATGCAATATTATTCAAGAATATGGGTATTTGATTTGATGCAATAAAACAAAAATAATACCCACTTCATCCACCGAGCTTGTCCACTTTCTTTTCGGTGCGGTAATTTAGGAAAGTTGGTGCAAGTTAATAAAGGTTTGGACCCATATATTAATTAATAATTTAGAATTGGTTTGTGAGGTAGAGGTGTGAGATCCATTTAATTAATTAATATTTTTGAGTTGGTAAAGGTGTGTGATCTACTTTCTTTTTTAGAAACTGGACAAGTTCGGTGGGACAACCCGAAAAAGAATACTGGACAAGTTCGGTGGGACAGAGGGAGTACTACCTCTGTGACTCCGTCCCATATAAAGTGTATTGTTTCTTTTTTGTGCTGTTATTTAGGAGAGTTGATTTTAATCTGTAAAGATGTGAGACCGATACAATTAATTAATTATTTAGAGTTGGTTTGTGAGGTAGAAATGTGAGACCCACACAAGTAATTAGTTTTTTTGAATTGGTTTGAGTCGGTAATGGTACGGAACCTACTTTTTTTTAGAAAATGACACTTTCTATGAGACATACTGAAAAAAGAAAACATGACACTTTCTATGGAACGGAGTAGTTGGTTTACGTATTTTCTAGTGAACACGAGGAGTTTTAAGTAGTGTTCTTGCATTATTTGCCAAATAAACAATCTTTCTCACAAACATTTGCTTTCAAGGTGTGAGAAATGCTGCTCAGAGGAAGCTACTGGATGAACTCGGCATCGCAGCTATCGATCTCCCGGTCGATCAGTTCAATCTCTTAGGCCGGATTCTCTACAAAGCACCATCCGACGGCAAATGGGGAGAGCATGAATGTAAATACTAATCATCATCTGGTTAAGTTATTATTATTGTTAAATCGATCATAATAGAGATTGAACATTAGATCAACTAGATCGATCGCTTACACAGAAGTGAGAATACTAGCTAAGTCCAGTACTGAATTGATGGTTGTGTCTTAATTCGGTGTGTGCAGTGGATTATCTTCTGTTCATCATCAGAGACGTGGGCGTGAACCCGAACCCGGACGAAGTGGCGGACGTGAGATACGTGAACCGGGAGCAGCTGAAGGAGCTGCTGAAGAAGGCGGATTCCGGCGAGGGCGGCCTGAAGCTCTCGCCGTGGTTCAGGCTGGTGGTGGAGAACTTCTTGTTCAAATGGTGGGACCATCTCGAGAAGGGGAGTCTTAATCAAGTCGCGGACTTGAAGACCATTCATAAATTAACCTAGGATCTCTTGTCGGAATGAGTTTGAGATTCTTGTGGTTGGGATTTGTGTGTTAGTTTGTAATCCATCAATCATCAATAAGGCTTGCTGTCTCTTATTTATTTATTTCTTTTTATGTGATGAGGAGAAATTCTATTGTATATTAGTTTTGATGAAAAAATATTATCAACATCATGAATAATACATCATGATAATGAAATGTAAATTGGGCCTTATTTGACCGATCTATCCATAATTTGGACAACGGGCTAAGTGTGTTTTATTTAAATCAAAAGAACTCATTTGGAAAATATGCATTTATCAATTTGAAAGATACTCCATCCACCCCCTATATGTTTCTTTTTCTTTTTCGTCTATGCCAAATTTATATGACTATTGATAAATTTTTTTTCTAATTAAATATTTCACTAACTTTCATAGATCTAAGTAATATGATAAGATAGATTAAGATCATTTTATCCAACTTTTATACTCAATCCGTCTCACTATAAGTCCCTTTTTCTTTTCGGCACGGAGATTAATAAATTTTATTTAGATATATATTTTGAATTTTAATTGTATTAAGAAATTAACACAGTTTTCGAGGAATTGTTGGTGGGAATGAATGAGAATTCATTAAAATTTTATTAAGAATAGTTCAGGCAATTGGTTTTTTTTTTAATTTTTTTGAAAAAAAATTATAATTAAAGAAATAATCTAAAGTTCCCAAAAACTAAAATTATAATTAATTTTCTGAAATCGTAGCAAAGCGGAAACGTATGAGAGAGAAACTTTTAGATAGAAAGTGTGTATAAGAATGTGGGGTGGGTAATGAGCAATGAGGAAATGAGACACTTATAGTGAGACGGCCTAATCGGGAAAGGTGGTCGCTTTTAATGGAATGGAGTTAGCAATAGAAAAGAAAAATTATGTCATTAATTTATTTAGTAATTTAATTTAATTTACTCGTATTCCAAATAAAAATTACATTATTAACTTTTTAGTAATTTAATTTAATTTACTCATATTCAAATACCGATCGTTATCTAACTTTCATATCATTAATTTTTCCTTAATATGTGCGAAAAGTCAAATAACCATATATATTCGGAGCGGAGGGAGTATTTTTTTGGCAATTTGGTTGGAAAAAGAGAAAATAGATTGTGAAATTTTATTTAGAAAGCACTACTCCATCGATCTCCCTATTCTTGTCTTAGTTTCGATTGTCTGCTATTATTGTCTTTATTTAAAAAAAGAAAAATAAATTGCGAACGACAATCAATCTAAATAGTGGACCCCATTACTTAAACAAATTTTCCACTCACTTTTTTAAATTATGCGCCAAACCCAAGTAAGACAAGAATAATGAGCCATATGAAATAATATTCATGAATGATAATTTTACGGGTCGGAGTCGATACATGTGCTTGCGAGGACCAGCGGATTTGGATCTACAAATATAAAAGGGCGAGTCTCATGTAGCGCAGGAAAGGTACAAGATTGGATCCAAACCCAAGGGTGCAAAACACCATCCCCATCGGCCATCGCGCGATAATCGTGACGGTCCATCGAGTCTGATTCTAATGGTCTGATTCCGTCCTCTTTTTTTCTGTTCTTTTTCGGTGGGTTTCACAAGAAAAAGTGCAAGTTTATGTAATAATTATTTTCGTTTTTAAAAAGCATGCAAGTCAAGCGGAACAATTCGAAAAGGAAAATATGAAAAGTCAAGCGGTGTATTCATTTTTAGACTGTCCCATTGAGATTGTCCAATTTCCCTTTTTAGTAACATATGTTATTTGAGAGACCCTAACTTTATACATGTCAAGAATTAAACAAAGAAAAAGTAGATAAAATATTATTTTATGTATTCTGTCCCCTTCCGAATGAGAGGGAGGTCCTATATATATATATATATATATATATATATATATCACATGCGGCCCTCATAAATTCTAAATATATTCTATCTAAAAATATACAACAATTATGATACAAAATATTACAAATTAATCTTACTAGATATCCTTCCAAATTAACCATAATATATTTTTCATATATATTTCGATATCTTCCAAAATTAACCATAATATCTTTTTCAAATATATTCCGATATTTTCCCAAATTAACCATAACATCTTTTTCATATATATATCATAATAATACAACTCTATAGACATCAAACAACTTTCATTAAAAATAGCATTTCAAAAATAGAGGGGCAAAATTGGCGAAATTGCCTAAGATAGCGGATTGCATTAAACGCGAGGAAATAGGCTAATAGACAGGAGAGAGAGAGAGAGAGAGAGATGCAGATCTGAATTCTGAGAACGAACAAGTGGTTAATGCTTCTGAAGTCTTCTGCACAAAACACCCGATTCGCCATAGCTTAACTTGGATATATCTCGTTTCTTCGAATCATTCATTCAGGTTCGTTCTAGATCTCAATTGCCAGGCATTAATCCTTTCGTTGTGATTTTACCAATGCATTTTACTCTTTATTAGTTTCGTACTCTGTTACCGAGTTTGTTTTGATGTTTGTATGCTGGGGTTTGCGATGCGGCTGTGAATGCGTTAACAAACATTAATTGATTGATGATCCCCGCGATGAGGTTGATGATTTTGTTTTAACGGAGATTCAATTTACGGGTTAGAACGATCGGGGATTGTGCTGGTGTATGCTGAGGTGCTATAGATTATGCATCTTTAGGTTTCTGTTATTCAACATTATTGATTTCAGCATTTTTCTGGTTCTGTTATTGTGTATCTGATTCTGATTTTATGAAGCATTGCACCGGTAGTTAGCTTGTAAATACTTCTCAAACTCCAACATTAGGTTCTTTAATTTTATGTTATAGATGCTCAATCAACAGCTACGCAGAGTAATTACAGTCGATCGACAACTATGATTGTGTCATAGTGTACTAAACAGCAATGCCATGTCTGCATGCTATAGTTTTTTTCGATTTAGTTAGTCTTATGGTAGTTTATTAAGTCGATTTCGCATAGCTGACGGATCCTTATACTAGAAAAAATATGTGTTGATCTAAACTTGATGTAAAAAGGTATTGTTTTGTATCTGTTGATAATTGATCCTGATATCACCAGATAACCAGTGCCAGATGGAGAAATCGTGTTCTTTGCTCGTACACTTTGACAAGGGGAGCCCGGCCCTTGCGAACGAGATCAAGGAAGCACTTGTAGGGAACGATGTGCCAGCTAAGATCGACGCCATGAAAAACGTAGTCATGCTTTTGCTGAACGGCGAAACCCTGCCTCAGCTTTTCGGTCCCATCGTGAATTACGTCTTGCCCTCTGAGGACCACACTATTCAGAAACTGCTTCTGCTTTATTTGGAAATCATCGATAAGACTGATGCCAACGGACGTTTTATACAAGATATGATCTTGACCTGCAACAACCTTATGAAGAATCTTCAGCACTATAACGAATATATCCGGGGTGTCACCCTGAGATTTCTTTGCCGGATCAGAGAAGTAGAGATCATCGAGCCATTGATACCATCCATCATCTTAAACTTGGAGCATAAACACCCTTACGTCAGGAGAAACGCCGTTCTTGCTATGATGTCGATATACAAACTCCCGCATGGTGAGCAGCTCTTGGTTGATGCACCGGAGATGATTGAGAAGTTTCTCTCGACAGAGCACGATGCTTCGGCTAAGAGGAACGCATTCCTGATGCTTTTTAACTGTGCGCAGGATCGCGCTGTCAACTACCTTTTGACCAATGTCGACAGAGTACCGGACTGGGATGAGCAGCTGCAGATGGTTGGTTTGGAGCTGATCCGAAAAGTCTGTCGGACAAACAAGGCTGAAAAGGGGAAATATATTAAGATCATTATATCTTTACTAAACGCCTCTTCAGCTGCCGTTGTTTATGAATGTGCTGGAACCCTCGTTTCTCTGTCTTCCGCTCCAACTGCTATTAGAGCTGCAGCCAACACGTACTGCCAGCTTCTCCTTTCGCAGAGTGATCATAATGTTAAGCTCATCGTGCTTGACCGCCTGAACGAGCTCAAGTCTTCCCACCATGATATTATGGTTGACCTTATCATGGATGTCCTCCGGGCTCTGTCAAGCCCAAACCCCGACATCCGTAGGAAAACAATCGACATTGTTCTCGAATTGATTACTCCCCGCAATGTTAATGAGGTGGTTCTTACTCTGAAGAAGGAAGTCATGAAAACTCAAAGTGGGGATGAGAGGAACGGAGAGTATCGCCAAATGCTCATCCAAGCCATCCATTCTTGTGCTATAAAGTTCCCCGAAGTTGCGAGCACTGTGGTCCATTTGTTGATGGATTTCTTGGGAGACAACAACGTTGCCTCTGCGATGGATGTTGTCATTTTTGTTAGAGAGATAATTGAAACCAACCCTAAGTTAAGGGTTTCTATCGTCACCCGGCTTCTGGATACTTTTTATCAAATTCGAGCGGCTAGAGTTTGTTCCTGTGCTCTGTGGATTATCGGTGAGTACTCCTTATCCCTTTCTGAAGTTGAGAGTGCTATTTCGACGATAAAGCAGTGTCTCGGGGACTTGCCCTTTTTTACTGTATCAGAAAACGACGAAGCTGCTGATTCTTCGAAGAAACCCCAGCAGGCTTCCTCGATCACTATTTCATCTAGAAGACCAGCTATCCTTGCTGACGGCACTTATGCAACTCAAAGTGCTGCATCTGAAACTGCTTTCTCTGCTCCGGCTGTAGTTCAAGGATCTTTGACAACTGGAAACTTGCGATCTCTTCTTTTGACTGGCGATTTTTTCCTTGGGGCGGTTGTTGCCTGCACGCTTGCAAAGCTCTGTTTAAGATTGGAGGAGGTTCAGCCATCGAAGGTGGAAGTGAACAGAGCATCAAGCAATGCATTGTTGATTATGGTCTCGATGCTGCAGCTCGGGCAATCTTCAGTTCTGTCGCACCCAATCGATAATGATTCTTACGATAGGATTTCTCTTTGTATAAGATTGTTGTGTAACACAGGGGATGCAGTTAGGAAGGTTTGGCTGAAGTCTTGCCGCGAGAGTTTTGTCAAAATGCTTTCTGATAAGCAGCTTCGCGAAACTGAAGAAAATAAGGCTAAGGCTCAGATTGCTCATTCACAACCTGATGACCTTATTGATTTCTACCATTTGAAGAGCAGAAAGGTAAAAAGCCGCATTTTCCATTTGTTTATTGTTCATCCTCATGCCTTTCTTTTTGAGTTTGGGTGGGAGACATCATCTATATTTTCTCTTTACCTTTGCCAGTAGGACGTACTCTCTCAAGATTCGTATATTGGCAAACACACACTCTAGATTTTGTTTCTCATGTCTCTGGATGCTTAATTTAATGTATTACTCCTTCCGTCCCATTATTTGTGGCCACATTCTTTTCAACACGAGAATTAAGAGAATGGATTATAAAGTATGAGAGAGAGGTAGATGATAAAGTATGAGAGAGAAAAGAGATAATGAGAGAGTAGGAGAGATATAATGAGGGTATAAGATAAAGTATGAGAGAGAAGATGATAAAGTAAGAGATATGATGATAATTATTTGCCAAATTTGGAAAGTGGCCATTGGTCCTAGATTTTTATTTGTGGGGAAAGGAATTTGTGTGTTCGTCATTTTTTAAGACCGTACTTGAATATGTTTCTTCTTCTGTGTAGTGGATTCAAAATAAGTTGTTTATGTCTATCATCGTTATCTTCATTTCAGGGCATGAGCCAGCTGGAGATAGAAGATCAGGTCCAAGATGATTTGAAACGTGCTACCGGAGAATTCGTTAAGGATGCAGACGATGCAAATAAGCTCAATCGCATCATTCAACTCACGGGATTTAGTGATCCAGTATATGCTGAAGCTTATGTGACCGTTCATCATTATGATATTGTCCTGGATGTTACAGTCATCAATAGAACCAAAGAGACCCTTCAGAACTTGTGTTTAGAGTTAGCAACAATGGGAGATCTTAAACTTGTCGAACGTCCGCAGAATTATACTCTGGCGCCTGAATCAAGCAAGCAAATAAAAGCAAACATTAAGGTTTCCTCTACTGAAAGCGGTATCATATTCGGCAACATTGTTTACGAGACATCGAATGTGCTCGAGCGGACTGTCGTTGTCCTCAACGATATCCATATCGATATCATGGACTATATATCTCCTGCTGTTTGTAGTGACTCTGCTTTTAGGACCATGTGGGCCGAATTTGAATGGGAAAACAAGGTATCTTTTTTCTTATCCAAAGTTCTAGCTCTTATAATTTCATCATTTTCTTGTATATATTTGATGCTAATATAACTTTTAAACTTTCTCTTGTTCGATGCTGTTTCCTTTTTTCGATTTCTTTTTTCTTTTCTTCAGGTAGCTGTAAATACTACGATCGCAAACGAAAAGGAATTCCTTGATCATATTATCAATTCAACCAACATGAGATGCCTAACTCCACCGTAAGTGATATTCTGATCCCTAATTTACTTTCTGCTGCTTCAGTACAAGAAAAGCTTCTGTCTTGTTTGTGGAATTGTATACCTTTTCCTCTAAAGTTTAAAAACACACTTATTTTTTACTCCCTCCGTCCCGTTTGAAACGACCCGTTTCTTTTCAGCGTGGGGATTAAGAAAGTAGATGATAAAGTATGAGTGAGGAGTAGATGATAAAGAGAGAGAAGATGAGTGAGATAATGAGAGAGTAAATAATAAAGTAGGTGAGAGAAAATGAGTAATATAATGAGAGTAGATGAGAAAGTAGAAGAGAGAAATGAGAAAGTAGGAGAGAAGATTGTAATTCTTTTTGGAAAATTATTTCTTTTTACGGAAACGGATCGTTTCAAATGGGACGTTCTGAAAAGGAAAACATGTCGTTTTAAATGGGACGGAGGAGTACTATTGTTACTGAGCAAGCTTGCATTTTATCTCTATTACTTCTTTAATTATCAACAATGAGAACACACCGGTAACTCATAATACTTTTACTGTGTTTACATGGTTATCCACAGTTCTGCGTTAGACGGTGAATCTGGATTCTTGGCTGCTAATTTGTACGCGAAGAGTGTCTTCGGGGAGGACGCTTTGGTAAATATCAGCGTCGAGAAGCAGGCGGATGGAAAACTGAATGGATATATCAGGATAAGGAGCAAGACTCAAGGAATTGCACTCAGCTTAGGTGACAAAATCACTCTCAAACAGAAGGGAGGAAGCTGACCACAAACGCGCAAACTTCTTCTTAGGTTCGATTTTTCTTTTCAACCTATGTTTGCTTCATTCATAATACTCTCGTTTCTAATTGAACTACATTTCCTACTAAAGAGAAAATTACTCTTTAGTAACATACCCTATAGAAGTCTATCTATGTAATCGGCTACCTCTTAACGTAGTCGTGTTTCTGTTGTTGTTCGGCTTTTGTTTGATTCGAGTGTTTTGTGGTATGATCTGCAGGTTTTGTGCTCAAGTTTTTCACTAATTGATGCTCATTTCGGTAACTCCTTGAGATGATAGCAAGTTATGTTGAGAATACATGTTTACCCTTTTTTTGCTTCTACCCTCATAGAGTGAGATGATTGAACTCTATTTCAACTATATTCTTTTTGTAGAGGAGATTGGAAAAGGATTTTTGCCATTTTGGTATATAGATTACTTTTGGATGACTTTGAATATCATATGTATATTTGACTACTTATCCATTTGAATATAATACTTGCGGGAGCAGATCCCGTGTCTTAGATTTCATGTCTCGCTGCTGTTCCATAACGGTAAACATTTAGATGTTTATGATTTACTGTTCTGAAAACACAATATCGTAAACACCTTACAACCAATTAATGAGACAACATTGAGATAGAAGATTAGTGATTAGGAATCTCATTTCAATACTTGCTAATACTATTTATTTTTGTATTTTGTATTTTTTTACCAAGAATTAAATTATACATAAACTATTGTGGCCCTTTGGGTCATGTAGAGATATTGTCCCATAGTTCCAATCTTGAACCATATGATGCCCTTTTTAAGTGCATATTATCCAATTGAAGGTATCCAATGTGAGATGTAGTCCTTCAAAATCTTTATTTCCTTGTAATAAATATATTATACTCATTTTTTATAAATTTGTGCTCTTTCAAATCAAGAAGCTTGACTTCATCTTGCTACATATTATTTTGTAGGGATAATGTAAATTAATTTGAAATTAAAAAACCAAACATTCTTTAAAAGTATATGTATGTCCCCACTTTCTTGATTTGTATGTCAATAATGAATTGGTAATGCTCCCCACTTACTCAAACAAGAAATACATTTTAGACTATATTCCTTCAGTCCCACAGAAAGTGACTCCCTTTCCTTTTAGGGGTGTTCCATAGAAAGTGTCTTCTTTTTTAAAAAGGAAGTGAGCCCTACACCTTTACCAACTCAAACTAATTCAAAACAATTAATTAATTACATGGGTCTCACATCTCTACTTTACAAACCAATTCTAAATAATTTATTAATTATATGGATCCCACATCTTTAGAACTAAAATCAACTCTCCTAAAACTCCGTGCCTCATAGAAATGAGACACTTTCTATGGGATGGGGGGAGTATAACAGTACGGTTTTATAAGTAATTTTAATGTGGAACACTATTGAGATGGAAGATTTGCTCCGTTGTCTCAATCTTGGACGGATTTAGGAAAAGGAGTTCACCTATCCCCAAAATTGAGTAATTAACCCGAACTTTCTTTATATTTTGAAAATTTACCATTTCGTTCTTGCGAAATTGCGATTTCATCTCTCTCTCAAAATTACCAATTTTATCCTCTAATTCTAAATTTTAGATCTGCCTCAAATCTCAACATATACCAAAACGAAGGGATGAGATCACCTGTCCAATCAATCCCTGTCCAATTGGTATCTATTTCAAAACTACGTAGTTTTGAATTAAAAATTACACTTTTTAATTATTTATTTTATCATCTCTCAATCTTATCCTTTGAATATCTTATCATTCATTAATCTTATCATTTGAATCTATAATTTTTTAATTCAAAACTGCGTAGTTTTAAATTAGATACTAATTGTACAAATATTTATTAGACAAGTGATCCCATCCCCAAAAGGAAAAATTCCCATACTTTTTCTTCTTCCTATACACATAAAATCTTATCTCTACACTGCAATTATCTCGAAATTGTAGATTTTCACCTTTATTTCTAAAATCTGAAACCATCCCTCAAAACACACAATAAATAGCAAATGCCGTACATTTTTTTTTTACCTTATGCCTACATATGTTGTGGCACGGACCAATTCTATCTCTAACAACATTAGCCTTTGTTACATTGTAATAAAATAGCTGGCTTACAGCCATGTTACACCCACTTGAGATAATCAAATCCAAACATTAATCTTTAATTCTTATAATAATATATAAAAATTAAAAACTGCAAATTGCTTACTTCAACACACGTCGTTGAATATATTCTTGAATCAGTATGCATGCATCAAACCCCTATATAAACCAACTCTCCTCAATCCATCCATCACCACCACACAATATCTGATCAATCTCCACCGTCGAAAAATGGCTTCCACCACCATCACGGCGGCGCTGATCCTCTCTTGCTTCATTGTCTTCGCCTCCGCCGCCCCGTATCCGCCTCTTCACGTTGGGTACTACAAAGATTCTTGTCCCCACGCCGAGAAAATCGTCCAAAAATACGTCGATAAATTCGTCGCTCTCAACCCCGGACTCGGCGCCGGCCTAATCCGGCTGCATTTCCACGATTGCTTCGTCAGGGTACGTAAAGTGAAAAAACTTTTCTCTAACCAACTTCTTCCAAAGTTAGTTTTTTGTAGTTAGTTTAGTGTTAATTATTAATTTCTATGAAATATACTCCCTCCGTCCCACAATTCTAGTTCCTTATTCCTTTTGGGACGTCCCATAATTCTTGTCCCTTTACCTAAAATAGTAAATTATTACACACACTTTATTTAAGGGTCCTACCATCTTACTGACAATCAACCACTCTCCTAAATTCTCGTGCCTAAAAGAAAGGGGACTATAATTATGGGACGGAGGGAGTATATAGTCGAAGTGATTGGTGAAAAGGCAAAAAAGTAATTCGATCTTGCTCACTTCAAATTTTGTCAATCTATTCTTTCTTTGTAAACGTGGATTTTTTTAAAAAATATTTTTCTGATTTAAAATGTTTAAAATATTATTAATATATCTTAAATTAATATAGCTTGTTTCCTTGAATAATATTTTGCAGTAAACTTGTCATTTTTTGACGGGGAAATTTTTTACATTTATGTATTTATAGGGATTGACTTTTACTGAGAAATTGTTTTAATTTCTTAACCACTAAAACCTATCTAGGAGTTATGGGCAAATAGTTGTGAAAATCTCAACTTTTGCTCAAATAAGATTTCAACAATATCATTTTGTTGATAAAATGTAACATAGTGAAAGAATTGAGAGTGTGAATCTCACGATCCAATTAATATAGATAGTAATAAAAAACACGTAATATATACTCCCTCCGTCCCATAGAAAGTGTCTCCTTTCTATGGGGTACAGAGTTTTAGGAGAGTTGATTTTAGTTGGTAAAGATGTGGGACCCATACAATTAATAAATTATTTAGAATTGATTTGTGAGGTAGAAAGATGAGATCCATGTAATTAATTAATTGATTTGAGTTGGTAAATGTGTAGGGCCCACTTCCTTTTTAGAAAAGGAGACACTTTCTATGGGACATCCCGAAAAGGAAAGCGAGACACTTTTTATGGGACGGAGGGAGTATTATTTAACAATAGAATAAACATATAATAGTTTTACGTAATTTCAACTTTCAAGTGAGCATCAAAATAAATAATAGTTTTTTTTAAAAAAAAATTATTAGATAATTATGATTTTATGTTTGTTTAAAATTAGGGTTGTGACGCATCGGTGTTGCTCGACGGAAAAAACTCGGAGAAGGAAGCCATCCCGAACAAGGGAAGCCTCCGCGGCTTCGAAATCATCGACGCAGCGAAAGCCGAGCTCGAGCATCTCTGCCCCAACACCGTCTCCTGCGCCGACGTCCTCGCCTTTGCCGCCCGCGACAGCGCGTGGAAGCTCGGCAAGATCCGCTACGACGTCCCTGCTGGCCGCCGTGATGGCCGAGTCTCCTCCGTGAACGAGCCCCTCTTCCAGCTCCCTCCGCCTTTCGCCAACGCCACCTCCCTCCGCGACAACTTTGCCGCTAAAGGACTAACCCTCGACGAAATGGTGACGCTTAGCGGCGCCCATTCCATCGGTATTTCCCACTGCACTTCCTTCGTGAGCCGGCTCTACCCGACGGTAGACCCGACCCTCGACCGGAAGTACGCTGCTCTTTTGAAGAAGATATGCCCTAATCCGGCCACGAACCCGAAGGTGGATCCGATTGCGAATCTTGATTCGATCTCGCCGACTTGTTTGGACAACAAGTACTACGTCGGACTGAAGATGAATCGCGGGCTTTTGATCTCCGATCAGACGCTTTTGAGCAGCTCTTTGACGTCGGAGATGGTGGTGAGTAACGCTGATCATAACGGCGTTTGGGGGAAGAAGTTTGCGGCGGCGATGGTGAAGATGGGAGAGATTGAGGTGCTCACCGGGAAGAAGGGTGAGATAAGGAGGAAGTGCCGTTTTGTTAATTAATTGATTTTGTTGGTTTGTTTTTATCATTTTTTGATTTGGTGTTTTGATTTTTGGGTATGTTTTGAATTCTTGCAACTTTTGGTTATGTTTGAGGTTTCTGTCTCATAAATTTGTTGTCCACGAAGAGTGTGGACATGGAAGTGATTTGATTGTAATTGTGATTAAGTTATTGTAATACTTTCTCCGTCTCAAAATTCTTGTTCACTTTATTTTTTGCATGATTTTTAAGGAGAGTTGTCTGTGTGTAGAGTGATGTAAAGTTGTGGGTCCCACAAAAAAAGTTGTATATAATAATTTACTATAAAAGGAAATTGGATAAGAATTTTGGGACAACCCGAAATGGAATGATGGACAAGAATTTTGGGACGGAGGGAGTACTATATGAATTAAAATACGTAATTCTATTTCTTAATCACTCATTCTTGGACGTGGGAAAATGTGTTTTGACACTTTCTCTGCCGTGACTATGTGTATCTCGTTATTTTTAATTCTAACTTGTAATCGAATTCCATTATGTACATTTAATCTATGGTAGCCCACGTCGATTGAGAGAGTATAATATATAGAAATAGATTAGATAAGGCTGGTCATGGTCAAAGGTCAATCCCACCTTCTCTCAATTAACAAACGTGAATTAGTCTTCCAATTTTTTTTTTATATATTTTTTTATTTTTTATAATTAGGTATTGTATTATCAATCGATGAATATATATAACACCTTTCTATCCTCTTTTGATTAATTACAAGAAAAGAACCAAGATTTACGTGTTTCGATTAATCTAACTTGCACTATGCATGACTAACATCATATTTCACGTACTCAACACTAGAGTTAATTTGTCAAATCGAGCTAAGATTCATTGATCCATACACAAATTGCTGAATATAGAGCTTGAGGTATTGGACATCCGGCTATAATATCGGTGACCCAATTTGGTTTCAATTTTTGGGTTGACCGTACAGTCAGATGAGGCTCGATTTCATTTCCTAGTAGGGCTCGAATTACTAGAGAGTGCAAATATTCTTACTTGGTAGCAACCCCGGACGTAGTCGAAAGACAAACTGTATAAACAATTCGTTTGTTATTTTTCCTACTTCTATTCGTACCTCGTTCATATATTTCCGCATTTTGCACAACACGAACACGTCTTAGTGAAAAATATAAACATCAATCTCGATTCATTTTTTGCAGCAAACATTATTGAGATTCACACTTACAATTTGCTTGTCATAACCAACTACAACAACCAAAGAATAAAATCCAAAAAAAAAAAAAAAAAAAAAAAAACATACAAACTCTCTAGAATCATTAATCAAACTCAGTAGTTCACCACACGGCAGTTCTTCCTTATCTCCCCCTCCTTCCCGGTAACCACCTCAATCCTCCCCATCTTCACCATCGCCGCCGCAAACTTCTTCCCCCAAACCGCCCCATTCTTCACATTCGCCACCACCATCTCCCTCGTAATCGCGCTGTCGAACAACGTCTGGTCCGACGTCAGCAGCCCCTTGTGACTCTTCAACCCTAGATAATACTTATTATCCAGCTTCGCAGTGGTAAAAACGTCATTATTCACCACCGGATCGACGCCGTTCGTTGCCGGAATCGGACACTTCGTCTTCAAGAATTTAGCGTAGCTCGGATCGAGGGAAGGGTCCTGGCCGGAAGACGAGTTGAATCCGGCGAGCCGGCCGGAGAAGGCCGTGCAGTGCGAGACTCCGATCGAGTGGGACCCGGAGAGCGTCACCATCTCGTCCAACGACAAACCCTTTACTTTAAAGTTGTCGCGCAGCTGCTCCGCCGTGAAGAACGCCGGGGGGAGGTTCGTTGGGACCTCGTCGGAGAGGGAGAGGCGGCCGTCTCGGCGGCCGGAGGGGACGTCGTACCAGATGTAGCCGGATTTTAAGGTGCTGTCGCGGGCGGCGAAGGCTAAGATGTCGGCGCAGGAGACGGTTTTCGGGCAGGCTTTCTCGATTAGGGTTTTGGCCTCGTCGATGACTTCGAAGCCGCGGAGGCTCGGGAAGTTGACGAAGCTGTCCTTCTCGGCGGCGGGTTTGCCGGGGACTGTGTCAAGCAAGACGGAGCCATCGCAACCCTGGATTCAATCACACCATATTATGTAATTAGTCACAAGAACAATCTTGTTTTTATATAATTGGAAAGTTTACAAATTTGTGTGTGTACATGTGTATGTATGTAATATAAATGTATATGGGGAAAATGATTTTAAAAAATGCCACGTGTGTATTTGAAATTATATTAAACTACCATGTATTCATTTTATTGAGAAAAAAAATATATATAATCGTGTTCTTGAATGATGTTGTACTGCCTACTTGAGATCCGCACGCTTCTTGTACGACTAGCCAAGATTTACATATTTTTTCAGATGTAAAATATACGAAATACCCTTAAATTGTCAAATTGAAACAATTAAATTCGCAGTTAGTCCAAACCGATTTGTGGGAGAAATAGAAAATTAAAGCTAGGGTTTTTCCATACGTTTATGATGTTGAAGATGAGAAAAATAGGAGTATAAAAATATTTAGGGATTCCCAAAACGAAATTGCAAAGTTATAATCCCTCCGTCCCACAATTCTTAGTTCAAAACTTTTCGACACAATATTTTAGAAGAGTTGTTAATTATGTATAAAGATGTGAGACCCTCAATTAAAGTGTTTGTAATAATTTACTATTTTATAAAATAGAGAAACAATTGTGTGACAACTCGAAAATGAAAGTGGAGCAAGAATTATGGGACATAGGAAGTATTAATTAACATGAACATCGTTTTATTGATAAAAGTATCGTGCGAGAAATCGAGAGCATATGAATCTCACACAAGTTTAGAAAATAAATAGAGGTTTTGGTGCAACATTATTCAATTATGCACGGTATTTTTTGTAATAAAACAAGCAAACGGCAGTTTAACGTAGTTTCAACTGAACACGCATATATTATAATAATAATAATAATAATAATAATAATAATATTATTATTATTATTATTATTATTATTATTATTATTATTATTATTATTATTATTATTATTGTTGTTATTATTATTTCCATTTCACTATATATATATATATGTAAGCTTGCATGTAAATACTTACCCTAACAAAGCAATCATGGAAGTGCATGCGGATAAGGCCGGCAGCAAGGCCAGGATTCTTCTTAACCGCTCTCTCAACGGCTTCCCTCACAATAACCTCAGCTTTTGGGCATGAGTAGCTATAGAATCCCACCTTCAGTCCGCCGGGACTCGACGATTTAGCAATGGTTTCTCCGGCCAACATCAAGCCAGAGAGCAGCATAAAGGCAGTAAAACTCAAAATCTTCGAACCCATCTTATTACAAAAAGATCGACTTTTTTTAGCTGTAGATTTAGATGATATTTTGAAATGATAAGATCGAGTATTTATAGTAGAATAATTGTTTGAACGAGTTGCATGATTGGATTAGTTAATTTTAATTAGTCATTATGTTATGATCAGTTGATCATACAAAAGCGTGTATACGTAGTTGTCGGAATTAGTTTACTATTTCTTGCGGTTGAAGATTTCTCGAGTGTGGTGATGGCTGAATTGGCAAAGAGCAGCTTGCAGTAAATTAATTTATTTTCACACTTATTTTCTTCGTTTGGTGATTTTTTAACTTTTAATTCAGATGGACTAAGTATACAGATGTCACATCATCAAGAAGATCAAGAAATCTTCAAATTTTTGTGTTTGACTTGTGTAGATGAAAATGTCAATGAATAGTTTATATGTTTGTCTAGATCTATACGCTAGTACCGTATGCAAATATCTTAGTTTTTTATTATACAGTTAAACATCGATAAAGTAATAATCTCGCTAAGATAATAATTTCTTCCGGTCCCGATATGGATCAATGCACTAAAATATTGTCCGATAAAGTAATAACCTCGTTATATGAATATTTTTTCTCGGACCAAAGTTATTACTTTATCGAGGTTTACTGTAATTGAACTCGGGAAGGATCCGTAGTGAAAATTAGAATAAACAGTTATATTGGTCTTCCACTTTTTATATAACACTCAACTTGACTTTCTACATTTCAATTGAGTTATATAAGTCTAAATATCCTAATTTCGTTTGTCAAATTCATTCTCCCCTTCGCCTCACTTTCTCTTCTGCTGACATAGCTTCCTCATAGCATTAACTTCATTACAACATCGAAATACATACGTTTATTTAATTAACTTCTTCCTTCAAGAAAAAAATTAGGGTGATTTACGATTTAAAAATTGAAAGTGGCGAATGGGGAAGAGAATATGCAGGACAAAATTAGAATATTTAGATTTATATGACTCAATTGAAAGATGGATGACTCATTTGAAAGTTATGGGCAAATTGGAGGAACGAATACGACGACGAAATTAAGATGTTTAGGCTTACATGACTTAATTGAAAAGTGAATGATCAATGTAAATGCTACGGAAAAAGTGGAGGATCAATTTGATTGTTTATTCTAACAGTTTAATTGTAAAATTTGTAATTTTAATTAGTGGCAAAATCTGTAATTTTATTATAACAAATTTTTTAATTAAATATAGTTTTTAAAAATACGAGATTATACATAATTTGATGGCGATAGCTCCATATGCCTATTTTCTAGTAATAAACAAAGACCACGCATGAGAAGTAATTACAGAAATGAAACCATTGAACCATTCGTTTAAGGGCAAATGAATTTAATTTAATAATTTTGTTATGTAACGTTTGGCTTAAATTATTACATATTAGTTGGAAGTATTTTTGTCGGAATGTGGTTGTATTAATGTATTTTCTGGTACAATTGGTCAATCTAATTTTGACTTTTTTGGGTTGACAAAGACTATATACCTAAAATGCTAGTGAAAGCTCGTGAATTTGAATACGATCAACCTATAGAAATCGAGTTTATGGTCCCTAGTTTGATTTAAATTTTCTTTTGATTTACAGACTGTTATATACAAATCGGATTTATTATAAATTAAATTGTAAAAAAAACCATAATTTTCTTATATTATAAATTAAATTGATTGGTTAAATGCAAACTTACCAAGTGGCAAGAGCTTATGGATGATTAATAGTGATTACATTTACAATAAGTACGCAACAATTATGTAATTTATCATGAAGTATAAATTCAGTCTTTAATTACAAATATTTATTATAAACACTTCTTATTTATTTTAGTTTAAAATTAAAAATAATTAATTTTAGGTAAAAGTGATATTTTTCAAATATTAAAAATTAAACTGTTTATACGATCAATAAAAAAATAAGTATTTAAAATAAGCATTTGCAAACACTTGCATTTCATCAATACACTATTAAATAGATGTGAAATAATATATGTATAACAAATACGGATTTCACCATAAAAATTTGTATGTACCACTTTTGTATACTCTTATATATGCCACATCATAAGGGTATTGACATGTGTTAAATAAAACTCACATTTTTTAATAGAAAATGATGAAAATGGTACTTAGAAGCCGCTTCGGGATTTCACTCGTAAGAGAGATGAGATATTATTAGAATAATATTATTAAAAGATATCCATAGTTTCAAAAAAAAAATACTCCTATCTATTTATTTTTACTTTTCTAATTATTCTCCACTGCAAAATCTCAGTAAAGGGAATCTTCTCCCACGTGGAATGCATCTACGGTCATTGTTGGTTCCGACTGAACAGTTGTGCCACGCGCTTCGCTTATTGTACATTCCTTTATTAACGGTGCCTTTTTTTTTATATATTTTTCGAATTTTCCATTTCCAATTTATTTATATTATTTTCCTCTCTCTCACTTTCCCTATTCTTCACTTCAGATTTGCGTCGACCCTCTTTCTTCTCTCTATATATTCTCATCTTTGCTTCGCGCGAGTCTTTCCAGACTCTGCCCTCTCGTTGATTCTCTTAAGATCGGTTTATGAGGTAAGGAATTGCTTCAAGATATCCACATGCTTACAAGCTTATCGATTCATGGTTGTTCTTTTTCTTGGGGCTTTTTGTTGATTCCTTTTTCGATTTATGTTCAGATCTGCGCTTTCCCTTAGATTTGTAATCGATTATGTTTTTATGGGTTTCTTGGTTGATCGTTTCCTTCTTTTTTCCATTCCGAGGAGTGATTTATTTGAAGAGTGTACCTAGGTTCATTTATCCTTTTGATTTATCTTTTATTGTTTTGAAAATCCTGAATCGTGATTTTTATTTGTTTATTTGATAATCTGTCAATTGAGATCTGAAATGAGAAATCTTTAGGTTTTGCAATTGTAATCTTATTCGTACTATGCAAGATTAGCTAACTTTGTTCGCCTTTTTCTTGACTTGCAGCTCGAAGGAGAAACCCACTCTCGGGTAAGGGATTACGATTTAAATAAATTGTTCAAATTTATTTAAAGATTTGACAAAGTTTTTTACTTTTGAGTGTTGAAGCATCTTGAATTCATTTTCTTTTATGCCTTTTCTCTTACTTTAGTATTGTAGCAGTCATTCTTTCCACGAAACTTTATCCATTTCGTTAAGGAATCGCGTTCCTCTACAGTTTCCTCAGCATCTTCTGTTTTGACGAGTGGTGTTTTCCGAATAATGTTATTGCAGTGGTACGCGGATTAAGACCCGCAAACGGAATATTGCTGCTCCTCTGGACCCTGCAGCATTCTCGGATGCAGTGGTCCAGATTTATTTGGATAATGCTGGTGATCTGGTACTTCTATGCTTTATCGTCATCTTTACTTCACAGCTGAATTATTTCTTGATTGTGTTTCCTGCAATACATGTTTTTCCATGTGCTTAATTCGATTTAAATGTCTCTTGTGGTTGCAGGAACTTATTGCAAAGTGCATTGAATCGTCAGACCTCAATTTCTCAAGATACGGTGACACATTTTTCGAGGTAGCTATCTTATAGTCCCTCCGTCCCAAATTTATAAGCCTACTTTTCCTTTTTCGTCTGTCCCAAATTTATATGCCTATTAGCAACTTTTCTGTGCCTAACTAAATGTTTCACAAACTTTAATAGGTCTAATTAACATGATAATATGTAAAAAGACTATTTTATCCAACTTTTATAATATTAAACACAATTATGTCAATAACTTTTTAGTACTTTGCTTTTATTTACTCAAATTCCAATACCAAATCTTAATCTGTGTGAAAAAAGAAACGGCAATATAAAATAGGGACGGAGGGAGTATTTTTTTTCTGAGCATATGCTGTTATACTAATTGCAAAACCTTCTGCTTAACTTCGGGTTGATTTGTGATGAATCTTTTTCTCGGCAAAGATGACTAAAAACCTGATTAGTTATGTGTCGTGCAAATTATCTTGTAATTTCTTAAGGCATATTCGTCAATTTTCAGCACTTATGGTGTGGATATGTTCCTATGTTTGCTGAGGATGTCATGTGTAGTTTGTCTATCCTCGAAAAGCGTTTTGATTTTCAATAGAAATTAGCAATATACTAAGAATTTTGTCGTGTCGCAGGTAATATTCATTTTCCATTCTAACTGCATGATGGGTTATATTGATTGTTAATTTGGTGCTAATGTGTATAGACACATATTTTAGCTTCATTTGTTTCCTTGGTTTGTTTTTAAACTCGTCTCTTTTCTTTATGTGAATGCAGGTTGTATTCAGAGGAACCCGCACGCAGCCTGGCACTATCAAGCTTGATGAGGGGGAGCGTCATCCATACTCTATAATCGACTGCGAACCTAAACGTGAAGTAATTCTGCCGTCCGTGATATACATACAGAAGCTTTTAAGGAGGAGGCCCTTCCTCATAAAGAGTCTCGAAAATGTTATGCAAAAGTTCTTGCAGTCTCTGGAACTATTCGAGGAGGATGAAAGGAAGAAGCTCGCTATTTTCACTGCACTTGCTTTTTCCCAGAAGTTGTCCGGCCTCCCCCCTGAGACCGTCTTCCAGCCGTTGCTCAAGGACAACCTTATTGCAAAAGGGCTAGTTCTCTCATTCATCACCGATTTCTTCAAGGAGTATCTTGTTGATAATAGCCTTGATGACCTCATTGCGATTCTGAAACGGGCTAAAATCGAGGACAATCTTGTCGAGTTTTTCCCGTCTGCAAGGAGGACACCTGAAGCTTTCTCTGAACATTTTACGTAAGCCATCTGTTCCCCCTTTAGAAAGAATTATAAAAACACAATTGCTAGATGGATTATTTATTCTGTTAACTAATTTCTTATTTAAAAATGAATTTATTATTTTCCGAATTGCTAAATTATTTTGGGTCTAGTATATTATTCTATTACATGGGATCTGTGTTATGCCTTTTGTAATGCATTTTATGACTATGGAAGAAATTAAATGACAATAGACTTTTCTTGTGAAAGAAAATATGGAGTGTTCTCTCTCCAATTGGGAGCGTTTCGCCGGAAATCGGTACACGTCGATGCACTCCGATCAAGAGTGTATCAATCTTACTTGTCTACTTGTTTTTTAGTTGATGATGAAGAGAACTTATTTACTTCTCTAGATTTTGCAAGTGTCTTAAAAGTGAAAATAAATCATCTTCGATTTCTTCAAATTTCAGCAAAGAAGGGCTTCTACCACTGGTTGAGTACAATGAGAAGAAGATGTTTGATGTCAAGCTTAAGGAGATGAAAACCGCACTTACAAACCAGATAAGTGAAGCAGCTGCTGTCACTGAAGTCATCGAAACAGTAAAACAACACGTGAAGGATGCTAAGCTTCCCGATATTGAGGTTGTGCGGATTCTCTGGGATGTCCTCATGGATGCCGTGCAATGGTCCGGGAAAAACCAGCAGCAAAACGCTAATGCTGCTCTACGCCAGGTACAGTTCGAACGTCTTATATGCTATTTTTATCGTCCTGTACTCGATGCCTAAAATCATTTTTTTGCTTTTAGTTTTATTGTTTACTTAATTCTAGTGTGCTTATTTTGTGCAATCTTCATTTTACAAAGTAATTAGGCTCATTTTACTAAAATTAGTGGAATTAGTCTTCCATCTTTTTTGTTTTGCTAAATAGGTCACCAAATAAAATTTATTAGCAGCATTGGTCCTATATTTCTTAATTCCAAAATTACCCTTTGTATTTTATTTATTTTTAAAAAAAAATTTGACTAACGATCAACGTAACAGAAAAACTAACGGGAGGACCAATTTGCAAATGTAAATTGTTTGGTGATCAAAAAACAAAAAAATAAAGTTGGGGGACCAAAACCACAAAAATGACGTGTCGAACTTGCCTTTTTTATAGTATATAGCCTTGTTGATTAGCAATGCAAATTGCAAGCCATGCTAAATGATTGCTAGTAATCACGGCTCTTTTGTCATGTAAAGTTTATCTAATTTAATGATTTACTTCTCAACCAAATTACTAAATTAAATGAGGATGCACTTTTCTTTTGTTATTAGGTAAAAACTTGGGCCGCGCTGCTGAACGCCTTCTGCACGACGGGGAAGCTCGAGCTTGAACTCATGTACAAAGTTCAAGTCCAATGCTACGAAGACGCTAAACTAATGAAGCTTTTTCCCGAGATAATAAGGTCCCTTTACGATCAGGATGTTCTTGCGGAAGATACCATCCTTCATTGGTTCCGTAAAGGAACAAATCTCAAAGGCCGGTACGTTATACTCCTTCCGTCCCGCTTGACTTGTCTTGTTTTCTTTTTTGGATTGTCCCGCTTGACTTGTCCTATTTCTTTAAATATAAAATAATTACTACATAAAATCTTATTTTTTTCTTTATGGGATCTACTCATCTACACACAACCAATCACTCATCTTAATCTCCGTGCCGAAAATAAACAAGACAAGTCGGGCAGGACAGAGGGAGTATTCTCTTTGCTCGGTCAGGCACTGCATGTCTTGGTTTAACTTGAAACGCGGTGTTTCTCATTTGTTATCGTTGGTTCTTGGCTTTGCAGGCAAACGTTTGTGAAGTCGTTGGAGCCATTTGTGAAATGGCTAGAGGAGGCTGAGGAAGAAGAGTAACTCGGCGTAACGGTAACGTAGCGCGTTTGTGTTTCTATGGATATCCCATTGCTTTGGTACTGTTTGCTTTTCTAGCTGGAGAGTTTTACTTCTGTGGTATTTGATGTTGGATTGTGATGTTTACAGAGTATTGTGATGATGATGACTTTATGATACAATTCAGTTCTTGTTTTTGTTTTTGTTTTTTTCTCTATTAGGTGTTGTTTCTTGAAAAGTTGATCCTAGATCACTATATAAATCTCATGTTAGAAGCAAAAATTATTAGATTAGTCGTGTGTAACGGACTTAAAGTACTTCCTTCTCATAGAAAGTGTCATGTTTTCCTTTTTAAAATATTTCATAGAATGTGTTATGTTTTTAAAATAGCAAGTGAGTCACATTCTTTTACCAACTCAAATGAATTCTAACAAATTAATTAAATTATATGTGCTTTACACTTCTATCCTCACAAATTAATTTTAAATAATTAATTAATTTTATAAGTTTCACATCTTTATCAACAAAAATAAATTCTTCTAAATTATCGTGCAGAAAAGAAATATGACACTAATAATGAACTCTTAATCCTACACATGAAAATAACTTCTTATTATCTGCACATAGTGCAACATTAAGAAACTAACAGATACCCCTCCGTTCTGTTATTAATGTTTCATTTTATCTTTTCGGTCTATCTCATTATTTATGTCCCAATCATATAAGAAAATAACAAGAATGAACTGCAATCAATTTAAACAAGTGGATCCATCACTTTACATTATACCATCACTTTATATCTTGACACTAATAATTTTAATCTTCATGTCTAATTCCAATTCCAATGGGGGTATAAATAATAAAACAGAGAAGAACTTTAAAAAAAATAATATTGCTTTTATTTCTATTGGAATTAGGTTTCAACATGTCATACGGTCTTAATAGGAGTACTCAACACCACAAATAATGAAATATTAATTAAAAATGTAGCAGCTGCAGATTCAGTATCAATCAACCAGCATAGAACAAAAGAACCAAGGCTGCAAATTTCCCTAGTAATAAAAAAAGGGAGAGAGAATAGAGTAAAAAGAAGCTTCCACATTATTATAAACATAAGGTTGATTTGTTACATGCCACACTAATTCTTCATGTTGACCAAAAAAACACAACAAAAAAAGAAATAATCCCATGAAGAAGACGGAGAAGCAGGCGATGAAAAAACTCCATCTTCCATTCATGGCTGCCAAGTCCAACCACGCCTCCCGGACCGCTCTAATAATCGCCGGGCCCCTCCGGTCCGCCATCGCAAGAATCAAAACCAAGTTTCACTAACATGAACAAGAACTAGAGCCACAAGTATAATAAAATGAAAGCACTTCTTCGTTTCACTTTCTACCCTTCCTCTCCTCGAGCGCTTTGATGTCGTCTTTCCCCGGTACGAACCGGGGCAACGTCACGAGCGTGTTGACTCGGGAGACGCCTTCCAACGCGGACCATTCGTACCCGATCCCCACGTTTGGGTGCTCCTCGTCTGTCTCGCTCTCGCTGGCTTCGGAAGCTTCTCCGTTTTCGACTTCTCGGACCGTGCCGGGCCGGTTCAATCCGGTTGGGACCGGGTCGGTATCGAGTTCGTCGTCCTCTTCGATGGGGACGTTCTCTTTGGATTTGACGGTTGAGGCGGTGTTGGATTCGTTCGAGTCGAGGAAGAGGCAAACCACCGCGCAGTCGTCTACTTTGGAAGTCGGGTACTTGGACCGCCACGCCCGGACAGCCGACTCTACTAGGGCTCGAGAAGCGTACGCGCGCGAGGGGCACGAGTTCACGATTTGAACGACTTCCTCGTTCGAGAGTACGTCCCATATCTGCAAAACGTTCAATCAGGGACGGATCAAGAAATATGAATTAGGAGGCAAAACAATAATCTTTCAAAAAGTACGCTAAAGAAATTGGGGCTCGACGCGATTTAGAGATGGGCCCACAAGCCTCCCTTGGAACCGCCAATGTGTATAACATCTTTTCATAACTCGAGAATTTGGCAAAGTTCGAAGCAACAATGAATAAGAAAGCTTACCCCGTCCGTAGCTAGAACGATGAACTCGTCCTTATCCGTGATGCGCCTATACGAAACTTCGGGCACGGAGATAAGGCCGAAATCCTTGAGGCAGAAATCACCGAATGCACGTGCCATAGCGAGGCCGGGGGAGTCGTTATTTGGTAGCCATACCCTTGCGACTTCAGGCTCGTCGTGAAGGGCAAACACGCGTCCTCTACATTTACGAATCCTATCCGCTTCAGCTGCAATACAAATACATGTAAGAGATTTCCTTCATAGTAGTATAATTAATCACTTAACCAAGCTGCAACAATGATCAACTTTCACTTCATGTCAAATTCGCCACAATAGAGGCGCGACGGGCACGGGGTGAATTTTCTAAGGGGTATTTTTGGCATATATGTAAAATTGGTTGCTACCCTAATATAAATAGCTTTCCTTGTAACCACCATTCATTTATCCAACATTATTAGGCACCAAGATGTAATCTTTACAACTTGACGAACAAATCGTGCATCGTTTATTGTTTTTCAAACATAATCGTATAAATTCTCAACACTTCCTTCGACATTACATGAGCGTGTGTTAATATTCTTACCCTAATGTTCATTACGAATGTCCTGAATAATCCACAATTCAAGCGCATTAGACGATCTAATCGATAACGGATAGTGATGACCGAAAAGAACATAGACCAAAACTACTGAGAATGTGTTACCGGAACCGAAAATTAGGCAACAGAGAAGATGAGGAAATCACTAGTCATGTACTACTACTACCTCCGTCCCGCTATTGTTGGCCACTTTCATTTCAACACGGGAATTAATAGAGTAGATAATAGAATATGAGAGGGGTAGATTATAAAGTAGGAGAGAGAAGATGAGTGAGAGTATGATAAAGTAAGACAGAGAAGATAATAAAGTAGGAGAGAAGCTGATAATTCGAAAAGTGGTCATTAATAGTCAGACGGAGGTAGTACTACCTAATAGCCAAAAATGCAAAAAGCAAAAACGAGGGATAAAAAGCGAAGAAAACCATACTACACCATATATTGTATGGTAATGCAAGTATCGTAGTCCGTTGTATACGACAGAGTAGAGAGCAATACCTGGAAGATTAGGTTTGAGATCCACAGTCAACTGCACCGGATTAAGCGTATTATTGGCATCTCGAGTAGCTAACACAGCTCTCGAGTCCCCGATATTCCCAATAACAAGATCTTGACCCTACAAAAACATCATCACGGCAACATTAAAAAGACACTCAACAGCATCACAAATCGCAATTTTCCAATTCACTAAACTCACCTGCTTCACGAGAGTCACGGCCGTGGTCCCGCTGCAGAAGCAGTCGATATTTGTGTGCATTCTCAGCTCCCGGTCCATAACCTTAAACGCCTTAAGAAAAGACTCATTCAACGTCCCGAATATCTCCGGCTGCTTCCCGGTTTCTTCGCCGTCAATGGAGGCTCGGCTTTCCTCTTCAGCAGACAGGAAGGCGGTATCTTCTGAGCAAATACTGTTTGCCGTGTTTAAACTGACCTCCCGAAGAACCTCGTCGCTCTTTATATTGACTTCCCAGTGAGCGCTAAGCTTTAGAGGAAGAGAGTCTCGTACTCGCTTCGCGACCAAATGGCCGTACGGACCGTGGCCGTCGAAAACCCCGCAGAAGACCGTGTCTGTTCTCGAACCAAAGTTCTGCATATTCAATTGGACAGAGACTAATTTAGGATCTAATAATTGAGTGACAAAACTACGGGATGTTTAGCATCGATCGAAAAGAACAAATGTTTCCATGAAATAAATGTAAAAATCATCAATCTTAGACTATTAGTAAAAGTAATTATCAGAAATATTTACGAACTGAAGCTATCTAAACTGCAATCTCTATCTAATATGTAAACCAGTGGTATTCGCATCGAATCATTTTCAATCGATTTTTCTAATTAGATGAAGTCATGAACAAGAGAAAGGGAGCCAACCTTCTACACAATCATTTAGTATCAGTTTAAGACCTAATAATCGAGCAACAAAACTAACACGAAGATCCAAGTTCACGAATAGTTTAGTATCATCCTAACTTTTCAGCTGAGAAAAAACATCGGACGATAGAAAAAATCGTGCTTTAACCATTAAATATAAGATGTTCACCATGATTCTTAGACTATTAGTAAAAGCAATCATCAGAATCAACATGACTTAATGAGACAAGCAAGCTGCATCTAAATACATACACTAGTCGTATTCACTATTCATTATTCACATCAAATGATCAAATCATTCCAAATTGAGTTTCCGCAATTAGATAAAACCACCGAATCAAGAACAAGAACGGAAAAAATCTAACCTCCCAAACAAGCATGGCATCTTGATTAGTCCCCTTCTTCCCCTGCTGGCTAAAAAGCGAAGCCACATCGCTCGAGCCATTCAAGAACATCCTCCCCGGAGTCCTATGAAGCTGCTCCTCCCTCCTATAATCGAAGGAGGAGCTTCGAGACCCTAACCTCCTCTTCGAGCTCCTCCTCTTCCTAGGCCCCACCGGAGAACCATCCCGAGGGGTCCCGGTCTCGCCGGACAAGCAGGAACCCATTCTCAGGGCCCTGATTATATCCAAAAGGCAATCCAGACCAGCCACACAGTCACACCCCCTACTCTCCGTATTTGGATCCGTCACGAAAATCGACAAGAAATCCCCCTTTCAAGGGCCTCACAATCAATCCTCCAAAATCCACTTTCCTAATAATGATGGATTCCTCACTAGAAATACTATTCCTATAACAAGAAATACAAAAGCAATGAGGCTTTAACTACCACTATCCTTAAGAGGGCCCTCTAGAATAAAAACAAGAAAGAAGCTTTAACAGATTCCTTTATCCCTCTTGCTTATATAACAATAATAATTATTATTATTATGTGCAAAAGCTAAAAAGGGCAGATCTAAGAAAGATTTAGCCAACATAAACACTTGATTGCTTAAAAAAACCCAAATCAAGCAAACAATAATAAGCGAGAATCGAAACCCATCAAGCATAAGCCTTGGAAATCGAGAATCCCAAATCAATTCGAAGAAACTACCCAGAAAAATCAAATCGTGGAGGAGCGTAAATCAAACCGGCTTTCCCAATCAAGAATCATATCGCGTGAATTGACTGTGGAATCAGTGTTCAACTTCAAGCTCTGTGTTTTATCCGAAAAAAAACTCGGTCAAAATCGACATGGACGAAAAAAAGGCGATGCCTTCGACACGGAGAATGGATGAGAGAGATTTAATCACAATAAATCCGGAGGCAGCTGAAGAGAGAGAAGGAAATTGTGATAACAAAATGGGGTGGAAAGAACAGGGATCGCAGAAAAAGCCACTGCAGCGAATTTTTAGCCACGGGAAAATAGTTTCTTGGTCAGTGAGAGAGAGAAAGAGAGAGAAAGAGAGGGGCGTTTGAAAATTGTGAGACGTACTATACACCATCACCGTTGTATTCAACATCTGAATATATATGTGTGAAAGATGAATATAAATATGTATAAATGGGGAATATATGGATAAATAAATGAGATTCATGTGGGCTTGTCCTAAAATATTTTGATTAGGTTACAAGATTATGTAATTGGATAAAGCTAGATAAATTAAAATGGATAATTGTATAAGAATATTTTCCATATAGTAATATATTAATATTAAATTTTACATATATCGGTATATCTATACAAAAAAACTAGAATTGTTTAATTAATTATGTGACATTAAATTTAAAATTCATCATTCATGAATTACATTTTAAATTATACATTTTATACATACATATTTATCATATTTCTCCGATCACAAATTTAGACTTTATTTGAAAGAGCTTATCAGCAGCTTATTTTAATTTATTTTAAAAAATAAGTATTTATATATGTGTTTGGTAGACTTATGAAAATATATTATTCTAAATAATAAGTTGATTTTGGCTTAGATTATGAAAATATGCCAAATAGCTTATGAAAATAGATATCATATCAAATATCATGATTTTTTTTTAAAAATTAATTATATATATATATATATATATCTATTTTTTTTAATTAAGTGTTTATATATAAAAACTTATAACATAAACATTTATGTTAAATACACTACACTTATTTAAGCTGTTTTCAAACGAGGTCTTATTACTGTATAGGGATTTATTGTATGAATTATTGAAAACTCAACCTATGAATTATTAAAAACTCAATGTCTACCTACAATATATTTCCTTTTGTAGGGATTCTTCTATTCCGAAGCAAAATTCAAACATCGTGAATCATGTGAGTTCGCAAGTGGACATGTCATTTTTGTTTATTTAATACATTAATTAAAAACATTCAAAAAATGCTAGCGAAGGTTTACCTGTCATGTCCACACTCTTGATGTTATTATACGCCTCTCTCCTCTCTCTCTCTCTCTCTCCACACGTATAGATATTTATCCATTCAAAAAAATGCTACACCCAATTCACGTTTGGGAGGGTATGGCCACTTTGAAATGTGAACTCACATTATCATATTTTTATCTTGATTTCTTCCTACTTGCAATATTCAATTAATCAAAGTCTTAATCATGATTCCCAAAATCTTGAATTCATTTTTATTTATGGTGTGGGGCTGTTTCTTCAAGATTTTCAGCACCCATGATTCATAATATTCACTACAAAATTATTTCAATAAATAATACTCCCTCCGTCCCATTTATGTTGGTCCCCTTTTTCATTTCGATCCGTTTCATTTATATTGACTCCTTTCCAAAATAAGAAAAATACTACATTCTCTCATATTTTATTATTTCTCTCACATACTTTATCATTTATTTTCTTCTCATCTCACTCATCTTATCTCTCTTACTTTATCACCTACTTTACTTTCTTAATTCTCGTACCGGAAAAGCAAAGGACCAATATAATTGGGAAGGAGGGAGTAAGGGTGCCTCCAATGGGAGGTTTGAAAATTTATAAAAATTAGGTTTGAACTTGTTAAACATTGGAGTGGGTGTGAGGAAGGTGACATGGCAAAGCCTATGTGATATGGAGGGAGTAAGGGACCTACTTTTTCGATTTTGGAACTCCGATGTGCGTGTCGCGTGCACGCACGCTGCCATGTAATTGGCTCGTGCGTTTTACGCGCCCTTGGGTGGCACGCGGCATTAAATATGGCATTGAGGCAACCATCATTTAATTGTGTTTATTCACAATATGACAACCGATTATAATTATCATCACAATAATTATCATTAATTATCATCTCATTCAAACTTATTAACCATCATTTAATTGTGTTTATTCACAATATGACAACCGATTATAATTATCATCACAATAATTATCATTAATTATCATCTCATTCAAACTTATTAATTATCAAATCATTAATTATCATCTTATTCTAACCCATTTAATTATCATTAGAATCTCATTATTATCCAAATAATTAATAATTCTATTTTGGTGAAATTATAATAATCATCATCTCATTAATTATTATCCAAATAATTAATATCAAAATGTGTTATTTATCCTGTGAAGGATTTAATTTCCTGCAGATCATAATTTTTGGCTAAAATCAAAATTCTGAACTTTTTTTTAATTTTTTGATGAGTTTTTAAATTTATTATACAAATATAATAATTTATTATAAGATTTATACATATTATGAATAAAAAATAGTGAGTATATAGATATAGGATATAGATATATAGATAAATAGTTGTGAGTATATAACAGTGGACTCATAAAAAATTGAGTTAATAGGTTTAGGATTGAAGTAAAAAATGTTAAAAAATTGGTGGATTTGAAAAGCTGACGTGGCGAATAAAAAATTGGAGATGTGGGTCTAGGGTGATATGTAAGAATTGTGTATAGATATACAGTTAATCAGTTAATAACTTATACGCCTCTCTTTCAACCTCGGACTAATAAAAACATAATTGCTCAAAAAAGTAAGTTTTTTTCATGGGAATTTCCGAACTTTGTCTTCCTCTTTCTTGTTATCTACATTTGATGCAGAATCAGCAAGAAACTCAGACCTCAGCTGCATGAGCAGCCTCCCAAGATAGTTCAGCCCTTCCCCGTCCCGCCCGCCTCCCCAGAAAAGATCGTGGGGCGAAGCCTCGACAAGAACAGATCCAGCGGTGGAGAGCAGCATAGAAGTCAAGTAAGGATATGTAGAGAATTTGCACCTCAAGGCTTTATACATTACGTCGATCTTGGCTGAGTCCCAGTCAGATCTAACCTGCTCGTAACGAAGATTTCGTACTAAATACGAGATGATACTAACGAGTTTAACATTTACAAGAATTTCAAGAATCATGGGGGGTTAACTGCTTATCATAAAGGGTGATTTTGTCCAGACGTATACAGCAGTGAGATATGATCAATCATTGATTGAAATCTGGAATTATTATATACTCCAGCTGTATAAATAGTCCATCCTTAATCATTTGATATCAATCAGGAATTAGTACTACAGCTAGCAAAAGATATAACATGTGCCCATTCCATTATAGGAAACTACCAAGTTGGTGCAGAAAATCATCACATGTTCATGTGTGGATCAATTAAGGCGATGGGATTCTCTTGAAATGCGTCATCTAACTTATTATAACATGTGATTTACTAAAGAAGATTCGACGGGCTCGTTCGATTGAAAAAAAAAATTAAGGCACGTTCTTATCTAAAAAAATGGGATTGTAGAAAAGATAAGGGTAAAGTATAATACCAAGTCCGGGCGCTGCCTCTGTGTTCGCCTTCCAATACGTGCTGCTTCCTCGGGGCTTTTCGCATTCTTGATCTCCTTAAGGCATTTTTTTGCAGAAGGGTCTTCTAAACCGACGAACTTACAAGCCTAAAAGATCAAGAAAGTTTGTGAAAAAATGGTTGAAAGATACTCCCTCCGTCCCAGTATTTTTGACTCGCTTTTCTGATTGGGACGTCTCATTATTTCTGAATTGGTCCCAATTCGGCAAAAAATTAATACACTCTCTTCTACATTTTCATCTTCTATCTCCTACTTTATTTGTTTTATCTATCTTACTCACTTTCTCTCTCATTATCTCACTCCTACTTTATCATCTATCCTCTCTCATACTTTATTATCTACTTTCTTAATTCTCGTGCCGAAAAGAAATGAGTTAGAGATAATGGGGTGATAATGGGACGGAGGGAGTATATTTGCAAGATGTGTAGTCAAAATCGGACCTGGTAATAGTGCTCCACACTCGGCCAGCTATAATACTCTCCGGTTTCATCCGGCATGAGAATTGGATGCAAAGAGAAGTTTGAAAATGCACCGTACGGGTCCCATGTCTTGTAAAAGAAAATGATGCTTGATTCATATGGAGACACAGTTGGATCGATTGCAGAAGTTTCATCGATTGATGGAATCACTGGTGTTAAGTCCGGAACCGGATTAAGAAATCCACTAACAAGCATGTCGGGACCGACCTGTGATTGGATGCAAAGAGGGTTAATTGGTTCGATCAATTGGAGCTACCAATATAGCACCATATAATTTTAAGTAATTGATCGAAAAATGCTAGCAGCAGCGTATTAGAATTACTTTTGACCTGCTCATAGTTTACGTCGAGTAATTCCAGTGCTTGAGACATCTCTACCATCCCAAGTTCTCCAACGGGGGACGGTGCGTTTTTCCCACCAATTATTTTAGGGGCGACAAAAGCATGTACCTGCAGCAACATAAGACTTTCAAGTTGACAATAAAGAGAAATTAGGGGCTGTTTGTTTCGCAACTTGGAATCGGGTTTTGAATAGGTTTTGGACAAAATGAACGAAATTACTACTTCATCCGTCACACTAGAAATGACATGTTTTCCTTATCGGGGCGTCCCATTATAAATGATACGTTTTCGAAAATGGTAAAAAATGTGAGGACCACATTTAACTACTAAAAAATCAAACAATCCACACCACATAATACCACTTTTTTGATTCCGAGAGCCCAAAAGACACGTGTCGTTTCTAATGGGATGGAGGGAGTAGGAGTTTAGAAACTCCGATGTTTTAGATATGATTCTAAAAATCTTGATTCCGATAGACCTAAATTAAACACCTTATATGAGATTTATACCACTTCCTAAACCGTCTTCCCAAACGCCCCCTTAATGTATTCTATTTTAAAACATCATAATAACATAAACGATTGCCCAATACATACCTTGTGTATTACACCAGAAGAAATAGCAGATGCAGCTAATGTACCTCCACACTCCCACAAAACCGAAAGACATCCACGATTGCACAAATATTCCATCACAACTTTGGGGCTCAAAATTTCGAACTCCACCACTTCAACACCCTTCGAGGCAAGAAACTTCTGGAAGCTTCTTTTGGCACCTCTTTGTGTTGCAACCATGGTGGAAACCTCAGTAACATCCCAAAGGTTTGCAACCTCGGGAAGATCAAGGGACTTCGACATCACAATCCGTTGGGGTAAATGCCCTCCTCCATGTCTTGCCGTAAGTTGAGGATCTTCATTTCAAAGTGCAATTAGAATAGGATTAGACTAGTGCAAATACATATTACGTTAAATTGTTAATAACTAACTTCCATTTGAGACTCATACTATCTCGGCGTACAGTGTTTCCTCCAACAATAACAGCATCGCTCCTGCCTCGCAACTCAAAAACTCGGGTTCTTGATACTTTGCTGCTTATCCATGATGCATGCCCACTGCTTGTAGCAATTTTTCCTACACGTACGTATGTATAATAGCCTCAATTAACAAATGACTATTTTTTCATTGGTGCAAAAATTAAAAAAAAAATAAAAAAGTCAAATTCATGACTACACGAAGCCAAAAATTACTACCCTGTACTGACCATCAAGGGTCATTGCGTATTTGAGAACAGAGAACGGAACTTGACAAGCAGCTCTATATAGTAAAGGAGCATTCACGAGAAGACACGACTTCAGGCTTTCCTACACAGCACAATAACACAAAAATGGGAAATCATTAACAATGCAATCTATGAGAAAGATGACAAAATCAAGAAGTTCTAATCAAACATCAGCTGAAATTAAAGAAATGAAGCAAAGAATGATAATGAAGTATTACGTAACTAAAATCATCACTTATTCATCGGTTGTGTAAAAATGGAGTAAATCATTCTCCAAGAGATTGTATAAAAGCACATTTTTAGTGTTACCTCCATAGTTTTACACTGAATATCCTCACCAAGAACATCGACCAGCAATCCTTCATTTCTCAAAACACGAATAGCCTTTCCCCGAAGATGCTGCAGAGGATGTCTGATTCCAATGACAACTCTATTAACTCCTGCCTGAATAAGTAAATAAAGAGCTATAACATGGTAAACTATAACAGTGGAAGAAAAAGGAAATATCAAACAAGATAAACAAGAAAATAATACAACTTTTAGCCCTCCTATGAATGTAAACTACCATTATCCATTGCAAAAAAAAAGCTTAAGGAAATGCAGATAGTGCCAAGCTTATGTGGAAGATAACCAAGTAGTTTCCTCCATTAACACTTCAATTATCCCCAAATTAACTAGGGTTTGAACCAAGTATAGTATCCATAGGCCTCCTTTAACACTTCAATTACCCCCAAATTAACAATACCACTTCATTTTCATCGTTGCCACAATGCTAAAATCAGTTAATTAATGACCAAAAGCACTTCAATTTTCCTCTAGGGAAACACCATTAATCATCACTCAAAGAAGAACAACCAAAACTGTTTACCTGAATCAGAGCAGAGACAGCAGCTTGGTCGCCGAGGCAGTGATTTGGCTCCATGTTAAGATAAGCCGTGGCGCCACGGCGTTCGCCGGCGGCCTCCACCGCCTGCAGCTCCGCCGGCGCGGTCCCCTGAGCATACAAATACCCTTCTCCGACCACAACCTTTTCTCCATTACCCAAATTTTTGGCGATTATGCAGCCAAAGTTCGGGTGCGGCGCCGTGAATCCAGCTGATTTGTCTGCTATCTCGGCGGCGCGTTTGATGTAGGCGGCGTCAAAGGCGAGCCACGATGGAGTTGAGGATGAAGGCGTCAGAGCTGCTCTGCAGGTCGGGAAAGAAGGGGCTTTTATTGGTGCAAACGAGAATGCCATCATCGGCGGCGAGCTGGGCTTGGATGGCGGCGGCTTCCGCCTCTAATTTCAAGAGTCTATCTTTCAAAAGCCGCCGTGATAATCAGTGGGTCGGACTGAATGTTCAAGAAAAAGGGAACGTTTGGATCACTCTCTAATATATTTTCTATACAATCAAATTTGTTAACAGTTAAATATTTATTATAAAGGCTTTCTTTTTATAAATATTCACCTGTATTAAGATTTTATTCTAAGACAACTATAAAAATTGATTCAATAATTTATTTATTTTCAATTAAGGATGTGTTTGCTTCTCTTATTATATGCACTACTTATTTAATTTTGTATAAAGTTGAAAATAATTATTTTTAAATAAAAGTACGAGTTTTAGAATTATCATAAAAAACAGATATTCTTTATATTTTTAAAAATTATAATATTTTAATCACCAAAAGCATATTAATAGGTGTTTAAAAAAATGGCTTAATTAACAGTTTACCTACTTAATTTTAAGAAATATTTTGGTATTAATATTAAAATATATTTATTATTTTAAAAAACAAAACATCTTAATTGATAATAATAGTTTTAAACAGTTTAATTGTTTAATTTTATACATGATAAAAACAATTATAAACAATCCTTACTCCTTAGTAGTAATAAATAAAATATTAGTATAACTTTTTACAACTAGGTATTTTTAATATTCTCATATATTAAAATTTTTAGGCTAACCGAATTTAATATAAATATTTAATATTTAATAATTTTACAACAGAAAATCAAATCAAATACATAAAGATACATTACCATGCACGATCATAATCCAAGCTTTTCATGGCATCTATGGAGTAATATAAACAGTAAAATGCGTAATAGTCTCGAGTCCATCAGTCGTGTGCTGATCAACATGCGGCAGAGCTTCAATGGCGGCGTACCCTTTCGCATTCTCGTACTTCCCAGTCCCCCCAACAATGGCGATGTGCGACACCGGAGTCGCCGTCCGATGAACTCCGAAGAAGCTTATCGTGTCGTCGAGATCATGCTCGTGGCCGTGGAACGCCGCCGTGAGCACCACCGTGTGGCTGCTGCCGTCGGAGGAGCTCGTGATGTATATCCCTTGAGCTTTTCCGAGGACGCCGGAGCCCAGCTCGTGGCCCTCCGTTATCTCGTTGTCGACGACGGTGATGGAGCCGAACATCAGCTGCTGGAGAGTGAGGCCCTGTGGCAGCTGCCCCGCCGTGACGAAGGCTTGGTTGTTGTTGCCGCCGGCGACTGCGTTATTGCCGTTAGATTGTATGAGAGTGTTGGGGTTGTTGCCGTTGACGTTACCGTTAAGGCCGACGAGGGAGGGGAAGTTGTTGTTGTTGATGACGCCGTTGATGGTGTTTAGCGGCACGCCGCCGTTGATGGGGAAGATTGGGTTGCTGGGTTTGGAGAAGGGGAGGTTGTTGGCGTCGGAGTTCGCGACGATGCCGGCGACGGCTCGGCCGGAGGGGTGGGATCCGCCGAGGATGTCGTGCATGAAGAAGGAGAATGTGCCGGCGCCGGTTGTTGCGACTGGTTGTGCGGCGGCGGCCGGTTTTGCGATTGGTTGTGCGGCGGCGGCGGCGTTGGGGATTTCTGCAGCCGGTGCGGTGGCGGGGGCAGCAGGTTCATCTATTGGGGTGACCTCCGGTGCCGCATTGGTGTTGGGGACGGCGGAGGTGACGGCCGGAGCCGCTGTCTCTTGCGGTGGTGGAAGATCGGATGCGGCGGTGGCGTTGGGGATTTCTGCAGCTGGTGCGGTGGCGGGGGCGGCGGGTTCGTCGTCTATTGGGGTGATCTCCGGTGATGCATTGGTGGTGGGAACCACCGTCGGCGGTGGTAGAAGATCAGATGCGGCGGAGGAGTCGGCCGGAAGGGGAAATGGGGGAGTGACGTCATCGAGAATTCTTGCTGACGTGGCAAAGGTGGTGGCTAGTAGGAGAAAGGAAAGAATGGAGGCGAGAGTGAAATGCTTAGCCATTTGGAAGGAAGATTGATTGATGAGAGAGAAGCTTTGATTTGGAGGTGAATGTTTGATTTGTAATTGGTTTCTATTTATAGTTTTGGAGAGTAGTTTGAAATGGAGAGAGAGAAGAGAGAGAGAGAGTGGAGTTGATAAAATGGATTTGGTAATAATCTCAAATTTAAGTGCGTGATTAGTTAAGAAACCTAAACTACTTGATTGGAGAGACTTGGAATAAATTATAAATGGTTTAGTTGAGTATTTTTGTTATCACATTTTTATGTTGTTCATGACATAAATCTACATTGTACAATATTAAATCGACATATCGTCTTAACCGATTTTTTTTCGATTTTATCAAAGATTTATCATACTATTACGAAAGAGAACAAGAATCTACAAATGTCTCATTCCATATAGTAGATCCAACCAAGTCATGACGGATCTAGGAGGTACATGGAGTCGTGTCTCCTAAATTTTGTACTTCCTTTATTTCAATATTAATGTCCCATATACTATTTTGGTCCGTCCCGTTATTAATGTCATTTTCCGAAAAAGTAAATAAATCTATGGACCAAAATCGTTCTAATTAAGTGAATGGACCTGCCACTGTATATATCGATACCACACTTTATTCCTTTCTGAAGTACAATTTTGAATTTTACTCTATATTTTTGAAAAAAATTCTATATTTTTTCGTATAATTAGTTCAAGAATGCAGAACTAAAGCCTCTCAAATCAACATATACTATGATACAAGAGCAGAATCACCCGCCATCAATTTATGTAGGGCAACTATAAATAGAAGGGTGGCTATAAAACTCATACTCGAAAGACCGAAACCCGAAGATATATTATGCGAGGCAACGGTGTAAACATTCCCCGTAGCTTCGTCTCTCAATCTTATGCTAGACGAACCTAAAATCGACATCAAAAAACACAATACAACAATTTCATGAAAAGATCACAAAATTTAATGAACCAAAGAAGAAAGTGCACTCACAGTTATACTCTGTCCATCCAATGGTCTGATTTTCGAGGTCGTACAATATGAGCTTGTCCGATAATACTAAATCTGCGCATTACAGCATCAACATATTTCATGTCGTTAACTCACGATTCTAGAAGTCTGGCTAAACAAGAATCAACGAGTAGTGAAAACATTTTTACGCATAGACCGTTTACACGAAAAATACCTCCCAACAAAGTGATTTCCTTTCCATCCTTAGTCTGCATGCCGCTGTTCTGCCAACCTATACAGTATTCGTTTTGCTGCAGAATTACAGAAGAAAGAACAATTATAGCATGCTTAGAGCATTCAAAGAAGGGATAAATATAATAAACTCCCTTAACTGCTGAAAATTTTCACTTTACCCCCTGAACTATGAAAAATTGCACTTTTGTCCCCTCAACTATTGTATTTGTTACAAATAGCAACATTCCGACCACACATACAAATTCAAAATTTTAACCCTTCCATGGTGAAATTCACCAGAGAGGTGCAACCCCTCGACTTGTATATAACAAATATTTTATTTGCACTCTTCGAATCCGGTGGTAAAAGAGGAGGCGGAGTAGGAGCCCTAGCCCCCGACAACCATGTCGACGCTCACAATACTATAGTACTTTCAACTATTAGCTATACAAACTATGGGGGAAAGAACAAGGGGAGAGAGACGTAAAGAGGGAGAGAAAGCCCTAGCTGTGATATAAACTATAAATTCTTGAAATATAATTTATGATGTTTGTACGAAATTATCCTTAAATTTGCATCTGTGGCCGGAATGTCGGCTGGATTATTGTTCTCTATAAAGAATCCAATAGTTGAGGGGGCAAAGTGCAACAAATTCAATAGTTGAGGGGGCATAGTTCAACTTTTTATAGTTCAAGGGCAAAATGAAATATTGTAATACTTGAGGGGGTTTATTGTATTTATCCCTTCAACAAAAGCATCATAAAACTAACTTCCCACACCCCTATTAACCAAATCAAAAGTCCAAACAAATTAACCGAATTACTTACACCGGTTGTAAATATATAATTGCTCGGATTCACTGACAAAACGAGAGAGTCCTCAAAATGAAACCTTACAACTGGAAATCCTTCGTCAACACTGCACCAAATACATGAAACAAACCATTATTTCTACTTTTGGTAAGACATAATTTCAGAAAAGGGCCAAGAAGCGAAAAGCAAGAAGAATGAGCAAGCTAGTTCCTTCTTGCACAATTAAATTAATGTTTATGCAAATATTATTACACATTATCTTGTCCAATTTTCTATTTTGAGTCGTCCCAAATATATTGTCCAGTTTCTTTTTTTAGCAAATTATTACACTTAAACTTTTTTGTGGGACCCATACCATTACACATATCTCTACATACAACTAACAGCTCTCCTTAAAAACCGCGTTACAACAACAGTGGACAAGAAAATTTGGACGAAGGGAGTATAAGGTTATATAGAATTGACAACCTTGTATTATGCTAACTGTGTGCCTACGAATCGATAGAATGTATGCATGAATGGACACGAGACTTACTTCCCACTGTATGCAAAACACGTGAACTGTTGCTCGACTATATGAGTTTGCAGATCCGGATGTGGCCCCAGAATCTAATTACATATGAATAGACAGACGAATAATCAGAGGCGTAGGAGGAGGAAGAGAGGCAAGGCAGTCGTAAATGCTGGAACGAAACGAAATAATCAAGAAACTAATGCTAATGAAGTCTTGTAAATTACATACCCGGTCCAAAAGTTGTGAATAAACCTCGGGTGGAAGATAGGCCAACGTCGTACCACTGTCGATTATAGTCCCCGTACTTGACCCCGTGTCAAATAAATCTGGCGGAAGGTTCAAGAATTGACCGCCTACCTCAACCGACTTTAGATTAACGTTGTAATGCGGCCTAAGATTATCGAAAAAACACGACATGTTTAGTAAAACGAGAGTATTTTTACGAGTATATGCAAAAATCACATACTCATTTGGGACAAGTGGTGTTGTATTGACTTTTGGCTGCACTAATTCTCCAATGGCAAAAATCCCACCTCCTCTGTTTCCATCTAAGCAATGTGAAAATACCTTTTTAGCCTTCCCGGACGAAGCAAGTTGCGAAAGAATGGATGTGTTCGCTTGTCCGAAACCGACTATTCCATCAACGGCCTCGGATGATGAACCTAATCCCCCAGATTGCCTTGCTGAGCACCTATGAATGATCACAAATACTTAAGCAAAGCCTTTCTCTCTCTCTCTCTCACATCTACATAAGCAAAGCCTCACTCTCTCTCTATGCACCTATCAAAGATCACATCTACATAAGCAAAGCCCTCTCTCTCTCTCTCTTTCTCTGCACCTATCAAAGATCACATCTACATAAGCAAAGCCCTCACTCTCTCTCATGAATACTTACCCAAATGCTATGGACCCATTCATGGCCGAGGTTTGGAAGTCTCCGGTGACTTGGTTAAATATGAAATTATCTTGGATAAAGGATCCCTCGGTTCTACTCCCGTCTCCATAAGTAATAGCGTATTCGCAGTTCATTCCAGCTTGGCAATTTTCATTCGGGCTACCGAATGCTGCATCGCAGAAATCTTGATCGCAAGTGATCATCCTTCCGGTGGAGGAAGCCGATAAGTCATACTGCTTCAACTTTATCTGGTGGATCGATCGATACATAAGCATATGTAAGTATCCGATAATCTTGAGATTCATCAAATAAACGGGTTGAAACCACTAAAGGTAAAAAACAGGAAAGAAGCAAGAAACATACATGAAGATCGCTTTTCGTGGGACATCTCTCGCAGTTGTGACAGTTCACCCATAAAATATCACTTCCTGTATCGACTTGGACGTGATATTCGACCGGAGGAGTCCCGATAGTGATTTTGGTGTAATAAAGCCTACATTAGTAAATCAAATAAACCTTAATCTTCACTAACACAGAGTGTTTTAGTAACTGAAATCAAGACTACCGTTAGGATGATAGATTCTGATGTAGTAGAACCTACATTAGTGTATCAAATTCAAACAAAACCTTAAGATTCACAAACACAGAGCCATCTAGTAAGTGAAATCAAGACAACCATTAGCATTATAGATTTCAGTGTAATAGAGCCCACATTTACGTCTCGAAAAAACCTTAAGATTCACAAACAGAGAGCCATCTAGTAAGTGAAATCAAGACAACCATTAGCATTATAGATTTCGGTGTAATAGAGCCCACATTTACGTATCGGATAAACCTTAAGATTCACAAACAGAGAGTCATCTAGTGATGATATTAAGACAGCCATTAGCATTATAGATTTCATATTCGAGTAACTCAAATCAAGACAACCATCAGCATCATAGTTTTGCCTTTGATAAGATAAACAAATGGTAGTATGCTTGAATTTTTAATACAAATTTTTCCATCATAATATCAATGCAAAGGAAGTTCAAGATTTTCAAAAGAGCCAGAACAAGTTTCATAGTTTAGTCAACCTCGGACGGAGGAAAAAACAGTATCTAGTTAGCATCTCCATGTTAGTAAGAACCTTTGTTGAACGGACACTTCAGAAAACCCTCAACGTATCGTGTCGAACACGTGTTGAGCACGATAAGACGCTCCAATTTCCATGTCTCATGTGTTTAAGTATACGTTGCACCTAATTCTAATGAAAAAATACAAAATTAATCGATCTTAGACTCCAAACTCCGTGTCGCATCCAAAGCTTTTCAGAATACCATGCCCGTGTCCGTATCGTGTCGTGTTGTATCAGTGTTTGTGCAACATAGGTAAGAACAGATATCAGACTAATTGATTAATTCGGATACACAATTGGTCATCAATAGAATGCGTACTACTCAGAAGTTCAATAACACAAAATTGAATTTCCAAATCCCAACCAAAGATTCAATGCCCAAGTCTCCACAAACAAGTCAATCATGAATAAAAAAGTCAACCACGAAAACAGAGCAAATCACTGATCACAGAGAGACGTACGCAGAGTTAGTGGGCGAACCGTCGCCGCCCAACTGAAAATCAAGGGCGGCGAGCATTCTGCCGCGGCGGCGCAAATCGTGCGCTCTCAACGCTCCCAACGCCGCCTTCCCCTCGCCGCGCCCGCCATACTTGTGATGAACTTCAAACATCAAATTGCCCATTACCACACAAATCAACTCCGCCAAAATCAATAAAAGCAAACACCTTTTCCCAGAATCCATCCCACCGCAAAGAATCAGTGAATAATTCTAAACAAAATCAAGAACAGACTGTATATGAACGAATAGAAATCTCGGAAGAAGACAAATTTTGGCGGTCAATTAAATGTGAATACGAACTGAAGAATTCGTTAAAGACAATGAGAAACCGTAGATTGATTACCCGGAGAAAAAGGGACGAAAGGGATTAGTTTAGATTTAGTAAATTTCGATGATTTGGGTCGATCGGTAGAATAATTGGCTTGACCCCAAACGGCCGATCTACGGAAGTAACGATAAAAATAGGTTCTTTTCTTACAAGGGTTTAACAAGAATTCACTCTCTCTCTCTCTCTCAATTCAGTTTCTCTCTCCGAAGGACTTTTCTCTGACAGTGAAGTCTTGACGTTACTCATTATCCGACTCGAAAAATGTATCGATTCGTATGTATTTATCTGAACATTCGAATTTTTCATTTATGACTCAATTCTTGTTTGTGTCGGAGCAGAAAACTGAAAATAACTACCCCTTTTTTTTGTCCTAAATATTATGCTGTCTAAATCCCCACTTGATTCTAACCCCTTAAATTATCTCCGCTTTTTTATCTTTTAATAAATTGATCTGGACAAATTAGTGGAGCCACAAATTTACCAATGAATATAATCCATATCTAATAGGGGATGAGATCACCTGTCCAATAAATTTATGTTCAATTGGTGTTCGATTTAAAACTACATAGTTTTGAATTAAAAAAATATAGTTAAAAGGAGAAGATTGAAAAAAGAATTCATCTGTATCCGTTTGATTTACTAATTGTAAACCCGTAAAGAGGGATGATAAAAATAAATAATTAAAAAGTATAATTATTTAGTTCAAAACTACGTAATTTTGAATCGGACATCAATTGAACGGGAATTTGTTAGACAGATGACCTCATTCCATTTTATATGGAAATGGATCATGGTAGATAATAGTATATTACATTAAAAGCTTATGTAATCAACCCACCGTAAAATCTTTTTTTGGTTATTTAATTAAAATCATCAAATTTAATTTATAAATTAATAAAATTTTAAAGTACATTCCTCTGTCGTATATTTTCGACTCAAAATTTTTCGACATGAGAATTTAGGAGCTTGCGTTTAGTTGGTTTATTAGTGAGACCTACTTCGTTAAAGCAACAATAGAATCATTTTTTACCACTATTTAGTTGCTAATTTTAGTATAGACGAATATTAGTGGGACGTCTCAATCAAGAAGACGAGTAAAAAATAATGGAACGCAGAGAGTATAATTTACTTTGTGGATTGGATTGGCTGGATTACATTTTCAAGAGCCCACTCAACGTTTGGGCCGAACTTACCTAATCCGAATTTATGTGGTATCTTACTGGATTAGGTCAGGTTGGCGTGACCCGAAAACTTTGATATCTCTACATGTAGGAAGTAGGACTAGGTAATACTAGTAATTCGTATCTGTTATTTCCATTGGACAAAAAACATTTTTTGTGTTTTTTTAATTCAAAACAGAATATTTAATTATTTAATGGCATCTTTCGCACATTCCTACAACTTTCACTAGGTATCTGTTAAAGCTAAGGGTTAATTTGCCATGCGTAGCTTTCCGACATAGCAATAAATTATAACGTACTCTTGCATTGAATTGATTGAATAATAGAGTATTTATTCTTTCGAAGAAATACTTGTCTACTTTCATAAAGATGTTTCTCTCTCTAAAGTTGTCATTGTTCTTTCATCAGATCTGCAAAATCTCTTAGCAAGAGCGTTTCTTTCTCTGGTTTCTTCTCTAGCTGCAGTTGTTGTTGTTCATTTATTTGGCTGGCAAAATCTTGTAGTAAGAGTTTCCTTTATTTTTCCTCTTTTTGTCTATTTTTCTTCTTCTTCCTTCAATCAGCTAACTCTTGTAGTAAGAGTTTCCTTTATGTGAGGATGGCTTATTCTACTCTTCTTTCACTTGAAAACATCATAGATCAAATCCTCGATCAAGATCGATTTTCGATTTCTCTGCATGAGAGAAAACAGATAATATCAGTAGATAAGTGTGTTATTTCTTTCCAAGCTTTTCTTGAAGACTTTCCGGAGAAGGGGAAGATCCTGGAAGCAAGAATCAGGGATGTAGCTGCTGAGGCTGAAGATCTTATTGAATGCTTCTTGGAGGAGAATATTCGGTACGATTTTGTTTATACCGAGTGGAACGAAATAATTGGAAGAATCATGTTCCAATACCAACTACAGAAAGTAGGAGATGAAATGGAGTCGATCGCCGCAGAGGTGGTGGAGATAAAAAAACAGCATCATCATCAAAGACGTACAACTTGATGATTCTGTCGGCGCTACTTCATCATCACAAGTTGCGGATACTGAAAAAATCAATATGGTTGGCTTCGACGAAGATTTGGTAGAAATAAAGGACAAGCTTTGTGGATGGGCGCCACAACTCCAAGTCCTCCCAATATTTGGTATGGGAGGTATTGGCAAGACGACTCTTGCAAGAAACGTTTATGATGATCAACTAATCGTGGAGCATTTTCAGATTCGTGTTTGGGTCATAGTATCACAAGATTATAGCAAACGGAGAATTCTTATAAACCTCCTTGATTCATTGAAAGAATTCGACCAACAGTCCATGGAAGAAAGCTCTGAACTGTACAGTGAAAGGGAAGGGAGATCTGAATCTTCAGTGGAAATATCTGAACAAGGCGATGAATCCATGGCAAATACGCATGGATTGAGCAATAGTGAAATGGCGTTAAAAGTTCACAAAATCCTAACAGGGAGGAGGTTTCTGATTGTAATGGATGATATCTGGAGCACAAAGGTACTCGATGATGTAAAACATTTATTCCCTAATTACAATAATGGAAGGCGGATCATGTTAACCACAAGGCTGAAAGAAGTTGCAACTTATGCCAACTCCTCCATCCTCCCCCATGAGATGCATTTAATGGATGCGGATCAAAGCTGGAATCTACTTCGGCAGAAGGTTTTCCTACACCAAGATCATATTCCTCCTCAGTTGGAGATCAGTGGAAGGGAGATTGCAAGAAGCTGTGGAGGCCTTCCCCTTGCAATAGTAGTGATAGCTGGGCTCCTCTCTACAGAAAGTAAGACTCCGAATTCATGGAAGGAAGTTGCCAAAAACATAAGATCATCTCTTGCCACTGCAGATGGGCAGATAGAAAAAATTCTATCTTTGAGTTACAATCATTTGCCGCACCACTTGAGGCCATGTTTCTTATACATGGGAGGATTTCCAGAAGATCACAAGATCAGAGTCACCAACCTGTACATGCTATGGATAGCCGAAAACTTTATCAAACCAGTTGTCTCCAAAGAGTTCGAAAACACTTCAGAAGAGTATTTGGAGGATCTTGTCAAGAGAAGTCTCATTGTCGTCACAAGAAGGAGATCCAATGGCAAAATCCAATGTTGCAGCCTTCATGATACGGTACGAGAAATGTGTATAAAGCTATCTCACGAAGAGAAGTTTCTTGTGCACGTTAAGGGTGGTCGAGGGCTTGAAAACATGAAAGATCTACGGAGGATAAGTATTTCTCATTCAGATTTAAACTCTCTCTCCAATATTAATAGCTCAACCGTCCGTACTATAATCTATTTCCAGAGTACACTCAACTGTTTTGGCAATTTTAGATTGATGAGGGTCCTGGATCTTCTTAGAGCCTACTCTCAGTCTGCCTCCCTCTCTGATCAATTTTTCGATCTATTTCATTTGAGGTACCTTGCTTTCTACAACTCTAACTCAATTCCTAGAGCATTAGCTAATCTTCAAAGTCTTCAAACCTTAGTCATTAGGGTAATTATTGAATCATGTTTGCCATATGAAATTTGGAACATGCCGCAACTTAGGCATCTTATCATTTCCAATGGTTGCTTCTCTGATACCAATGATGACACCTCCGCTTTGGAAAATTTGCAAACACTTAGTGTGAAAAATCTTACATGTTCTCTAAGTATGCTCAAATTGATTCCAAACCTTACAAAACTGTGGCTTACATACTCTTTTGGATATGGAGAACTACTCTTCCATAATCTTGTGTATCTCAGTCGACTTGAAAAGCTAGAGTTACATCTAGGTCATCACTGGTGCACTATCGATGAACCTAATCTTGTTGTTCCAAGCTCACTAAAAAAGTTAACCTTGATTGGTTGGGGTCGTAGAAAGCCTTACATCGACATTCTTGGTCCATTTCCTAATCTGGAAGTGCTCAAACTGATGAACTTCGAATTCAAGCTACAAGAATGGAGGACCAATGATGGAGACTTCCCTCTGAAATATCTACTCATTGAAAATTCAGATCTAAGGCAATGGGAGACTGAAAGCAGCCACTTCCCGAGACTCCAGACCCTAGATATTAATTCTTGCGATTATCTGAATGAAATTCCAGAATGTATTGGAGAAATTCCAACACTTGAGCTAGTTGAGCTCAAGTTATGTACGGACACTGGCGGAATCTGCCAAACGGATACAAGAGGAGGCACAAACTTACGATGATGATGTCTTTCGACTTCATTGCGTTCACTGTATGCCCTTTGAAGAACTGTCAAGGTTAATAGAGAAAATCATTCTTACTAAATTTTCTGAAGTGTAGTCTCTAACTGTTTTTTTTTAATTTTTTATAGGCGTCCGAAGTTTGTTGCGGTGGTGAAGGAAATAACGCGACGGCGGTGGCAGATTGCAAAGAGTGGCGACATAGAGAAATAATTATGAGTCCCCATTGCAGTGGATTCCGCTGCTTGTTTAGTTAATAGATTTAAGATAGCGACACATGTTTATGTTAACAATCTACAAACTAAAGATCAATTCAAGAATGGTGAATTCTAAGTTAATCGAAAAAATAGCATGTTTTTTTTTTTTTTATTTTTTTTTTATTTTATTTTTTTATTTGAGGAACCCGCAGCCGCTACCTTCGGTGCGCTCTGGGTAAACCTCAACTCCGGTGCAGTCGCCCGCAAACCACACAGGAGGTTCAACCACCCTAAGGTGACAGGCTACACAGAATGGCTTCAGTGGGAATTGAACCCAGGACCTATCGGTCCCGGGCCACCCACCTCTACCACTCTGCCATCCCAAGGGGACAAAAAAAAAACTGTGTTTAATAGAAGTATTGCCAAAAGAATCAATATCGTCGACTTCAACAAAGATTGGTAGAAATAAAGGAAAAACTTTGTGTTTAACTTGTGGTTGAATGTCAATGATTCAAAATTCCCCAAGACCATTATGTGTGAGTTTACTATGTGTTTATTAAAACTAGCGGTTACTGGTTCCTCGTATAAAATAAAGAATCACCTAATTATCCCAAAAAATAAATAAAATAGAATCTTTGTGGATGGGCGCCAGAACTCCAAGTCCCAATATTTGGTATGAGATGTAATGACAAGACGACTCTTGCTAGATATGCTTACCATGATCAACTAATCGTTGAACATTTTCAGATTTGTCGTTGGGTCATAGTTTCGCAAGATTTTAGCGAACTGATGAGTCGATTCTGTACCTTATTATTTCTTTCCGAAATGTCTCTTAACTGTGCAGGCGAGATACTTTTGTTAGCAGTTATGCAGGAATTTAGGCTGATTTGGCATATGACGTGGAGATGATGTCGCAAAGCATTTTACAGCTGGAATGGCGTGATTATTATTGAAATTGGTCTAGAAAAGGAAGGAAGAAAGGAAGTTAGATATATATGGAAGGATAAGATATTTACCTTATCTTGTGAATCTTTCCTAATCCAAGATTGAAACCCTAGATATAAGTTGATCAAAGGAGCAGACGTATAAAAGGGGAAAGGAGGTACGAAATAGGGGGCCTTCACACACGTACGATTTCCGTCCATAACTTCAAACCCTACCGCCGCCGCCGCCGTTACTACCTATTTCTACCGCTACCGCCGCCGAGAGGAAGCGGATCAACATCCCATTTTCCATTTCCGTTCCATGTAATTCGGGAAGTAGATAGGAAGAAACATACATCATTTACTTCAGTTCATGCTTTCGAATTTCCAAATTTCATATTTCCATCGTTGCTTTCGTTTTTCGTTGTTAGGAGAGATCGAAGACTAAATCACTACTTTCATTCTAGTTTTCATTATCGTTTAAATTCCAATTCGTATTTCGTTTTCAGTTCTATTTCATGTTTATTATTTTATTCTCAGTTTTCATGCATGATAGAATTAGAGTTACAAATGATTATTTTTCTGTTATGCAAAGTGTCTTACCTGCGCAGTCAATACGCTTTCATAAGTAGCTAAAATTTTAGTGGTCTAGTAAAATGTAAATGCACACATGAACAGTACATGAGGCTCAGGTGCTAATAATTAATTGAAAGAGTTTCGGGTTAATTTTGAATTAATTAATCTGGCTAGTAATTTAGGTTTGATCACCCTAGGTTGCGAAGTATGTAGCTAACTTAGTACTTCCATCGTTTCTCGTGGAACAAGGCTATATAAGTAGCGAAATTATTCACAAGAGTAATTGGATTAAATTGGTAGGAGACTATTAGATGCCCAACATACGAGTAGGCTCCTATACTAGGCTCACTTAGTTCGATAAAGCTGTCTAGTTATTAAATCTATTGATTGCCAACGTAGGTTGTAGCTGGATTAGAGAAGTAGCCGTTTCGATGCCTAACATGGCGATTACCGACTAAGTAAGTGAGAGTGAGGATAATGCAGTTTAAGTTACGATGGTCTATAACTAGTTGACTCGAGAAATTAATTAACTTTATGTGCCGATAATTAGAATTTGTATGTGTTGAATATTCTGCTGGACCTGTCTTTCAATTGCCCAGTTAATACAGTTTTATTTCAGTTTTAGTTTTTAATCTTTTTTAGCTTAGTAAAAATCTCAAAACTTGCGTGGTTGCTAACCAAACCCTAAATAAGTAGGAAAATGTTATATTCAGTCCTCCGTTCTCTGTGTTCGATACCTTATAAACTATACTCATTTAATTCTCAGAAATTACAGGATTATTTGGTATAATACAACGATCACCACGAATGAAAGAATGCTTTTAGACCTCCTCGATTACTTGAAAGAATTCAATTAAAAACTCATGGAAGAAAACTAATTACAAAACTCTAAACAGTGCAATGGATCTTTGGCTGAAATATCGCATAGAGGGATGAATCTACGGAAAATACACTCGAGTTCAACAATAGTGAAAATGGCATTAAATGCGTACAAAAATCCTTACATGAAGGAGGTTTCTGATTGTAATAGAATGAGCCAGTTATAGTGGAACGGAGGGAGTAGGTGATATGTAATTCTATATTATAATGAACCTTAGACGACTAAGATTAATAAAAGTTAAATCTTTTATAGGAGGAAGATACCAATTTTTTGACTAGTTGAAGACTTCTACAATTTTGGATTGTTTTTAGCCAACTCTCATTTCTTCATGGATTAGAGCATTGTAAGATAGCGGATGTAATAAGTAGAATTAAAGCGATATAAGATAATAACTCATAATTATTTGATTAAAAGTGAGCACTCTGTTTAGACGTACTTACGCCGGTTTCAATTGGTGTCTTTTGCACATTCACACAACTTCCAAGTCGTATTCACATCACCTTCTCTTTCTGTTGATATAGTTCCCTCATGGCATTAACTCTGTTATAATATCGAAGTACACATTGTTTATTTGATTAACTTCTTCCTTCAAGTAAAAAATTGAGGTTGATTTACAGTTTAAAAATTGAGGAAAAGTGGCGAAGGGGAGGGCGAATATGTCGGACAAAATTAGGATGTTTAGTCTTATATGACTTCATTGAAAGAGAAGACTAATTTGAATGTTATTGGTAAGGTGGAGGGACGAATGTAATGATGGAATCGAGATGTTTAGGCTTATATGACTCCACTAAAAAATAAAGGACTAATGTGAATGTTATAAGAAAGGTAGATGATTAATTTGATTATTTACTCTTTTTCTTTTGAAAAAAATAGATAAGAAAATAATAACGCTGCCTTCGTTTTCAAGATATACATATAATCATACGATCTAACATGTAGTCAAGAACTTGAATGTGTCAAGTTCGTGGATTTTGCCTATATATTAATATCACTAGTTCTCGACATATTTTTTAATCTATCAACCGACCAACTTCAAAAACTTAGATGTACTGTGTAAGGACAATATATTTAAATGATAAAATAACAAAATAATATTATTCCCTCCGTCTCCCTTGACTTATCTTGTTTTCCCTTTTGGGTTGTCCTGCTTGACTTGTCTTGTTTCTTAAAATTGAAAATAATTATTACACGAACTCCCACTTTTTCTTTGTGGGGCATACCTCTTTACACACAATCACCCACTCGCTTATACACAACCACCCACTCATTTTAATCTCCGTGCCGAAAAGAAATAAGACAAGTCGGGCGGGACGGAGAGAGTATGTGATTAGGTTAAGTTGCGTAAAATTATCATGTGTTTGTTCTATTACAAACAATACCTTTGTGTTCTTAATAATATTGCAAGAAACACCTACAGTCAAAATTAACAGCGTACATGTTTATCGCCCTAAAATTTTAAAATCTAAAACACTAGATAAGATTGAGAGAAAACGTGGACTTGAAGAACCAAGAGTGGATCGATTGAAAGTGCGAATGACAATGTCAACGCTTATGCTTGTGAATTTATCAAAATTAAACATTGTACGGATATTGAAAGAGAATTTTGGATATCGTATATGAGCAAAATAATGTAAAAATCTTGTCTAGACACACTCATGGCTATTGAAATACACACATTGTTAATTATGACTGTAGAGATTTTTTTGCAATAATTTTAAGAAAATAAAAGTGTTTTTGCAATAAAACGAACACATAATAGTTTATGCATTTTCGGTTAAACATATTATATTTTTATGTCTTTCCCCTTATCTGTCAAAGACATACTGCACATCTTTCATAATTAGGTGATTGTTAAAAGTTAATTTAGGATTACATTTCACACACCAACCACCTCAAACAAAAGCTTTTTTCTACGCCCTCCATCCGTTATAAACGTCCTCTTTCTTTTAGATAGGAAGATCAAGAAAATCATGTTTTGTAGTATATATATTTGTGTGACGTTTGGCTAAATATTCATTTTTGTCTAAACATTTTACCTTTTTTTAAAAAGAGGATACTTTTAATGTGACAATCAATTAGTAAAGAATGACACTTATAATGGTAATAATGAGAGAGTATTATATTCCCCGCACCAACCAAATTCCATCTTTAATACAGTTAAATCTCTATAAAGTAATAATCTTGAGATCAAAAAAAATATTTATTTAAAGAAGTTATTACTTTATCGAACATTATTTTAGTGCATTGATCCATACTGTGACGAGAAGAAATTATTATCTAAGCGAAATTATTACTTTATCGAATATTACTTTATCGATATTTAATTGTATAATGTTTTTAGGTATCCACAATCCACTCTAATAGATTAATAATTTGGTGACTCGGACACCGTCAATGGCAAACTACTTTTCTTCTTTTTGAATTTGGTGCATTGACCGCCGTACATGTGAATACAACTTTTTCTTTACCCAATTCATAAGCAGACAAATTTCTCCAAAAAGAAATTGCACTGGACGGCTGTCTAACAACTCTGCCACTGTCTGTCTAACATCTTTGCCACTGTTTTTATTTTTTTTAGATGATGAGGGCAACCCGTAAACGCTATCGAAGTGCGCATTGAATAAATTTCGTGTTGGAAAAATCGAAATGATTATATATATTTATATATATATATATATATATATATATAAATTAGTTAGTTATTATGGAAAGTTAATTATCATTTATTACTAATTTAGCTTGAGCAAAATTCAGCCCTTTTCGATCGCATTTTCGAGCCTCGATATTTATCCGATTAAACTTTTAAGATATATGACGTCGATCTACGTTTCGAGTAGATAATTATAGTGTGCTTAGTTTCTCGATTCCGATTTTCGGTGAGTGAGAAATAGTGGCTCGAAGTTTGGAGGGACAAAACTTATATGTTACCTAAAGTGGAGAAACTTACCTTATTCGGGTTTTGGAGAGTATTACATTGATCAATGTCCCACATTGATAAATGAAATAACTTTAATGTGGTATTTAAGTCTCTACCACATTGTAAGAGATAACAAAGTGACATGTGGTGGGCTTGGGCCACACATGCTCATGCGCGCGAGCCTTTTCGCCGACCGCCTCACACGCGGCACGGCGCGCCGCGCCGCACCGCGCCCGTGCCCGGCCCCGGCTCCGATTCCGGTCCGTGTCCTTGGACTTGGACTTGGATCTTGGCAATTGGTCCGCCGGGTCGGGCGGTGCAGTGGACCGGCTGCACTGGATTGCTCTTCGTGGTGCTGTGCACCTGCCACACCCAAGCACTACTTTTGGATGGAACTCTCTGGAATGAGACTGCTCAGGTGCCTCCATCACTCCACTTACCATCCACGACCCTCCAACATTGATGGCTCCAACACCTTTCACCTGGGGGAAGCAGCCTATAAATAGGCAGGTGTTCATACCATTTCAACACACCAACACCTGCAACAACATTTGCATTCTTAGCCCACTTAGCTGCATCCTAGCTCCTATAGTTGTCCAGCAGTCTGTCCTCGCCGGAAAGTCCAGTTCGCCGGAGCTCGTAGATTTTGTGGTGCTGCAATCTTCGAGACGCTCGTCGTTTCATCTTTGGGGACGATACGCCTACAACCGAGAGCACTACCGGGGCGTATTTCGTCTTGCGGAGAGAGGACTCCTCGACTCGACGGTTTATTCCTTTTGATTTATTTTTCGGCTTATTGTATTGTTTTGTAATAGCAGCTTCTGTTACCAATAATCGCAAGACGAAATATTTACCTACTTAAGCTGCTTCAAACATGTCGTCATCATCTGCTGTCATCTCCGACGCTGCCGCCGCCGCTTCTGCCGCCACCAACCTCGCTGTTTCTAACGTCGTTGCCTCCTCCGGCAACAATGTTCCACCGACGTATGTTCCTACTCCAACTCCTGCGTTTGCAAATCCAACTCTTGCCGCCATGTCCGCCGCCACCGATGCAAGGATAGCACTTAATCGTGCTAATGCCGCTAACACGGCATTCAACTTCAACGCTATGTCCTCTGCCTTGCAGAGCAATGTCCCTTTTGGGAGTGTGAACCACCATGGATTGGTGGGGGGTTCAAACCCAACCCTGACGGCACCTCTGCACTCGTCTAGAGTGTTGCCCGCTGCTGAGAAGCCGGCCAAGTTTGGTGGAGCCGAATTCAAGAGGTGACAACAGAAGATGTTGTTCTATTTGACAACATTGGGGTTCACCACTGTGTTGATGGAGAATGCTCCTTCCCCTCCAAGTGAAAACGAAGAGAACTTGGAAGTCCGCATAGCCTATGATAATTGGCTAACTTCTGACTACTTTTGTAAAAACTTCTTGCTTAGTTGACTAGATGATAGTCTGTACAGTGTATATGCAAATGTAAAGACCTCCAAGGCAATTTGGGAGGCACTTGAAAGAAAATACCGCATGCGACGATGCGAGTACCAAGAAGTTTGTAGTCGCCAAGTTCCTGGACTACAAAATGGTGGACTCTCGACCAGTCATGGACCAAGTGCAAGAGTTCCAACTCATTGTCCATGACGTCCACGCCGAAGGAATGCTTTTGCCAGATGCTTTCATTGTGGCAACCGTAATCGAAAAGCTTCCCCCGAGCTGGAAGGACTTCAAGAGCTACCTGAAGCACAAGCGAAAGGAAATGACGCTTGAGGACCTTGTGGTCAAGCTCCGCATCGAGACCGACATGAGGACTCGAGATGGGAAGGGCAAAGCACCCATGGAGCCAAGAGTCAACCTTGCTGAGAAAGGTGGAAACTCCAACAATGCTAAGAGAGGGCGTCCGAATAGCTACCCCAAAGGGAAAGGCAAGGTGCAATCCCGCAAGTTTGAAGGGGACTGCTACAACTGTGGCAAATCCGGCCACATGTCCAAGGACTGCCGAAAGCCGAAGAAGAAGAGGGCTCGTCAAGCCAATATGTTGGAGATTGACCTCACTGAAGCCGACCTTGCGGCCGTTGTCACTGAAGAAGCAAACGTCATGGAGAATGAGGGGAAGTGGTATATTGATACCGCTGCCACGTCACATGTTTGTGGTGACCGGAGCCGTTTCACCAAGTACAAGAGTTGCCAAGGAAGGAAGCTCAATATGGGTAATCAAGTCTCGTCTGAGGTGGTTGGCTATGGTATTGTGGTGCTAAGGTTGAGCTCCGGGAAGAACCTGACTCTGGGAGAGGTGCTGCATGTCCCCGACATCCGGAAAAATCTTGTGTCCGGCTCTGTACTAGTCAAGAGAGGGTTTAGACTAGTTTTTGAGTCGGACAAATTTATCTTATCTAAATTTGGAATGTTTTTAGGAAAAGACTACCTGTCTGAGGGCCTTTTTAAGTTGAGTGTAATGGCGATTCGCCAAGAGCCCGTTGAGGCTAAAAATAATAAAAACGAAGCTACTTCCTCTTACTTGATTGAGTGTTCCGATTTATGGCATTCTAGATTAGGACATGTTAATCTAAATGCGATAAAAAGATTAGTTAATCTCGATCTACTTAAAGTAAATGAGTTTAACAAAACCAAGTGTGAAGTTTGTGTTGAAGCAAAATTGGCTAAGATGCCATTTCATTCTGTAGAAAGGAACACAAAACCTCTAGAACTCATTCACACTGACGTATGTGACTTGAAGTTTGTACAAACTAGAGGTGGGAAAAAGTATTTTATTACTTTTATTGATAACTGCACCAAGTATTGTACTCTTTATCTTTTAAGGAGTAAAGATGAGGCGATTGAAGCTTTTACTAACTTCAAAGCAGAAGCCGAAAACCAACTCGATTGTAAAATCAAAATGGTACGAAGTGATAGAGGTGGAGAATATGTAGCTTCCTTTGAAGAGTTGTGTAAGACAAGTGGTATTATTCATCAAACCACTGCCCCCTATTCGCCTCAATCAAATGGTGTAGCTGAAAGGAAGAACCGAACTTTAAAGGAGATGATGAATGCCTTGTTAATAAGTTCTGGACTGCCCCAGAACATGTGGGGGGAAGCCGTTTTGATGGCTAACTACTTATTAAACAAAATACCTCTAAAAGGTAGAGATGTTACTCCTTACGAGTTGTGGAAAGGAAGGAAACCTTCCTATAAATACCTCAAAGTGTGGGGGTGTTTGGCTAAGGTAGAAGTGCCTTTGCCTAAGCAAGTTACTATCGGACCTAAGACTGTCGATTGTATCTTTATAGGATACGCATTGAATAGTAGTGCATATCGGTTTGTCATTCATAAGTCGGCCGTGCCCGATATGAATGTTGGAACTACTATTGAGTCAAGGAATGCTATATTCTTTGAACATATCTATCCTTGTAAAAAGGATGATAAAATTGAGTCAAGCTCTAGTGGTGAAGCAAGAGAAGTTGCTAGTAGTTCTAGAAATGTGGGGGTAGAACCCGATACACGTAAGAGGCAAGCTGCCGATCTTGAAACTTTAGAACCAAGACGTAGCACTAGAGCAAGAGTTGCTAAGGACTTTGGTCCTGATTATGTTGTCTTTCTTTTGGATGAAGAACCGCGGTCTATAAAAGAAGCTCTTTCTAGACCCGATGGCCCACTTTGGCAAGAAGCTGTCCAAAGTGAAATTGATTCCATTATGCAGAATCACACTTGGGTCTTAGCAGACTTACCCGAAGGTTGCAAGCCCTTAGGATGTAAATGGATCCTAAAAAGAAAGTATAAGGCAGATGGGTCAATTGATAAATATAAAGCTCGTTTAGTGGTTAAAGGCTTTAAGCAAATTGAAGGATATGACTTCTTCGATACTTATTCGCCTGTAACGAGGATTACGTCTATCCGTGTGCTTCTCGCGATTGCTGCTTTGCACAATCTTGAGATTTACCAAATGGACGTGAAAACTGCCTTTCTAAATGGAGATTTAGAAGAGGAAATTTATATGGAACAACCTGAAGGGTTTGTAGTACCTGGCCAAGAGTGAAAGGTATGTAAATTGGTGAAATCCCTATATGGGTTGAAACAAGCACCATTACAATGGCACTTGAAATTCGACGAGGCTATGTTGTCGAATGGTTTTAAGATCAATGAATGTGACAAGTGTGTTTACATAAAGAACACAAAGAATGGCTTTGTAATTGTTTGTCTTTATGTAGACGACATGTTAATTATGGGACAAAACCTTCAAGTCATAAATGACACCAAGCGTATGCTTAAAAGAACTTTCGATATGAAAGATATGAGAGCTACTGATGTTATTCTTGGAGTAAAGATACAAAGAACTCCCAAAGGGATTGTTCTGTCTCAATCTCATTATATTGAGAAAGTGCTTAAGAGGTTTAATGCCTTTGATAGTGTGCCGGCTAAGACTCCTTTAGAAGTTAATGTTCACTTGAGCAAGAATAGGGGTGATCCTGTTGCTCAAGAGGATTATGCTAGAGTCATTGGTTGTCTTATGTACATCACGAATTGTACTAGGCCTGATCTAGCTTGTCCGGTGAACAAACTGAGTCGCTATACTAGTAATCCTAGTAGAGAGCACTGGAAATCTCTTGTAAGAGTTCTGAGGTATTTGAAATACACTCTTAACTTTGGGCTGCACTACTCGCGACATCACCCAGTACTTGAAGGGTACTGTGATGCAAATTGGATATCCGACACTAAAGACTCGTTGTCTACTAGTGGTTATGTGTTCACTATAGGGGGAGGAGCTGTGTCGTGGAGATCCACGAAACATACATGCATAGCCCGATCCACCATGGAATCAGAGTTTATTGCTTTAGATAAGGCCGATGAGGAGGCCGAATGGCTCCGTAATTTTCTTGAAGATATTCCATGTTGGACGAAACCCGTGCCACCTGTGAAGATTCACTGTGATAGCCAAGCGGCTATTAGTAGGGCCAAGAGTGAGTTTTATAATGGTAAGTCGAGACATATTCGTCGTCGACATAATACTGTAAGACATTTGATCACGAGTGGGGTTATCTCTATAGACTATGTCAAGTCAATTGATAACCTAGCGGATCCGCTTACTAAGTGTTTGAATTGAGATCAAATGTATAAGCTCGTAGAGGGAATGGGAGTTAAGTCCACATGTTAAAGACGATTATAGTGGATACCCAACCTTGTAGATTGGAGATCCCATGAACTTGGTTCAATGGGAAAACTAAGCTATATGAGTCTGTTGATACCACACTCAAATAGTCTATTCCCTAAAAGAGCTCGAGAGTGTTGGTGACCTGTCAAGTGGTGAGGTTAAGTCTTTGACTTTTAATGATTCTTGGATGCCTTGAGAAGGTGGAGTATGACAGGATACTCGAGTAAGAATCACCTATGTAAGTGTGAAGTGAGGGCCGCTTCTATGTAAACACTTATGAATCCAAAGAGGTTGTCCATGGCCAGTAAAGGACACAAACGTGAGAACGGACGAGGTTGAGACTTTATAGTGTTAGTGCTATTGTCTAAGTATACACCATTGAGGAATAGTTCAAGGCCACGTGTCCACTAATCCGTCGGTATGCTCGATAGCAGTGACTAAGGAAGGTTCAAGGTCACAAGCCACCTACCCTGATGCTTTATTGTCTCTTGAGGACAGAGCTGTATGTCTGCATGCATGCATTTGGCTATTTCCACTCATGTGGGGGATTGTTGGAAAAATCGAAATGATTATATACATTTATATATATATATATATATATATATATATATATAAATTAGTTAGTTATTATGGAAAGTTAATTAGCATTTATTGCTAATTTAGCTTGAGCAAAATTCAGCCCTTTTCGATCGCATTTTCGAGCCTCGATATTTATTCGATTAAACTTTTGAGATATATGACGTCGATCTACGTTTCGAGTAGATAATTATAGTGTGCTTAATTTCTCGATTCCGATTTTCGGTGAGTGAGAAATAGTGGCTCGAAGTTTGGGGGGACAAAACTTATATGTTACCTAAAGTGGAGAAACTTACCTTATTCGGGTTTTGGAGAGTATTACATTGATCAATGTCCCACATTGATAAATGAAATAACTTTAATGTGGTATTTAAGTCTCTACCACATTGTAAGAGATAACAAAGTGACATGTGGTGGGCTTGGGTCACACATGCTCATGCGCGCGAGCCTTTTCGCCGACTGCCTCACACGCGGCGCGCGCGCGCGCCGCGCCCACCGCGCCCGTGCCCGTGCCGGCCCGGCCCCGGCCCCGGCCCGGCCCGGTTTCGATTCCGGTCCGTGTCCTTGGACTTGGACTTGGACTTGGACTTGGATCTTGGCAATTGATCCGTCGGGTCGGGCGCTGGGTCGGGCGCCGGGTCGGGCGGTGCAGTGGACCGGCTGCACTGGATTGCTCTCCGTGGTGCTGTGCACCTGCCACACCTAAGCACTACTTTTGGATGGAACTCTCTGGAATGAGACTGCTCAGGTGCCTCCATCACTCCACTTACCATCCACGACCCTCCAGCATTGATGGCTCCAACACCTTTCACCTGGGGGAAGCAGCCTATAAATAGGCAGGTGTTCATACCATTTCAACAAACCAACACCTGCAACAACATTTGCATTATTAGCTCACTTAGCTGCATCCTAGCTCCTATAGTTGTCCAGCAGTTTGTCCTCGCCGGAAAGTCCAGTTCGCCGGAGCTCGTAGATTTTGCGGTGCTGCAATCTTCGAGACGCTCGTCGTTTCATCTTTGGGGACGATACGCCTACAACCGAGAGCACTACCGGGGCGTATTTCATCTTGCGGAGAGAGGACTCCTCGACTCGACGGTTTATTCCTTTTGATTTATTTTTCGGCTTATTGTATTGTTTTGTAATAGCAGCTTCTGTTACCAACATTTCGTTCCTGTGGATTAGCTTGCAAACCATACATTAGAGTCAACCACCCTAGGCTAACGATAGGTGACATACAATACATGCCCGCAAACTATACATGAGAGTTCAATCACCCTAAACGAACCATAAGTGATAGACAATACATAACGGTTTTAGTGGGATTTGAACCCATGACTTATCGGTCCCGACCACCCACCTTCATCACTACGCCATCCTAAGGGGACTCCACTGTTTTTAATTTTATATATACACTCATAGGTATACGAGAAAGCATAAGCAAGACTCTCAATACAGCTGTCATTATTCTATCCTTTAATCACAAAAATCTTGTGGTAAGAGCCAAAGTTTATTTTCTTCTCTTTGTTAGTTTTCCTTTTTCTTCGAGTAGCAAACTCCGGTAGGTGGAGAGAGGTCTGAGTGAGGATGGCTTATTCTACTCTTCTTTCACTTGAAAACATCATAGATCAAATCCTCGATCATGATCGGTTTTCCATTTCTCCTCACGAGGAAAAAATGATAATATCTCTAGACAGATATGTTATTTCATTCCAAGCTTTTCTTGAAGATTTTCCAGACAAAGCCAAAATCTTGGAAGCAAGAATGAGGGATGTAGCTGCTGAGGCTGAGGATATTATTGAGTGGTTTTTGTGGAAAGAAATCCGGAACAGCTATCGATACATCAAGCGAATCTCGATACTGCGACTATCAAATTCAAGTACCAGCTGCAGAAAGTTAGAGATGAAAGGGATGCAATCGCTGCAAAGGTGTTGGAGATGCAAAACAACACAATAATCGAAGACAAACATCTTGACAATTCTAGTTCATCATCACAAGTTGCAGATTCCGGAAAAATCCATGTGGTCGGCTTCAACGATGATTTGATAGAAATAAAGGAGGGGCTTTGTGGATGGGCCCCACAACTCCAAATCCTCCCAATATTTGGCATGGGAGGTATTGGCAAGACGACTCTTGCTAGAAATGCTTACGATGATCAACTAATCGTGGAGCATTTTCAGATTCGTGTTTCGGTCACAGTGTCGCAAGATTATACCGCGAGAAGAGTTCTTTCAGACCTCCTAGATTCTATGAAAGAATTCGACCCAAATTGGCGGAAGGAATCAACGGAAAAAACTTCCGAACATGTCAACGATAGTGAAATGGCATTAAGAGTGCACAAAATTCTATCGGGCAGAAGGTTTGTCATTGTAATGGATGATATCTGGAGCACAAAGGTACTTGATGATGTGCATCATTTATTTCCAAATGACAACAATGGAAGCCGAATCATGTTAACCACACGGCTGAGAGAAGTTGCCACTTATGCCAACTCCTCTACCCTTTCCCATGAGATGCGTTTGATGAATGCGGATCAAAGTTGGAATCTACTTTCTGAGAAGGTGTTCGTACACAAAGATCGTGTTCCCTGTTGAGTTGGAGAGCATTGGAAGGGAGATAGCAAGAAGCTGCGGAGGACTGCCCCTTGCAATAGTGGTGATTGCTGGACTCTTATCTACAACGAGTAAGACTCGAACTTCATGGGAAGAAGTTGCGAGAAATATAAGATCATCTCTTGCCACAGCAGATGGGCAGATAGAAAAGATCCTATCTTTAAGTTACAACCACTTGCCTCACTATCTTGAGGCCATGTTTCTTATACATGGGAGGATTCCCAGAAGATCACGAGATCAAACTTACAAAAATGATTCAGTTATGGATAGCCGAAAGCTTTGTGAAACCAGTTGAATCCAAAAGATTTGAAGACACCGCTGAAGAGTATTTGGAGGATCTAATCGACAGAAGTCTCGTTGTGGTCGCCAAAAGGGATTCTAGTGGCAAAATCAAATGTTGTGGCCTTCACGATATGGTACGAGAGATGTGTATAAGGTTATCACGGCAAGAGAAGTTTCTTGTGCATGTTAAGGGTAGGCGAGCTCTGAAAAGGATGAAAGATCAACGGAGGATAAGTATATCACATTCTCATCTAAATTCTTTCTCCAACATTTTTAGCTCAACCATCCGTACTATAATGTACTTCCAAGATGAACTTCGCTCTTTCGGGAGTTTCAGATTGCTCAGGGTCCTGGATATGCTAGGAGTTCGATTTGAGTCCCGCTTGCTCCCTGATCAATTTTTCGAGCTATTCCATTTGAGGTACCTTGCTTTCTACTATTCTCAACCAATTCCTAGTGCAATATGGAACTTTACAAGTCTCCAAACTTTAATCGTTAAGGGATATGGTATCCAATCTTTGACATATGAAATTTGCAATATGCCACAACTTAGGCATCTTAAGTTTTATAGCGGCTACTTAGTTTTTCCCGATGATTTCACTTCCGCGCTAGAAAATCTGCAGACGCTTGGGAAAATAGAAAGCCTCACCTGTTCTATAAGTACTCTCAACTTGATTCCGAACCTTAGAAAGCTGCGGCTCAATTACGGTGGGGGATCCGGAGACTTACTCTTCCATAATCTTGTACATCTTAAGCGACTTGAGAAATTGCATTTGGAGCTACGATATGGGTGGGCTAATTGCAATAAACCTAATCTTGTTGTTCCAAGCTCACTTAAAAAGTTAACCTTGATTGGTTGGGGTTTCGTAGAGCCTTACCTCGACATTGTTGGTCCGTTTCCTAATCTTGAAGTTCTCAACTTGAAAAAAATTGACTTCATGAGGCAAGCGTGGAGAACCGGTGATGAAGACTTTCCTCAGCTGAAATCTCTGCTCATTGACAAATCAGATCTAAGGCAATGGGATACGGAAAGCAGCCACTTCCCGAGACTCAAATCCCTACTGATTCATTCCTGTCAAAGTCTGAATGAGATTCCAGAATGTATTGGAGAGATTCCAACACTTGAGTTAATTGAGTTGAATTTCTGTACGAAATCTCTCGCGGAATCTGCCAAACTGATGCAAGAGGAGGCAAAGAATTACGAAGATGGTGTCTTTCAAGTTCGTTGTATTAATTGTAAGGCCATTAGAGTGCCATGATCACCCACTTTTTTTTTTATTTTCTCTTTTTTTCCCTCGTCATTTCTTGCTGAATGCATTCTAGTAAACTTGGGAAATGACCATCATTTGACTAATGGAATAATTTCATAGATTCGGTTTATTTTCACCCTCAATTATCACTCATTAATTCTAGATAACACACAATAAATCATATCTTAAGTTACTTTCTCGAGGCATACATGACCACTTTATTTTCGGCAAGGAGATTAATTTTTCTTTTTTATTTAAGTGTGTATTTTATAATTTTTAATTGGATTAAGAAATGGAGACAATTTTTGAGTGATTGTTTTGAATAAATGAGAATTTATTCAATTTTTTGCAAAGTATAGTTGAGACAATCAATTTATTTTTTCTTCTATTTTTTTTCATTTGATCATTAAAAAAATAATCTAAAGTTTCTAAAAAGTTTAAAAATCATAATTTTCTAAGTTTGTAGCTGAATAAAATTATGTGAGAAAAATATTTTTAAAGAGAGAGTATAAGAATGGGGGTGTATAGTGAGTAAGAAGAGACACACTTAATTTTAAGTTTAAAAGTTAATTTTGTCATTTTATACAAGAAGACAGTAATAACAAAACCATCCATTAAGAAAAGAAGAATAGCATGTCAGAAAAGGAGGATATTAGTAGTGAGATGAAGAGTATATTTTAACAATTGATTATTAGAATTTATCATTTCATAATTAGGATTTGCGATTTTAGTTAATTTAAACTAATTATGTTTGTTTATTTAATATTTAATATTAATAATAAGAATAAGAATATAGTAGACTTAAATCTTAGTCTTCTTATTTTCAATATTGTAAGACCCAGTGGAATACAGCTGGGGAAGATATTTTATAATTTCTTTTAATTCTCATCAACAAAAATATCGACCACCACGATAATCTTATGATTTTCATATTTTCATATACTTCGATATAATTGATACAACAAAAAAAAGAGGGAGCTGCAATTTGTGAGAGAGGGGAGAGAACTAACTCCTCACATGAGAACTAACCCATCACATGAGAAGTTGGGAACTAAGAACTACTCTTATCCAGTAATATTTAATTATTTAATGAACGTTTTTAAATATAATATTATTTTGAAGGTCCTTCAATGTAATATTAATGTTATTATTGAACGAAATCATCCTATAATTATGGAGCATGATTTCTGCAATTATGGTTAGTTAGTTTATATTTAATTTATTTGGCAAAAACTTGTGTGCACCATGTTGCACATGCAACATGATCCAATTACCCAATTTTGACCCGCTTTGACCCGTATTTGATCCGTTGACTAGCTTTGACCCGTGTTGACCCGCTGATGTCAGCATGACATCATTAATCTTTTTTATTTTTTTAAAAATTTTTAAATTTTTTTATTATTTTTTAAATTTTTAAATTTTTAAATTTTTTTAATTTTTTAAGTTTTTTTTCCTCTTTATTTTAAGGACGGACGTGTCACTCTTTGCATACGGAAGTGTCAATCGTAACAAACAAAAGTGTTAATCGCAACAAACAATTTTTTTTAAAATTAAAATTTTTTTTTCCGTTATTTTTAATGTTTTTTCCCATTTATTTTAAGGACGGACGTGTCACTCTTTGTATACGAAAGTATCAATTGTAACAAAAAAAGTGTCAATCGTAACAAATAATTTTTTTTTTATTTTTTTCCAATTTTTTTGGTAAGGAATGCGTGTCATTTGTAATGAATAAATGTGTCGTTTGTTATTTATCCAAAGTGTCAATCATAACAAACAAAAGTATTATTCTTTATTTAAATAAAGTATCATTTATTGACTATCAATTATTTTTGAAAAAAATGCGATTTGTTTCGGAAAAAAAGTGTCAATTGTTTATGAAAAAAATATCAATTGTCTATGTTGTTTGTGTCAATCATAACAAAAGAACGTGTCAATGATGAGTAGAGTGTCTGTTTAGGTCATAATTAATAATAGAGAGTAGAGTGTAAATTGCCTCTATTGTGCGTGTCACTCATGACAAAATAACGTGTCAATGATAAACAGAGTGTCTGGTTAAGCCATAATTTACAATAAGAGAGCAGAGTGTCAATTGTCTCTGTTGTGAGTGTCAATCATGACAAAAGAACGTGTCAATGATGATCAGAGTGTCTGGTTAAGCCATAATTCACTGTAAGAGAACATAGTGTCAATTGTCTCTGTTGCACGTGTCAATCAAGATAAAAGAACGTGTCAATGATGAGCTGAGTGCGAAGCCCTTTTCAAAAATTCAAAAGAAAAATAAATAGAAATAGAAATAGAAAGTTCAAAAGAAATGAAAAGGTTGTAACGCAGCTGTGCTGAATTACATTCCAATTCCCACATCCTTCTTCCTTCTCTTCCACTTGTCCTCTCTCTCTCTCTCTTGAGAGGATAACTGTAAAGGTCGGATCCAATTTCATTCTGATAAAAATTTCAATTCGTTTCCCCGTCATGAGCTCTGTGTTCCAGCTGCAGAGGAAGCAATCTCTTCTGCTCTCCCAATCTGAAACCCTAGAGGCGGGGAAGCCTGGGATTCGTCGGAGACTTTCCTCTCTCTCCCTCAATCTGAAGATCCAGACGTCCTCCTCCCCCGCCGCCGCATGGGCCTTCCGACGCTCCAAATCCGTATCCGCCATGGGCGTATACGCCGGCAGCTCCGTCCGTAAGTGGTGGGACTGGGGATGGGGCTGGATCCTCACCCGAAAACCTACCTTCACCACCGATCTCGAAATGAACGAAGAAGAGGTCGTCGGCCTCGGCAACAACGCTCCAAATCCGTATCCGCCATGGGCGATTTGAGAGAGAGAGAGAGAGGAGGGATTGGAGAAAGAGAGAGAGGGGAGTAGAGAGAGAGAGAGAGAAGTGAGATGCAGAGAGAAAGAAAGGGGTAGTGGGGAGGGGAGAAGACGGGAGAGAGAGGGAAGGTTTTTTTTTTTTTTTTAATAAAGTAGGAAATCGGGTCAAATCCGATCAAATCAGGTCAAAATTTAAAATTGGATCATGTTGCATGTGCAACATGATGCACACTAGTCCTTCTCAATTTATTTATATATATAAGCGTTTTAAATGTTTAAACGGTTAGATGTATCCAATTATTTATGAGAAGGACTAGTGTGCATCATGTTGCACATGCAACATGATTCAATTTTCAATTTTGACCCGGTTTAACCAGATTTGACCCGGGTTTGTATTTTATTAAAAAAAAAAAACATTACATCTCTCCCGTCTCCTCCCCTCCCAACTATCCCTTTCTCTTTCTCTTCTCTTTCTCTTTCTCTCCGCAACTCACCTCTCTCTCTCTCTCTCTCTCTCTCTCCACTCCCCTCTCTCTCTCAACAGTCCTCCTTGTTTCCGCCGCCGTCACTCCGCCTCCGATCTCTCTGCCGCCGCCTCTGTCCACCGGGGCTCAAACCTAGTAGAATTGAATTTAGCAATATTCTGTTGTAGTTTGTCGAACTGAATCTTTGTCTCTGCGGCAGTAGATTTCAGAATCTCAGATCTTGTTGGTGAGTTTTCTTCTCTCCCATCGTATATGCACTAATTTTTTTTTGTGGATTGGTAATAAAAATTGATTTCAACACAGAAAATCAGATTGAAGGAAATGGATCCGGATGCAGTGAAATCGACTCTTTCTAATCTGACATTTGGAAATTGTGTTGCTGGATCTCGCTCTCGATAAGAATCGAGCTCGAAGTGTTAAGGTATCCTATTCGACCGCGGGGATTGCCTTCATCGTCATTTCTTATGTTATGAGTATGTTGTTTATCCGCATTAAGATCCCCGCCTATCTTCGTTGATTCGATTTAGTTCTGAGTACTTTGGAGGAATTTTCTTTTCTCTTAAATTGTAGAATTGCATACAATTAAAATTTGTGGAGCCAGTTTTCGAATGCCATATTCTGAGATATCTAATTTTACAAATTAGGAAGAGATGAGAGACTTTGGCTGTTCGTTGGCTATGTTGAAATGTTGTTGGTTTGCTGAGTTTCTTAGTTTGAGTTGATAATTTGATGGCTTCTGCTTAGATTTGAACTCTAAAATGGTTATGTTCTTGAATATGTGTTGCTGTTTACAGCTATGAATCCATTCTTGTTGCTGGATATTGGATTTTTAGAATGCAGTGAAATAAATGACATTGAATGAAGATAGATATACTGCATTGCTGAATAAATTTGGATTTTTGATGCAATCAAGTATGATATGAATAACAAGTTTGAAAGGGAAAGGTTTGCTTTGAGTTTTTACTTGTTTAATGGTTATATGTGACGGTTGTTGTATGAAATATTGGCCTTAGCTGGTTAGGATTAGTTCTTGGTTTTTAGGAGTCTTGACAGAATTAGGATCTGTTTTATAAAAATCACATGCCACGAGTATGTAGCAATTTTAGTGGAACTGATGAATTGGAAGCAGCGATGTATGCTTTTAGGGTGTAACTTTCTTTTGTTGGCTTGGTCCGGGGTTGGTGGATGAGTACGATGGATTGGGTAGAGCTCGTGAGAAGGGTAATTGATATTTTTTTGTAAATAAATGACACATTTATTTAGTGCAAGACACTTTGAGTAGAGATAATTAATACTCCGGTCATCATTGACACGTTCTTTTGTCATGATTGACACAAATAACACATACAATTGACACTCTGCTATCTACTGTAAATTACGACTTAAAGAGACACTCTGCTCATCATTGACACGTTCTTTTGTCATGATTGACACGAATAACACATACAATTGACACTCTGCTATCTACTGTAAATTACGACTTAAACAGACACTCTGCTCATCATTGACACATTCTTTTATCATGATTGACACGCACAGTAGAGACAATTGACACTCTGCTCTCTACTGTGAATTATAGCTTAAACGAACACTGCTTGTCATTGACACGTTCTTTTGTCATAATTGACACGCACAACAAAGACAATTGACACACTGCTCTCTATTATGAACTATGGCCTAAACAGACACTCTGCTCATCATTGACACGCTATTTTGTCATGATTGACACAAACAACATATACAATTGATACTTTCTTCATAAACAAATGACATTTTTTTCGAAACAAATCGCATTTTTTTCAAAAATAATTGATAGTCAATAAATGATACTTTATTATAATACAAATTATACTTTTGTTTGTTATGATTAACACTTTGGATAAAAAATAAATGACACATTTATTCACTACAAATGACACGCCTTACTTATCAAAAAAATCGAAAAAATAAATAAATTTGTTTGTTACGATTGACACTTTTGTTTGTTACAATTGATACTTTCGTATGCAAAGAGTGACACACCCGTCCTTAAAATAAATGGGAAAAAACGTTAAAAAAAGGAAAAAAAAAATATAATTAAATTTTTTTATTTGTTGCGATTGACACTTTTGTTTGTTACGATTGACACTTTTATATGCAAGGAGTGACACGCCCGTCCTTAAAATAAAGAGGAAAAAAACGTAAAAAAAAATTAAAAAAAATTAAAAAAAAAGTTAAAAAAAGTTAACAAAAATTTAAAAAAAGATTAATGATGTCACGCTGACATCAGTGGGTCAACACGGGTCAAAGAGAATCAACGGGTCAAATACGAGTCAAAGCGGATCAAAATTGGGTAATTGGATCATGTTGCATGTGCAACATGGTGCACACAAGTTTTTGCCATTATTTAATTAGAAAAATCAAGCCGTATCCATTCTAATAAATTAATAATTTAAAATGACAATTTAGCATCATATATGCTTCAGCTATTTATATTCAATGCATTTTAGCATCATTTCAAATAAAATCAAAGTTATACATTTAATCAGCATATTTCAAATGTGTAAGTAGTTTGTATTTAGTGAATCTTAAGATCAAGTCAAATACATAAGCAGTATATGTACTCACTGCATTTTAATCCAACTCTTAGCATTTTCAATTGTTTTGTGTCTTTTCTCAATTCCAGCTTTCAATGTAGCAATTCACGATAAAGGTCTTCATAGGTATTGTAAGTCATATATCTGAAAAAAATAAATAATGCATCAAACAACATGAACCTATGCATCTAAAACTCTATAATTATGCATTTAGACTCCTTTTTGAAAGAGCTTATTAGGAAAAGATTTCAACTTATTCTAAAAAATAAGCGATTATGCATTCGTTTGGGAGAGCTTATGCAAACAACTTATTCTAAAAAAAAATTGTTTTTGACTTATTTTCATAAGCTGGTAGAAATAACTTATGAAAATAAGCAAAAACAACTTATGAAAAATAGGTTCTCATATCAAATCCCCCTGATAATAATTTTTAAACTATATTTTTATTTTTTTCTAATGTAGTGCTTATATAAAAAATTATCCAAACACAACAACTTATTAAATTTTAGTGCTTATAACATAAGCACTTTATATCATAAGAACTTATGTTATAAGTGTTTATTTAAGTTGTTTTCCCAAACGGGACCTTAGTCAAATACTTGGCTAAAATTTCATGATTTTTTTATGCTTCCAATAATAGAAAAATATGCATCCAAAAATATATAGCTATGCATCAGATCGATTAAAACTTTTGTCTCTCTATGCATCAATCAATCTAAATATATGCATATAAAACTATATAGTTAAAACTTTCTATATAGCTATGCATCAAATAATATGTAATTATGCATCTATTTCACAATTTCTCTATGCATCAAACAATATAAACTATGCATCTAAAATTGTATATATTTATATTCATCTTATATAGGTTGGAAGAAAAAACTATGCATCGGTGGTTAAAAAGAAAAAAATAAATTAGAACTAATTTAAGGTTAGATGTATTGTTTAGAATTTTATACTATTAGATATGATTCTATTTTCAAGAAATATTGCGTGTGGTCAAAGTTACCCTAATTAAATTATTAAATATTTGAGCATTGAAGAGTTATATTAAAATCTGTCCATAGATCGAATTGAAATCTACGATATATAATGGTTTATAGTTCTTATATAGGGATTGGTTTTCATGAGAATTCTACTCTTTTGCCCCTATACATAAAATGTATAATTAGGGGTGTTTGCAAATACTTATTTTAAACACTTATATGTTTATTGACAGTATAAACAGTTTTTTTGCGTTTGGAAATCTGCTTACTGCAGCAGCTTCTTTAAAATTAAGTAACTAAACTTTTTAATTAAACAGTTTTTTTAAGCATCTATTGAGATGATTTTGGTGCTTAAAAACTATAATTCCGAAATAGCAATAGTGAGATGGCACTAAAAGTGCAAAAAATTCTCACAAGCAGAAGGTTTTTGATTGTAATGGATGATATTTGGAGCACAAAGGTACTGGATGATGTAAAGTATTTATTACCTAATTACAACAATAGGAGCCGAATCATGTTAACCACTAGGTTGAAAGAAGTCCTCTATCCTTCCCTATGATATGCGCTTGATGGATCCGGAGCAAAGCTGGAATCTACTTTTTCGGAAGGTGTTCATACACCAAGATATTGTTTCTCATAAGTTAGAGAGAATTGGAAGGGAGATAGCAAGAAGCTGCGGAGGTCTACCCCTTGCAATTGTTGTTATTGCTGGACTCCTATCTACCAGTGAGTAAGACTCTAACTTCATGGGAGGAAGTTGTGAGAAACATAAGATCATCTCTTGCCATAGCAGATGGGCAGATAGTAGAAAATATTCTATCTTTAAGTTACAATCATTTGCCTCAATATTTGAGGCCATGTTTTTTATACATGGGAGGAATTCCAGAAGATTATGATATCAAAGTCATAAACCTCATGAGGATGTGGATAGCTTGTGAAACCAGATGTATCCAAAGAGTTCGAAGATACTGCAGAAGAGTATTTGGAGGATCTTGTTGACTTAAGTCTTATTATCGTGATTGAAAGGAAGTCTAATGGCCAAATAAAATATTGCTAGGCTTAATGGTATGGTACGAGAAATGTGTATAAAGCTATCTAGAGCAAGAGATGTTTCTTGTGCACATAAAGGGTAGAGGAGCTTTGGAACTTATGAAAAGCATGAAAGATCAGAGGAGGATAAGTATTTTTCATTCTGATCTAAATTCTTTCTCCAACATTTATAGCTCAACCCTCCGTACTATAATCTACTGCCAGGATGAAATTGGTTCATTCGGGAGTTTCAGATTGCTTAGGGTCTTGGATTTGCTAAGAGCTCGACGTTGTCCCGACTTGCTCTGCGATCAATTATTCAAACTATTCCATTTGAGGTACCTCGCTCTATGGTATTCTCACACAATTCCTATATCGATATCCAACCTTCAATGCCTTCAAACCTTAATCATTAAGGTAATTAGTGATAGATGTTTGCCATATGAAATTTGGAACATGCAACAACTTAGGCACCTTATCATTTCTAATTGTCTCATACCTGATACCAAAGCTGACACTCCCGCTTTACAAGATCTGCAAACACTTAGAGTGAAAAATCTCAAGTGTTCAATAAGTGTGCTCAACTTGATTCCAAACCTTACAAAATTGTGGCTCAAATATTCCGTGGGATCCGGAGAATTGCTCTTGCATAATCTTGTTTGTCTCAGCCGACTAGAGAAGCTACATTTGGAATTGGGGTATGACTGGATTTGTTCGGGTAAACCTAATCTTTTTGTTCCTAGCTCGCTGAAAAAATTAACCTTGATGGGTTGGGGTCGTGAAGAGCCTTATTTGGACATTGTCGGTCCATTTCCTAATCTTGAAGTTCTCAAATTGAAAAATTTCGATTTTATGCTACAAAAATGGAGAACCACTGATGAATACTTCCCTCAGCTGAGATTTCTTCTCATTGAGAAATCCAATCTAAGTGAATGGGAGACTAAAAGCTGCCACTTCCCAAGACTCAAGTCCCTATTCATTCATTCTTGTCGAGGTTTGAGTGAGATTCCAGAATGTATCGGAAAAATTCCAACGCTTGAGTTGATTGAGCTTGACCATTGTGACAAGTCTCTTGCGAAATCTACCGAACGGATACAAGAAGAGGCACATAATTACAATGATGATGCCTTTGAAGTCCGTTGCATTGGTTGTACGCCCATTGATGAGGTGATGCTGCTACTGGAAAAATACAGGTAAATACATGATAAAATCTTCGTTATTTCTCACAACACAAATAGCCTGTGTATTATCTGACTGTATTGTTTTGTACAGTAGTTGGAGTTCTAAACGGAGGGCGAGACAACGACGACTGCCGTAAAGGCGCTTCACTCAGTTAAGGCTTGAAGGGATTGGATAGAGTAGCAACATCGATAACTGTTTATTTTCAAGTAGGGAAACCGGACTGTCCATAGACGGTTTATGGTTTATGGGTGCGGTTTTCGGTATTTTTACTTTTTATTTTAATCTTATTTCAAACATTAAAAATAAAATTGGATTAAACACAATTCATTTTTTCTATTTGCATACGAGTCAAGAACGTAACAAACTATTTTCATTAGTTTACAGTTTTTGTAAGGATCGCAGATCCGAGACAAGAATGACAAGAAACAACACAAATATAAAGATATGAAATTACAAGCTCAGACCGCCGGATTACAACCACCACACCACCGTCACACACGGCGCCAACAGGCTCTATCCAACTATTACAGTAGATCCTCACGTTTATACAACTAAATCGCTCACAAACTCACAAAGAGAAAATATGGATTCGAAGAATATAGAGAGAGAGGAAGAAAAGATCTTGAAGTTGCGCTGCTTCAACAGTACACAACCCTACCTTTATATAGGTAGGGTTAAATGTAACGGTTCAGCGTAAAGAAGGGAAACAGTTCAATCAAACTGAGAGAAAACTGCACCTTCACATTGGGCCAAGAAAGGATGGGCCGTAATATTGAGATGGGCCTGGGCACGAAATGTGTGCTGGGCCTATCAGTTGTTTAACAGTTTTAAACTAATCTTTTTTCTTTTCTTTTCTTGTCCTTTTATTACAATATCAATCAAACGAACCATTAAAAACCTAGTAAAGGCAGAACCTTATTAATTAATTGCAAGTTGGGCATGGAAAACATGTCTTTCCACATTTCAAAATCTTGGACATAGTATTTAATGATATCTTTTGCATTGGATGCTCACGCTCTATAAGTGCGCCTTTTCCGACATAGTTATAAGTTAATTATAATGTACTCTGGCATTGAATTGATTGAATAATAAAATATTAATTCTTTTTTAGAATTACTTGTGTATACCTCTTCTATTTGTCGTTCTTTCATTAGATCTGCAAAATTTCTTAGCAAGAGCGTTTCTTTTTTCTTGTTTCTTCTCTCGCTGCAGTTGTTCTTGTTCCATCATTTTATCTGGAAAATCTTGTAGTCAAGAGCTTAACTTTATTCTTCTTCTAGTCTATTTTTCTTCTTGTTCATTCCATTAGCAAAAACTAAAGCAGGTAGAGGTGTGTGTGTGAGGATGGCTTATGCTACTCTTGTTTCACTTGAAAACATCATAGATCAAATCTTGGATCATGACCGATTTTCCATTTCTCCTCATGAAAAAAAACAGATCATATGTCTAGACAAATGCGTTATTTCATTGCGAGCTTTCCTTGAAGACTTTCCGGACAAAGCCAAGATCTTGGAAGCAAGAATCAGAGATGTAGCTGCTGAGGCTGAAGATATTATTGAATGCTTTTTGTTGGATCAAATCCGGTACAGCTACGGATTTACCAAGTGGATTGCAATACTAAGAGAAATAATGTTCAAATTCCAGCTGCAGAAAGTAAGAGCTGAAATGGATTCAATGGCCGCAGAGGTGGTGGAGATAAAAAATAGCATCAAAGTCAAACACCAACAACTTGGTGATTCTGTCTGGGCTACTCCATCATCACAAGTTGCTGATACCGGAAAAACCAATGTTGTCGGCTTCAACGAAGATTTGATAGCAATAAAGGATAAGCTTTGCAGATCTGCGCCACAACTACAAGTCCTCCCAATAATTGGTATGGGAGGTATCGGAAAGACCACTCTGGCTAGAAATGCTTATGATGATCAATTAATCATAGAGCATTTTCAGATTCGCGTTTGGGTCACTGTTTCACAAGATTATAGCTATGGGAGGATTCTTTTGGACCTCCTAGATTCCATCAAAGAATTCGACCAAGAATCCATGGAAGAAGACGATGAACAAGATAGTGAAAAGGCAAATTCTCCGGCAGAAAATTCCGAAAAGGAAAAAGTTCATGAGCTGAGAAATAGCGAAATGGCATTAAAAGTTCACAAAATCCTAACTTGCAATAGGTTTCTGATTGTAATGGATGATGTCTGGAGCTCGAAGGTATTGGATGATGTAAAGCATTTATTTCCAAATTACAACAATGGAAGCCGAATCATGTTAACCACAAGGTTGATAGAAGTAGCTAAATATGTCGGCTCCTCTATCCTTCCCCATGAGATGCGTTTGATGGATGCAGATCAAAGTTGGGATCTACTTTGGAAGAAGGTGTTCATAGACAAAGATTGTATTCCTCATGAGTTGGAGAAAATTGGAAGGGAGATTGCAAGAAGCTGCAGAGGATTGCCGCTCACAATAGTAGTGATTGCTGGACTCTTATCTACGATGAGTAAGACTCTAACTTGGGACGAAGTTGCAAGAAATATAAGATCATCTCTTGCCACAACAGATGGACAAATAGAAAAGATTTTATCTTTAAGTTACAGTCATTTGCCTCACCATTTGAGGCCATGTTTCTTATACATGGGAGGATTTCCTGAAGATCATGAGATCAAAGCCACGGATCTGATTAGGTTGTGGATAGCTGAAAGCTTTGTGAGACCATTGGTATCCAAAAGGCTTGAAGATACTGCAGAAGGGTATTTGGAGGATCTTGTCAACAGAAGTCTCATTGTTGTCACCAAAAGGAAGTCTAATGGCAACATCAAATGTTGCAGCCTTCATGATATGGTTCGAGAAATGTGTGTAAAGCTATCCCAACAAGAGAAGTTTCTTGTGCACGTTAAAGGTACTGGAGCATTGAAGCTTCTGAAAAGGGTGATAGATCAGAGAAGGATAAGTATTTCTCATTCTGATCTAAATTCTTTATCCAACACTTTTAGCTCAACGATCCGTACTATAATCTACTTTCAAGATGAACTCCGCTCTTTTGGTAGTTTTTGATTGCTTAGGGTCCTGGATGTGCTAGGAGTTCAATTTGAGTCTCGCTTGCTACCCGATCAATTTTTCGAGCTATTTCATTTAAGGTACCTAGCTTTTTGTTATTCCAACCCAATTCCTAGAGCTATATCAAACCTTCAGAGTCTTCAAACTTTAATCATTAAAGAAGTTAGTGATGAAAGCTTGCCATATGAAATATGGAACATGCCGCAACTTAGGCATCTTATCGTTTATGACACTCACTTAGCTGATACAAATGCCAACACTTCCTCCCTTGAAAATCTGCAAACACTTAGAGTGCAAAATCTCATCTGTTCAATAAGTATGCTCAACTTGATTCCGAATCTTACAAAGTTGTGGCTCACCTACTCTTACGAATCCAGAGAATTATTCCTCCATAATCTTGTACATCTTAGTCGACTTGAGAAGTTGCATTTGGAACTAGGATATGGCAGGCGTGATTCTGTTAAACCTAATCTTGTTGTTCCAAGGTCACTGAAAAAGTTAACCTTGAAAGGTTGGGGTCGTAGAGGGCCTTACCTCGACATGGTTGGTCCATTTCCTAATCTCGAAGTGCTCAAACTGACAAACTTCGATTTCATGGGACAAGAATGGAGAACTAATGATAAAGACTTCCCTCAACTGAAATTTCTGCTCATTAAAGAATCAAATATAACACAATGGGAGACTGAAAGCGGCCATTTCCCTAGACTCAAGGCCCTACACTTTCATTCTTGTTGGGATCTGAGTGAGATTCCGGAATGTATAGGAGAAATTCCGACACTAGAGTTAATTGACCTTAAGCTCTATACGGAGTCCCTGGGGGACTCTGTCAAAAGGATACAAGAGGAGGCACAAAGTTACGGTGATGATTCCTTTCAAGTTCGTTACAGTGAAGATGACGATGTGCCGGTTAAAGAGATTCCCAGGTTAGAGAATCATCTTTTATTTCTCAGAATAAAATATTGTTCTAACTGTACCCTCTGACTGTTCTGTTTTGTACAGTCGTATGAAGTTTGAGGTGGCTATGAGAATTCTTCTAAAGCGGGGACGAGTTCGCCCGGTTGAAGGGCCTGAAGAAAGGTTAAAGAGTAGCATCCGAAGCACCTTACTGGCGCAGTCCCCCGCATTAAAGTTCATGTCCGCGGTAGCAGTCAACAGTACTCTCGTTTGGCCAAGAAGGTAACAGGCCCATCTTTCTTGAATTATTTTTGTTGTGAGATCCTACTGAGATTCCGACATTCTGAAGCAACATACTCATCAAATGAAGAAATCTTAACTGAATGCTTACTTGTTTTTTTCTGGGATAATTTGCTCTGTGTGCAACTTGCTCATGAATTGATTGGCTTAGTATAACTTATTAAAGCTGGATTTTGGTTGAATAAGAATAGTGGTATTGTTCTATATATCTATGTTTTGGTTGCCACCTTTTTGGTGAAGATGATGTGGGGTTTTTCTCGGATCAATATCACCATAGTTCCGTGATGAAGACTTCCCCTTGTTATAAAACTGAAATTGTAATGAATTATATTTATAAGATGATTACATAGAGATGATTATCTCTATTTATAAAGGACTAATCACAATGAATATAACTCATAATCCATCTAAATACATTGAGAATACATATTAGGAATAATTGCATGATTGCACGTGTTATGCCAACGTTCTGCACCTTCCATGTATATAGCTAATACATATTAGGAATGATTGCATGATTGCATGTGTTATGCCAATTTTATGCACCTTCCATGCATATAGCTAATTCCCCTCAACTGAAATTTCCGCTCACTAAAGAATCAAATCTAAGGAAATGGGGGACTGAAAGCCGCCATTTCCCAAGACTCAAGGCCGTGGTGATTATTTTTTGTGGGTATTCGAGTGAGATTTCAGATTGTATCGGAGAAATTGGGGCACTTGAGTTAATTGAACTTAAGCTTTGTAAAAGACGTAACATACTATTGGACTTAATTAACTCAATTCAATGATTTTATTTGATACAAGTAAAAGACATAGCAAACTATTTTCTTTTGTTTACAATTTTTCACTGAACTTTGTATCCCTTTTATCAAAGTATTAATTTAAGAATCTATTGGAGGAAAGTAGTCATCAGCCGGCTGCACTCTATCTGGACAATGGGGCTACTGGTGTTAGAAATCTTAATGAGGATTTTCTCGGATATAGTTGACTTTGAGTTTCTATTTGGTTGTTAAACATCAAATAAATACACAATTTGCAAAAAGCTTTCCTCTTGCCTTCTAGACATGCCCATTTACAAACAAAAACCGGCTTAAACTGGAACATAAGTTTTCAGTTATATTCAACATGTACTTATAATTTATATGAAAAACCCTTACAATTTTAATATATTAAAGTGGTGAAGTGTTAGAATATCAAATGTTGTTTAATGATTGGTACACAGTTGAAAATCAACCAAAAGAACATAATTTTTCTTTCAAATATGGTAATATTGAGAACCAAGAATGAAAGTCATTAAATATATATTATATTTCAATTCACTTCATGTTATAGATTTTATATTTTTTTTTTAATATTTGAATTTGACTTATTTTGGATTCAAAATGGTAATATTATTATTATTTTTCCGGAAGAATTTAAATAAATTTAGTAATTAAAAAATAGAAAATTAAAGAATCCGTGAAATCGGTAAATCGGAACAAGAACCGGCGGTTTCAAACCAAACCCGTAAACTATCTATGGATGATTCGATTTCGATTTCGATTTCAATTTTTGACAAATTGTAACCATCGGTTTCAAACTGTAACCGAAGCCGAAACGTACATGTTTATTGCCTTCTCTTATAACGTAGAAATCTACATAAACTATTAAAGTAATCTTGGAAAGGTAAATCCTTATTAATTAATTACAAATATGCGATCATCTAGTGCTACATCATATGGACAGATAGAACAAATTCTATCTTTAAGTTACAATCATTTGGGTCACCGTTTGAGGCCGTGTTTCTTATACATGAGAGGGTTTCCAGAAGATCATGTGATCAATCAAAGTCTCAAACTTGGTGAGGTTGTGGATAGCTGAAAGCTTTGTGACACCCGTTGTATCCAAAGAGTTCGAAGACACCACGGAAGAGTATTTGGAGGATCTTGTTGAGAGAAGTCTCACCATAGTCACAAAAAGAAAGTCTAATGGCAAAATCAAATCTTATAGCCTTCATGATGTGGTACGGGAAATGTGTATAAAGTTTGCCCAGGAATAGAAGTTTCTTGTGAACATAAAGGGTAGTGGAGCGTTGGAGATTCTGAAATACATGAAATATCAACGGAGGATAAGTGTTTCTCATTCTGAACTAAATTCCTTCACCGACACTTATGGTCAACCATCCGTACTATAATCTACTTCCAGGATGAGCTCGACTCTTTTTGGAGTTTTAGATTGCTCAGGATCTTGGATTTGCTAAGAGCTCGATCTCAATCAGGCTCAATTTCAAACTACTCCATTTGAGGTACCTTGCTATCTGGAATTCTACTACCCTATACCTCGAACAATATCTAACCTTCATTGTCTTCAAACTTTAATCATTAAGGAAGATGATGACTTATGTTTGCCATATGAGATTTGGAACATCCCACAGTTTAGACATCTTATCATTTTTGGTACTCACTTAGCTCATACTGATGACACTTCCTCTTTGGAAAATCTGCAAACACTTAGTGGAAAAAATCTTACGTGTTCAATAAGAATGCTCAACTTGACTCCAAATCTTACATGGCTGCTCATTTCTAAGAAGTTGAAATCTTTTATTTTTTTATTTTTTTTGATAACGAGGAACCCGCAGCCGCTACCTTTAATGCGTACAGGGCATTTTTGGTACTCACTTTAGCTCATACTGATGCTGACACTTCCTCCTTGGAAAATCTGCAAACACTTAGTGGAAAAAATCTCACGTGTTCGGTAAGAATGCTCAACTTGACTCCAAATCTTACATGGCTGCTCATTTCTAAGAAGTTGAAATCTTTTTTATTTTTTATTTTTTTTATAACGAGGAACCCGCAGTCGCTACCTTTAATGCGTACAGGGCATTTCTGGTACTCACTTTAGCTCATACTGATGCTCACACTTCCTCCTTGGAAAATCTGCAACGGAAAAATGGGACGCGCTGTTTTTTTTTGTTCAAAAAGAGAATTAATCAACTAAAAAAAACAAAAAAAAAACTACCCATTTTTAATTATTATGCTGTTGAAATGCCAGTTGATTCTAACTCCCAAACTGTCTGTACTTTTTGATCTTGTAATAAATTGAGTGTAATGAATCGAAAAATCTTTATTGGTTCTACTCCTATTTTTTTTAAGAGAATGAATTTATTTCTTGAAGGATCATAAAAAAGATCCGTATCTTCTATGTGAACGATTTGGAAGGTCCATAACAAAAAAATAGCGGTATTTGCTAGCAACAACATAATGAAAACAGTCAATTAATATAAATTGATCCGAAATTTGATTCAAATGCTATACAATCTATGGATACATAAAAAATATATTGAATCAATTATTTTTAATGAATTGACTCGATCACAACTTCGAATATGGAATTAAAAGAATGGAATGGGAAAGGATGACTATTTTTAGAGCCACAAACTTACGATCACTAGACATACGATACATGATACGATATGATTACCATTTGACAAACTTAAATTTCAATTGCTCATCTGTTACCAGCTAGTGCTTAAGACCTCCAGAATGAACAGTCAAGACATTACTAATGCACTATGAGACTATTATTTGAACAATTCTACTACAAATATATATCAATTTCTTTTGAGTTGGGTCAATTGACTCTCGTGGCTTTGTTGTGGCTTCGCCATTGGGTGGCTGAGTATATGTGATTCTATGTTAATGTTATTGTCTTGTCTTTTAATTTAACAATTGATTAGAATTTATCATTTCACAATTAGGATTTGCAATTTTAGTTAATTAAAAATGTCTAATAGTACTCTTTTGTCTCATTAGTAGTGTTATATCCAAAGGATGCCTTATTAATAATGTTTTGTTTCTAAAAATGACAAAAAATTTATGACCACAAAATAAATAATCCAAAATCAAATAACATTCATCACACGATATTATTTTCTTAATTTTCATGCGCAAAAGAAAAGAGACAATATTAATAGATTGACGAGGGAGTATTAAATAAACAAACATAACTAACTAGTAGACTAGTAGACTACTAGTAGACTTAAAAAACCTTAGTCTTCTTATTTTCAATATTTTAAGACCGAGTGGAGTACAGCAGGAGAAATTATTTTAATTTCTTTTATAATTCACTTAATTCTCCTCAACAAAAATATCAACCATTACCTTCTCCGGCTGCAATATCTGAGAGAGAGAGAGGAGAGAAATGGCGGATGCTGCGGTGGAATTCTTGCTCAACAACCTCAAGGACCTGGTGACGTACCACGCGCATCTAATCACGGACACCAGGAAGAACATCGAGAGTTTGGAGACGGATCTCCGCCTCTTCAACGCGTCACTGAAGGAGTCGCTGAAGAGTCGGAGGAAGAACGAGCTGACGAAAGTGGTCGATCGGAATATTCGCGAGGCCGTCTATGAGGTAGAAGATGTGATTGACGACTTTGTTACCCACGCCATAGAGAAGAAGTCAACCACTTCGTTGAAATTCTGGAAGCCCTCCGTCGATCTCCACTCCATTGGGCTGAAGGTCGAGGAGGTCAAAGTGAAGGTGGAGCGGGCGAGGGTTGACTTGCTCAACCTCAAAGTCGATGATGAAGACAAATCTGAAGTACCTCAGGTCTATTTTCTTCAACCTTTTATCTTAAATATTTTCTTATCTTTAGTAAATGCCATCTTAAGATTCTGAATTTTTACTAGTTTTTACTAAGTAAATTGTGTATTTTTCGATTACCAAGATTGTTAGTAAATTATGGTGAATAAAATTGTAATTTCAGACTCAAGAATAGATAATTTCCTGTTTGATAGTTGTTATGATTTATGTTGTAGAGCTTCCAAGTCACCATGTGAAATCCTTGCAAAAACCCCGAGTTTGTATAGATTCTATATGAGTTTATCTCTTATTGATCCAATGGATTAGGCGGCGCTTTCTCCTCTTCGTTTGAAGTTGTGCAGAGCTCGACCAATGTATACCACAGAAAATCCTTATATCGAATGTCTATTGCTGTTGTTCATGATGTATTGATCATGCTTTCTGAGCTAGTAATCTAACTAGATTATTAAGTTGAATCTTTACGCTCTTGCTGGACTATATCTTCTTTAACCTGCAGATCATGATATACATTCTTGCATCCAAGATCTAGTAGTTGCAATGTGTAAAACTTTCATTTGTTCTACTCATCACATAGTTTTTCTTGTAAGTGTTTGTTGTTATGATCTTGACGAACTTGAGTCGTGTGATGATGCTCCATTTAATTATATGTCAAGGAGTATTTATTTATGATGATATTTCTTTATAGGGATTTTGGCGAAAAAAGCATATACTTGTCCGAATTTACAAATTTAACACAATTTTTTGGTAGAAAATTAAAAGCCGTATTTTGACTTCCATTAGAACTTCATGAACAAGTCAGAGAGTAAAATTGATAATCTGTCTATATAGTGAAATCTTGAATTCTTATTTTTGCAATTAGCATTCAATTTTCCTATTTTTGATTTGTTCTTGTGCTGAATATTTTGTCAAATAGGCTCGGCCGCCAAGACTAAAAGATGTGGTGGGCTTTGCAGATGTTACGGAAGAACTGATAGGCCGTCTGACTAAAGAGACTGACTATTTTGATGTGGTTTGTCTGATTGGTATGTTTGGGTTGGGCAAGACGACGCTGGCATGGAAGATTTTTAATGATCCAAAAATCCTCTACGAATTTCCCGTCCGTATATGGCTTCCTATTTCTCAAGAGTTCTCAGACAAGGATATATTTCTAGCCATTCTCAAAGAGTTCACCGCTATAACCGATGATATACGTCAGAAAGATATAAAGGACATAGCCCAATTGGTTGGTGCCTGTCTTGAGACAAAAAGTTTCCTGATCGTCATGGACGATGTCTGGAGTCGTGCTGACTGGGACAGACTTAGATATGCTCTTCCAACTGATAATAAGAAGGGGAAAGTCTTGATCACCAGTCGTATTGAGGATGTGGGCACGTATGCTAGCAACCCGAGACCCCCCCACCAGTTGCGTCTCTTTACTCAAGATGAAAGTTGGGAGCTGCTCCGTTTGGAGGCGCTCCGCACGCTGGACTGCCCTACTGAGTTGGAAATTGACGGTCAACTCATTGCAAGTGGTTGTAAAGGACTACCACTTGCAATAGTAGTCATAGGAGGTGTCCTCGCCACAAAGTATTCGGCCTTAGATTTAAATGCAACAGAAAGAGCATGGAAACAAGTGTCCGAACAGGTGGTAAAGTACCTAAATGACGACCCGGCGGATCGTATGAATAAGTTTATATCTTTGAGTTATGATAAATTACCTTACCATTTGCGGGCGTGCTTTCTCTATCTTGGGATGTTTCCAGAAGATTTTGAAATTCCAGCATCAAAATTGATCCTCATGTGGATTGGTGAAGGATTCATACAACAGAGTAATGATTCTAGCTTGGAGGAATCCGGAGAGAAGTTTTTGGAGGATCTTATCAACCGGAATTTGGTCAGAATTGAGAAGATTAAGCCTGACGGTAAGGTTAAAACATGTCGGATTCATGATGCCTTGCGTGATTTCTGCAGAATTGAAGCTGGAAATGAAGATTTTTTCCAGGAAATCAAGTGTAATAATGGTCTTTTTACACCTCCTGTTTCCGACTTACATAAGTATCGGCGCCTTTCTGTTCATTCCGATTGCGTGAAGTTTTTCTCTTTAAAGCCTGTTGGTCATCGTGTCCGCTCGTTTGTTTGTTTCTCCAAGGATAAACTCATTTTGCCGCCAGAAAATATTCCAGACATTCTCAAAGCTTTCAAATTGCTGAGAGTTTTAGATGTCAATTGTATCAAGTTCCCCAAGATTAACAGCGATTTGTTTCAGTTGGTTCATGTGAGATACATTGCCTTGACGTTCGATTTGTCAACACTTCCTACAAAATTCAGCCACCTTTGGAACTTGCAAACTCTCATAGTGGACACAACATCTACAACATTTGAAGTCAAAGCAGATATATGGAAATTGATCCGGCTACGGCATTTTAAGACAAATGTGTCTACTACCTTGCCCAAGCCAAGCAAAGACAACAAACATGGTGAGGAGCTTCAAACACTTGGCACAATTTCGGTGGAGAGCTGCACAACCGAACTCTTTCAACGAGCTTGCAATTTGAAGAAATTGGTCATTCGTGGGCACCTGACATTGCTTTTGGAAGGAAAGAAAGGATCTTTCGATAGTTTGGGGAAAATGAAAAATCTTGAAAGTCTAAAGCTGATAAACGATGTACATCCTCGCCCACCTTCGGAAGGAAAACTGAATGGCCTTCCTCATCATCATGGATTCCCATCTCGGCTTAAGAGCCTTACACTCCGTGCTACATTCCTTGATTGGAGTAATATGTCTATCCTTGGATTGTTGGCAAACCTCGAGGTGCTCAAGCTGAAAGATAAGGCATTTAAAGGGAACACATGGGTGGCCGTTGACGGAGGTTTTCCCCGTCTTCAAGTGTTGCTCATCAAGGATGCAGATTTAGAAGTCTGGGCGGCTTCATCCCGTCATTACCCTAGACTTAGAGGACTTGTGCTAGAGAACTGTGAGAAGCTTCTCGGAGTTCCAGTTGGGCTGGCCGACATAAAAACCTTCCAAATGTTGAAGCTGTACACTTGTAAATCTGCAGTCCCTTCTGCCATCAAAGTTCAGGAGGCAAAGATAAAGGCAAATGATGTATTTAAACTCTCCATCTTTCCTCCACCGAATGATCAATCTTGACTGGTAAGTTTATCTTTCGAACGCCAATAGCCTTTTGCAGCATTTTCAAAAAAAAATATTTTTTTCCTTGACTTGATAATTGTTAGTTGAGCCTCTTAATTGTGACATCCATGCTATTTATATGCTGTATTGCTAGTCGGCGATGACCTCTATATTGATAGGAAAAATCTTCCTTTGGTTTTCTCTCCCAAAGCAGTAATATCTGATCTCTATTGGTCTCCATAAATGACGTTACTATGGTGGAATGGTATCTTTAAATAGCGAAAGAGATAGTGAGAGAGAGAGAGAGAGAGAGAGAGAGATTAGATTATCGAAAGGGCAATGCAAATTCATGTACAAACTATGGCAGACTCTAAATTTTTCTACTTGAGTTTTTTATGGTGCAATTTTGCAGCAGGGTTTTCTCTTGTAGCTCGCTTTCTCCCTCTCTTCATAGTTAAAAGTTCTATTTCGTGATGCTTAAGTTTAATAAACTTCATGTTTAACAAAAATATTTATAGCTTTTATTTGGATAATTCTGATTATATGTAATATTCTCGTAGTTGATATTTTTTGTTTAAACTGACCATTTGGTCACCTCTAAGAGTATTCGAGTTTCGTAAAGACTAATGACTCGTCCGGTTTGCAGGTCTACCAAGCAGAGCTGCAGTCAGTCCTGCTTGAATGACTGCCGAACTTCAAATTTGTTCTATTCAAGTCCTTGTTGCAATTTATTCTGTTGGTGATGTTGAACTCCCAAAATAACGCAGGGTTGCGTAGTCTGTTGAAAGATTGATTTAGTTTTCTGTATTAATCAATGTGTAATATGTTTGGATTAAGAAATTTATATGTTACTGTGTTTTCTTATGGTTTCAGCCAGCTGTAGTGGTTTTGTTACTGTGTTTTCTTCTTTCTTTCATTTTCTGTTGTATAAGGAACAGAGTTTGTCATTTTTGTCTATTTTAATCGACAATCTCTTAACAAGAGCATTGTTCTCTATCTACAGTTTCAAAGTGTTTCTTGAAGATTTATCCGGAGAAAGCCACGAACTTGGAAGGATTTAGCTGCTGCAGGCTGCAGCTGAAGATAGTATTGAAAAGTTTTCGTTGCAATAAATTCGGTACGGTTACGAGATATATACTCCCTCTGTTCCATTATTAGTGGCGCCTTTTTTTTCGATATGAGAATTAAGAGAATATGTATTAAAGTATGAGAGATGAGTAGATAATAAAGTAGGAGAGAGAGATGAGTGTGATAATGAGAGAGTAGGAGAGAGAAGATGATCAAGTAGGAGAGATAAATAAGTATAATAATGAAAATAGATGATAAAGTAGGAGAGATAATTTAATAAAGTAAGAAAGAGTAGTACTCTCTCCGTCCTGCTATTTGTGGCCATGTTTTTTTTGGCACGGGGTTTAAGAGAGTAGATGATAAAGCATGAGAGAGATTAGATGATAAAGTATGAGAGAGAAGAATGAGAGAGAAGATGGTAAAATATGAGAGATAATGTAATCAAGTAGGAGAGAGAAGATGATAGAGTAGAAGATATGATAATAATGTTTTACCAAATTAGGAAAGTGACCACAAATAATGGGACATCCCCTTCGGAAAAATGAATCATAAATAGCGGGACGGAGGGAGTAATTTTTTATCAATTTGGGACATCGCCACTAATAAGGGACGTCCGAATTAACTAAGCTCCATAATTTGCTAGAAACTTTTATAGCTGTGTAAAAACTCATAATTGTTTGATTAGGGATAAGGTCCCGCATGTTTTTTCTTGAGTGTATTTGCTTTCTAGCTGTGCAGATAATGTTTCATGTATGTCCCACATATCACATGTGCATATTTTTTCTCTTAGACGTGTTCTATGATTAGGATTGCAATGTGTGCCTTTCTGACATAGTTATAATGCATTGTATTGATTGAATATAAAGTATTTGTTGTGTTGTGGAATTATTTATGGGTAAATTGGATTTTTTAGTCTCCAAACTATGTGTGTTTGGCTAATTTGGTCCCTTATTTATTTTTTTAGTTAATTGGTCCCCAAATTATAGAATTTTGGATGAATTAGTCCTTCTGTTAATTTTTTGGTAAGTCAACTGTTAGTCAACGATTTTTAAAGGGTATTTTCGGTATAATATTATTGAGGACCAAAACGTCCAAATACTAAAAATTTGGCCAATTTTTTTTAATGAATTTTTTTAATTTTACAAAAATCAAAAAGTAATTTAGTCGTTTTGATTTTTTTAAGGATCAATTACCCCAATTTTAAATAAGTTGAAGATCAATCCCTATATTTTGAGATCATAATCGTCAAATTTTATAGTTCTGTTATCAAAATTTTTGAATATATTATTATGATAAAGAGAGATAAAAATGTAGAATATTTGATAATCAATGAATAAAACTATAGTAGATTTTCAATCAAAACATGTTTTCATTCCAATATGATTTATTCATTAATTTTTCGTATATTTTATGTTTTAATCCCCTGTTTTCATAGTAATATTCGAAAAAAATTGGTTACAGAGTAATATATTTCATGTTTTAATCCATCGTTTTCATAGTAATATGATCCCCAAATATATTATAATTAACGAGAATGGTTTTCAACCTATTTAAAATTGACATAATTGCTCCTTAAAAAAAACATAATTATTAAAATATTTTTTGATTTTTGAAAAATTTTAAAAAATTAAAGAAAAATAATTGATCAAATTGATCCTCAATTTTTCAATATTTAGACGTTTTGGTTCTTAATAATATTATACCGAAAATACCCTTTAAAAATCGTTGACTAACAAAAAAATTAACAGAAGAATCAATTCATTCAAAATTCTATAATTTTGGGACCAATTAACTAAAATAAATAAATAAGGGACCAAATTGACAAAAAAAGCATAGTTTGGAAATTAAATAATCTAATTTGCCATTATTTGTGTCTATCTTCAACAACAGTTTCTCTCTCCCTCTCTCTCTAAAGTTGTCATTGTTCCTTTATCCGATCTGCAAAATCTCCTAGCAAGAGCGTACTCTCTTACTCTCATTTCCTGTCTCGCTACTGTTGTTCTTGTTCCTTCATTTCATCTGCAAAGTCTTGTACTAAGAGCTAAGTTTATTCTCCTTCTTCTTGCCTATTTTTCTTGTTCTTCAGTAGGCATAAGTGTGTTTGAAGATGGCTTATTCTAGTATTCTTTCACTTGGAAAAGCCATAAATCGATTCCTGGATTATTATCAATTTTTTATTTCTCCTCACGAAAAAAAACAGATCATATCTATGGAAATATATGTTATTTTATTCCAAGATTTTCTTGAAGACTTTCCGCAGAACGCCTATGTCCTGGAAGCAAGAATCAAGCATGTAGCTACTCAGGCGGAAGATACTCTTGAATGGTTTTGGCCCTCTGAGTCGGATAATTCAATGAGTAGTACCATGTTCCACATCCAGCTACAGAAAGTGAGAGATGAAATGGGTTCAATCGCCGCAGAGGTGGAGACGATAAAAAATAGCATCATAATCAAAGACATACAACTTGGTGATTCTGGCGCTAATTCATCACCACAAGTTGCAGATACCGGAAAAGTAAATATGGTTGGCTTCAACGGAGATTTGATAGAAATAAAGGCCAGGCTTTGTGGACACGCGCCACAACTCCAAATCCTCCCGATATTCGGTATGGGAGGTATTGGCAAGACGACTCTTGCTAGAAATGCTTACGATGATCAACTAATTGTGGAGCATTTTCAGATTCGTGTTTGGATCACAGTATCACAAGATTATAGTGAAAGAAGACTTCTTTTGGATCTCCTAGATTCAATGAAAGAATTCGAAGCAGATTGTTTGGGAGGAAACTCCAAACAGTGCAATGAGTCTCCCACAGACATATCCAAACATCTAGCAAAAAAACATGAGCTCGGCAATAGTGAAATGGCATTAAAAGTGCACAAAATCCTATCAGTTAGGAGGTTTCTTATTGTAATGGATGATATATGGAGCACAAAGGTACTCGATGATGTCAAGCATTTATTTCCTAATAGCAACAATGGAAGCCGAATCATGTTAACCACAAGGCTTGCAGAAGTTGCTACTTATGCCAGCTCCTCTACCCTTTCCCACGAGATGCGTTTGATGGACGCGGATCAAAGCTGGAATCTACTTAAGCAGAAGTTGTTCATACATCAAGATCCTATTCCTCGTGAGTTGGAGAACATTGGAAGGGAGATTGCGAGAAGCTGCGGGGGCCTACCCCTTGCAATAGTGGTTGTAGCTGGACTCCTATCTACGGCATGTAAGACTCTAACGTCATGGTCGAGAATTGCTAAGATTATAAGATCATCTCTTGCCGCAACAGATGGGCAGATGAAAAAGATTCTATCTTTAAGTTTCAATCATTTGCCTCACCATCTGAGGCCGTGTTTCTTATACATGGGAGGATTTCCAGAAGATTATGAGATAAAAGTCGCAAACCTGATCCGATTATGGATAGCTGAACGTTTTGTGAAACCTGTTGTATCCAAAGAGCTTGAAGTCGTCGCATTAGAGTATTTAGAGAATCTTGTCGACAGAAGTCTCATTATTGTCAATAAAAGAAAGTCTAATGGCAAAATCAAATCTTGCAGACTTCATGATATTTGTACGAGAAATGTGTATAAAGCATTCTGAGGAAGAGAAGTTTCTTCTGCATGTTAAGGGTAAGCGACCACTGAAAAGCATGAAAGATCACCGGAGGTTAAGTATTTATCATCATGATATATATTCTCTCACCCAAAATTATAGCTCAGTCATTCGTACTATAATCTACTTTGGGGATATGCTCGACTCTTTAGGGAGTTTTAGATTGCTGAGGGTCCTTGATCTGCTAAGAGTAATAACTATATATCAGCATTTCTGGATATATGAACAATTTTTCGAGCTCTTTCATTTGAGGTACCTTGCTTTCCGCAACTCTGGCCGAATTCATACAACGATATCTAACCTTCAAAGTCTTCAAACCTTGATCATAGAGAATATTAGTATTAAATGTTTGCCATATGAAATTTGGGACATGCCACAACTTAGGCATGTCATGATTTCTAAGTGCTCGTTAGCTGATACCAATGCCGCTACTTCCTCTCTAGAAAATCTTCAAACACTTGGGATAGTAGAAAATCTCATTTGTTCAATAAGTACTCTCAAATTGATTCCAAACCTTACAAAGTTGTGGCTCACTTACTCTAGGGGATCCGTAGAATTACTCTCCCATAATCTCGTACATCTCAGCCGACTTGAAAAATTGTGTTTGGAACTAGATTATGGCTTGCATAAATGTAATGCTTGTAAACCCAATCTTGTTGTTCCAAGCTCATTGAAAAAAGTTAACCTTGATCGGTTGGGGTTGTCATGGAGGGCCTTACCTCGACATTGTTGGTCCATTTCCTAATCTCGAAGTGCTCAAACTGAAAAGATTCGATTTCATGGAACAAGAATGGAGAACTACTGATAAGGACTCCCCTCAGCTGAAATATCTGTTCATTGAAGAATCAAATCTAAGGAAATGGGAGACTGAAGCCACCCATTTCCCAAGACTCAAGACCCTAATGATTCATTATTGTATAGGTCTAAGTGAGATTGTATTGGAGAAATCCCAACACTTGAGTTAATTGAGCTTCAGGTTTGTGAGGAATCTCTCGCCGAATCTGCCACATTGATTCAACAGGAGGCACAGAATTATGGAGATGATGTCTTTCAAGTTCGTTGCATTCGCTGTACTTCCAGGTTAGAGAATCAATCCTTGTTTCTCAAAATAAATTAATTTTTAAATATATTGTCTGATGTTTTGTTTTGAATAGAAATGCGGCGTTGGAGGTGCGGGCGAGAGAACGACGACGGAAATGGTTTCTCCCAGTTGAAGAACATAACGAGATTTGAAAAGCGTACCTACCGAACTGCTGTTCAGACGCGTTCCGCTGCTGCATAGCAGTTCGTTTCCGTTGTAACAGTCCCTCTTTCTTTAATTCTTACTTTGCTGTTAAAATCATAACTAGACGACATTCCGAAGAGATGTTCTGATCAAATGAAGAAATCTCAATTAAATGCTTGCTTATTTCTGAGAAGTTCTTATGAGAAATTAACTAGACCCACTGTATCCTCATGATTTTTTAATCATCAGCTGTTTCTCTCTCTCTATAGTTGTCACTGTTCCTTTACTAGATCTAAAATTGTTTCTTCTCTCACTTCTACACTTGTTCTTGTTTCATTTATAGTATTTCTTGAAGATTTATCCGGAGAAAGCCAAGAACTTGGAAGGATTTACCTGCGGAAGCTGAAGATATTATTGAAAAGTTCTCGTTGCAATAAGTCCGGTATGACTACAAGATACATACCAAGTTGCAATAAATCCGGTATTGCTACGGCATTTTAAGATAAATGTGTCTACTACCTTGCCCAAGCCAAGCAAAGACAACAAACATGGTGAGGAGCTTCAAACACTCGGCACAATCTCGGTTGAGAGCTGCACAACCGAACTCTTCCAACGAGCTTGCAATTTGAAGAAATTGGTCATTCGTGGGCACCTGACATTGCTTTTGGAAGGAAAGAAAGGATCTTTCGATAGTTTGGGGAAAATGGAAAATCTTGAAAGTCTGAAACTAATAAACGATGTACATCCTCGCCCACCTTCGGAAGGAAAACTGAATGGCCTTCCTCGATATATTGAATTCCCATCTCGGCTTAAGAGCCTTACACTCCGTGCTACTTTCCTTGATTGGAGTAATATGTCTATCCTTGGATCGTTGGCAAACCTCGAGGTGCTCAAGCTGAAAGATAAGGCATTTAAAGGGAACACATGGGTGGCCGTTGAAGGAGGTTTTCCCCGTCTTCAAGTGTTGCTCATCAAGGATGCAGATTTAGAAGTCTGGGCGGCTTCATCCCGTCATTACCCTAGACTTAGAGGACTTGTGCTAGAGAACTGTGAGAAGCTTCTCGGAGTTCCAGTTGGGCTGGCCGACATAAAAACCTTCCAAATGTTGAAGCTGTACACTTGTAAATCTGCAGTCCCCTCTGCCGTAAAAGTTCATTCCGATATGCGCGATATTTATATGTTCTATTGCTAGTCTGCGATGACCTTCTCTAGATTGAAAGGAAAAGCCTTCCTTTGGTTTTATTCGAGTTTCGTAAAGACTAATGACTCGTCCGGTTTGCAGGTCTACTAAGCGGAGCTGCAGTGTGTCCTGCTTGAATGACTGCCGCACTTCAAATTTGTTCTATTCATTATGCTCATTATGTTGAATAAATCATTTATTTTTGCTGTACGAGTTAATTTGTAGTACGGATTAAGAGATTTATACTTGGCTACATTGTATTGAGTAAAACTTCATTATTATGGTGTCGTTGGCTACATTGTATTGAGTAAAACTTCATTATTATGATTAAGAGAGGTTATTGTTATTTATTTATTTAAGGATATAATTGTCATTTGGTATCGAAGTTCCTTCCACCTCGACTATAACACAATTTTTTTTCTCTCATCCATTTTTTCACTTGTAAACCAAACAACATATTCCATCAATTCCACTATTACTGTCCTACTTTCATAATCAGATTGTTCTATTATTATTGTCTTGTTTCGTAATATGTCAAAAATCAACTCTTAATAATAGAATAAGTGGGTCCCTCCTTACTCATCATCCACCTCACATTCTTATACTCTCTGTATTACACGATTCTGTTCAGCGCGAACTCAAAAAATTATGATTTTTAACTTTTTGAAAATTTGCATTATTTCTTTATTTACAATATAAAAAAATAGAAAAAAAATCAATTATCTCAACTATGTCTTAACAAAATTTAGAAGAATTCTCATTCATTCGCATCAACCATTCCTTGAAAATAGTGTTCAATTCTTATTACAATTAAAATTCATAAATTAAACACATAAATAAAGTTTCTTAATATGTGCACTGAAAAGAAACGAAAAAGTAAGAACGTAACGGAGAGAGTAATATTTTATCTTTCTCTTCAATTTCTCTTTCTCCCACCTTTCTCTTCTCAAAACTCTCTTCAATCAAACAAAGCGTAAATAATTATTTAATTATATGGATCTTACATCTTTACCCCAAAACCAACTCCATAGAATTAATTAATTACATGCATTCCACATGTTTACCAATTCAAAACTACTCTCCTTAATAACCACGAAAAAAAAAAGATAAATCTAAAGGGACGACCGACGAATTAATAATTTATTTTAAAAATAACTAATTTCTAAGCATAACTAATGCCGTGTTTACAAATGCCATATTGAAAATATAATTAATGTCGTGTTTTCAAATATTTATTATAAATATTTTTTAGTTAATTTAGCAAAAGAAGGGGCTTTAATATCAATCCTAAAAAATAGATATTTTTTTTTTAGTATATAAGAAAATAATGGTGTTTTTAGTACAAAAAACATCTCATTTAATACTTCTAGCTTTATTTGATTCTTAAGCATGGAGCTGCAAATATACCCTAAAACTTGTTTCCAATGACGGGAACACCCTAAACTTATTCTTTTATTTACTTTAGACATAAGATTTAATTTAAAGACTGCAACGTCAAAATAGTCAAAAGTAACGTTATAATTGCAAAAATAGTCGTTGTATATGAGTAATAGCAAAAATAGTTATTGAGTCCCATTATACCCCTATATTGCATCACTTTTGATAAATCTGCACATATAATTCTCCAAATCTCATAAATAACGTGATTATCTTATAAATTTCATTCATCAAAACTTATAAATAATGGAAATACATAACCAGAATATATGGAAGAAAATGAAACAAACTTATAAATGAGTGGCAACTTTCGAAAGGATTTTTATATTGCATGGACAATTTTACTTTGGTAACCTACTATCTAGACAAACTTTTCAAGGTAAATGGGCCTTTAACTATTACTATTGCTTTTATAATGAACTTTGACTATTTTTGCATTTTCTCGTTGAAGAATGACTATTCTTGCACTAAAATATTTATCATCATCAATATTTAATACATGTCATTTAACTCTGTCATTAGTGCCGATGGAAATAAATTCATAACTCCACAAGTAATATCTAATCATAATATGATATAAATTCATTTCATTTATATCATATTATGATTATATTATTGAGATAAAAATAATATTAAGATTATTAGGTAAGAGTAATATTTATTTTGAATTTCTTAAATCAATTATGATTCATAAAAGGATATAATATTTATTATTGTATTAAGTTATTAGGAGATAATTTTATTTTATATTTTATGATTAAAATAGATATTTTATGTGTGATATAAATGTTTTAGGATAAAATCTAGTTGTGGTTATCTATATCCTAATTTATCTAAGATTGAATCTCTTATATGATAAGTGATAGAATAAATTATTTATAAAATATATATGGATGAAAATAATTGTGGATAAAATATATTTGATAGCTTATTTGATTAGGGATGTTTGGATAACGATTTTTAGGCTTATAAATACCCATTAGTCGCTCATAATATAGCCTCTCATAAAATTTTTGAAAATCGGCCAACATATCTGCGAACTATTTCAATAATTATTTCCATATATTCCCGTCGTCATATCGTCGTGAAAATTTAGGATAAGCTTTCTCGGTATGTCTAGCATACTGATTTATTTTTGTATAATTTTTCAAGCATGCTAAGTGTTTTTGTAAAATTGTTATTCGTAACCCGCCGTTTTTGACAAAGCATGTTCATGAGCTTGATAGGAAAATTAATTTTCATGTTTTCTTTATGTTATTTTCGATCATGCTGGATTTTAATAGGATATAATATATGTTGGGTTATTCATGTTAAAAATTTGGAATTTTAGGATACGTTTTCTATTTACTTGTTAATTTGTATCATGATGTGTCAAATCCTTTGTCAACATGCATGTAGATTGAAAAATAAAAGTTTTCATATTAGTATTAAACGAATTATTGATCATGATAAGTTTTACTATGATATATATGACATGTTGTTCATGTTAGAGATCTATTATTGATCATGTGTTTAATATACTTAAGTTTGTTACTATATGAAACCATTAAATGCATGTTAATAAGTGTATTATTTATGATATATGTTTGTTTGATTATTTTGATCTATGTCTATTTATGAATTATTGAAATTGTTGATGCATGCATAAAATTTCATGTGTAAATTATTAAGATTTAATTCCATGTTTAGGACCTGCGCGCAAGACTTAAACATCTGATATCGATAATTTTTCATCAAATCAAGGTTAAGGGCTTCTTCATTTTTCATTTGGGCTTTTATCTGATTGGGCTTGTGCTCTGCATTTGGGCCATGGTACTCCTTCGGCCCACTTTCTCCTAGGTCCGGTAAATATTGATACTATTGCATATTAAAATTTGTAGGTGGTGATATTTATACAATTTGAATTTTAAAATATGATACTTCAAGTGTTTTGTAATATTTAATTGAAAATACATTGTTTAAATTAATGAAATCATATTAAATTAAGAATTTATTATATTGAAATTATAATTTTTTAAATAAATTTTATATATCTTTCGATTAGAAACAATTGTATTACAAACCAAAAATTGGGTTGTTGTATATAGTGATTTGTTGGAGAGGACAAACCAATATCGATTTGCCACCACAACCACAGTTCATGCATGAAAAACCAAGAACTGGTTTAATTTGTCTCAACTTTGATTCTTCAACATATAAAGTCATTTAATAAGTTAAGTAGACCTATCAATTCTTAAAGAAGTTAATAAGTTATACTCATCTATCCCACTCCATCAGTCTAATTTTCCTTTTTAGGCTGTCTCATTCCATTCGTTCACTTTCTTTTTTAACTTAAATAATATTATTATATATTCTAATAAACCCCACTATTTTATATTACTTTAGGCACAACGAATAATTTTCTTAATCTCCGATCCGAAAGAAGTGAACTAACGGAGTGGGATGGAGGGAGTACATGGATAAACAAAAGAAAAAAAAAGCGAGCGCTAATTGAGATTTTGACAGCTAAATCATTCAAGAATTGGCCCTATGTTTTCACATAAACAAGAATGTAAGTTAGAAAAAAAATAATAATAAATAAAAAATTTAAAAAAAATTAAACAATTTTTAAAGTCACATATGATATGATATAATTTAACCAATAATAAAACTTAGAAGCAGTCGGATCGGACAGAACAAACTCACCAATTTGGTAAAAACAAAAATTTAAAAATATACGTATATGCCTCGTATATTGGGGTGCGGTGCACTCGTAGTTTTGCTGGTTCGTTCTCATTCTAAATTTGAATCTGAATATGAAGTTAAATCCAGTACCTCGTTTTCTGAATCTGATGAATGGCTCCGGAGTGCTTGTAGAATATCCTATAATGGTACAACAAAAAAAAAAAAGTCAGACGATACACTTACAATTTGATGTTTAGTATGTGCGGCATGCACAGCGGAGCTAAGATTTCTACACTTACAATTATATTTCGCAAGAACTTTAGTGCAACCGGTTGCACCTGCAACCGGCTGCATAAGCTCTGTATAATATTAATGTTCATAATCACACAAGTGCTCATGTAGGCATGTAGCTCAGCTGGTCTCGTTGTTGGGCTCTCACTGAGAGACGCGGGTTCGAGACCCCGCAACACCTAATCACTTGAAAATATATTTTGGCATTAAAATACAATTAATTTACTTTTTTCTTTTTTTTCTTAATTTGACATTAAAATTTTAATTTTTTTTTTCAAATTACATTATGATACAAAAAAATATAATAAATTTTTTCTTTTATTTCAAAAAAATAATATGATTCAAAAAATATTAATATGTACATTAGAATTTATTCTTGTTAATAAAAATATAATACATATAATTTTTTTCAACTACATCACCAACAAACCTTTTCTTTTTTAACATTAAAAATTGAATTTTTATTTTTAAATTACATTATGATACAAAAAAATTAATAAATCTATTTTCTTATTCTCAAAAAAATAATATATGACTCAAAAAATACTAATATGTATTTAGAATTTATTCTTGTTAATAAAAATAAAATATTTTTAATTTTTTTTTTCAATTACATGATAGGGAAATATGTGGAGATGATAATTTTTTTTTCAATTACATGATAGGGAAATACCGTAGTAGCGGTTCCACGACTAAAAGGATTTGGAAATGCTAGCGTTCCGAAGGAACGCTAGCTTTTTCCAAACCCTTTAAAAATGCGAGTGTTCCGAAGGAACGCGATGATTTTTAATCAGAGAAAAAAGTAGGGTTTAGACTTCCCCTCTAGGGTATAGTAAAAACAAGGAAAAATAACGTAGCAGTTCCACGACTAAAAGGGTTTGGAAATCAGAACGCTAGCTTTTCCCAAACCCTTTAAAAATGCGAGTGTTCCGAAGGAACGCGAACATTTTTAACCGGAGAAAAAAGTATGGTTTAGACTTTCCCTCTAGGGTACAGTAAAAACACAGAAAAATATTATTGCTCAATAGGAATAATATTTTTCTTTAGGCAGAATGATACTTTTATTTACAACATGTGATACCATTACTCAATAAGAATGATACTTTTCTTAAGGAAGAATGATACTTTTGTTAACAACATGTGATACTATTGCTCAATAAGAATGATACTTTTCTTAAGGAAGACTGATACTTTTCTTTAAGAAGAATGATACTTTTGTTAACTACATGTGATACTATTGCTCAATAAGAATGATACTTATCTTAAGGAAGAATGATACTTTTTTTTATGAAGAATGATACTTTTCTTAAAGAAAAATGATACTTTTATTAACAACATGTGATACTATTGCTCAATAAGAATGATACTTTTCCTAAGGAAGAATGATACTTTTCTTAAAGCAGAATGATACTTTTCTTAAGGATAAATGATACTTTTGTTAACAACATGTGATACTATTGCTCAATAAGAATGATACTTTATTTTTGTTAACAACATGTGATACTATTGCTCAATAAGAATGATACTTTTCTTAAGGAAAAATGATACTTTTGTTAACAACATGTGATACTATTGCTCAATAAGAATGATACTTTTCTTAAGGAAAAATGATATTTTTGTTAACAACATGTGATACTATTTCTCAATAAGAATGATACTTTTCTCAAGGAAAAATGATACTTTTGTTAACAACATGTGATACTATTGCTCAATAAGAATGATACTTTTCTTAAGGAAGAATGATACTTTTCTTTAGGAAGAATAATACTTTTGTTAACAACATGTGATACTATTGCTCAATAAGAATGATATTTTTCTTAAGGAAGAATGATACTTTTCTTAATGAAGAATGATAATTTTCTTAAAGAAAAATGATACTTTTGTTAACAACATGTGATACTATTGCTCAATAAGAATGATACTTTTCCTAAGGAAGAATGATACTTTTCTTAAAGCAGAATGATACTTTTCTTAAGGAAAAATGATACGTTTGTTAACAACATGTGATACTATTGCTCAATAAAAATGATACTTTTCTTAAGGAAAAATGATACTTTTGTTAACAACATGTGATACTATTGCTCAATAAGAATGAAACTTTTCTTAAAGAAGAATGATACTTTTTTTAAGGCAGAATTATACTTTGTTAAGGAAGAATAATACTTTTCAATTGGTTGGAATAAAAATATTAATTGGTTGGAATGAAAATATTACTTATTATAAACAATATCACTTTTTAAAATTAATATATGAAAATAAAGGACAAACTTAATCTGAAAAAATATCAATTGGTTGGAATAAAAATATTACTTATTATAAAAAATATTACTTTTTAAAATTAATATTTGAAAAAAAAGGACAAACTTAATCTGAAAAAATATCAATTGGTTGAAATAAAAATATTACTTATTATAAACAATATCACTTTTTAAAATTAATATATGAAAAAAAGGACAAACTTGATCTGAAAAAATATCAATTGGTTGGAATAAAAATATTACTTATTATAAACAATATCACTTTTTAAAATTAATATATCAACTAAAATGAAAAAAAAAATGGAGAAACTTGATTTGAAAAAATATCAATTGGTTGGAATAAAAATATTATTTATTATAACTAAATTTATCATTTTAAAAATTAATATATCAATTAAAATTTAAAAAAAACATTAGCAAAAAAAATAAAAGGACAAACTTGATGTGAAAAAATATCATTGATTGGAATAAAAATATTACTAATTATATTATAACTAAATTTATCATTTTTAAAATTAATATATCAATTAAAATTTAAAAAAAACATTAGCAAAAAAAATAAAAGGACAAACTTGATGTGAAAAAATATCATTGATTGGAATAAAAATATTACTAATTATAAACAAATTTATCACTTTTTTAAATTAATATATCAATTAAAATAAAAAAATCTATAATATAAGCTGCTGGGATTCGAACGCGGTCTAAAGGGTTTGAGCCCAGCAGCATAACCAACTGCACTGCCACATCATTGATAACTTATTGCAAATCGATCTAATTTAACTGAATACTTCCGGTTGCACCTGCAACCGGATGTACGCAAGTCCAACTCTTTATATTTTCCATGGGTGGACAGTCAAAGAAACGAACTTCAAAGGGATTCTCATCACAACCCCGTGAATCCTCTTGCATCTCTTTGACAGAGTTCACCAGACAGAGCTCACACTGGTCAAGCGAAATTAACTTGAGTGTTGAAATTCCTGTAAAGTCTGGAATCTTACTCAAAAACAGACAAGCACGAATATGGAGGGCCTCGAGTCGCGGGAAGTGGCTGCTTTCAGTCACCCATTGCCTTAGATTCGAATATGCAATGAACAGATATTTCAGCCGAGGGAACTCTTCAGCAGTGGTTTTCCATACGTCTTCCTCGATATCAAAATTGAACAGTTTAAGGACTTCAAGATTAGGAAATGGACCAACAGTTTCTATCTTAGGGATTGAAGATCTCAAGAACAAGTCTAACTCTTTTAGTGAGCTTGGAGCAACAATAATGAGTTTAGACCTAGGTTTAAGACTGCACTGATATCTTAGTTGGATTTTCAACTTTTCAAGTCGGTTAAGACGTAGAAGATTATGGAAGAGTAGTTCTTGGAATTCGCCAATCTCATTGAGTGACAGTTCCGTGAGGTTTGGAATCAAATTGAGCACACTTACCGAACACGTCAGACTTTCCACTTCAAGTGTTCGTAGATTTTCTAGAGCTGGAGTATCAGGATTGGGATCAGCTAAGCGACCATTAGGAACAATAAGATGCCTAAGTAGCCGCATATTCCAAATTTCATTTGGCAAACATTCATCACTAATCGAACCAATGACTAAGGTTTGAAGATTTTCAAGGCGAGATATTGTTCTGGGAATCGAGATAGCATTTTCCATATAAAGGTACCTCAAATGAAATTGTTTCAAACATTGATCCAAGAGCAACCCGACACGATAACCTTTTCCAAGATATAGAACCTTGAGCAATCTAAAATTCCCCAAATCGTAATTGGAGACGTGATCGTCAAAGTATATTATAGTACGAATTGTTGAGCTAGAAATGTTTGCCAAAGAATCTCTACTCAAACAAATACTTACCCTCCTTTGATCTTTCATGCTCTTATGAAGCTCCGGAGCACTCGTAACCCGCACAAAGAACCCCTCTTCCTGGGACAGCTTTAAACACATTTCTCGTACCATGTCATGAAGGCTGCAATATTTGATTTTGCCATTAAACCTCCTTCCGGAAACGACAATGAGACTTCTGTCTATGAGATCGTTTAAATATACTTCTGCAATGTCTTCCATCTCTGTCTCTTTGGATACAACTGGTTTCACAAAGCTTTCCGCTATCCACAACCTGATCAAGTCTGTGACTTCGATCTCGTAGTCTTCTGGAAATGCTCCCATGTATAAGAAACACGGCCTCAAATGTTGAGGCAAATGGTTATAACTTAAAGATAGAACCTTTTCAATTATCTGCCCATCTGCCGTGACAAGAGATGGTCTTATATTTTTAGAAACTTCCTCCCACGAAGTTCGAGTCTTGCTCACTCTAGATAGAAGTCCAGCGATCACTACTATTGCAAGGGGCAAACCTCCGCATCTTCGTGCAATCTCCCTCCCAATACTCTCCAGCTCTTGAGGAATACTATCTTGCACCTTCTCACGAAATAGATTCCAGCTTTGATTCTCATCCATAAAACGCATCTCATGGAGAGAGATAGAGGAGGCATAAACGGCAACTTCTTTCTCCCTTGTGGTTAGCATGATTCGACTTCCATTGTTTTCATTTTGAAATAAAAACCTGACATAATCGAGTACCTCTGTGCTCCAGATATCATCCATTACAATGAGAAACTTCTTACCTCTAAGCATCTTGCGGACTTGTTCTCTGAGTTCAGAGATACCTTCCATTTTATTACTGCATTTCAAGGAATTAAGGAGTTCCGAAAGAAGTTTCTGGTGTCTAAAATCTTGTGATACTGTGACCCAAGCGCGGACCTCAAAATACTCCACAATGAATTTATCATCATAAACATTTCTAGCGAGAGTCGTCTTGCCAATACCTCCCATACCATGTATTGGGAGGAATTGGAGTTCTTTCGCCTCTCCACAAAGCTTATTCCTTATTTCAATCAAATCCTCATCGAGTCCGACCATTTTGACCTTTCCAGCCTCTACGGCTTGTGATGATGAATTTGCTCCAACAGAATCACCAAGTTGTTTGTCTTCGACTATGATGCTAGTTTTTATCTGCACCACCTCCGCAGTGATTGATTCCATTTCATCTCTTGCCTTCTGCAGCTGAAACTCGAACATGATTCCAGTTGGTGTTCCAATCCGCTGGGTATATTTACAGCCGCATCGGATTTGATCATCCAAAAACAATAGAATAATATCTTCTGCATCATCCGCTACATCCCTGATTCTTGCTTCCAAGAACTTGGCTTTCTGTGGGATGTCTTCAAGAAAAGCTTGCAATGAAAGAGCACATTTTTGTAGGGATAAGATCAGTCCTTTTTCATCAGGAGAAATGGAAAATCGATCATGATTGAGGATTTGATTTATGGTGATTTCAAGTGAAAGAAGATTAGCATAAGCAGCCATCTTCACTCACACCTCTACCTAATTGGAGGAAGAACAAGAACAACACGGAAAAGGAAGAAATACAAAGTAAGCTCTTATTACAAGATTTTGCAGGAAGAAGATAAACACAAGTTCTTGCTAAAAGATTTTAAGATCTTGTGGAGCAACAATGACAACTGTAGAGAGATAGTGTTGAATGATAAAGCCAAGCGTCAATGCACATAAGTCAAAAATAATAAAAGGCGCACATGGGATGTAGGACATAAAGAAAGTGAAATTATTACATACAACTGAAAGCACACGGAATCTACCATATTAGAATATTTTTTTAATTACAACATAAAAAAAATTTAAAAAAATTAACTGCCTCAACTGTACTTTAATAAAATTTAGATAAAATTTCATTCTTTCTAACCAACAATTCACTCGATTTTTTTTAATTTCTTAATATACTTATAATTCATAAAATATATATTTAAATAAAATTTTTTAAACTACGTGCCGAATAAAAAGGAACAATTTTAATGAGACAAAAGTATTTATTTATTTATTTTTGATTTGAATAGTCTTCGCCATCTATCGACAAAGCACATACATAAAAATTATTAGAGAGAGATATAGAGAGAGAAAGACACACTAGAGACAGAGGCAAATGGAGGGTGCTGCAATGGAGTTCGTGCTCAATAACTTGAAGGACCTGCTCATTAACCACGCCAATCTGATATCCGACTCCAGGAAGCAGATCGAGAGTCCTGAAATCATGAAAAGAAATAGGAAAGCTCTAGTTGAAAGTGCCAAATACAAAAAATATACTCCCTCCGTTTCATAGACGTTGTCCCATAACTTTTCGGCATTAAATTTAAAGAGAGTTGTTGGTTGTGTGTAGAGTGGTAGGTCCTTCAAATTGTAGGTAATTCTTAGCCACACAATTTTGATTTTTTAAAAAATGGGACAAGATTTATGAAACAATACAAAAAAGAAAATGAGACAAGATCTATGGAATGGAGGGAGTAGCTTTCAGCTATAAGCTGCTTAGTATAAAGTGTTCCAAACATTCACTTAATTTAATTTTGAAGTTGAAATACCCATTTTCGCGGTAATACACTTTCTTCTGAAACCTAATACACTTAAGGTTGTTTTTGTCAATTTGCAATGTGGAGAGATTCAAAGTAGGGGACCAGATTTTCTAATTGCCCCATTTCATTTCCCCTCCCCTCAGAGTTGCGGCTCTAGTCTAGTTGGTGTTCTCACTTTTGCGTAAGTGGTTGATGTTGTAAGGTTTTGGGTTTGATTCCCGTTTGGGACGATCTTTAATAAGTATTTCCTTTTCCCAATATAGTTTGCTATGAAGATGCTGTGTAGTTTACTCATTTACCCAAAAATGAAACTTCCAAGACTTTTGTCTAAAAATCCAAAATATATTTTAATTTTGTTGTTTTTTTATTATTATTTCAAATGGTATATTAATTTTAAATTTTAGTAAATTTAACTGCTTTCTAGTACTCCATCCGTCGAATTAAAAACATCATTTCTCGATTAGGTTGTCTCAATATAAGTGTCTCCTTATCTAAAATGACAATACTAACTATATATTAAAAATGAGTAAACAACTAATTATTCATTATCTACCCCACATTCTTATAGACACATTTTCTCTAAAAAATTTTTTCAAATGATTTCGCTCTGCTTATTATTTTTAATATTTTCACAATTTTATATTATTTCTTTAATTATAATATAAAAAGTCAGAAAAACACAATTCAATTGTTCCCATCAATCATTTCTCAAAAACGTTTTTAATTTTTTAATATAACTAAAATTCATAAAATATATATTTATATTTGACTTTAATAGTCTTCGCCATCGACAAAGCACATAATGACGAATACAGGAAACATAACATTATGAGGGAGAGACACTAGAGAGAGAGAAACACACACTAGAGACAGAGAGATGGAGGCTGCAATGGAATTCGTGCTCAATAACCTGAAGGACCTACTTATTAACCACGCCAATCTGATCACCGACCCCAGGAAGCAGATCGAGAGTCTCGACAAGGATCTCCGCCTCTTAAACGCGTTTGTCACGGACTCGCAGAGGAAGCGGAGGAAGGATGACGTCACGAAAGCTTTGGTTCGGAACCTTCGGGATGTTGTTTACGAGGTGGAGGATTTGATCGACATCTTCGTTATAGAGGTGTTGGAGAAAAAATCCAAGTCTACACTCAATAGATTATTGTGGCGTCCTGCTCAACTCCATAAAATTGGCGGAATGGTGAAGGATGTTAAAGAGAAGGTCGAGCGGGCAAGGATTGACTTCGTCAACCTCAGCGTCCACGATGAAGAAAAATATCGAAAACCGGAGGTCTCATATTCTCTAACTTTTTATTTTTTTTATTTTTATCCCAAATGTTTTCTTAAATTCTCCTTTTAATTTATTGAATGACATCTTGCAATATTGTGAATTTTACTAATTAATATGAAAGATTAATATAACTATTCGCTTTTTAAATAAACATTTCAGACACTTATATTTCACCTTTTAGTGGAAGTTTTAATTGTTTATATCATGTTTATTCATTTTTTTTTAAAATTATATATAGTTTGTTGAAGTCCCTAATTTGTCTACATCATGTTGATTGGATGTTAATTTTGTATATAAATTTGGATATTCTTCCGTGTTATAAGTAAGGACTTAAGGGATGAGTTGTTCGATTCTTCATGCTAGATATTCAGATTCTTGAATCCAAGATGCAATAATCTAGAAAAGCCCAATGCTCTAATTTATACTCCATCCGTCACACCAATCTTCCAACATTTCATTTTTGGGCTGTCCATCAATCTTACGACATTATTTAAAATAAAAAGAAAATGAGTGGACACCTTATTTTTTTTAACTTTACACCATTACTTTATACCTTTACACCCAATATCTTAAAATTCGTGCCAAGACCCAATGTTATAAGATTAATGGGACGGAAGGAGTATTATTTTGGCTTAATTGTCTTGTCTTTTTTCATTTTGGTTGCTACCGTAGGTTAGTAGTACGGTGGGTATTCTATGAAAAGAGTTGTTTTTTTGTTAGTTCTTGAACATGTTTATATTCTTTCTCATGAAAAATTTTACGAACAGGTTCGGCCGCCAAGACATAAAGATGTGGTGGGCTTTGCAGATGTGACGGCAGAAATGATACACCGTCTGCTTAAAAAGACAGACTATCTTGATGTGGTGTGTCTGACTGGTATGCTTGGGTTGGGCAAGACTACGCTGGCATGGAAGATTTTCAATGATAAAGCAATACTCTACCAGTTTCCTGTCCGTATATGGCTTTCGATTTCTCAGGAGTTCACAGACAAGGATATCTTCCTAGCCATTCTCAAAGAGTTCACCAATGTGACGGAGGATGTACGTCAAAAAGATGACAAGGAAATAGCCGGAATTGTTGCTAGCTATCTCAAGAGAGACAGATTCCTGATTGTCATGGATGATGTCTGGACTCGTGGTGATTGGGACAGACTTAAAGATGCTCTTCCAACCGACTGCAATAAGGGGAAAGTCTTGATCACGAGTCGGATTGAGGAAGTGGGCAAGTATGCTTGTAACCCGAGGCCCCCCCATCTGTTGCGTTTCTTTACTCAAGAGGAAAGTTGGGAGCTGCTCCGGTTGGAGGCACTCCGCAAGCTAGACTGCCCTCCTGAGTTGGTGAATGTTGGTCAGCTCATTGCCAGAGACTGTAAAGGACTGCCACTTGCAATAGTGATTATAGGAGGCATCCTTGCTACAAAGAACTCCGACGCTTCTTTAAGTGCGACGAGGAAAGCGTGGGAGGAAGTGTCCAAACAGGTTAGCAAGTATCTTAATGATGACCCGGCGGATCGCATGAATAATTTTATATCCTTGAGCTATGATAAACTGCCTTATCACTTGCGCTCGTGCTTTCTCTATCTTGGGGTGTTTCCAGAAGACCATGAAATTTCAGCATCGAGATTGATACTTTTGTGGATTGCAGAAGGATTCATACAACAAAGTAACGATTGTAGCAGTTTAGAGGAAACAGGGGAAAAGTATTTGGATGATCTTATCAACCGAAACTTGGTGAGAACGGAGAAGGTCAAGTATGACGGTAAGGTTAAAACTTGTCGGATTCATGATAGCTTACGTGAGTTCTGCCGAACTGAAGGTGGAAGTAGAAATGACCAACTCTTCCAAGAAATCAAGTCTAATAATGGTGTTTTTTTACCCCCACTTTCCGAGTTAAATGAGCATCGCCGTCTTTCTATTCATTCCAATTGCCTTAAATTCATTTCATCAAAGCCTACAGGAGATCGTGTTCGCTCATTCCTTTGTTTCTCCAAGGATGAATGCGTCTTGCCATTAGACTGCATCGCAGACATCCTTAAAGCTTTCAGATTGCTAAGAGTTTTAGATGTCAATCCCCTCAAGTTCCCCAAAGTGAATATCCACTTGTTCCAATTGTTTCATATGAGGTACATTGTCATGTCATCCGATTCGCGAAGTCTTCCTGCAAAACTCAGCGACCTATGGCACTTGCAAACACTTATATTCAACACAACGTCTAGAGAGCTTAAAGTCCAAGCTGATATATGGAAGTTAATTCAGCTAAGGCATTTTAAGACAAACGCGTCTGCTTCACTGCCTAAGCCAAGTAAAGACAGTAAGCATGGTGTGGAACTTCGAACACTTTGTAGTGTATTTAAACACAATTCGAAAATATGGACTATAAACGCGGAATAAATCAAGCAAATTAACACCGAGAATTTTACGTGGAAAACCCCTCAAATTTAGGGTAAAAACCACGGGACTCTTGTCCAAGAAAACTCCACTATGTAATTCCAATTACATAGTTTTTCTCCCTATTACAAGTAGGGGAACCACCAAACAATAGCAACAAGCTAACAACAATAATCCTCTAAGAATTTCGAATTCTTAGGAACAAAATAGGAGGAGAAGTAAACTAGCCTGTGGAAGCTCCGGAGAAGATTTACAAAAATCTAATCGGACCAAATCGAAGAGCTCGCTTCCACAAATCCGTATCTGAAATTTCAAGTTGATTGGAGAATAATTGAATACCCAAATTGCAAACCCTTCTCTCTTCTTTTCTTCCTCCCCTCTGTCTCTCGCTGCTCTCTGTTTTCTGAAATTTAGCTTCTGACTCAATTTCACTAACTCACGTCTGACGCCTTCTACTCTTAACAAGTGAAGTCAACAAAACATTAAATGGTGGGCTAATGTTTTATTTGACATGTGGGCTTAGTATAATTCATAATGGACCAATATTATTTCGGGCCCAATCCCAACACACTTGGCATGATTTCAGTGGAGAGCTGCACGGCCGAACTGTTTGAACAAGCTTGCAATTTAAAGAAATTGGGCATCCGTGGGAAACTGACCTTGCTTCTAGAAGGAAACAATGAATCGTTTGTTAGTTTGGGAAGAATGAAAAACCTTGAAAATCTGAAACTAATAAACGATGTATATCCTCGTCCACTTTCAGCAGGAAAATTGAATGGTCTTCCTCCAACCTATCAATTTCCATCTGGGCTCAAGAGTCTTACACTGCGGGCTACTTTCCTCAGTTGGAGTAACATGTCTATCCTTGGATTATTGGCGAACCTCGAGGTGCTCAAACTAAAGGATAAGGCGTTTATGGGGAGTATTTGGGAGGCAGTAGATGGAACTTTTCTTAATCTCGAGTTCCTGCACATTGAGGATACGGATTTAGCAATTTGGACTGCTTCATCCCGTCATTACCCTCGACTTACCAAACTTGTGCTGCAAAAATGTGAGAAACTTACTATAATTCCAACCGAGCTGGCTGACATAGCATACTTCCACTCGTTGGAGTTGTACACTTGTAACTCTGCGGTCGCCTCTGCCAGAAAAATTGAGGCAAAGAAAAAGGCAAATGCTGCATTCAAAATGTTAATATTTCCTCCTACAGAGTGTGTTACCACAGCCGGTCCAAGTTCGAGTCAACCTCAGGAGTCGAGTCCGCTCGACTTGACCGACTCAAGAAAGCGCAGGAGAGTGGCTACGGAATAAATGGGTAATATGAGCTTTTCTTTTTACATGCTTACAAATTCTATACCCATTGCATCAAACCAAACCGTTCCTTCTGCCTCAGGTCTCATAGCAGAGTGATCGATCTCTACAGAGTAACTGGCAAGTTATCTTTCAAACTCTAACGGTAGTAATGTCAATTGCATTCTGCAGCACTCACTCTATACAGTTAAATATTTAAGGTTTTTTGTCTTCTCTAGAGAATATTGTAGGATGAAAAATTAATTAGCCCTTAATTTGCAGGTCTTCTCCGGGTTTACAGTGATCGACCCGCCCGAATTCAACTCCATCTTGCATTCTGTTCAAACTATTTTCCTTTCGCTCTTCTCTGATGTTTTTTTACCTTATTTTGTCATATGTCGTTAAACTTCTTGCACCATTGTTGACAGATCTTTATGGTCTCACTCTTTATGTCCTACCTTATTCTAAATAGCATGTGCATATGAACATATATCCTTGGTGGATGTAAAAATTGTCGAAGTCAGTGGCGGAGCCACGTATAGTACCCCACTATTTGATCTATATCTTATATGTTAGTAAAATTTATTTTATTGTTTCCTAATCCAGTTGATAAAACACATGGTGATTGGTTATTGATAAAGTACATGTGTGATTGGTTATTGACTTGCGTGATTGGTTATAAACTTCACACTTTTGTTCTCGATAACACAACAAAAATTAAGTTCCTTTCTGGGAGTCAGCGTCACGTGGTATTTTTCCATCTAAGACACTATATACATATACACTATTTGCTTCTTTTTTTTTCTCTTTAAAACTCGATATGGTCGGAAAAATAAAGCTTCTTATTAGCTATATATAAATAGGTGGTTAATTAAGTGGGTGTTTGGAATAGTTGAAGCTTATTTATGACTACTGAAAACGGCGGAAAAATGTTGATTTGAGAATTTGTATTGTTTGGTAATAAGTGTTAAAAGTTGCTAAAAGTGTGGAATAGTGTTTGAAATTACTACGGAGAACAATATCTTATTTTAATTTTCTAAATAAAATATTTGTCTTACTACAATGTTATTAAATAATTATAATTTGGATTTTAGTATTAAAAAATATTAAATTAAATTAATTTTTATATTACATAAATTTCTAGTATATTATATTATCATAAACATATAATACCATTATATTTTAAATATTACTTATATGCATAATTTTGAAAATGTTGCTCATACAATAGCCTATTTTCACTTTTTAAATGATACAACGGGTCTTATCCCCAATATTATTACGTAATTATAATTTATAATACACAAATAAAATTGATAAGTTGTTGTTGTTTTATGTTTATTTTTTTCTTTATAATTGTATCTTAATATTATAAAATATAAATTTATTTTATATATTAAATAAAATATTTGATTGTTATTTATATAAATATTAATATGTATATTAAAATTTATTCTTGTTAAAATGATATTATATTTTTTAATTTTTAATTTTTATTTTCAAACTACAATATGACACAAAAAATAATAAATTTAATTTCTTATTTCAAAAAAATTAATATATGATATAAGGAATATTAATATTGCAGTTTCCATCGGGCCGAAATTTGAAAAGAAAAGATGCTGAAACAGGCCCAAAATCCGGCCCACATCATTTTGACAAATTCTGGCGGGAATTAGGGACCTAGGTGTTCAGCATAACCATACTTCTGGTCAGCAAGCCCATACTGCTACAGTCCTCACCTACTCCAGATATTTTGTGAAGTCAAAAGAGGAAGGATCGAGCTGATATATATAATTTTTTATGCTTACATTCTCCATGGATGGATAGTTAGAATAGCTCGCTTCTCTCTCTCGCAAAAACCCTCTTTTATGTAATTCAAAGACTCCTTTACTTTTCTGTCTAGATTAGTTTAAAGCTCTCCAAGGAGAAAATTTTCTGTTGTGAATGTTAACGGTTAGCTCATTTATAGTATTTCAGTTCAGTCTTTAATGCTCTCTCTACTCTTCCATGTTCATTGTTAAGCTTCTCTACTTTTCGCATCTACGTGAATTTATTGCATGCTTTCTGTCCATATCGCGCCTTTACATTAATGCTCTCGCTTTCGTACGACGTTATTTCTTGTTACTTAGTTAAATGTTCATGCTAGTTCGTTACTGTTTTACGAAAGTTTGTCGTTCCCACTTTAAGTATCAGATCTACTTCATGCCTTATTATTACATGCCTAGTTTTATGTCCTTAGTGAATATGAGTAGCAATTTCCCAGATCTGGCCGAGGTAATAAGGCACCACCCTTAAGAATCCGTGAGATGTGAAAACGTGCTTGATAATTGGTTAAGTATAGGTTTTAGTTGAACTCTGATCTGGATAGCTGAGAACTGCTTAGATCTGATCAACCTAAGTAGGTACACATCTATCTGGGCAGACGTAGACTAGCTGGGTTTTCTGCTTTGAATGCTAAACATTGGTAGATGCCTTGATTTGGTTCATTTGTTCTTAATGCTCCCTTGTGCATCCCTAGTCATTGCTAAACAAGGTAATGTAGTCACCTGGGTAGGGAATTGTTTCTATGCTCAACATGGCAGTTCCAGCGTAATAGAAGGAATGAACGCCCCTGTGCTCAACACAGCGTCCTAGCCAGATAGTCTTAACTAAAACTGATTCACATAGTAATCTAGGATCGGACAGGGGGTGGTATGGAATTACCTTGACTGGATTGCTTTTATATCTTGTTATTTGATTGTTGATTATTTTATGTTATATTTCTGCCTAGTTATAGAACACCCAAAATTTATGGTGGCTGCTAGCCAAAACCCTTTAGGTCAGTAGAATTTGTTGCTTAATCAACTGTTCCCTGAGAATCGACCTTTTGTTTATCACTGTACTTGTCCAGTATAATTTCTATATAGATGTTTTTATAAATTTATTTGGTGCGCGCAGTTCTAACAACGACGGAGATGCGTATCGTGCACATCAGGCAGAGAAACAATGAGAGAAGGGGGAAAAAAATTTTTAAAAAAAAGGAAAATGTTCACCTACTACACAATCTGTGTACCTACCGCATCCTCGGGCTTTTTTTCATTAAAAGTCTCCCTTTACAATTTTCATTGTTCTTTCACTAGATTTGCATTATCTCTTTGCAGGAAACTTTTTTCCTCTTGTTACTTTTCTCTCTACAGTTTTTCTTGTTTTTACGTACTTAATTTCATAAGTTCATACTTGTAACTTTCTTGACGTCAGGGATTTTCTAATTCAAAATTGTGAGGACCACTACATGGCCCATCAATCAGACGGATGTCACGTGTAGATTGTTGGGCCATATAATTAATATTATATTATTTATTTTACTTTAAAAACCATATGACATTTGGGCCAGAAGATCCCACCGCTCCAATACAATGATCATTTAATGGCTTGATTATAAACTTCACACTTTTGTTCTCGATAAACACAACAAAAATTAATTTCCATTCTCGGAGCCAATGTCACGTGGTATTTTTCCTCTAAGACACTATATACATATACACTATTTGCTTCTTTTCAAAACTCGATAAGGTCGGAAAAATAAAACTTCTTATTAGCTACACATCAATTGGTGGCTAATTAAGTATGTGATTCAGTGATTCTATGTTATTGACTAATTTTAAGACCTAGCTTTTACAATTAGTTTTTATAGTTTTATGAGTTTTATTTTAGTTAATTAAAAGTAATTGTGCTTGTTTAGTTTGAAAATAACATCGTTATATATTGATTTAAGCTAGCAAGGTCGATTCTTAATTTATGGGAAAAGTAACATATATGAATTTTTTTTGGAAGTAACATATCATGAAAAAAAATTCAGGATCATGAATTATAAACTTTTCTAGACGAGTGAGAATGGCCTAAACTCATAACTTATAATTCATAATTACTTAAAGGTTGCTCATTTATAAATTTCTCAAAATTTTATTTACATTAAAGGTTCATTATAAGCTCATAACTCGTAATTGTTTCATTAGGATAACTCTACGAAATTTTTTTAGTACTCTCATCTTTCCGCTATTTGTGGCTCACTTTCTTGATTGTGATGTCCAACTAAAACTGACTAGGACCAAATTTGATAAAAAAAATATTCCCTCCGTCCCAATATTAATGTCCCCTTAATTTTAAGTACGAAAATTAAGGAAGTTAGAAGAAAAATAATAAAGTGTAGTGTAGATGTATATAGTAGTAGAGTCCAGTTAATTAGATTAATTGTGGTCCACACATCTATTTCCTTTTTCAGAAAGAGACATTAATAATGGGACATACAAACATGATATATGAGATATTCATATTGGGAAAGAGTGAGTACTACTTATCACCTCTTTCTCCTAGTTTAATACACTTATTCTATCATTAATTTTCGCATAAATTTTTCATAGTGTATAAGTCTTATACTCAATATCATTTAAATACTACGAATCGCACTTCGACATTGTGCATTTTCACATTTTGAAATTGCTCAATTACATCTTCATTTGTAATGGTTTTAAGCAAATCTTTTTAAATACAATATATAGTCTTCAAGTGGGTTTCTTATGATCTTCTTATGAAAAAAAAAAAGTTAGATGGGCCTTACATTTTGAAACTTAAACTAAAGAAATTGTAGATGGGTCGTTTATGAATAAAATTATAGATGTGTCGTTTATGATTTTCATGTTGACCATTGCTAAATTGAAAAAAATAAAATAAAATTACAAGAACGTGCACACATATCCCACCATGTGAATCCGTCACTAATTTTCTTTTTTCTACTTTATCATCAATTCACACTTCTGCATAAGTGGTTGATCTAGAGTTAATTTAATGTCCGATTCATGTTAGGGCTGATTTAAATTAATAATACATATCTATTATCTCCTACTTTATAATCTATTCACTTGTTATAGTTTATCATATATTTTCTTAATTTCCGAATTAAAAAGTTTTGAATGCTTATAATGGGACGGAGAGAGTATTTTTTAAGAACACGGACGTGGGAGCGTGTTGGAGGAGCATCAAATTTCCAGTACCATAGAGTCCGTGTGCTTTCCGTCCAGATGTGCACAAACATTTTCACTGTTAAAGTCCCACATAACGCGTACATTTTGTCCTTTTAGACGCAGGTCTTTCTATAGTTTTATTTTCTCTAAAATAAAGACGTGAACCTGGATTTAGCTTCTGATTGAAATTTAGAAGGGCAATGAACCAGCAAAACTATGAGTGCACCGCACCTATATTTCTTAGTGGCATATACGTATATTTTTAAAATGTTGATTTTGTTGTCTTCGGACTAAACCGACTGCCTCTTCGTTTTATTAAATTAAATCATATTTTCATATGCGACTTTAAAATTAGTTAATTTTATTTCTAACTCACAGTCTTGTTTCAGCTAAAACATAGGGCCATCTTTCTAGAATTATTTACCTGTTAAAACACAGATGCTTGCTTATTTTTTATGAAGTAATTTTTTTCCTTAGTCCATGCTTGACCTATTAAGTGACTTTAATTCATGTTGATGAACCATGCACTACAACCCCCCCCCCCCCCCCACCAAATTTCTTGGTTTTTCATGCATGAAATATGGTCTTGGTGACAAATCAATATTGGTTTCTCCTCTAGAACAAAATACTATGTATTTATAACAACCCAATTTTTGGTTTGTAATACAATTATTTCTAATCGGAAGATATAAAATAACTTATTAAAAGAAATGCTAATTTCAATTTAATAAATTTTAATTTAATATTAATTCATTAATTTAAAAAATAAATTTTCAATTAAATATTACAAGAAACTTGAAGTATTATACTTTAGTATTTAAAATCCAAATTGTATAAATATTATTTATTACTTATTTTTATATAGAATAGTGAAATGTTGTCTGGTAGGTTTTTTATATGCAATAGTGGGCCAAAGGATTACCCTGGCCCAAATGTAGAGAACAAGCCCAATTTGAGAACAGCCCAATTGAGGAAGGTAAAGTCCGTAAAGGTGAAATACATGAAGATGCTTAATTTTTTTTAAATAATAATATTATTATTAAATCAATTTTAATAGGATTTGAAAATTAAATCAACCACTACTTATACAGAAGTGAAAATACATACTAAACTACATCTAGCAGGTACATGAAGGATTAGTAATATTATGACGGATTGTTAACTAATAATGTGCACGCTTCTTTTACCGAATCCCATCAACCAAACATCTTCTATTTAGTCAGACACTAATTAATTAATATTATTAATAAAATGACAAACTAACCTCTCTTATCTTTTTGAATGGGTCGGAACTCTACTGGTAATATTATTCGTTTCTATCCAAATTTTCAATTAATAAATATATTAAAAAGGTTATCGGTAAAATAAAATATGAAATATAATTAATTTGTAAATTACAAATGTTTTGCATAAAAAGCATAAGAATTATGCATAAAATATATAGTGATTATACATGATTCTTAGTTCTCACGATAAATGTCCACTCCCTATAATACTATCCGGCTCGACCCACCGGTAATTTGGCAAGGTTGGAGTGAAAACTGAGAAGTCAAAAAGAGGGTTAAATGACCCGACCTAGTAGCCGGATTTGCCAATCAATTTTGGGCCATAAAAGCTCAGATACTTTGGGCTAAACCCATTAACTAATTAAAGTAATATTTCTATGAACTTTAATATTTTAATATTTTACATAATAGAAATTGCAGCTTAATGGACCACATTTAACCCCAAATTAAAATGTTGTGCGTGCAAATCTCTTTGTGGTTCAATTTTTAGTTTTAATCCTTATTTATATTTTACCTTTATTAATATTTTTTTTATTGTACTTCAACAAATTCTTTATGATTATTCACGAGGCAATATTTTATATTATTTAATAATTATGCGATACAATAGAGTCCGCGGCACCTAATTTCACTCTTTAGGTCCTACATCACATGTGCACCTTCTATTCTTTTTGACGACTTAGGTCCATTGACGCAGCATCTACAGCATTTTTTAATCAAAAGTCTCTCTCTCTCTAGACTAAGTTGTCTTGCTAATCCAGTTTTGCAAAATCTCTTTGCAGGAAACTTCCTCGCTTGTTTCTTTTCTTAACTAAAAAATAAAATGAATTGATGGGCTTTTTCTCTAACAAAGAAAAAAAAATTGGGCCCTTAGGCAGCTGTCCCTGCTGGACCCTTTCAAGGCCGGTCCTGTTAGTGCAGTGCAACCCCAGCCCTTCTGCTGACATATGTCCCACTTCCGTTTTCTTATTTACTTAGGCCCCGTTTGGTTGACAGAAATGAATGAAATCGAAATCAGGAATCAAACCTTGGGAAATGGAATGAAAGGAATGATTCCTGAAAAACCTATTTGGTTTGCTGAAAAAATGAACTTGATACCATTCCCTGTTTGGCTTAACGAAAGGAATGAAATTAATTTTTTTTCAATTAAATATATTTTTATGTAAAAAAATGTATAGGCATAAAAATATAATTTTATGTAAAAAAAATGTATAGGCATAAAAATATAATTTTAGGTACTTTATCGGCGGCTCAGTTGAGGGAAGTTGCTGTAGGTTTAGAGAGAAGCGTGGAAGGTTCTGAACGACGAGGATGCGAATCACTGCCTGGCTTTCATGTTCATGAACTGGTCTTTTGTGTAGGGAAGAAGAAGAAGAAGAAGATAGAATCACTACTACTACTGTTTTACTTGGGGCTGCTGCTGTCGGCGAGACGGGCGTGGTGGCGGCGGCGGCGGCGGCTACATGAGCGCGGCGGCGGGCGAGCGGTTTGGGGAAAGAAGATTTTTAGGGAAGAAGAAGTAGGGAGTGAGGAGAGAGTGGGGGGAATGAGAATATCAACCCCTCAATTTTGAGGGGTTTGAGGAAAGTCCCAAGAGGGGGATAAGGAGGGGTTTTGGATTTCATTTCTTCCGAAAATTTTACGAACCAAACACTGAGAATGGAATCATTCCTTCCATTTGATTCTTCATTCCATTCCTCAACCTCAACCAAACGGGTTGTTTCACTACTGTATTATATTACCTCCGTCCAGAATATATATATTTATTTTCTTTTTTCATCTATTACAAATTTATATGCTTATTAATTTTTTTATTTAACTAAATCTTTCACCAATTTTAATAGATCTAAATAATATGATAATATAGAAAAAACTATTTTATCAAACTTTTATAATAAAAAACACAATTATGATATTAACTTTTTAGTAATTTACTCAAATTTCAATACCAACTTTTATCTAACTTTCATATCATTAAATTTTTTTTAATCTATGTGAAAAAATAAATAGACATATAAAATAGGAACGGATGGAATATTAAACGGATAAGGTAGAGAAACAAATATGAGAAGGGGGGAATTATTAAAACAAAAAAAGGTGAAAATGTGTACCTACACAATATGTGTACCTACCGTATCCTCAAGCTTTTTTCCGTCAAAAGTCTCTCTTTACAATTTTCATTGTTCTTTCACTAGATTTGCATTCAGGAAACTTTCTTGTCTTGTTACTTTTTTTAGCTACACGTCTTCTTGTTTTCACATACTTAATTTCGTAAGTTCAAACTTGTAACTTTCTTGATGATTTCCAATACGATGATGATTTAATGGGTCAAGACCTATCATAGTAACTTACAAATGATTATAATGTTACACAATTATAAACTTCACACACTTTTGTTATAGATAACACAATTTGCGCATGAGATCACATGTACCAATTTTTTTGTCACAACGTTCTTCCATAAGGGTAGACATTTAGATAACATCTATATGTCTGTTCTATAAGTAGCATCGGGACAGAGTTTTTGGGACATGTTATTTGATCCCCGCAATTTGTATATCATAAATTAAGTTCCTTTCTCGAAACCTATGTCACATGGCCTATAGGATATTCTGTCCCACTTTCTTGTGTCTCATTGCCACTTTTAACTGTAAGTATCTAAGTGTTTACGATTTGAATTTTAGGATTATCGTAAGTACTTAGGTGCTTACAATTAAAATATGAATCGGACACGAGTGAAACAAAGGATTCGGATTGATTACGTGTTCCAGAAAATCTAAGACACTATATACACATACAATATTTGCTTATTTTTTAAAACTTGATATGGTCGGAAAGATAAAACTTCTTAGTAGCTATGTCAATTGGTGGCTAATTAAGCATGTGATTCTATGTTATTAACTAATTTTAAGACCTAGTATTTACAATTATTGTAACGCCCCGATTTTCAATATAAAATGCATTGCATATCTATTCATGCATGTTATCAAGTGTTTTAGTTCTATAAGTCGCGCCTTAGAAATTTAAATAAAAATTAAAGCATTTATCTTATTTGTTATTAAATTATTTTTGTTATGTAAATTTATTTTCAACTTTGAATATGTTTATTTATATCATATTATGATTATATTATTTTGTTGAGATAAAAATAATATTAGAATTGTTAGGCAACAGTAATATTTATTTTGGATTTCCTCAACCAACTAGGATTCATAAAAATATATAATATTTATTATTGTGTTAAGTTATTAGGAGATAATTTTATATTATATTTTATGATTAAAATAGATATTTTATGTGTGATATAAATATTTTAGGATAAAATCTAGTTGTGGTTATTCATATTCTAATTTATCTAGGATTGAATGTCTTATATGGTAAGTGATAGAATAAATTCTATATAAAATATATATGGACGAAAATAATTATGGATAAAATATATTTGATACCTTATTTGATTAGGAATGTTTGGATAATGGTTTTTAGGCTTATAGATACCCCTTAGTCGCTCATAATATAGCATCCCATAAAATTTTCGGAAATTTGACAGCATCTCTGCGAACTGTTTCAAGAATTATTTCCATATCTTCCCGTCGTCATATCGTCGTAAAAATTTAGGATCATCTTCCTAGATATGTCTAGTATTCTCATTTATGTTTATATAATTTTACAAGCATGATAAGTATTTGTTTAAAATTGTTCTTCGTAGCTTGCCAGTTTCTGACAGTATGTTCATGATCTTGAAAGGAAAATTATTTTTCATGTTTTCTTTATGCTATTTCCGACCATGTTGAACATTAATAGAATATAATACATGTTAGGTCATTAATTTTAAAAATATAGAATTTTTAGGATACGTTTACTATTTATTTGTTAAAAATGTTTAAGTTTCATGAGAATAAAAATATGTCCTGCCATTTACCTTTTCTGCTGAGAGTTCCAAGGCCAAATACATGATCTTAAGCTACTTGAAAAATTCCATAAAAATTAAAGAGATACAATTTAGGATGTATTTAAGATTTATGTAAATTTTGGGAATTTTAAACAAGTCTTTATATTTTTAATGAATTGTTACTTTTACACTACCATGAAACCATGCTCTTCGGATAGGGCTTAGTAAAATGTTTATATCTCACTCCACAAAACTGATTTTGACTTGATTTTGTCTTCTAAATACTATAAACACGTTGGGGTTTGTAAAAATATTCATTTAGTATTTTTAACATATGTGTATGAAAGCAGTTTAATACAAATGTCCGGGTAGTCAGTCGAAGCATGCATTTTCGTATTCAGTTTTTGGTGGAAACTATTCAGTATTTTATGAAGCCGTTACTTATCTATAGAGATTGAAATTTTGACATGATATTTCTACGTATGTTCCCTAGATGTGTGTTAAATCTTAAAATTTTTAAGATATGTTTAGTTCCCGAAGCTTATAGTTAAAGGTCAGTAGGTCAAAAACCGTCTTTGTTGACGCAGTATGTACAATTTTGGTTATAACTCTTAGAGGACTTATTATTTTGATATGAAACCAAATCTGGTGTGATTTACACTCATTAAGGAATCTATATGTAGAAAATTAAAATTTATGGAATGAATTCATGTTCTGTGGATTTTTTTTAAAATAGGTTTTCTGCACAAGTTAATATAGGACGTTGAAACCTATTTATAAGATAACTGTTTGTGTTACGTTTCACTGGCATGCTATATAATAAGAAATTTATGAAATATTTGTATATGTGAAATACATACACGACTTTCATGAATCATTAAGATAAATTTTCATATATAGGATCGGCGCGCAGTACTTAAAGATTGATATCCATTACTTTCTTCAAAGTCAAGGTTAAGGTGGGGAATGTTACCGTTTATCTTTATTATATGTTATGTTCGATATTTCATGTGTTTATGACAGACATGAAAGGAAGGGTCGAAATTGGATCCTTGGATTGAAACTGGATCCTAAATGAAAATCGATCGGAATTGGACCGTAGGATAGGAATTGGGTCCTCAATGAAAATCGGTCGGAATTGGGCCGTAGGATCGAAATTGGATCCTCTATGAGAATAGGTCGGAATTGGGCCTATGAAAATTTTATGGTCTGTGTGACCGAATATCTCTTTTCCATGATCTACTTTTCCATGTCTTATCGGTGTGATATATAATTTTGGTAAATGTGTACATCTCCCACTGAGTAGTCGTACTCATCCCTATCATTTTAACATTTTTCAGGAAATGACACGGCCAATGCATAGAGATGTTGGGGGTGATGGTCACACGAGGAAGGATTTATGAAACTCATTATTGCATTATAACTAGTTTTTATCATGAACTATGCGTCTTCTTTCTGTTTTTTTTATTTTATTTTCGAGAACTAATAGTATCATTTGCTTTTATTATTATTTAAGACTTTCGCTGAGTATGAAAATAAATTGAGTTTTTCAATGATCATTTTCCATGAAAATATTTTGAAAGAATTAAAATATGCATGTTAAGTATGGAGTAGCGTCCCTAGTTAAGTTTTGAAAAATTGGGGTGTTACAATTACGATTTAAGATTTTATGAGTTTCATTTTAGTTAATTAAAAGCAATTGTGCTTGTTTACTTTGATAATAGCATCGTTAAATATTAATTTAAGCTAGCAAGAGTGACTTGATTCTGTTATCCAAAAACCAAACATCAATCACAAGTGGTCAATTCTTTTTTTATGGGAAAAGTGCATGTACGTACAAGGATCATGAATTTTTCTAGACGAGTGAGAATGACCTAAGAATTATTAAAGGTTGCTCATATATATAAATTTCTCAAAACTTTATTTAAATTAAAGGTTCATTATAAGCTCATATTTAATAATTGTTTCATTGGGATAATAAGAATTTTAGTACTCTCCCCTTGGGGCTCAATTTCTTGATTGAAACGTCTCATTAAAAGTGAGTTAAATCCAATTTGGCAAAAATTACTCTGTCTCAATATTAATGTTCATATATTTTTAAGCACATAAATTAAGGAAGTTATAAGAAAAAAATAAAATGTGGTGTAGATGTATATAGTGGCACTGTCTAATTAATTAGATTGATTGTGATCCACACATTTATTTCTTTTTTCGGAAAGAGACATTTATAATAAAACAATCCAAAATGATATATGAGACATTCATATTAGGATGGAAGGAGTACTACTAATATCATATTTTATCATTTCTCTTTCCGACTTTATCATTACACTTATTATATGACTAATTTTCTTCCTCTTACTTTATCATCTATTTTTTTCCTACTTTATTATCTACTCTATTCTTATAGTTTATCATCTATTTTCTTAATTTTCGTGCTGAAAAGTTTGAATACTGCAGGACAGAGAGAGTATTTTTTAAGAATACGGACGTGGGAGCGCGTCGGAGTAGCATCAAATTTCCGGTACCATAGAGTCCGTGTGCTTTCCGTCTAGCTGTGCACAAAATAATTTAACTGTTAATGTCCCACATAACGCGTACCCTTGGTCCTTTCAGACACAAGTCTTTCTTTAGTTTTATTTTCTGTAAAGTAAAGACTTGAGCATTGACCCACTGTATCTCAAAGCTTATTTTAATCAAAGTTTTCTTCTCTCTAAAGTTGTCATCGTGTCCTCACTAGATCTACGAAATTTCCAAGTACCTGCAGCTTAGTTTACTAGGCATTCAACTCGGCCATTTCGTATTTGCCGTTTTCTATTAATTGATATTGTCTTCCAATTTTCAACATAATATTTTAATTGTAAAACTTGAAAATCAAGGTCTTATTTATTTACAACATGAAAAATAAAAAATAAACATAATTACATAATGGACTAATCTGACGATTTATAATTGGCCTTAAAACCGACCAAAATCAGTTGACGAGAACTAAAAAACTTCATAAAATTGGATCAAAATTATGTGATGAGATCACTTGTCCTATAAATCTCTATTCAATTGGTGTCCGATTCAAAATGAGGTAGTTTTGTATTAAAAAATAGACTATTTAATTATTTATTAAATCATTTTCTCAATTCTTATTCTTTAATTTTATACTTTTCAATACAAAACTACATCGTTTTGAATTGGACACTAATTGAACAGAAATTTATTAGACAGATCTCATCCACAAAATCAGACAGTTTCTCATGATATAGAATTGACCTTGATCAATATAAAAACAAATTCCGATAGGGATAATAAGCCCTACCAACTAAAAATAATTTTTTTATAATTTTATTATTATTATTATTATTATTATTATTATTATTATTTTATATAGCCAGATGAAGACCTTTAGGTTTAATTCTTTTTACTTAATTTTTCCTTCTCCCTTATATTGCATCAGTTTCATTCATTTTACTCAAAAATTATAAAAACATTTTAGATGTCTCTAATTTTAAAATCCGTGGAAGCTTATTTCAGTCTTGAGAATAAACATCTATGCGTTTCGTCTCTATAAAAGCAATAGAAAACATTGTATGAGAGAGATTATACAGAAGAGGGAGAGAGAGAGATGGCGGATGCAGCACTAGAGTTCCTGCTCAATAACCTCAAGGACCTACTATTTCACCAAGCCAGTCTCATGTCCGACCCGAAGAAAAAAATCGAGAGTCTGGAGAAGGACCTCGGCATCCTCAAGGCGTCTCTGAAGGACTCGCTGAGGCGCCGGAGAAGGAGTGAGCTTACGGAAGAGGTGGATCGGAACATTTGCGAGGCGGTTTACGAGGAGGAAGATGTGATCGACGCCTTTGTTACCAAGGCCATAGAAAAGAAGCCTACGAAGACTAATATAAAATTCTGGAAGGCTCCCGTCGATCTCCACACCATCGGGCAGAAGGTCGAGGAGGTCAAGCGGAAGGTCGAGGATGCAACGACTCAGTTGCGCAACCTCAAAGTCGACGATGAAGACAGATATGAAACACCTGAGGTCTTATTTTGTCACACTTCTATCTATTTTTTTCTTTTCTTTCTAGTATAAGAAAATCATGCATTTATTAATAGTAATACAAATGATATACTCTCTCTGTCCCTATTTTACATGTCATCCATTTGATTTTTCACATAGATTAAAAAAAATATATACTCCCCCATCCTATTTTATATGCCCATTTAACTTTTCACATAGATTAAGAAAAAATATAATAGATATAAAAATTTCATTTTTGCATAATGTCAAAATAAATAACGGTATTAAAATATGAGTAAATCAAAGTAAATTACTACAAAGTTAAGTAGCATAATTATATTTGCTATTAGAAAAGTTGGATAAAATAGTCTTTTTATAGATTATCACATAAATTAGGCTTGTTAAAGTTAGTGTAAAACATTTAATTAGCTAGAAAAAATAGGCAATAGCCATATAATTTGGGTTAGACGAAAAATGAAACCAGACATATAAAATAGGGACAGAGGGAGTGATTTGCTTGTTAAAAATAGTATATCTCTATATATGCATATAATTGTTTTTTTTTTTTAATTTTAAATTTATTTTTTTATCCTGTTTGATAGTTGTTATGTTTTTCAATTGTTTATATTGTGGTGCTCCCCACAGATATATGAATTTCTTTCTTATATGGAAGAGCTAGACATTAATACTTTTATATAAGGTGCGTGTTTGAAGTGCTTTATATTGTTTTCTAGTTTTCTAGTTTAAATTGTAGCATTAAGTTATGCATACTATTATTTAAATACTCATCAAGTACTAGTACTATAGAGCAAGTTTGCATTAGTAATCTCTTACGTAATTAGAAGATGATTTGATCATACAAAAAAGCTTATTCAATCTCTAAGATGGATAAGTAAATTAATTTTCAATTATAAACAAAATTCAGTTCCAATAATTTTTCTCTCCTAAAGTACTCCCTCCGTCCCGCTAATCTTAAAGTTTTAATGGTATTCGGCACAAAGTTTAAAAAAGTTGGTGAAAGTGTGTTAAAATAGTGGGGTCCAATATATATATAGAAGGAGGTTCAAATGTTAACAACTTGTTATCGTGTGAACATTGCACTTTAAAGACAAAAATACTGCATTTTAAAGTGCAATTATTAAAATCCAGTACATTTGTCTTTAAGTGCCGTAGGTAAAGTACAATATATTTACCTTAAAAGTGCAATATATTTGTCTTTAAAGTGCAATTTTCACACGTTCATACGATAAGAGTTGTTCATACGGGAACTAATAATAGTGAAACAACCGAAAGTAGAAAATTAAGATAAGAATAGCGGGACGGAACGAGTATATAATACTATTACAATACATTAGTAAGTCTCATCTAATGATCACGACATCAACAGTAAAATATCTCCACCTCCCATCCCCAAATACATACATCGTAGATCTAGTAGTTGTAATCTTTAAAGCTTTCACTCAATCTATACTCATCTCACGATTTTTTCTAGACCAAGTTTAATAGACCTTGTGGATTTGGATGAAAGTTGAATAAAAAAATGCATTCATCCCATATAAAGTGTCATATTTTCTTTTTCGGGGTGTTCCATAGAAAGTCTTCTGTTTCTAAAAAATGAAGTGGGTCCCACACCTTTACCAACTCAACTCAGATCAATTCAAAATTATTAAATAATTACATGTATCTCAGCTCTTTACCTCACAAACCAATTCTAAATAATTAATTAATTATATGAGTCTCACATCTTTACCCACTAAAATCAACTCTCCTAAAACTCCGTTTCCCGTAGAAACAAGACACTTTCTATGAGACAGCGGGAGTACATTTTTTGTTGCTATTTGCTATTTACATTGTCCTAAGTGCAAAAACCTGGACCACATGGTCCACAACTTGGTCCAGGCAAGAATGCTCCATTTTATTATGTGCCACTTCTATATCTTGTCTAATTAGATTGATTCTTCCGAATTGCTTGGAATACATTCTTGAGGGCAAATTTATTTTTGCAAAAAACTTGAGAAATTTTGGTATATAACTAATAGCCATATTTTTTGCTTCAATTAGTACTTCATGAACCAGTGAAAGGGTCAAAATGAGGAGTTTGTCTAAATAGTGAGATTTTGAGTACCTTTTTGTGCAGTTAGCATTCAGTTTGCAAATATTTAATTTGTTCGTGTTGATTTTTTCTAATAGGCTCGGCCGCCAAGACTGAAAGATGTGGTGGGCTTTGCCGATGTGACGCAAGAACTGATACACCGTCTTACTAATGAGACAAACTATTTTGATGTGGTTTGTCTGATTGGTATGTTCGGTTTGGGCAAGACGACGCTGGCATGGAAGATTTTCAATGATCCTAAAATCCTCTACGAGTTTCCTGTCCGTATATGGCTTGATATTTCTCAAGAGTTCTCAGACAAGGATATCTACCTAGCCATTCTCAAGGAGTTCACCCCCATAACCGACGACATACGTCAAAAAGACAAAAAGGACATAGCCCAATTGGTTGTTGCTTGTCTTGAGACAAAAACATTCCTGATTGTCATGGACGATGTGTGGAGTCGTGCTGATTGGGACAGACTTAAAGTTGCTATGCCGAGTGGCAATATGAAGGGGAAAGTCTTGATCACCAGTCGTATTGATGAAGTGGGCCGGTATGCTTGTAACCGGAGACCTCCCCACCAGTTGCGTCTCTTTACCGAAGAGGAAAGTTGGGAGCTCCTCCGGTTGGAGGCACTCCGTGCGCTGGAATGCCCTCCCAAATTGGAAAATGTTGGGAAACTAATTGCAAGAAGTTGTAAAGGACTACCACTTGCATTAGTAGTCATAGGAGGCGTCCTTGCCACAAAGTATTCGGCCGTGGATTTAAATGCAACGGAACGAGCATGGACAAAAGTGTCCGAACACGTGGTAAAGTACTTTCATGACGACCCTGCAAATCGCATGAATGAATTTATATCTTTGAGTTACGATAAATTACCTCACCACATGCGGCAGTGCTTCCTCTATCTAGGATTGTTTCCGGAAGTCTTCCACATTTCAGCTCTGAAATTGATCCTCATGTGGATTGGCGAAGGATTCATACAACAGAGTGATGATTATGATTGTAGCTTGGAGGAAACTGGGGAGAAGTACCTTGAGGATCTTATCATGTAGCTTGGAGGAAACTGGGGAGAAGTACCTTGAGGATCTTATCAACCGGAACTTGGTCATGATTGAGAAGATTAGGGCTGATGGTAAGGTTAAAGCCGTCAGGATTCATGATGCCTTGCGTGATTTCTGCCGAAAGGAGGCTGCAACTAAAAAATTCTTTCAAGAAATCAAGTATAACAACGGTGGTTTTTTACCCCGAACATCCGACGTAAATAAGTATCGTCGTGTTTCTATTCATACCAATTGCTTGAAATTTTTCTCTTTAGAGCCTCATGGTCCTCGTGTCCGCTCATTTCTTTGTTCCTCCAAGGATAAACTCACATTGCCTTCGGAGAGTATTCCACACGTCTTTAAAGCTTTCAAATTGGTCAGGGTTTTCGAGGTCAACTGCATCAGGTTACCCAAGATTAGCCGAGATTTGTTTCAATTGGTTCATGTAAGATACATGACCCTCTCAGTCGATTTGTCAACTCTTCCTTCAAAATTCAGCCAGCTTTGGAACTTGCAAACTCTCATAGTCGACACGACGTCCAAAACACTTGAAGTGAAAGCAGATATATGGAAACTGATCCGCCTGAGGCTTTTTAAGACAAACGTGTCTGCTACCTTGCCCAGGCCAAGTAAAGACGGCAAACCCAGCGAGGCGCTTCAAACACTTGGCACAATTTCAGTAGAGAGCTGCACCAACGAACTCTTTCAACAGGCTTTCAATCTGAAGAAATTGGCCATTTCTGGGCAACTGATCTTGCTTTTGGAAGGAAAGAAAGGATCTTTCGATAGTCTGGGGAGAATGGAAAATCTTGAAAATCTGAAGCTGATAAACTATGTGCATCCTCAGCCAGCGTCGGAAGCACAACTGAATCGCCTTCCTCAACCTCATCACTTTCCATCTAAGCTTAAGAGCCTGACACTCCGTGCTACTTTCCTTGATTGGAGTCATATGTCTATCCTTGGATCCCATGCAAACCTCGAGGTTCTCAAGCTAAAAGACAAGGCGTTTATGGGGAAGACGTGGGTGGCCATTGATGGAGGTTTTCCCCGTCTTGAATTCTTGCTCATCCACGATACAGATTTACAAGTTTGGGCGGCTTCATCCCGTCATTACCCTAGACTTAGAGGACTCGTGCTGCGGAACTGTGAGAACCTTCTCGGAGTTCCAGTTGGGCTGGCCGATGTAAAAGCCTTCCAAATGTTGGAGTTGTATACCTGTAAATCTGCCGTCCCTTCTGCCAGAAAGGTTCGCGAGGCGAAGATAAATGCACAGGCTGCATTTAAACTCTCCATCTTTCCTCCTACTGAATGATCAATCTTTACTGGTAAGTTACTCCAACTCTGTTGCAATCTGCGATGATTTTCTACATATTGTTAAGAAAAATAAGTTCTTCCTTTCTTTAGGTTGATGGAATGAAAAGTTTAAATAGAGAAAGAGAGTGAGAGATTAGATTACCATGCAAAATAACTGTACAAACTACATATGCCAGACTCTGAATTTGCTACTTGAATTTTTGTGTAGTATCAATCTCTATGTTGATAGTTATAGTTAAACATTACTCCCTCCGTCACTTGTTTTATTTTCCTTTTAGGGCTGTCCAACCCGACTTGTCTTGTTTCAAAAAAAGAAAAATAATTACGATACAACCTATCACTTTTTCTTTGTGGGGCCTACCACTTTACACACAATCACCCACTCATCTGTATACAACCACATAATAATCTTAATCTGGTGCAGGTGGTCTAACCGCTCAAGGCTCGAAATTTCAAGAGGCCTCAATTATTTTTCTCATTTTTTTTCTACAGGAAGCCTAGTGACTAGTTATTGGTTTAATTTAACAAAACTAATTACCTAAGCCCACAACCATACGCATCTCTTTGAACTTAAATTTTAAGTATCAACCCAATAAATTTGTATGAAGAGGCCCAATCACATATGCAACATACTTATTTAATTATTTAATTAACTAATAGTCCAATAAATAGTTTATATTAGTATTTTAAAATTTAAAGACTGGTAAACTTGCTTGTAAATCTAATTACGCCAACATTTCATTCTCATTAGGATTTCGAATTACGGTAAATGTATTTTACCAAAATATATATATTTTTTCGTAGTCCCCAACTTTTGTTTTATAAATCTTTATTCACAAGTTCAATTCCTTTACATTCTGAAAAATAGACCCAAATTACGCTATATATTTTATCACGAAATTCTTAAATGTGTTTTCGTTTGTCATTGAACTGTGATTGGATATTTGGATTAATTAAAATCTATGTTAGATACATGTCAGACACAAACACACGTCTAACACATGTCTGACTCGTCAAAACGGTGTCCACATTAAAAGGGACCTGGTTAATAACGTGTCTGACACAGTAATTTTGAAAAGGGACATGGCTCAAGGACAATTGGACTTATTAGGTTGTGCTTAATTAGTAAATTGGACTGAATTTAGTTAATAAATTGAGTTGAATTTAATTAATTAGTTGTTTTAGTGTTTTTCATAATAAATTTTAATATTCTTTTAATAATTGTAATTATTTGATACATTTATTATATTATTGTTATTTTATTTATATATGTATAATATTTTTTCAATTTATATATTAGTAATTTAATATTATCTATATATTAGCGTCCGTGTCGTGTTTGAATTTTTTTTAAAATGTCATATATCGTGTCCCGTATCCGTGTTGTATCGTATTTTGTGTCCGTATCCATACAACCTAGATCAAAACTAGCAGCGTGGTAATATGATTTATATAATTTAACTCTAAATTGCTAAGGGTTACTAAATTATATATAGGTGTATAAGGACTTGATATATGATTTTGTTTCAAACAACAATCGTAAATCTTCAAGTGAAATATGAGTACTCGGTTTATCGTCTTTATAATGCTTACGTTAATAAAATTTAATTTTTTGTTTATTATTATAGGGCCCAATTTCTTAATGTTCGTACACGGCACCCGAAATATCAGGACAGGTTTTGCGAATTTGAGAGACTCACTACTTTATACACAACTAACAACTCTTTTTATAAATAGCGTCTACAAGAAACGAGAAAAAATTTATAAGACGGAAAAATCATTTTTTATTCTTTTTATTTTTTCTCTTTCCATTTTTTTTGTACTTTCATTTTTTTTCTTTATTCTATTATTTTATTTTTCATTTGTAATTGTGCTTGTTTAGTTTGAAAATAACATCGTTATATATTGATTTAAGGTAGCAAGGTCGATTCTTAATTTATGGGAAAAGTAACATATATGAATTTTTTTTGGAAGTAACATATCCTGAAAAAAAGTTCAGGATCATGAATTATAAACTTTTCTAGAAGAGTGAGAATGGCCTAAACTCATAACTTATAATTCCAAATTACTTAAAGGTTGCTCGTATTTATAAATTTCTCAAAATTTTATTTACATTAAAGGTTCATTATAAGCTCATAACTCGTAATTGTTTCATTAGGATAACTCTACGAAATTTTTTTAGTACTCTCATCGTTCCGCAATTTGTGGCTCACTGATTTTCTTTTCTCTACTTTATCATTAATTCACACTTTTACATAAGTGGTTGATCTAGAATTGATTTACTGTTCGATCCATATTATGGTCGATTTAAATTAATGATATAGATCTATTATCTCCTACTTTAATCTATTCCCTTCTTATAGTTTATCATATATTTTCTTAATTTCCGTATTAAAAAGTTTTAAATGCTTATAGTGGGACGAAGAGAGTTTTTTTAAGAACACGGACGTGGGAGCGTGTTGGAGGAGCATCAAATTTCCAGTACCATAGAGTCCGTGTGCTTTCCGTCTAGATGTGCACAAACATTTTCAGTGTTAATGTCCCACATAACGCATACATTTTGTCCTTTTAGACGCAGGTCTTTCTATAGTTTTATTTTCTCTAAAATAAAGACGTGATCCTGGATTTAGCTTCGGATTGAAATTTAGAAGGGCAATGAACCAGCAAAACTACGAGTGCACCGCACCTATATTTCTTAGTGGCATTATGTATTTTTAAATTGTTGATTTTGTTGTCTTCGGACTAATCCGACTGCCTCTTCGTCATTAAATTAAATCATATTTCATGTGTGACTTTAAAATTAGATAATTTTATTTCTAATTCACTGTCTTGTTTCTGCTAAAACATAGGGCCATCTTTCTAGAATTATTTACCTGTTAAAACATAGATGCTTGCTTATTTTTTAAGAAGTATTTTTTTTCCTTATCCATGCTTGACCTATTAAGTGACTTTAATTCATGTTGACGAATCAAAGTTGAGATTGCATGGACTTCTCTCTAAATAGTAATGAATCTTGACCCCCCCCCAATTTCTGGGGTTTTCATGCATGAAATATCAATCCGGATCCTCTAATCCAAAATTGGTGTCCCACTCGGTGGCCCACCAATCACTCGGTGCCACGCTTACATTGATGGGTCATGTTAGTAATAAAAAAAATATTAATGTTATAAAAAAAGGTGGCAGACCAATGCACACATAGTGGGGCGTGATTGGTGGGCCACCGAATGAGCCACCATGTTTTGGGATAGAAGATGCTGGGCGATGAAATATGGTCGTGGTGACAAATCAATATTGGTTTCTCCTCTAGAACAAAATACTATATATTTATAACAACCAAATTTTTGGTTTGTAATACAATTATTTCTAATCGGAAGATATAAAATAGCTAATTAAAAGAAATGATAATTTAAATTTAATAAATTTTAATTTAATATTAATTCATTAATTTAAAAAATAAATTTTCAATTAAATATTACAAGAAACTTGAAGTATTATACTTTAGTCTTTAAAATCCAAATTGTATAAATATTATTTATTACTTATTTTTATATGCAATAGTGTCATGTTGCCTGGTAGGTTTTTTATATGAAGTAGTGGGCCAAAGGATTACCCTGGCCCAAATGTAGAGAACAAGCCCAATTTGAGAACAGCCCAATTGAGGAAGGTAAAGTCCGTAAAGGTGAAAGACATGAAGATGCTTAATTTTTTTTAAACATGAAGATATTATTATTATTATTATTATTATTATTATTATTATTATTATTATTATTATTATTATTATTATTATTATTATTATTATTATTATTATTATTATTATTATTATTATTATTAAATCTACTTTAAATGAAATTGAATATTAGATCAACTATTTATACAAAAGTGGGAATACCAACTAAACTACATCTAGCCGGTACATGAAGATGCTTTATTAAGACACTATGTCTATTTTCTTTTTTCGTCTGTTCCAAATCTATATGTCTAGTAATTTTTTTTATTTAACTAAATCTTTGACCAACTTTAATAGATCTAAATAATATGATAATATAGAAAATACTATTTTATCCAACTTTTATAATAAAAAACACAATTATGATATTAACTTTTTAGTATTTTACTCAAATTTCAATATCAACTTTATCTAACTTTCATATCATTAAATTTTTTCTTAATCCATGTGAAAAACAAATGGACATATAAAATAGGAACGGGTATTAATCGGATAAGGTAGAGAAACAAATATGAGAAGGGAGGAATTATTAAAACAAAAAAAGTTGAAAATGTGTACCTACACAATATGTGTACCTACCGTATCCTCAAGCTTTTTTCCGTCAAAAGTTTCTCTTTACAATTTTCATTGTTCTTTCACTAGATTTGCACTCAGAAAACTTTCTCCGTCTTGTTACTTTTTCTCGCTACACTTTTTCATGTTTTCACATACTTAATTTCGTACGAAACTTGTAACTTTCTTGATGACTTCCAATACAATGATAATTTAATGGGTCAAGACCTATCATAGTAAGCTACAAATGATTATAATGTTACACAATTATAAACTTCGTCACACGCTTTTGTTCTAGATAAAACAATTGCACACGAGATCACGTGTCCCAAAAATTCTGTCACGACGTTTTTCCATAAGGGTAAACATTTAGATGACTATGGTATAATTTTATGATTTGTATATTAGTCATCTAGATGTCTGCTCAGCTGCTCTATACGTAGCGTCGGGATAGAGTTTTTGGGACGTGTGATTTGATCCCTACAATTTGTATATGTAACGCCCCAATTTTCAAACCTTAATTAGGGACGCTACTTCATACTTAACATGCATATCTTAATTCTTTCAAACATTTTATTCAATAGAAACGTTGCAAACTTAGGTCATTTTCATGCTCAGCGGAAGTTTTAAATAAAAATAACTATGACTACTAATTCTCGAAAACAAAATGCAAAATTCATGATAAAAACTAATTTAATGCAATAATAAGTTTCATAAATCCTTCCTCATGTGACCATCACCATCAACACCTCTACGCATCGGCAGAGCCATTTCCTGTAAAATGTTAAAATGTTTGGAATGAGTACGAATACTCAGTGGGAAACACATTTATCAAAACTATAGATTATATCAAATATAAACATGGATAACTAGATCATGTAACATGAACTTGTAATTGTTGGAAAATCAAAGTTAAATATATATATATATATATATATATATATATATATATATATTTATATTTATTTTGAAAGTTAATTAGCATTTAATGCTAATTTAACTTGGGCAAATTTCAGCCCGTTTGATCGCATTTTCGAGCCTCGATATTTATCCGATTAATGTTTTGAGATATATGACGTCGATCTACGTTTCGAGTAGATAATTATAGTGTGCTTAATTTCTCGATTCCAATTTTCGGTGAGTGAGAAATAGTGGCTTGAAGTTTGGGGGGACAAAACTAATATGTTACCTAAAGTGGAGAAACTTACCTTATTCGGGTTTTGGAGAGTTATTACATTAATCATGTCCCACATCGATTAATGAATAATGTTTTGTGTGGTATTTAAGTCTCTACAATATTGTAGAAGATAACTAAGTGACATGTGGTGGGCTTGGGCCACACATGCTCATCCGTGCGAGCACTTTTCGCCGACCGCCTCACACGCGGTGCGGCGCGGCGCGGCGCCGCACCGCGCCGCGCCGGCCCGCTCCGGCTCCGGCTTCGGCTCCGTGTCCGTGTCCGTATCCGTGGACTTGAACTTGGATCCAAGATCTTGGATCTTGGATCTTGGCAATTGGTCCTTTGGGTGATCCCCGGGTTGTTCGCCGGGTCGGGCAGGTGCGGTGGGCCTGGCGCACCTGGATTCCTCTCCGTGGTGCACTGCACCTGCCACACCCAAGTGTATCTTTTAGAAGGATGCGGAAGTGGCTCTTCGGCAGCCAACCTTCCATCTCTCCACCACTCACTTACCATCCACGACCTCCAAGTTGATGACTCAGAATCAACACACGGTGGAAGTCGCCTATAAATAGGAAGTGGATTTCATTCCATAACACACTAACAAGAATCATCTGCATTTTCTTAGCTCATTATAGCTGCTTCTTAGCTCCTCTTAGCTCATAAGTCCGATGCTTTGTCTCGCCGGAAAAGTCCAGTTCGGGCTCGTAGATCTTGCGGTCTTTGCAATCTTCGAGACGTTCGTCGTTTCATCTTTGGGGACGATACGCCTACAACCGAGAGCACTACGGGGCGTATTTCATCTTGCGGAGAGAGGCTTCCTCGACTCGACGGTCTTTTCTTTTTGTTTTAATTTTCGGCTTATTGTATTGTTTTGTAATAGCAGCTTTTGTAACTAACAATCGCAAGATGAAATATCCTACCTACTCAAGTCTTTGTAAACATGTCTTCTTCAAGTGCTCCCCTCTCCGATGCTACCCGCCCGCCGCCTGCGCCACCAACCCCGCTATATCGATGTCGTTGCCTCCTCCGCAACGTAGTTCCGCCGGTGTCCGTCCCTACACCTACTCCGGTCTTTGCTAATCTAACCCTAGCGCCATTTCGCCGCTACCGACGCCGGGATAGCACTTAACCGTGCTAATGCCGCTAACACGACATTCAACTTCATCGCTATGTCCTGCGCCTTGCAGAGCAACGTCCCATTTGGGAGTGTGAACCACCATGGTGTGGTGGGGGTTCAAACCCGACACGACGGCACCTCGCACTCGTCTAGAGTGCCGCCCACCGCCGAGAAGCGGCCAGTTTGGTGGAGCGACTTCAAGAGGTGGCAAGAAGATGTTGTTCTACCCGACAACATTGGGGTTCACCACTGTGTTGATGGAGAATGCACCCGCCCCTCCGAGTGAAAACGAAGAGAACCTGGAAGTCCGCATAGCTTATGATAATTGGCTAACTTCCGACTACTTTTGTAAAAACTTCTTGCTTAGTGGACTAGATGATAGTACGTACGGTGTATATGCAAATGTAAAGACCTCCAAGGCAATTTGGGAGGCACTTGAAAGAAAATATTGTGCGACGATGCGGTACCAAGAAGTTTGTAGTCGCCAAGTTCTCGACTATAAAATGGTGGACTCTCGACCGGTCATGGACCAAGTGCAAGAGTTCCAACTCATTGTCCATGAAGTCCACGCCGAAGGTATGCTTTTGCGGATGCTTTTATTGTGGCAACGATTGAGAAACTTCTCCCGGTGGAAGGACTTCAAGAGCTACTTGAAGCACAAGCGAAAGGAAATGACGCTTGAGGACCTTGTGGTCAAGCTCCGCATCGAGACCGACATGAGGACTCGAGATGGGAAGGGCAAAGCACCCGTGGAGCCAAGAGTCAACCTTTTGAGAAAGGTGGCAACTCCAACAATGCTAAGAGAGGGCGTCGAATAGCAACCCCAAAGGGAAGGGCAAGGTGCAATCCCGCAAGTTTGAAGGGGCTTGCTAACGTGGAAATTCGGCCACATGTCCAAGGCCGCCAAAAGCCGAAGAAGAAGAGGGCTCGTCAAGCCCAATATGTTGGAGATTGACCTCGTGAAGCTGACCTTGCGGCCGTTGTCATTTGAAGAAGTAAACGTCGTGGAGAATGAGGGGAAGTGGTATATTGATACTTGCGCCACGGCACATGTTTGTGGTGACCGGCGCTTCACCAAGTACAAGAGCTGCCAAGGGAGGAAGCTCAATATGGGTAATCAAGCCTCGTTCGAGGTGGTTGGCTATGGTTTCGTGGTGCTAAGGTTGAGCTCCGACAAGAACCTTACTGCGGGAGAGGTGCTTGCATGTCCCCGACATCCGGAAAAATCTTGTGTCCGGCTCGTACTAGTCAAGAGAGGGTTTAGACTAGTTTTTGAGTCGACAAATTTATTCTATCAAAATTTGGTATGTTTTTAGGAAAAGGCTACCTTTCGAGGGCCTTTTCAAATTAAGTGTAATGGCGATTCGCGGAGCCGTTGAGGCTAAGAATAATGAAAACGAAGCTACTTCCTCTTACTTGATTGAGTGTTCCGATTTATGGCATTCTAGATTAGGACATGTTAATCTAAATGCGATAAAAAGATTAGTTAATCTCGATCTACTTAAAGTAAATGAGTTTAACAAAACCAAGTGTGAAGTTTGTGTTGAAGCAAAATTGGCTAAGCGGCATTTCATTGTAGAAAGGAACACAAAACCTCTAGAACTCATTCACACCGACGTATGTGATTTGAAGTTTATACAAACTAGAGGTGGGAAAAAGTATTTTATTACTTTTATTGATGATTGCACTAAGTATTGTACTCTTTATCTTTTAAGGAGTAAAGATGAGGCGATTGAAGCTTTTACTAACTTCAAAGCAGAAGCCGAAAACCAACTTGATTGTAAAATCAAAATGGTACGAAGTGATAGAGGTGGAGAATATGTAGCTCCTTTTGAAGAGTTGTGTAAGACAAGTGGTATTATTCATCAAACCACTTGCCCTATTCGCCTCAATCAAATGGTGTAGGCGAAAGGAAGAATCGAACTCTAAAGGAGATGATGAATACTTTGTTGATAAGTTACGGATTCGTCCCCGAACATGTGGGGAAGCCGTCTTGACGGCTAACTACTTATTAAACAAAATACTCTAAAAGGTAGAGATGTGACTCCTTACGAGTTGTGGAAAGGAAGGAAACCTTCTATAAATACCTCAAAGTGTGGGGGTGTTTGGCTAAGGTAGAAGTGCCTTTGCCGAAGCAAGTTATAATCGGACCTAAGACCGTCGATTGTATCTTTATAGGATATGCACTGAATAGTAGTGCATATCGGTTTATCATTCATAAGTCGGCCATGCCCGATATGAATGTTGGAACTACTATTGAGTCAAGGAATGCTATATTCTTGAACATATCTATCCGTGTAAAAAGGATGATAAAGTTGAGTCAAGCTCTAGTGGTGGAGCAAGAGAAGTTGCCGTAGTTATAGAAATGTGGGGGTAGAACTCGATACCGTAAAAGGCAAGTGTCGATTTTGAAACTTTAGAACCAAGACGTAGACTAGAGCAAGAGTTGCTAAGGACTTTGGTCCCGATTATGTTGTCTTTCTTTTGGATGAAGAGTCGCGGTCTATAAAAGAAGCTCTTTCTAGACCCGATGGCCCACTTTGGCAAGAAGTTGTCCAAAGTGAAATTGATTCCATTATGCGGAATCACACGGGTCTTAGCAGACTTACCGAAGGTTGCAAGCCCTTAGGATGTAAATGGATCCTAAAAAAGAAAGTATAAGGCGAGATGGGTCAATTGATAAATATAAAGCTCGTTTAGAGGTTAAAGGCTTTAAGCAAATTGAAGGATATGACTTATTCGATACTTATTGCTGTAACGAGGATTACGTCTATCCGTGTGCTTCTCGCGATTTTGCTTTGCACAATCTTGAGATTCACCAAATGGACGTGAAACGCCTTTCTAAATGGAGATTTAGAAGAGGAAATTTATATGGAACAACTTTGAAGGGTTCGTTGTACTGGTCAAGAGCGAAAGGTATGTAAATTGGTGAAATCCCTATATGGGTTGAAACAAGCACCATTACAATGGCACTTGAAATTCGACGAGGTTATGTTGTCGAATGGTTTTAAGATCAATGAATGTGACAAGTGTGTTTACATAAAGAACACAAAGAATGGCTTCGTAATTGTTTGTCTTTATGTAGGCGACATGTTAATTATGGGACAAAACCTTCAAGTAATAAATGACACCAAGCGTATGCTTAAAAGAACTTTCGATATGAAAGATATGGGAGCTGCTGATGTTATTCTTGGAGTAAAGATACAAAGAACTCCCAAAGGGATTGTTCTGTCTCAATCTCATTATATTGAGAAAGTGCTTAAAAGGTTTAATGCCTTTGATAGTGTGCCGCTAAGACTCCTTTAGAAGTTAATGTTCACTTGAGCAAGAATAGGGGTGATCTTGTTGCTCAAGAGGATTATCTAGAGTCATTGGTTGTCTTATGTACATCACGAATTGTACTAGGCCGATCTAGCTTGTCGATGAACAAGAGTCGCTATACTAGTAATCCTAGTAGAGAGCATTGAAAATCTCTTGTAAGAGTTATGAGGTATTTGAAATACACTCTTAACTTTGGGCGCATTCGAGACATCCCCGACTTGAAGGGTACTTGTGATGCAATGGATATCCGACCTTTAAAGACTCGTTGTTTACTAGTGGTTATGTGTTCACTATAGGGGAGGAGGCGTGTCGTGGAGATCCGAAACAGACGTGCATGGGTCCACCATGGAATACGAATTTATTGCTTTAGATAAAGCGGTGAGGAGGCCGAATGGCTCGTAATTTTCTTGAAGATATTCCATGTTGGACGAAACCGTGCCACTGTGATGATTCACGTGATAGCCAGCGGCTATTGGTAGGGCCAAGAGTGGGTTGTATAATGGTAAGTCGAGACATATTACGTCGTCGACATAATAACGTAAGACATTTGATCACGAGTGGGGTTATCTCGTAGACTATGTCAAGTCATAGATAACCTAGCGGATCTGCTTACTAAGAATTTGAATCGAGATCAAATGTACAAGCTCATAGAGGGAATGTGAGTTAAATCCACAAGTTAAAGGCGATTATAGTGGATACCCAACCTTGTAGATTGGAGATCCCATGAACTTGGTTCAATGGGAAAACTAAGCTATATGAGTCTGTTGATACCACACTCAAATAGTCTATTCCCTAAAAGAGCTCGAGAGTGTTGGTGACCTGTCAAGTGGTGAGGTTAAGTCTTTGACTTTTAATGATTCTTGGATGCCTTGAGAAGGTGGAGTATGACAGGATACTCGATTAAAAATCACCTATGTAAGTGTGAAGTGAGGGCCGCTTCTATGTAAACACTTATGAATCCAAAGAGGTTGTCCATGGCCAGTAAAGGACACAAACGTGAGAACGGACGGGTTGAGACTTTATAGTGTTAGTGCTATTGTCTAAGTATACACCATGGAGGAATAGTTCAAGGCCACGTGTCCACTAATCCGCCGGTATGCTCGATAAGCCACTAAGGAAGGTTCAAGGTCACAAGCCACCTATCCCGATGCTTTATTGTCTCTTGGAGGACAGAGCAGGTGTGTCGCATGCATGCATTTGGCTATTTCCACTCATGTGGGGGATTGTTGGAAAATCAAAGTTATTATATATATATATATATATATATATATATATATATATATATATATATATATATATATATATATATATATATTTATTTGGAACGTTAATTAGCATTTAATGCTAATTTAACTTGGGCAAATTTCAGCCCGTTTGATCGATTTTCGAGCCTCGATATTTATCCGATTATTGTTTTGAGATATATGACGTCGATCTACGTTTCGAGTAGATAATTATAGTGTGCTTAATTTCTCGATTCCGATTTTCGGTGAGTGAGAAATAGTGGCTCGAAGTTTGGGGGACAAAACTAATATGTTACCTAAAGTGGAGAAACTTACCTTATTCGGGTTTTGGAGAGTTATTACATTTATCATGTCCCCATCGATTAATGAATAATGTTTTTGTGTGGTATTTAAGTCTCTACAATATTGTAGAAGATAACTAAGTGACATGTGGTGGGCTTGGGCCACACATGCTCATGCACGCGAGCCTTTTCGCCGATCGCCTCACACGCGGCGCGCCGCACCGCGCCCGCGCCCGTGTCCGTGCCCAGCTCCGGCTCCGGTTCCGGTTCTGGTTGTGGTCCGTGTCCGTGGACTTGGATCTTGGATCTTGGATCTTGGCAATTGGTCCTTTGGGTGGTCCGTCGGGTTGTTCGCCGGGTCGGGTCTTTGGGTCGGGCGGTGCGGTGGACCCGGGCCGCATTCCTCTCCGTGGTGCCGCACCTGCCACACCCAAGTGTATCTTTTGGAAGGATACGGAAGTGGCTCTTGCAAGCCAACCTTCCATCTCTCCACCACTCCACTTACCATCCACGACCCTCCCGGATTGATGACTCAAGCAATCAACACTGTGGAAGTTGCCTATAAATAGGAAGCTGGATTTCATTCCATAACACACCAACAAGAATCATCTGCATTTTCTTAGCTCATTCTAGCTGCTTCTTAGCTCCTCTTAGCTCATAAGTCCAGCTGCCTGTCCTCGCCGGAAAAGTCCAGTTCGCCGGAGCTCGTAGATCTTGCGGTGCTGCAATCTTCGAGACGTTCGTCGTTTCATCTTTGGGGACGATACGCCTACAACCGAGAGCACTACCGGGGCGTATTTCGTCTTGCGGAGAGAGGCATCCTCGACTCGACGGTCTTTTCTTTTTGTTTTAATTTTCGGCTTATTGTATTGTTTTGTAATAGCAGCTTTTGTAACTAACAGTAATTTGACCATACAGACCACATGAACTTGTATATTGGCCACACAGACCACTTGAACTTGTAATTTGGCCACACAGACCACATGAACTTGTAATTTGGTCACATAGACCACATGAACTTGTAATTTTGCCTCACAGACCACATGAATGTGTATTGGCCACATAGACCACTTTCTTACATGCCTGTCGTCAAAACATGAAATATCGAATATAATATATAATAAAGATAAACGTAACATTCCCCACCTTGACCTTGACTTTGAAGAAAATAATGGATATCAATATTTAGGTCCTGCGCGCCGATCCTGTATATGGAAATTTATCTTAATGATTCATGAAAGTCGTGTATGTATTTCACATATACAAATATTTCATAAATTTCTTATTATATAGCATGCCAGTGAAACGCAACACAAACAATTATCTTATAAATATGTTTCGCCCTATATTAACTTGTGCAGAATACATATTTTAAAAATATTCCACAAAACATGTATTCATTCCGAAAATTCTAATTTTCTACATATAGATTCTTGAATGAGTCTACATCACACCAGATGTGGTTTCATATCAAAATGATAAGTCCTCTAAAAGTTATAACCAAAACAATATATACTGCATCAACTAAAACGGTTTCTGACCTTCTGACCTTCATCGATACATTTCAGGGACTAAACATACTCTAAAAATTCTAATATTTAACACAGATCTAGGGGAGATACCTAGAAATATCATATCAAAATTTCAATATCTACATATAAGTGAAGACTTCAGAAAATACAGAATAGTTTTACCCAAAATCCAAATACGAAAATGCATTCTCCGACTGACTACCCGGACATTTGTATTAAACTGCTTTCGTACAAATATGATAAAATTACAAAATAAATATTATTACAAATCCCTACGTGTTTAGAGTATTTAGGAAAAAGAATCAAGTCAAAACCATTTTTGTGTAGTGAGATATAAATGTTTTACTAAACCCTGTTCCGGATGCATGGTTTTTCGGCAGTATAAAAGTGAAAATTCATAAAAATATAAGGACTTGCCCAAAAAAATCACGAAACCCAAAAAAATCACGAAACTTTACAGAGACCTTAAAGACATCCTAAACTTTATCTCTATAATTGTTCTGGAATTTTTCAAGTAACAAAAGATCGAGTAATTGGCTCTGGAAAGTCTCGGCAGAAGAAAGAAAATGGCAAGACAACTTTATGTTCTCATGAAACTTAAACATTTTAACATCCAAAGAATTGACATATTAGAATTGAACACATCAAGAAACAAATTAACAAATAAATAGTAAACGTATCCTAAAAATTATATATTTTTAACATGAATGACCTAACACATATTATATCTCATTAAAATTCAACATGGTCGAAAATAACTCAAAGAAAACATGAAAAACAATTTTCCTTTCAATCCAATGAACATGCTGTCAGAAACTGGCAGGTTCCGAAGAACAATTTTAAACAAATACTTAGCATGCTTCAAAACTTATACAAAATTAAATGCGTATACTAGACATACCGAGGAATATGATCCTAAATTCTCATGACGATATGACAACGGGAAGATGTGTCACTAATTCTTGAAACAGTTCGCACGTGTGCTGACAGATTTTCGAAAATCTAATTTGAAACTAAATTATGGACGACTAAGGTGTATTTATAGGCCTAGAAATCATTATATAAACATTAATAATCCTATATATTTTATCCATATTTATTTTCGTCCATACCTATTTTATATAGAATTTATTCTATTACTTGCCATATAAGACATTCAATCCTATATAAATTAGGATTTGGATATATAGAACTAGATTTCTTTCCTAAAACATGTATATCTCAAATATAATATCTATTTTATTCATAAAATATAATTTTAAATTATCTCCTAATAACTTAATACAATAATAAATATTATATCCTTTTATGAATCCAAGTTGGTTTAGGAAATCCAAACTATATAAATATTATTCTTACCTCATAATTCTAACATTATTTTTATCTCATCAATAAACAATATAAACATAATATAATATAAATAAACACATTCAAAGTTCAAAATAAATTTACATAACAAAAATGATTTAACAACAAATAAGATAAATGCTTTAATTTTCATTTAAATTTCTAAGGCGCGACTTACAGAACTAAAACACTTGATAACATGCATGAATATATATGCAATGCATTTTATATTGAAAATTTTGGGGCGTTACTGGATCTTCTGTCCCACTTTCTTGTGTCCCATTGTCATTTTTAAATGTAAGTATCTAGGTGTTTACGATTTGAATTTTAGAATTAACGTAAAACTTAGTTGCTTACAGTTAACATGTGAGTCGGACACGAATGAGACACAAGAAAAACAGATGATTTGGATTGGTTACGTGTTCCAGAGAATCTAAGACACTATATACATATACAATTTTTGCTTATTTTTTAAAACTTGATATGGTCGGAAAAATAGAACTTATTTTTAGCTATATATATCAATTGGTGGCTAATTAAGTATGTGATTCTATGTTATTGACTAATTTTAAGACCTAGTATTTACAATTACGATTTATGATTTTATGAGTTTCATTTTAGTTAATTAAAAGTAATTGTGCTTGTTTACTTTGATAATAACATCGTTAAATATTAATTTAAGCTAGCAAGAGTGACTTGATTCTGTTATCCAAAAACTAAACATCAATCACAAGTGGTCAATTCTTAATTTCTGGAAAGGTGCATGTACGCACAAGGATCATGAATTTTTCTAGACGAGTGAGAATGACCTAACCTCGGAACTTATAATTCATAATTACTTAATGGTTGCTCATATTTATAAATTTTTCAAAACTTTATTTATATTAAAGGTTCATTATAAGCTCATAATTCATAATTGTTTCATCAGGATAACTCTTAAGAATTTATTTTTTAGTACTCTTCACATCTCGCTATTCGTGGCTCATTTTCCTGATTGAGACGTTTCACTAAAAGTATCTAGAAATAGTTTGACAAAAAATTACCGCTTCTATCCCAATATTTATATCCTCTTACTTTTAAGCACACGAAAATTAAGAAAATTAGAAGAAAATAATAAAGTGTGGTGTAGATGTATATTGTAGTAGGGTCCACTTAATTAAAGTGAAAGTATATGCACAGAAAGGGACAAGCCCATGCATGTAGAGAGAGAGAGAGAGAGAGAGAGAGAGAGAGAGAGCGCGAGAAAGGGAGCGATTTATAGAGAGATAGCGAGAGAGCCACAGGGCTTCAACGAGAGAGAGAGAGGACTCCAGCGCGAGAGAGAGAGTGAGAAAGAGATAACGATCTCTTCATCACCGACAGAGAGAGACAACAGATAGAGTTTCACATGCATAGGGTTTTCAAAGTTTAATAACGTTAATAATTTTGAGAATGGATACTAGTACAATGGTTTAATACTCTGGATAAACAAGATATGTCTCTGGTTCGATTCCTACTGGCGCTTATATTTCATTTTGTTTTGTTTATTCTACAGTTATCTTCTACAAATAAAAATGTTATAATTTATTTGAGAATTTGAATTATTTGAGAATTTGAAATGGCACATCGGTAGGTTTCTTTCGGAAGAATAACGAGGTCACGGGTTCGATTGTCTTCCGCGCAACTGTTAGTGTTTTTTTCTGGTCTTCAGCTAAAATCAACGGTTCATATTTGCTTTCATAATTTTTTTTTATATATAAACATGCCTTCCTCGAAAATACACAACCGACACACACCTGCACACACTCTGCACACATTTATGCATTTTTGATAATCCATGTATATTTTTGCATTTAGCAACTTTGAAATGAATAAACTTGACATTCCACTCATCTTTTAATTGTAAGACTTGAAAATCAAGGTCTTATTTATTTACAACATAAAAAAACATAATTACAAAACGGATTAATCCGGCGGTTTAGAATTGGCCTTAAAACCGATTCAGTTGACGTGAACTAAAGAACTTTATAAAATTGGATCAAAATCATGGGACGAGATCACCTGTCCTATAAATCTCTGTCCAATTGGTGTTCGATTCAAAATGAGATAGTTTTGTATTAAAAAATGAACTCTTTAATTATTTATTAAATACTTTTTTGAATTCTTATCCTTTAATTTTTGTATTTTTTCAATACAAACTATGTCGTTTTAAATTAGACACTAATTGAACAACGATTTATTAGACAAATGATCTCATCCCAAAATCATACAGTTTCTCATGATATAGAATTGACTTCATCAATATAAACAAAATCCGATAGGGATAATAAGCTCTACCAACTAAAAATGATTTTTTTTTTCCATAGCCAGATGAAGACATTTAGGTCTAATTCTTTTTACTTAATTTTTCCTTGTCCCTTTTATTGCATCATTTTCATTTATTTTAGTCAAAAATTATAGAAACATTTTAGATGTCTCTAATTTAAAAATCCGTGGAAGCTTATTTCTGTCTTGAGAATAAACATCTACGCGTTTCGTCTTTATAAAAGCAATAGAAAACATTGTATGAGAGAGATTATACAGAAGAGAGAGAGAGAGAGATGGCGGATGCAGCATTAGACTTCCTGCTCAATAACCTCAAGGACCTACTATTTCACCAAGCCAATCTCATGTCCGACCCGAAGAAAAAAATCGAGAGTCTGGAGAAGGACCTCGGCATCCTCAAGGCGTCTTTGAAGGAATCGCTGAGGCGCCGGAGAAGGAGTGAGCTTACGGAAGAAGTGGATCGGAACATTTGGGAGGCGGTTTACGAGGTGGAAGATGTGATCGACGCCTTTGTTACCAAGGCCATATAAAAGAAGTCTACGAAGACTAATATTTTATTAGTAATAATAAAGACGCCTTTATTATTAGTAATACATGGTAAATGATATACTCCCTCAGTCTCCCTCCATCGCTATTTTATGTCCTTTTGACTTTTCATAAAGATTAAAAAATATATATATTCCCTCGTCCTTATTTATTTGCCCATTTAACTTTTCACACAAATTAAGAAAAAATATAAAAGTTTCATTTTTGCATAATGTCAAAATAAATATTAGTATTGAAATTTGAGTAAATTAAAGTAAACTATATTTGCTATTAGAAAAGTTGGATAAAATATTATTTTTAATGATTATCACATTAATTAGGCTTGTTAAATTAGTTAAAACACTTAATTAGCCAGAAAAAATTGGCAATAGACATAATTTGGGACAGACGAAAAAGGAAACCAGGTATATAAAATTGGGACTGAGGGAGTATATGATTCGCTTGTTAAAAACAGCATCTCTATGTATGCATATCGATGTATAGTTTTTTCCTGTTTGATAGTTGTTATGTTTTTCAATTGTTTATATTGTGGTGCTTCCCACAGATTCTATATCGATGTATAGTTTTTTCCTGTTTGATATACGGTGCATGTTTGAAGCACTTTATAATTTTTTTTCTAGTTTTCTGGATATTATATGTTGATATACATATCCTTGCATCGTAGATCTAGTAGTTATAATCTTTAAAACTTTCACTCAATCTATACTCATCTCGTGGTTTTCTCCAGTTGTATGTGTTTATGGTATTGTGGAAATTTCTTACCAAGACCAGGTGGTACAAATCTAGTGGACCGTCCTATGTGCCAAAACGTGAACCACATGGTCCACGAATTAAGTTGTGAACCAGGTCTAGGGAAGAAAAATCCGTTGTCTTGACGAACTTGAGTCCTGTGATGATGCTCCATTTTATTATGTGCCACTCCTATATCTTTTCTAATTAGATTAATTCTTCTGAATTTCTTGGAATATAGTCGTGAGGGCAAATTTATTTTTTTAAAAACTTGAGACTTTTTGGTATATTTTTTCCTTCCATTAGTACTTCATGAACCAGTGAAAGGGTCAAAATGATAGTATGTCTATATAGTGAAATTTTAAGTGCCTTTTTTTGCAGTTAGCGTTCAGTTTGTAAATATTTAATTTGTTCGTGCTGATTTTTTCTAATAGGCTCGGCCGCCAAGACTAAAGATGTGGTGGGCTTTGCGGATGTGACGCAAGAACTGATACACCGTCTTACTAATGAGACAAACTATTTCGATGTGGTTTGTCTGATTGGTATATTCGGTTTGGGCAAGACGACGCTGGCATGGAAGATTTTCAATGATCCTAAAATCCTCTACGCGTTCCCTGTCCGTATATGGCTTGATATTTCTCAAGAGTTCTCAGACAAAGATATCTACCTAGCCATTCTCAAGAAGTTCACCCCCATAACCTACGACATACGGCAAAAAGACAAAAAGGACATAGCCCAATTGGTTGCTGCCTGTCTTGAGACAAAAACATTCCTAATTGTCATGGACGATGTGTGGAGTCGTGCTGATTGGGATAGACTTAAAGTTGCTATGCCGAGTGGCAATATGAAGGGGAAAGTCTTGATCACCAGTCGTATTGATGAAGTGGGCCGGTATGCTTGTAACCGGAGACCTCCCCACCAGTTGCGTCTCTTTACTGAAGAGGAAAGTTGGGAGCTCCTCCGGTTGGAGGCACTCCGCGCGCTGGAATGCCCTCCCGAATTGGAAAATGTTGGGAAACTAATTGCAAGTGGTTGTAAAGGACTACCACTTGCATTAGTAGTCATAGGAGGCGTCCTTGCCACAAAGTATTCGGCCGTGGATTTAAATGCAACGGAACGAGCATGGACAAAAGTGTCTGAACACGTGGTAAAGTACTTTCACGACGACCCTGCAAATCGCATGAATGAATTTATATCTTTGAGTTACGATAAATTACCTTACCACGTGCGGCAGTGCTTCCTCTATCTAGGGTTGTTTCCGGAAGTCTTCCACATTTCAGCTCTGAAATTGATCCTCATGTGGATTGGCGAAGGATTCATACAACAGAGTGATGATTATGATTGTAGCTTGGAGGAAACTGGGGAGAAGTACCTTGAGGATCTTATCAACTGGAACTTGGTCATGATTGAGAAGATTCGGGCTGATGGTAAGGTTAAAGCCGTCAGGATTCATGATGCCTTGCCTGATTTATGCCGAAAGGAGGCTGCAACTAAAAAATTCTTTCAAGAAATCAAGTATAACAACGGTGGTTTTAAACCCCGAACATCCGACGTAAATAAGTATCGTCGTGTTTCTATTCATACCAATTGCTTGAAATTTTTCTCTTTAGAGCCTCATGGTCCTCGTGTCCGCTCATTTCTTTGTTCCTCCAAGGATAAACTCACATTGCCTTCGGAAAATATTCCACACGTCTTTAAAGCTTTCAAATTGGTCAGGGTTTTCGAGGTCAACTGCATCAGGTTACCCAAGATTAGCCGAGATTTGTTTCAATTGGTTCATGTAAGATACATGACCCTCTCACTCGATTTGTCAACTCTTCCTTCAAAATTCAGCCAGCTTTGGAACTTGCAAACTCTCATAGTCGACACGACGTCCAAAACACTTGAAGTGAAAGCAGATATATGGAAACTGATCCGCCTAAGGCTTTTTAAGACAAACAAGGTTGTCAAAATCGGGATCCTAGGTGGGATCGTAGAGGTCTGGTAGGATCGTGAATCGTAAAATCGTAGTAGAATCGTAAGATTCTACCGAAAAATTAAATTAATATTCTAATAAATCTATTGAAAGACTAGCATTAACAAACAATGATTCATAATAAAATACTCATCAATAACACCTGAGTAATTAATAATTTTGGTGTCTAAACTTTTAAAAAATTTGAGTTTTGGTGTCCTTACTTCAAAAGTTATATATTTGGTGCCTAAACTTAAGAAACACTAGCAAATTTGGTGTCTTTTATTATTTTAATAATTAAATAATATTATATTGATTTAAAGAAAGGTAAAATTGTAAGATTATGTAAAGTTTTTAAAAATATATATTTTTATATTATAATGATTTTTAACTATTAAAATAATAAGTTATGATAATTTAATACTTTATGTTAATTTTATTTAATAGTTAATTTTTTATGTTTTATTTTCAATGTTTAAAATAAGGTAATAATTTATTTTAATTTTTTTAATTTTTGTAAATAATTTTTTTTATTGCACAAATATTATAATGTTAAAATGAGGTCTAAAAGCTATAGCTATATAAATAATTATTAAACTATTTTGATAATAATATTATTATAAGAATGTGTGTTTAATTTGTTAAAAATAGATGTTAATTTGAAAATAAATAAGTGTTTTCTGATTCTTTTATGGACAAAGGTATAAGAATAAGTAATTAAGTATTAAATTAATTGGAATTAAAAAAAAAACTTTTTTTTTAAATTTTTTTGGTAGACTCCCATGGATCGCACGATTCCACGAGTTTACGATTTAAATCGCGATCCCACACGATTCTACTAGGGGTGCGATTCTACTTGCGATCCGACTCGGAATCAGCTCATGGATCGTAGAATCGAGCGATTCTACGAGTCGGATCGCGATTTTGACAACAATATTTACCTAAGCCCACAACTATACGCATCTCTTTTAACTTAAATTTTAAGTATCAACCCAATAAATTTGTATGAAGAGGCCCAACCACATATGCAAAATACTTATTTAATTAACTAATAGTCCAATAAATAGTTTATGTTGGTATATTAAAATTTAAAGACTGGTAAACTTGCTTGTAAATCTAATTACGCCAACATTTCATTCTCATTCGGATTTCGAATTACTGTAATGTATTTTACCAAAATATATATATTACTATTAATCAGTATCATCATTTGGTGGCTATGTATGTGATTCTACATTATTCTCGTTAAAAAATGGACAGTTGTATCCAAAGTAGGGGTGGACTCACTCTATAGGTTGGGGTGGGCTCCAGCCCTGTAAGATTATTTTTTTTATTAATAGTAATTTTAGATTTTTTAAAAAATATAATTTAAAATTAATAATCTAACTTAATATATTTCTTTCGGTTCATGTCCAGTCCAAAGTATTTTATTGGACTGGATTCGTCTATGATCCGACGAGTGTTGGATTTTTATCTCTTAAGGACAAGGATTAGATGTATTCGATACTTGTTGGAGCGTCGGTGTCGGAAGAATCTCTGATATGGTCCCATGATATTTTTTTGAGTGGAGTTGCTTTCTTGCTCTGCAGATAATGTTTCGTCAATGCCTTGGAAGCAAGAATCAGGGCAGTAGCAGTTGAGGCTGAAGATATTCTTGAATGGTTTTTGTCAGAACAAATCTGGTACAACTATGGATATACCAAGCCCGTCTCGGTACTACGACGCATCCTGTTCAACTACCAGCTTCACAAAGTAAGACTTGAAATGGATTTAATCGCCCCAAAGGTGGCGGAGATGAAAAATAGCATTAATTTGGAAGACATACAACTTGGTGATCCTGTCACGGCTACTTCATCATCACACGTTGAAGATACTGGAAAAATCAATATGGTCGGCTTCAATGAAGATTTGAGAGAGATAAAGGAAAAGCTTTGTGGATGGGCGCCAGAACTCCAAGTCAATCCAATATTTGGTATGGGTGGGAGGTATTGGCAAGACAACTCTCGCTAGAAATGCTTATGATGATCAATCAATCATGAAGCGTTTTCATATTCGTGTTTGGGTCACCGTTTCACAAGATTATAGCAGACAGAGAATTCTTTCAAACATCCTAGATTCCATGAAAGAATTCAACCAAGAACGTGCGATGAGGAACAGCGAAATGGCATTGAAAGTGTACAAAATCTTAACAGGAAAGAGGTTTCTCATTGTAATGGATGATATATGGAGCACAGAGGTATTGGATGAAGTAAAGCATTTATTTCCTAATTACAATAATGGAAGCCGAATCATGTTAACCACAAGGCTAGCAGAAGTTGCTAAGTATGCCAGCTCCTCTACCCTTTCCCATGAGATGCATTTGATGGATGAGGATCAAAGTTGGGATCTACTTCGGCACAAGGTGTTCAAACATAAAAATCATATTCCTCATGAGCTGGCGGTCACTGGAAGGGAGATTGCTAGAAGTTGCGGAGGACTTCCCCTTGCAATAGAGGCGATTGGTGGACTACTATCTAAGGCAAATAAGACTTTAGCTTCATGGGAGAAAGTCGCCAAAAATATGAAATCATATTTTGACTCAAAAGATGGACATATAGAAAAGATTCTATCTTTAAGTTACAATAATTTGCCTTACCATTTGAGGCCATGTTTCTTATACATGGCAGGATTTCCAAAAGATCACGAGATAAAAGCCAACCACCTAATTAGGTTATGGATAGCTGAAAGTTTGGTCAAGCCAGTTCCTACTAGAGATTTTGAAGAGAATGCGGAAAAGTATTTGGAGGATCTTGCTGATAGAAACCTTTCATGGTCACGAAAAGAAAGTCTAGTGGCAAAATCAATACTTGCAGCCTTCATGATATGGTACGAGAGATGTGCATAAAGCTATCCAAGGAAGAGAAGTTTATAGTGCATGCTAAGGGTAGTCGGGAACTTTTGAAAAGTACGAAAGATGAGCGGAGGATAAGTATTTCTAGTTGTTATTTAGGCTCTTTCTCCCCCATTTATAGCTCATCCATCAGCACTATAATCTACTTCGAATTTGAGGATATGATTTGCTCTTTCAGGAGTTTTAGATTGCTCAGGGTCGTTGATATGAAAAGAGCTGAATTTCTATCCGACTCGCCCTCTGATCAAATTTTCAAACTATTCCATTTGAGGCACCTTTCTATCAACCTTTGCAAAATAGTTCCTAGCACAATATCAAACCTTAAAAGTCTTCAAACCTTAATCATTGACGAAATTAGAGATCAATGTTTGCCATATGAAATTTGGAACATGCCACAACTTAGGCATCTTTTTATTTATAATAATACTCCCTTACCTGATACCAATGGTGACACTTCCGGTCTAGTAAATCTTCAAACACTTGCAGTACAAAATCTCACCATCCACTGTCCGATCTATGGCAGAGAGATTTGAATCTATGGCAGAAAGCTATGAAAACTTATCAAAGATAACATAAAATAATCAACAAGCAAATAACAAGATATAAAAGCAATCCATTCAAGGTAATTCCACACCATCCACTGTCCGATCCTAGATTACCATGTGAATCAGTTTAGTTAAGGTTATTTGGCCAGGACGTTGTATTGAGCACAGAGGCGTCCATTCCTTCTATTAAGCTGGGACTGTCACGTTGAGCATAGAAACAGTCACCTACCCAGGTGACTATCCTACCTTGTTTAACAATGACTAGGGAGGCACTAAGGAGCATTGAGAACAAAGAAACAAGATCAAGGCATCTATTGATTTTGAGCATTCAAAGCAGATAACTCAGCTAGCCTACGTCTCCCCAGAAAGAAGGTTACCTACAAATATTGATCAGATCTAAGCAGTTCTCAACTATCTCAAACAAAGTTCGACTAAAACAATCATTAAACCAATTATCAAGCACGTTTTCACATCTCACGAATTCTTAGGGATGTGACTCATTACCCCGGCCAGATCTTAGGAGTAGCTACACATATTGACTAAGGACATGAAACTAAGCATGAAGCGGAATTAAGGTTGGAACAGTAAACTTTCATAAAACAGTAAGAAACTAGCATGAGAATTTAACTAAAAATGACACATCAAGAATTTAAATATGTTCACTAGGTTATCATGACTAAGCAACTTTAGGCACACCACATGCACTAGGTACCAATTTGATCAAGTTGCTCGGAATATATAATTTCAAAATGTTGCATTTTTTAAAGTATTTTCCTCTTTGTCTTCTCCAATATTTTTTCTTTCGTTCTATACCCAAACACGTCTAATTTTCAAGATATATCATGCTATCTGGCACTTGATTGTTATCCAATATTTATAAATATGCATCCATTTCAGATAAAAAATATATTGCAATTTTTTTCGTTTCTCGGAAGGGACAGTTCTTTATTGTCTCTCTTGGTAAATGTTACGCCCTAGATTATACTCAATTACATGTGGGTATTTTTTTTTGCTAAGACTTAGGCACCTTTCTGTCATTTTAAGCATCGACTCACTAAATAATAAAAAAAATCTTGTTATTTAACTAGATGTACTGTCCACATCAGATGCACCTTGTAGTTGATATTTCCCTCTTAAAAGGCTATCCATTAACAACCTTGCTACCGTTTTCAAGATTAAACATATTTTATCATCTACTTTCTTAATTCTCACCCCGAAAAGAAACGTGTCATGTTAAATGGGATGAAGGGAGTATAGGTTATTACATTATAAAATAAAAAACTGAATTTATACATAAAAATTACTAGTCTTAGGTAGCGGCGGCAGCAGTGGTCGGCGGCGGCAGCGGTTGGCGGCGGCGGCTGAAGGTAGTAGGTTACTAGGGTTTCTCACATTTGTTAGTATTTTCCCAATTTAATTATTAATATTTTTGCTTACCATTTTGCCCTTTTTCAAATTTTATTAATTAATAAAATTTCTAATAGAATAATTATAAACCATAGATCAAATGAAGATCTTTGGCCTACAATAGTTCTTAACTTTTATCTAAAGGATGGTTATGTATATTATGTATCATAATGTATTCGTTCTCATTATTATTCTAATTTATAAGAGGAATAAGAAAATAAGTTTGAACAATAATATGATAGACTATTATAAAAGAATAGATTAATCCAATTTGGTTTACACTTCTAAATAAGTTTAGATAATTGTACATTTGTCCAGAATTCTCTAAAATGTGTAAACTTATATTGCAAATATACATCAAAGGTTCAATTTAACACATTCTTTGTGCTTTGTATAGAATTGTACAAAATAAGATAGAACTTGCATGTTCAATTTAGAGCGTTGGATCAAACTGATCTTAAATGTCCATTCTGACAGCCGCGGTTATAAATATATTGAGAAAGCTCATTTGTAATTACCATATGTTTCAAACAATGGACCTTCTACTAGTTTACGTATTGTGAAAGTATCGGAAAGATAATGTTACTTTTTCTTTATTGAAAATTTTATAAATTTAAATAACTAAATATTTGTATAATAATACTAAAAGTTCAACCGCAATCGGACCCCAACCTCAGCGGAGCATGTAACGGCGTCTGCGCCAGCTCCACGATGAGGTCTAGGCTATCTGTTGTCTCTTCATAGAGGGAATTAATTATGCTACCTCAGTCCAACATAGCCCAAATGGATAGTCCGTTTATCTTAATAATGACTAACATCGCCCCAAATGGATAGTCCTTTTATCTCAATAATGACTAACATCGCGACACGACGACGATCATTATGAAGAGTCTTGCTTCTTTTTATAAAGAGTCGTATTTTCTATTTTGTTAATCGGGTCTTTTAAGCACCTAATGGAAATCAAACAAGTCTTAAAGATATGGTCAAATAGACTACCAAAGCGTATCCTAAAGATAAGCGAAAAGTAATTATTGAACTCCGCCGGATCAAGGCTGGTATAGGATGCTAATATCTTCGTATTGTTGAAGATATGAAGATGTGGATTGATTTCTTGATCCGCGTGCTCAACTGGTGATCCAAATATTGATCGCCGCCCATGGCATCTTCATTTTGATTAATATCGGTGTTTTCGAATCACTTGCGCAACTTCTACAATTTCGTCGAGACTCGCCATTTGATTATTGCCAACAACTCCTGGGCGCAACTTCTACAATTTCGTCGAGACTCGCCATTTGATTATTGCCAACAACTCCTGGGCGCCCTCTAGATGAACCAATTCTTGATTCTGGGCAGCCAAAATTTTTTATCGTGCTTTTGTGGTTCGCAACTCTTTGTTGCCATTCCCCAATGTCCTCATCAGTAGCTGGATTTCTGGAAATCCTTGTTTTAACCAGTAGCCAAACACCAAATCGCCCATTTCTTGGATGATAGGTTTCTTGAATTCAGTAGAAGCGAATTTCTTGAATACAGGAGAATTGAGTTTCTTAGAGAGATTATGCGATTGTGAAGTTATTCATTGAGTTTCTTAGAGAGATTATGCGATTGTGAAGTGATTCATATAACTTTGAACAAACCCTTTGTAAGTTCCAACTAACATGTTCTCTTTTTCTAGCTCTTGAATCTGCCTGCCGTTTCCACCGTGGTGCCATCGATACAAAAGAGAGAGAGGGCGCAGGATGAAGATTGAAGGGATAGGTCCGGGTTAGGTTAGTTTATTAATTCTCTCGTTTTATTTATACTGTACGGGGCTTCAACTTTTAAGTAAGAATTGGGCTAATGGGCGTTCATTATTTAAATTCTATGAGCTGAATTAAATAGAATGGATTGTGTTCACTATGTTCCCAAACTATTAAGTTCGATAACTTACCCCTCAACTTTCTATTAGATTGTAATATGCCCTGCTGTTTTATTGAACATTAAAATTAACGGAACTAAAAGTCTCATCACAAAGTCTCATCACAAAGTTGGGTCTTTGAAGATCATATGCATTTATGGAACTAAAATTTTATCTTGCATCTAATTCTGAATTATATTTACTCACCGTTTGGAAAAACAACTTAAATAAGTGTTTATAACATAAGTGCTTAAGGAATAAATGTTTATGTTATAAGAACTTAAATTAAATAAGTTGTAGCGTTTGGATACATTTATATATAATCACTTAATTAGAGAAAAAATAAAAAGTAGTTTAAAAAATTCTTGTCAGAGGATTTAATATGAGAGGATATTATTTTCCATAAGTCGTTTTTTACTTATTTTTATAAGTTATTCCTATCAACTTATTAAAATAAGTTGTTTTCATTAGCACTCACAAACGCGTACATAAACGCTTATTTTTTAGAATAAACTGAAATAAACTGCTAATAAACTCTTCCAAACGGGACTTTAGAATAATTGAACTCTAATAATATGAGCCGTAATATATGAGATAGAGACGAGAAGATATATGATTTTGTTAGGGACGTTGTCGTAGTAGAAGAAAATATATAATAGGATATGCTTGTTTGGGCTCGGTGCTCTCATAATTTAATTTGGGCCTTTTTGTTTATTGCATACTTTGGTTTATTATATTCTTTATTTTCAGCCCAAGTTTTAAGGCTGTATTATAGGATTTTATTTTTATTTTTTTAAATGATAAGGATATTAGAAGTTACTTATAATAGGGCTGTGGTTTTCATTTAAATAGGAGTTGCGTAAGGGGGAATTTTCTGGCTTTCGGATTTTCGGCGTTTTAGCGCTTAAACGGGAAGAGTTTCTTCGTTGGAAACTTTGGTTATTAATTCAATATCCAATCTTTCGTTTTACAAATTGTTGATATCGTCTTTACTCCAACAGATTTCCCATATGCGTCTATTTTCTTTTTTCATCAATAGAGAATTAATTATCACTATTGTTCCCGATTAGTTTACTGATTCGTTGTACCTGCCGCTACTAATTTTATACATTATAATATAACTGGGGAAGCTTCAACAATGGTAGGGTTGATCTCGAGAAGTCAATGATGCTAGCTAGTTGATTCAATTAGGAAATTCTTAAATACTCTCTCACATCAAATAAGAAAATAAATGAATGTTTCACACAAACCCCACCACTTTATCTATTAGGATAAGGTACAAATATAGCCTCCAACTTTATCTCAAAGGGCGAAAAAATAATCAATGTATGTTTCGGTGCAATAATACACTTAAAATTGAGAGCATAAAAACTTTAACTTTAAAATTGAAGGCAAAAATATTCAAATATTATATTTTAATAGAAAGAATACTTTTATTTCATTAATAATCTTCAAGTTTTGCAGTAATTTAAACCCAACTAAATTATTATAAAAATTAAAAAATTGTTCAACATCTTTTTTTATTTTTATTTTATTTACATCATTATTAGACAATAAAATTATTAGATAATATAAAAACCCAATAAGCCACTTTTCGAAAATTGAATGCTCTATTGCTGTTTATTTTATGTCATTCTATGACCATATATTCAACTCAAAATTTTAAATTAATTAAGTGTCTACTAATGAATAATCTCTCAGTAGATTTTTCATTTCCGTAACATTTTTCATTTTGTTATAGTTGAATAAACCATTTTTAGTTGTGAACTTGACACAATTTAAATGTATTAATTTTCAGGAGGAACCAATTGGATTCTTATATTATTTAATTAAAATTTACTTTCGGATTTCATTTTAACTAAGGAAAAAACAAAAATAAATAAATAAAAGTTGTTGGACATTTTTTATTTTTTTTAATTCGTTTGATAGTTCAAATTAAATAGCTCCAATTTGAAGGCAATTGGTGAAAATAAGGTTATTTTTGTGTATTTTTGGAATTAAAATATATTTTATATGTATATTTGCCTTTAATTTTAAACTTCAAGGGTATATTTGCTCTGAACGTAAACTTAAAGAATATTTTTGCAACAAAACATACATTAAGGTATTTTTGCTCTTTGAGGTAAAGTCTGAGGGCATATTTACACCTTATTCGTTATATATTTTCACCACACTTTACATATTTACATCTACTTTCTTAATATCCGTACCCAATCTCAATGGGACATAAATAATGGGACGGATAAAGTATTGTTTATATTTATATTCAAACATGAGATGAGCAGCATATCATACTAGTATTTAGATAAACTGTCTTCTCAAAGATAGATGTAATCATATAAAACTGTAGGCATTCTGATAAAGACTGTAATTAAACTACAGCTTGTTCATGTGCACCTTACTGAAGCAATGAATTATAATCTTGATAGTTGAGTTTGCGCTCGTACTTTATGCTCTGTTTTTTCCTAGTTTTTCTATTTTAATTTTTCTCAATTAAAGTTTTGTGTATTAATTTAATTTTATAATTGTTAATTAGGATTTACAGTTATTTTCCTATTCTTTTATTTAATTAGTACTATCTGTATTCTTGCATATTCTTCTTTACTTACATATCTAATATTTTTGCAGGTGCGCTCTCAATTTATCACTTTTATTTCAAGTTATGTTCTATTCCACCTTTTTATGTCCAGCTTTTTTCCAACAATTAGTTTTTTCTTTTTTCAAGTTTCTTCAATTTCTCATAAGGGTTCCCTTTTTTTTTTCAATATACTTAGGATTTACAATTATCTTTAACTTTGAGTTTTTAGTTAATAATGAATAGGTTGCTTGTTTCGTGGCTATTTGTATGTGCCATTTTCTAAGTTGTCACTTAATGCGAAGAGATAAAAAGTCGTAACATCATAATATGTATTTGAAGATATTTTTTTCCATCTTTTTCTTTATAGATCTCATTGCATCTAGTATCATATTGCCACCGAGATTCATAATTTTTCTGATTGCTTTGTGGTTTCTGATCCACAAATTCCGAAGAAGGCACTATTAGTATACTGCATAATAGAAAGCTTCTTACAATGTGACAATGGACTTGCGCCAATTAGATATTCATATTCAGACATTAAGAGGATGACAAGAGGTTTTAAGGATAAATTAGGTGAAGGTGACTATATATAGTTATGTTTATAGAGGGAAGCTCCGAAGTGGTCTTGATGTAGCTGTAAAACCGCTTAAGACATTTAGAGCAAAAGATCAAGATTTTATCAATGAAATTTCAACTATTGGAAGGATACACCACGTAAATGTGGTCAAACTAATTGGATACTCCACACAAGTCTCCAACCATGCTCTCGTCTTGGATCTCATGCCCAATGGTTCTCTTGAAAAATACCTCTTCAATAGAGAAAAGCCGAATTCCTTGAATTTGATTACAAAGTTTGAGATTGACGTTGGAGTTGTTCGTGGGATTGAGTATTTGCACCGAGGGTGCGATGTCCAGATACTGCATTTTGATATCAAGCCTCACAATGTACTTCTTGATGATAAATTCATTCCAAAAATATTTAATTTTGGACTAGCAAAGTTTTGCTCAAGAGACAAGAATGCAGAGACGATGACTGACGACTGCTAGAGGAACAATAGGATATATTGCCCCTGAATTGATTAATAGAAGTATTGGTACAGTCTCTTATCAGGCTGATGTGTATAATTTTGGAATGCTACTAATGGAAATTGTGAGCTTTAACAAAGACTTGACTGGAAACAAGGATGACTCAAACCTCTATTTCCCATACTGGATATATGACTATTTAACTAAGTCAAAGATATAGAAATTGAAAATAATTCTGAGAAGGATGATAGTGCGAGGAGACTTATGAGGAAGATGACAATAGTTGCATTATGGTGCATACAAATGTGTCTGAATGATCGTCCATCAATGAATAAAGTGTTGGAAATGTTGGAAGGAAATGTTGAACGACTGTTGATTCCTGATTATCCGTCCCAATCTACTCAAATTGAAGTAAATGTTGATCAAAGTAGGAGTACATAATCTATTAATTCTGTAGCCTTGCTAAACTATGATGGTGTTTCATCTTGTATCGGCATTTTTGTTCAAGATTGACAAAGCATGCAACAAATACTCAGAGGTTATAAAAATGTATTGCGTGCATGCCACGACGATTTGGAGTCACACATTAAAAGGAGCTAGTATTATGTATATGTACCAGTTATAGACTTATAGTTGTCATGATTTGTGATATAGTTTGATGTAATTCAGATCTTTAATGTAAAGATGTATGGTTACCAACATAGGATTAGTTGTTTTGCCAATAGTTGTTCAGATGAATAACATCCATGAAACTAGTGTAAAGCCTCTTCTTCAAGATTGACACACATGATATATCATTTATGAAACAAAATGTGGAGTTTCAAAACTAATGTGAAAGAAAAACTTTCCTCTTCACTACATCCCTTAGTGAAGGGCACACGGGGGCAATCAAAAATATCGCTTTGAATGATTCTTATTACAATTCGAAATTCTTTAAAATTATCAATGAAAAAGACTGGTCAAAGTAGTATATATTTTTTTTAAATTGTTTGAGTGAAACTTGAGTTTCGAGGAAGTCCGAGAAGGTTTGGTTGACCTACAAAGTCTTCACAATTTGTCCATCTTTTTTCCAAGGTGATGGAGACATGCTACAAGGCCAGATGACTTAATCATGTCCACTCAATGTAATATAAAGTTTAATCATGCTAGAATTATGGGTGTCATTATCATTACAATTTTATATTTCAAACTCAATTTGTTATAGTACTTTGTGCATAAACAGTTATCTGATATGGTTTCTACGTGTTCTTGTATAGTTAGAATGAATGGATATCAAAACAGACACATGATCCATCCTCATATGAATCCATACTAATAATATGTATGGAAAAAAAGAAGTTAATTACTAAGAAATATTATTGGACCTTAATAAAAAAAAAATATTTTTGTTTTCCTCTCATCACTATTTTTTGTGTTTTCAGAGAAATAAAATACAAAATATATCAAATTATAATCCAACTTTTAAAGTTCAGCAAATTAATATAAAACTTTTTTATTTTATAATAGAAAATATACTCTCAACCCCATATCCTTTGAAGAATTCTTCCCTCTTTTCACAGTATTTTACTCACTGGGCCACCTCTTATTTTAATTCATCCAATCCCAGTCCCGACCCCAAATATAGTTATATATTTGAAGATCGTTTCACTTTCAGAAATCCACCACTCCCTCTTGTATGGATTTGAATCACGGTCAACTTGTCTAACGGACTACAATATGTACTGCAGTGTGAGAATGCAACTTTGTTTGAAGGTTTTAAGTAACACTCGCCTGATGTTAGCGTCCCAATTTTTCATATACTTTTTAAGGGGACGTCACCACAAGCATAAACTTTATCTTCAAATTTATTTTTCAAAATGATGGTTATAAATATATAAAAATCAGAAAGTTCCAATGCAATTGCATAGACAACAGAAATCTTAAAATGAGAGCATAAGCAACTACTATTTTTCAGGAAATAAATTGAAGCATGGGTGATATTAGTTCATGATAAAAACTAAATTAATGCAGTAAGAAGTTTCATTATTTCTTTTTCATATCTGTGTGTGACCATCACCACCCGCCACTTCAAGCATCTGCCGGACCATGATCTGAAAAAGTGAAAATATAGAGGGGTGAGTATGACTACTCAGTGGAGTCAAACATTATACAAACTATAAACTATAAAGAATTTAACATGAGAAATTAGACATGCAAGCCCGTAGGCTTAACCCGAAGGTTTTACTGCGTGAATGTCCGAGGGCTAACCCGAAGGTTTTACTGCATGAATGTCCGAGGTCTAACCCGAAGGTTTTACTGCGTGAATTGCCCGAAGGCTAATCTGAAGGTTTTACTGCGTGAATTACCCGAAGGCTCTACATGTACTGAATAACACATGAGAAAAATTGTATAGTGTATAATAAGGATAAAAGAAAAACCCCACCTTAACCTTTTGACTGAATGAAAAAAATGGATATCAATGTTTAAATCCTGCGCGCCGATCCTATACATGGAAATATATCTTAATAACTTTATATGAAATGTCATGCATGCACCAACAATTTCAATAATTCATAAATACAAATAGATCCTAATAATCAAACAATGCATATTATACATAATCTACTTATTAACATGCATTTTTAACGATTTCACATAGTAATAATCTTAAGTATTAAACACAATCTTATTTCTATTGAAAATTCATTCATGCATCGAGTAATTCGGCAATTCATGAAATAAATTAATAAATTAATAAAATCATAAAAATATTGTCCTAAAATTATAGATCTCTAACATGAACAACATAATACATATTCTATCACAATAAAATTTATCATGATCAAGAATTCATTTAATAGTAACATGAGAACTTTTGTTTTTCAATCTACATGCATGTTGACAAAAGAATTTGGCATATCAAGAAACAAATTAACAAATAAATAGTAAACGTATCCTAAAAATTCTATATTTTTAACATGAATGACCTAACATAGATTATATCATATTAAAATTCAGCATGGTCGGAAAAACAATTTTCCTATCAAACACATGAACATGCTGTAAAAAACTGGCAGGTTACGAATAACAATTTAAAAACAAATACTTATCATGATTGTAAAATTCTACAAAAATTATAGTGTATACTAGACATATGTAGGAAGACTATCCTAAATTGTTACGATGAGATGACGAGGGAAAGATGTGTAAATAATTCTTGAAACAGTTCCCAGATATGTTGGCAGATTTTCAAATATTTTATGGGATGTTATATTATGAGGGACTAAGGAGTATTTATAGGGTTATAATAAATTATATAAAGGTCCCTAATCATAAAAGGTATCAAATATATTTTATCCACAATTATTTTTATCCTTTTATATTTTTATAGAATTTATTCTATCACTTACTATTTAAGAGATTCAATCATAGTTGGATTAGGATATAGACACAATAAAAATTGATAATAAAATATGAATATCATAAATAAAATATCTATTTTAATCATAAAACTTAATATAAAATTATCTCCTAATTATTTCACACAAATATAAAATATTATATCATTTCCTGAATCCTAGTAGGTTTAGGGAATTCAAAATAAATAAATGTTATTTTTATCCCATTATTCTAACATGATTTATTTCTCAATAATAAATAATATAATCATAATATGATATAAATAAATATATTCAAAGTTCAATATAAATTTAATGACAAATATGATAGATGCTTTAATTTTTATCTAAATTTCTAGGGCGCGACTTACATAGCTAAAACACTTGATAACATGCATGAATAGATATGTCTTGGGGTGTTACATTTTTGTCTGTGGTACTGATTAATTTACAGACTCCTACATTAAGGATTCCCTACTCACTCTTTATATATTGAAATATATAGATCAGTTTCAATCTCTTCACCGCTAATTGTGTTTAACTACAGGACTTCTCACGATCTTCCTATTCTTCTAGTCATTCTATGCAATTAATGTATGCTTCCCTACACATTCCAATATCGTTATAAGCATGGATTATGGATAGTATAGCTACAGTTTTGCTTTTGCAGCAGAGATCTTATTTTGCGTTGAACATTGCAGGTCTTGTATGAGGAGTGGTATGCCCTCCCGTACTGACGACCGTCCATCATTGAATATACAGCTATATAATTAACGTATATGTCACTACTGGTCAAAGTTTAGATGACTGTAAGACTTACCTTACATTGCTTTCTTTGTTAAACAGCCTCTTTATCGCCATTGTTTTTCGTCTTTATATGATGTTCTCTGCATATCATGTATCTATTGTGTTCTCTGCATCTCTTTATCGCTATTGTTTTTCGTCTTTATTACGATGTATTTACTATTACTATATCAAATTATATTCTGTATCATTTTTTATATCTCCCCTGATCATTTTTTCTTCTTTCAATTTCTTCCGTATAGTTCTATTTTAAATACTTAAAAAGGTGACAGCGATCGTCTTCATGCTACAAAGATTCATCCTTTTTCCGGTCCTTTCCGGCTTTTGATCTACGAATTCCAAAGAAGGCATTTGGCCATGTACAGTACAACAGAAAGGTTCTTACAAAGTGATATTTGTCTTACAGAAAGGTTCTTACAAATTCACGCCAATTAGGTATTTGCATTCAGACATCAAAATGATGAAAAGAGGTTTTAAAGATAAAATAGGTGAAGGTGGTTATGGATCTGTCTACAAAAGGAAGCTCCGAAGTGGACGTGATGTAGCTGTAAAAGTGATAAGAAAATCCGGAGCAAAGAGTTAAGACTTCATCAATGAAATTTCAACCAATGGAAGAATACACCATGTAAACATCATCGCACTAGTTGGATATTGTGCACAAGGTTCTAAGCGTGCCCTCGTTTTTTTATTTCATGTCTAATGGATCCCTCAAAAGGGTACCTCTTCAATCGAGAAAAAATAAGTTCCTTGAATTTGGATAAAAGATTTGAGATTGCAATTGGAATTGTTTGTGGAATTGAGTATTTGCACCGAAGCTATGATGTTCAGATATTGCATTTTGACATCAAACCTCAGAATGTGCTTGTTGATGGTAAATTTATCCCAAAAAAGATATAATTTTGGGCTAGCAGAGTTTTGCTCAAAAGATAAGAATACAGTAACGATGACTACGGCTAGAGGAACCGCAGGCTATGTTGCGTCTGAATTGATAAGCGGAAATATTGGTGGTCTCTTATAAAGCCGATGTTTATAGTTTAGGGATGTTGTCGAAGGAAATATTAAGTTTGAAGAAAGACTTGATTGGAGGTGAAGGTGATTTCAACCTTTATTTTCCGTGTTTGATATATGATTGTACTAAGGCAAAGATATTGAATCGAAAATGAGGAATTGGAAAAAATCTGGTCTCCCCAACTTAAAAAAAGTGGTAAATATAAGCCGACGAAGAATTTTGAAAAAGAGAATTAAGAGATGGACTAGTGTGCATCATGTTGCACACTCATGTTTGACCCATTGACCCGCTTTGACCCATGTTTGACCTTTTTTTTTCTTTTTTTTTTTTTCGTTTTTTTCATTTTTTTCATTTTTCTTTTTGGAAATTCAAAGAGTAACACAACACTTTTTTCATCTTTTTCATTTATTCATTTTTTTCGCTTTTTCGTACTTTTTCGTCTTTTTTATTTTTTTGTTTTTTCGCCTTTTTCGTCTTTTTCATTTTTTTCCGTCTTTGTAGTTTTTGTCCTTTTTCGTCATTTTTCATATTTTTCATTTTTTTTCATTTTTTTCGACCTTTTGGAAATACAAAGAGTGACACGATACTTTTTTTTATTTTTTCTTTTTTGAAATAAATAAAATTTATTTTTTTTCATTTTTTTCCTTTTATTGCAAGGACGAGCGTGTCACTCTTTGTGTACAAAAGTGTCGTTTGTTCTAAACAATGACACTTTTGTTCGTTTGATATAAATGATATAAATGACACTTTATTTAAGTACAAACGACACTTTTGTTTGTTACGATTGACACTTTGGATAAATAACAAATGACACTTTTATTCATCTTTTTTGTCTTTTTTCATTTTTTTAATTTTTTTCATTTTTTTCGTCTTTTTTATTTTTTCGCCTTTTTAAGTATTTTTCGTCATTTTCTATTTTTTCGTCATTACAAATGACACGCCTTCCTTACCAAAACAATCGAAAAAAAAAATACTTGTTACGATTGACACTTTCGTATGCAAAGAGTGACATGTTCGTCCTTAAAATAAAGGGGGAAATCTTTTTTTTGCCGAGAACTCATGGCCGATTTGAAGTTAAAAAGATTGGTACATTACTGTACTGTTGATGGACTGAATTTTCTTCAATGTCTTATTCCATCATCGAAATTAATATAATATTTTTATATTTTGACCAAGTCTTCGTATGCATCTACTGCTTGCCAATTTCTCACTAGTCCTTTTGGAGAAGACTTGACCCAACAAGTCAACTCAATCATAACAATATATGCAGAATGTAAAGTATAACTATCTTATCTTTCTATATACCTATTGGAGATGATTTAATCATGTCCACTCAGTATTATAAATTTAATCATGCTAGAATTATGGTTGTCTAGTATCATGACAATTTTTTTAAAATATTTACTTTATTATAATACTTTGTGCATAAATAATTATTATGAGTACATCTTCAAGCATGAAAAAAATATCAAAGAATTGAACTAAGTTAATTACTGGAGAAAAATTGCAAAGTCCATCATTTACGTGAATAAACCGAGGAAGACTTTTGAAAGAGAGAATTAATTGCCGACTTAAAGTTGAAAGAGATTGGTCCGTTACTGTAGTGTTGATATATTGAATTTTCTTAAATGTCTTAATCGAAATTAATTTAACAATGATATATTTCCTAGTCTCATCTTTTTTTTTTTTTTTTGTTTATTTTAGAAGAACTGTTAATTTTGCGTAAAGATGTAAAACTTTAAATAATATATTTGTAGTAAATTTGTTATTTCAAAAAATAAAATAAAAATTGTAAGATGATTCATAAAATAGTGAGACTAGAGGAAGTTTTTTTTTTCTAAGTTCATTCCCATGATGGGTTAGCAAAAGTTTTTCCCGATACAATAAAATTAATTGTGAGTCAAGTGCCGCCTTCTTTTGACCGAGTCATACTGCTATTATTTCAACATCAAAATTAATTGCCAATTTCTCACAAGAAGACTTGATCCAAGTCCACTCAATCATAACAATATATGTTAAGAGGATTGATTGTTAATGAGCAGCAGTTAACATTAATGGCAACTCAAAAGTTCCTCCATACATTTTCATCTCTCTCCATTCTTCTCTCCCTCCTATTTTGTTTTGAAACCTCTCTTGCTTCCCCTTACTGCACCCCTTCTGCGTGTGGCATCATCCGCAATATCAGCTACCCTTTCCGCCTCAAGGCTGATCCCAAGCACTGCGGTGATCCCGGAGCTGAATTGACATGCGAAAACAATGTTACCTTCTTGTATCTCAACATTCATAAATACTATGTCAAAGCAATCAACTACGACAACACCAGCATCAGATTGGCTGACGCTTCCATAAACAACAACAACTGCTATTTTCCCAACTCCTCTCTAATTACAGAACTATACCAACATGGTACTTTGTACCTAGCACGATATGCATCCTGGCCTATAAATTTGATGAGCTGCCCTTATCCCTTGAAGAATTCTGCCTTCTTTACACAGAATTTTACTCACTGCGCCACCTCTTATTCTAATTCATCCAACCCCAGATATAGTTATATAAAGTTCGGCCACATCAAGGCCTCAAAAGTACCAGAAATGTGCAGAGTAGATGTCATAGTTTGGACATCTTGGAAATTTAAGGATTCTAACAACGCTTCACTTTCAGAAATTCACCACTCTCTCTTGTATGGATCTGAACTCGAATACTTCTTCCAGAAAAGAGTGCCAATGAAAGCATGGGGTAAGAATGCAAGATGCATAAAGTTTGTGTTGAATGTTTAAAATACACTCATCACCCTAATTTGGAACTTTCCTGGTTTATTAAATCATAATTGAGATTTCAGCTAACAATTCATTTTATGCTAATCCTCTTGTTTTCTCCAAACTGCAGAGCGATTTATGAACTTCTTGGACAGTAAGGAATCTCACAATAATCAATTTATGCATTTATAGTTTGCATATATCAATTCCTCTATTTATATTAATACTTTCATCTTGTGGAAAATGCAGGCTGTGCTAGTTTCATCACCACATGTAAGGATTCGCACACAAGTTACTCTCGATTGGTTTGTGAGTTAAGTTTCAATCTCTTTCACTACTAACCGTGTGTATGTGCAGGGAGTTTCCCCATTCTTCTGGTCATTGTAGGTATGCAGCTTGACTAGATATTTCATTACTTTCGTTCTCTCAATCAAGACAGAAGACTCAAGTTGTGATAAATGGGAGCCGTTATATAAGATTGCAAAATTCAGTAGATAATTGGATGCAGATAAGGGCAGCAAGCGTCCATAAGATGGATACATTTTGGCTCCTTATATTCTGATGTCATTTTTTGTTGTAAAACGTTGCAGGTGTTATATGTGCAGGGGTATTACCTCCTGTAATGACCCTCATCATTGGATTCTCCGCTGTAGCACTACTCTTCTATCTAAATATATATTATATTCATTTCAACGGTAAGAACTAATCCTTAATTGCATTCCTTTGGTTTTTAATCACGCTCGTCTTGTCTAGTCTTTTTATTCGTATCTCTTGTATTACCAGGGACCGGTAGATTCAATCTGGTGAAGTATGGGCCGATCTTCGATTATGACAAAATTAAATATGGTGTGTATTCGATTTATCTTGTTAATAAGCTTCGTTATCACTTTTGGATTAATTAATTTACTCTGTATACTGTCAATTAAAAAGGATGAAAGACTTTTTTAAGATTTTTGCCGTCATGGTTTCAGTTTTGCTTTAATATTTTTTTTTGTTAGAATAACCTCAATAATTTAAACAAGCACCTATTTGTTTTAAAAATCCATTAAATAATACTTTTCATCCCTTTAAATTAAAGTGTATTCTTTCTTTTAAGCACGTAGATAAGATAATGTTGTTGTGTGGTTTATATTGTTTGATATTTGGGTAACTGATATATGTCCACACATTCTTTCTCTTTTTTAGAAAAATAATAGTTTTAATTAAACAAGTCAATTAAAAAAGGAGAATGCTTATGATGAAATGAGAGGAGCACCACATATAATTATGAATATTACAATTGGGTTGACTTTCACAATGGCACTAAACATCACAACTTTTTGCTTATTTTGATAAATTATACGAACCATATGCTAATGTTTTTCTTTTCCCGTTTAATGACAGTCGCCATCGTCTTGGGACCAAGACTTATTATTTCTCCGATTGCTTTGTGGTTCTTGATCTACAAGTTTCGAATAAGGCATTTGTCCGCGTACAACATAATAGAAAGCTTTTTACAAAATGACAACAAGCTCTCACCCATTAGATATTCATACTCAGACATCAAGAAGATGACAAAAAGTTTCAAGGATAAACTAGGTGAAGGTGGCTACGGTTCCGTTTACAAAGGCAAGCTCCGAAGTAACCATGAAGTAGCTATAAAATTGCTCAGAAAATCTGGTTCAAATGGCCAAGATTTCATCAATTAAATTTCAACTATCGGAAGGATACACCACGTAAATGTTGTCAATCTAGTTGGATATTGCGCAGAAGGCTCTAAGCGTGCCCTTGTATTCGATTTCATGCCTAATGGCTCCCTTAAGAAGTACCTCTTCAATCAAGAAGGAATGAATTCATTGAATATGGATATAAAGTTTGATATTGCTGTTGGAGTTGCTCGTGGGATTGAGTATTTGCACCGAGGGTGCGATGTCCAGATACTGCATTTTGATATCAAGCCTCACAATGTACTTCTTGATGATAAATTCACTCCCAAAATATCTGATTTTGGACTAGCAAAGTTTTGCTCAACAGACAAGAATGCAGTTACAATGACGGTTGCTAGAGGAACAATAGGATATGTTGCCCCTGAATTGATCAATAGAAGTATTGGTGAAGTCTCTTATAAGGCTGATGTTTATAGTTTTGGAATGCTACTGATGGAAATGGTGAGCTTGAACAAAGACTTGACTGGAAATAAGGATGACTCAAACTTGTATTTCCCGTACTGGATATATGATTGTTTTAACCAAGGCAAAGATATTGAAATTGATGGCAATGATCTTGGTAAGGATGACAATAGAAGGAGACTTGTGAGGAAGATGACAATAGTTGCATTATGGTGCATACAGATGTCTCCAAATGACCGTCCATCAATGAATAAAGTGTTGGAAATGTTGGAAGGAAATATTGATAGTTTACACGTTCCTAATTATCCGTCTCAATCAACTCGAACTGAAGTAAATGTTTATCAGAGTGGGAGTACATATTCTACTGATTCAGTAGCCTTGCTAGGTTGTGGTGGTGCTTCCACTTGCATTGACATTTGTGTTCAAGATTGTCAAGGCTTGCAACAAATTGTCTTGAGTTGTAAAAATGTATTATACTTGCCACAATGATTTGGTGTCACTTTAAAAGAGATGTAGGCATGTGTACCGGTTGTAGTTTTGTGATTTGTTATAAAGTTTTTCTAGTATCATTATCATTACAATTTTATTTTTTATATTTACTTCGTTACAAAACTTTATGCATGAACTGTTGTGTGTGTCGAATGATGAAAAAAAATGATTGACCTTACAATTCTTGTATCGCATCTCGCGTTTCACGTGTGTTAAAGTTTAATGCTCATCGATCTGTTTCAAGAAGACTCAATCATTTGCAGGTGCACGGTCTCATTAATCTCCAAGGTTTATGATGACGCCTCAAATCCTCTTTTTATTTGCCAGATTACACTAATCTTATGGATCTGCAGGGGTGATCCCTACTCTTCCTCTTCGTCTCCTCATTCTAGGTAAGCAGTTAATTTATACTTCCTTAATCATTCCGGTATTTTAATTTCATTGTCGGCTTTATGATATAAATCACAACCAGAACACTCAAGACAACAGGACATGTGTTACACCCTTGAAGGGGCGTGCCGAGATGTGTCGAACGTGGGCACATCTCGGTCGATAAAGTGTCAAGGCATACGGCCGAGAGACGTTGTGGGGAAATCAAGCTATGTGGGCGAGATTATCCGAGAAAAGGAATTGGAAAGCAAGCTCTTCGGGCAAGAGGTGTCAGGAAAGCTGGGCACCCGAAGGGAGTTGGCGTGCGATGTGCGTGCGTCGGCCCGAGTTGCGCGGTGTGGCCGGACGAGTTTGGAATCCTCGGCCGGATGAGCGAGACTTTCTCGCCGAGGCATGCAGCCTCGGACGAGATTTGTGGCATGGGCAAGCGGCCTGCCGAGGCTCGCGTATGCGTGGGTGTGCAATCCGCCAAGGTGGGAGGACACATAGGCGAGTGGTGCCGAAAAGAAACATGTCACACCCCATATGACAATTAAGAAGGAAGAGACGAAGGATGGGTTTATGGAGTTGTCGGAGGAGGAGGTTTCTGGAGAAGGAGTCGAGAAAGAAGGGGAAGGGTTTGACTGTTCAAAAGATACTGAAGCTTATCTTGATACAGCTAAGATAATCCGAGCCGTTGATCTCTTAAGTGGCTGAGATGAGCCGATCGACATTACGAGGCGAGCGTGGACGTCCTTCCAAAATCCACGTGTTATCTTTTACTTAAAGTCTAATTACCGTATTATTCAGTTGTTTTGGCTAATTAATTAGGAGCTTATGTTAATTGTAAGTCACGTGATATTTGCCCTATACATAATGTTTACAAACTTTAAGCTGTGCAGAAAATTATTTTCTCTCTCGTGTTCCCTCTTCTCTCAATTCTCTTTCTCTCTCACCAGATCTCTCTCTCTCTCTCTCTCTCGTGCTTGTTTCACTATTGTTTTCATTGTATTCATTACAGATTGAATCAACTATATGCCGGCTATTTTATTATATTACAGAATATAATCTCCTTCCGGTCGGCGGTGTGTTGCAAAACATGTAGAATAGCAACGGAACATAAATGTGTAGAATAGTAGCGGATCGGAGGAAGAGGAGGGGGATGAGGGGCTCAAACAGCGCGGCGAGGATTGGGTACTTCGTGAAGAGGAAACGGCCGTACGTACTGGAGGCCGTTGAAGAAGGGGATGAAGTAGGACGCATCGGAGATTAGGCAGTCGGTTGCCGGAATAGTGGTGCGGCCCGTACGGGAGCAACGCGTGGTGGTGGTGATTGGCTTTGGGGATCGGAGGCGGAGGTAGGGTAGTGGCGATGGAAGGGTGGGTTTAAGAAGATGGGGGAGTAGGAGAGCGGAGGGGTTTGGGTGGGAACGGTGGTGGTCATGGCGGCTGGGTGGAAGAGAGAGGCGGAGCAGAGAAATGAAGTCATTTTTGTTGAGCAGAGTTTGGAAAATTGGAAAGTCAGAATGTCTGGATGAATACAGAGCTAATTCTCAAAATAATTTAATTTTCTAATTTTCTTTTTGAGGACCAGTTGGTTGTGTTTCGTCTCCAGTTAAATTAAATAATAAATGGCAAATAACAAATTAGAAAAAATGTCATTATATATTCCCTTCGATTCATTGATAACGACCATTTTTCCTTTTCGATTTGAAATAACTCCTTTTCAAAAATAATAATAATAATATTATATTCTCTTATATTTTATTATTTCCATTACCACCTATATCATTCACCCTCTCATCATCTCTCTCTTATTTTATCACTTGCGTTACTTTCTTAATTCTCGTACCGAAAAGCCAAGAGGTCATTATCAATGGGATGGAGGGAATACATGAAAGGAAGATATAAAGTAATCGTCCAGCTTCTTATCTTTTTTTTTTTGTTCCGTTATTTCTATCTTCGTTTAAAAAAAGAAAATAACTTGTAGACCACAATCAATCTAACCTCACACCACTCTCGAACGGGTTAGTGCAAAGCACTTTGTTGATGATTGCAGGCATACTCGCGGAGCATTCCCTTCTTGGACCACAAACAAGATCTAAGAGCAAATAGATGAAAAACAAATTCTAGTCATTTACGTAGCGGTCAATGGATTCTGTGATCGAATAACACATTTTTCACTCACTTTAATACACTTAAATAAAACTTCGGACTAAACACATCTAAGACGAGAATAGTGAAATAGTAGAGTATATTAATATTATTAAATAGACTCTAATAAGAATTGAACACTAAAACAACCGTTTATGCGTAAATAAAAATACCAACTAAACTACTTACAATAAAAAAAAATACAGATGAATAACTTTATTACAAGTACAAATTTCTTAAAATGTCTCTAGGAATTTTAAAAATTGATTTAATTTTTGTTTAAGAATAGTGAAAACATTTATAGTTTGGAATAAATGTATAAAACTGAGCCTTAATCTCTCATCAATTTGAGCTCCAAAGCAGATTTAGAGCAAGTAATGTCAAATTTTATGAGAGATTTGTTCCTATTGTCTTGTAAATCAAAATCAAAATCAAAAGATTATTAACATAATCAATATTAAAAAGGAAAGTAGAGATAAATAGATAATTCAACTATACAACTCCATACGAAGAAAAATTTCTTCAGATAAATTCTTGGTGTGGTAAATATACAACATTTGAAATCAGACAATTACTTACCATTTTATAACTGAAACCCTCTTAACCAACTTATCCTGCGCCATTGATGAAAAGCAAAAATGCATCAGCTCTACAAGATGCAAAATGGATCTGCAGTGTCAAGAATTTGATCGAGAAACGAACGAATTAAACCTGTAAATCTGTAGGCCTGAGATTAGAAGGAACCAGAAATCATTCAATACCACAGAGAGAGTGCATAACAGTATCAACTCCTTTGAGTCTTAGTTCAAGAAACTGCTCTTCCTCCCTCATCATCCTTGAATGGTTCTCTCTCAAACTTCCCGCGTAGATTCTGCAGTACGATAGAAATTAGTCTAGGAGGCTTCTAACACAAACATAAATTAATCTACAGTCCCAAAATTTATTAGCTAGTAGAGGCAATAGTAGCAGCATAAATGATCTACATACATAAATCCACAAAACATATGAATGTGAGAATGAGTTTGCACCTCAAACAATCACCAGCTTGTAAACACCATACACCAGACTTCGAGATGCAAGCCAAATTTATTAACAAAAAAAAGGGAAACTACCTTAACGTCGATATGGGCAGGGACTGAAACATACATCTATCACTCGTGAGTCGTGAGAAATACCAACTCAGCTACATGTTCGTGGTAGATGTAAGCCAGCTTGGTGACTAGAGCTCATACGTATGAGCTAAGTTGATATGCAACTAACCAACAGAAAACTAAAGTCTTTTAGCAAATATCAAACACCAACTATATTCGATTTGCAATAAGACCAACACAATCTAAATACTTACCAAATCAAGAATATGACATAAAAGGACAATTTACCAAATCAGCTGATATATAATTACTAGATAACATAAACCTAAAGCTCCATACGAAAATCTTGATCAGTAAGTATCTATCCCAACAATACATCCAATTAGCAAAAGAAAGCAACTGAAGGCGAATTCTTCATCAGCAGATCATGTAAACTAACCAAATAGTGTCAAATTCACCAATTTATCCTTAGATCCAAATAGACACTGCAAATGCAAAGAGCTGAGACAGAATTCAACCAAATATCCTAATTCGAAATGCTTATTCACAAAGAGAGAGCAACAAAAGAGACATCCATGGATTCATAAAAACAAACCTCAACAGCCGGAGTTGCACCGCCGTTCTCAAATAATACCACCACATCATCCTTTCCGCCGTCCTCCTCCAAAGCATTACAATCCTTGGCGTTTCGAAGAACGATAAAGAGAACTGCTTGAAAACCACACCGGCGTCGAAGTAAATCAAACTGGATCTCGGAATATCCACGAGAATGCTCTTCACGGGCAGCCACAGGAACAGATCATGGGCAGCAACACCGTTCAGATCGGAAATACTGCCGTAATTCAGCCTGCCCGTGATGTTGCACTGGTACCTGACCGGAGTCTCGAACTTGGCGTCGCACGGCGAGGAGTAGAGCATGTAGAGCTCGAAGAGGCCGGTGAGAGGATCGAGTGAAAATCCGGAGATGCCCTTGGGGAAAAGCCCCATCGGAAGACCGTTTGATTGTAAGACGTCGTAGAACGACGCCGTGGAATTCGCCGCCGTCGACGCCGCTAACGTGACGATTATCATTAGGATTGTCGTGATTGGGCGATCTACGGAGGCCATTTTTGTGGACTCATGGCAATTTAGGTTTTGCAGAAATTAGGGCTTCGATCTCCAACACTATAAAGTTAGTAATGCGTATGCGTACGTCTGTGAAAAAGAGAAGGGGAAAAAAGGTGTCCCATGGCATGGCCTAGCGATCAAGGTGAGTGGCCCGATACCGATAGATCCTAGGTTCAATTCTCATTAAGACTGTTAGGTGTTGCCTCTACATTAAGGGTGATTGAACCCTCCTATATGGTTTACAGGTTACTGCACAAAGAGCGTGGTTTAACTAATGCGTACCGAAGGTAGCAGCTGTGGTTCCATGAATTAAAAAAAAAAAAAAAAAGGAAAAAGGGAAAAAGGTTGCAATGATTTTTTTGAAATGAAAAAGAAATTTACCATAAAAATTTGAATTTGGTTCTTTAGTTTTGGTCATTTATTCGTCATATCCAATTTAAGTTATTTACCACGTAAGACTGTGATTTTAATTATTTATTACGATTATGCTCAGTCTTCATCCTCTAATTTGTAAAATTATTCGATTTTCATCTTTTTGTCGAAAAGTGTCAGTTTAAAAAAGGCGTGTCAACTACACACTTTGTCGGAAAATCAAAATTTGATAGGTTCATGATGGATTTAATGAGCAGTTGAGCACATACGGATTTTTATTTGAATTTCTGATGAGATACGGATCTAGGATTGTGCAGATGAAAGCGTTCTATAATTCTACGAGGCAATTGTGGAGGGAAAAAAGCTCGCCAAAAAACCACTCTAATTCTTCATAAAAGAAATAGAATTAATATAAAAATAATAATATAAACATAAATGATTTTTTACATATGAAAAAGATGAGTTTTCAACACGCTCCAAAGAGATTAAAATCGAATAATTTTACAAGTTAGAGAACCAAATTCAAACAATTTTACAAATCATAGGACTAATACTAAACATTAACACAATAACGGACCAAAATCGTACATGTTTACTAGTTAAGAGTACTAAAACCGAACATGAACACAATAAAAGACCAAAATCGAATTGAATCACGAAAGCTACAATAAAGGACCAAATTTAATTTTTTCTCGGGCACATAAATTATATCCATTTTTACGTATTTTTTTATTTTTCACCATGCAATTGAAATAAAATAACTCACGATGAAAATAGGCAAAGCTAGTTAATTTTTTTCCTATTTTCATTGAAAGATGCAGAAAGAGAATTATTGAGCAGACAACCTGAACAAGAAGACATATCTTTGCTCTGGGAAATCTGCAGGCTAACAATGTAAACCAAGTTCTACTAAGCTAAGCTATCAACCAACCTTAATGGTTATTGAAGATAAATCGACGACCAATCGGACACTTTCACGAACATCTTTGTCATGCCCGAATGGCAATAATACTACGCGAAAACATAAAAAAGGCGAAGAACATTTCATGGAGCGAATTCCCAATTACGGATGGAGGAGTCTCAAAGTTCATCCTGCAAAAGGAAACAGAAGCAATGGGATCTTAACCAATAGAATACAACATAAGTTTAATGCTTGCGCTTTCACGCCGCAATTTCAATTAGTAATCTAAATACGAAACGATGAAGTACTTACATGATAATCATCGTAATCACGGTGCTGCAAAACAAAAAGGGAAGAAATAGAATTTAGATGTTACTGCTTGAGTGCAAAGAAGTGGTGATTTCAAGAATATTAGACTTGCATGAATTTGCATATTAAAGTATCCGCGTAGATATACAAACATGAAAGAATCTAAAAGCCCACAAAAAAAAATTGGAAACAATTTGAGAATCAATGAATTTTAGAAATTTAAATCAAGCCCCCATTTTGCTGATATGATCATCATAAATGAATTCCAAATTTCTTTGAAGGACAAACTAATATACTGTAGAAATTTGATTCAACACATTTATGGATAGGAGTTATTCAGATGAACAAGTTTGAAGAACATTAGGCGTTAACCAAAATATTCATTTTACAACCTAAATGGAGAAGTCTATTGTGAAAACGCGTTATATATTTGAGAATGAAATGCTTACCCTCCGGTGACGGCCCCTTCTATCATGACCCCTTTCTCTTCTCCTTCTTTCACCTTCTTCTCTTGCTCTTTGCGCTTCCTGCACATGCAATCGAAAGCCATTTTTATACATCCATCTTTCGTGAAAATATGAATCAAGTTGTCAATTAGTTAAGGTGAAACCTCTTCCTCCCTAGCTTTTCTGATTTTCTCCGCTTCCTCAAAGGCTTCTTTTTCAAGCTAAAGTTCCAAATAAGAGAGTGGACGAGTTAGAAGGCTAGTGAAAGTAGTTTGATTTTAAGACAGGTAGGAGGAGAGGCCCACCTCCCGATTAGCAAATACTTCCTCGACTACTTGCTTAGCGTAGTCAGGCTCGTCGCAAATCAAAATGTTGTCAAAAACAGAACCAGCTTTGACCTGCAACATTCAAAAGTGAAGATCCAATCTTTGCTACGAAGGAGAAGGTGCACTGAATTAATTTAGCAAAGGAACGTATAAACGCACCTGCCAAACTTCAATCCCGACATACTTGATGGGCTTCAGGACATAAAGATCAGGATCGTCTTCAAACTCTGACCAAGAGGAAAAGCAGAAGAGAGAGTTATTGGAAAGTTAAAATCGCGATATGTAATTGCTGAAAAGTACCTAAATTAGAGCCAATATCTACAGTGTGCTTACCAGGGTTGTCAATCCAAGGGATCTTCCATTTTCCTTTATAATTAGGATTCTTAATTTTCTGTGTTATAAGAAGAAATTCCATCACTTCAATCTCAAAATGAAATAAAATCAGTCTCTCTTAGTGATTTTTAGAAATGTGGCTAAACCTTCGGCCTCCAAGGCCCTCTGTATGCTGGATTAGGAATCTTGGGTGCTCTCCACTTTCCATCTTCATCTTCATCCCAATCACGATCTTCATCCCAATCACGAGGCTGCTCGGGATAATACAAATAATAAAGTATGAGAGATGGTAGATGATAAAATAAGATAGAAAAAATGAGTGAGAGTAGATGATAAAGTAAGATAAAGAAAATTATAAAGTAAAAGAAAGTAGAAGAGAGAAGATGATAAAGTAAGAGAGATGGTGACAGTTTTTTTCCAAATTAGAAAGTGAGACAGAAATAATGTATGTTCATTTCGAGAAAGTGAAATAGTAATAGCGGGATGGAGGTAGTAATTCATAACATGTAGAGCGGCTAGGATTTACCATATTTGTATATTTTCTACGTGTACTACATTTTAAGGATATTGATATGTGATATTTTTTATTTTTAAAAAAATGTGTTATACATACATTGTTAAAAAAAACATCTTATTTGTGAATGTTATATTTCAGATTTGCCAACATTGCTCGGTGTAAGTTTGGGACATGAATAGATACAAATCAAAGGTGAAGACATGCTCAGAGGAAAAATAATGAACCATTCGTGACAACTATGAAGAGGCAAAAGCCAATCTGAAATTAGATATTGCTCCATAGCGAACATTAAATAACTTTGTATTAGATAACTTAAACAAGGACATTATTATTAAAAACTTTCATATACATTAAAGATAAAACAAAAAACTAGGGTGTTACGATTACATAAAGAGCACAATTAATTAATGAATCTTCAAAGCTTGGTAACTCCTCATCCAGAAGTCCTATAAAAACAAATATCGGAATGAAATATTTTAACCAAATCCAGTGTGTTTGATTAAGAATGTTGGGTGGCTTTCAAACCATTGTGACAATCCTCCTAATGAGTGGGGCAATGCTCAATGCAATAGAGGATTATAGACCAGCAGTCACATCGCCGTCGATGAACAATGGCGACTATCTAACGACAGATTGTGAAAAGGGTTGGAGACCGGAATGTAAAGACCAGATTTATGATCTGCTGTGCCAAGGACTTGATGATCCATTAAACAATACAATCGTGACCGCTGATTGTTGCTATCACTATCTCTTCAAGGTTAACGATTGCACCGAGTCTAGAATCATTTACGATGAGAAGTGCCCCAACAATCAAAGTGTACCTGCCGAGACCGAACAAGTTGAGGAGTACTGCATCTCACGCCTTACATGAATGAATTTAAATATCTATAGGATAAATAATTGCTCTCAGTTAAATTCACTAATTCAAGAATGTAACAAAAAATATTATGTCGCACTTAAATAAGTAAACAAAGTTATCTAATACAAAGGACATATTTAAAAACATTAAAACATTTCAGAGGAAAGAATCATTAATGAACTGCTAAAAATACCAGTATAGGTGCAAATTGTAATACCTCAGGCTTGACCTCATTAGGGTCATCTATGTATTCTCTATCCTCCCAGTCCGCGGGCTGTCATCATGATTTCAGAATGAAGCAGGCAAGAGCAAAAAATTAAATCAAAAAATTAAAAAAAAAAAGACTGCTTGAATACTCTCATACTATTCAGAACAATAACGAATAACACATTTCATTGTTCCATTAGTATCTTATTGTTTCCTAAACAGTAGTTTTAGCAGAAGGAGGAAGTCAACCCATATCAAATTCTATAAAGTAGACAGCTCCATGAAGTGGAAATATGAAGCATGGCATGAGCAAAACACGTGAAGTTACGCTAAAATGCTAAGACTCACATACCTATAGGGTGTATCTCCGCCAAATTTCTTTTGATTAACGTAACCATCGAGAAGCTTTATGTAAGCTCCACCACATTCTATGTCCTGTTCGAGCCTGACGGAATATTGAAGAACCAATGTTCTATTCTTATTGCTAAATTCCGGGATCTTGGCAGATATGGCATAATGCCTAGCATCAGTGGATGTCTGAATACCTGAGACAAAATTAAAAGCATCTTCATATTACATTTGAGAACTTAAGTGCCACGAATGTTCAAAAAACAAAGAACCAAGAAATAAGCTCCTCATCATTGAAACACTAAAAATTCGAAGTTGAAAAAAGTATTATTCAGATAAAACTCAAGCATCCTATATTTCTCAAAAACATCAATTGTCATCAAACTAAGAACACTTTAAAGTGGAGCAATAAACCTCATCATCTGGATCACCAGGCCACTTCCCTGCCGCGTGCTAGATCTACAAGTTTCGAAGAAGGCATCTGTCCTCGTACAACATAATAGAAAGCTTTTTACAAAATGACAACAAGCTCTCACCCACTAGATATTCATACTCAGACATCAAGAAGAAGACAAAAAGTTTCAAGGATAAACTAGTTGAAGGTGGCTACGGTTCCGTTTACAAAGGCAAGCTCCGAAGTGACCATGAAGTAGCTGTAAAATTGCTCAGAAAAATCTTGTTCAAATGGCCAAGATTTCATCAATGAAATTTCAACTATCGGAAGGATACACCACGTAAATATTGTCAATCTAGTTGGATATTGCGCAGAAGGCTCTAAGCATGCCCTTGTGTTCGATTTCATGCCCAATGGCTCCCTTGAGAAGTACCTCTTCAATCAAGAAGGAATGAATTCCTTGCATTTGGATATAAAGTTAGATATTGCTGTTGGAGTTGCTCGTGGGATTGAGTATTTGCACTGAGGGTGATACTGTATTTTGATATCAAACCTCACAATGTACTTCTTGATGATAAATTCACTCCCAAAATATCTAATTTTGGACTAGCAAAGTTTTGCTCAAATGCATGACTTGCTTTTATTTGTTCATCATTTTCTAAAGGTGATGGAGACCGGCTGTCCCAAAATGCATGACTAGCTTATCTTTATTTATATTCCTTTTGGAGATGAATAAATCATGTCCACCCATAAAAATTCAATCATGCTAGATTTTTATGGCTTTTTTCTAGTATCATTATCATTATAATTTTATATTTCATAGTTACTTCGTTAAACGTGTGTTTTAGCCTGATCTAGTCTAATGCTCATCGAACTGTTTCAGGAAGACTCAATCATTTTTAGGTGCACGGTCTCGTTAATCTCCAAGGTTTATGATTACGCCTCAAACCCTCTTCCTTGCCTCTCTTCTCTCGATTCTTCTACTCCATTTTTTACAATCTTGTAATGCTAATTGCATCCCTACTGCTTGTGGCATCATTACCAATATTAGCTATCCTTTCCGCCTCAAGGCTGATCCTAAGAATTGCGGCGATAGAAGATTTGAATTAGCATGCGAAAACGACGTCGCCTCACTCTCTCTCAACTCTCAAAGATACTATGCCAAAGAGATCAACTATCCCAACTCCACCATCAAGCTGGTTGATGCTATGCTTCTGTAAACAACCAAACCTGCTCTGTTCCCACTTATTCTGCATACGCCCTATAACTTCAGCAAACCATATTCTTATCCTTATCGAATCCCGATCAATTCTAGCTATCAACCGTGGTTATGAAACCGTGCATATGAGTTTAATGAGCTGCACATATCACTTGAATAATTCTTCCCTTTTTGCACATAATTTTACTCAATGTGCTTTCTCTTTTTCTAATTCATCCAATCTCAGTAGGCTTACTTACATAAAGCTCGGCCACCTGAATGCATCAGAGGTACCACAAATGTGCGGAATAGACGTGATAGTTATGACTTCATGGAGATTTGAACTCATATTCAATTCGTCCATAAAAGTTATATTTTGTAAGTACCCAAATTTGTTTGAATGTTTAAGTTACGGTAACCCTATGGATTTGTCGTGGTTGTGATTATTTTACAGAATTCTGGATTCTCTATTCAATATCTTTCTATTTACCAGATTACACTAATCTTATGTATCTGCAGGGGTGATCCCTACTCTTCCTCTTCTTCTCCTCATTCTAGGTAAGCAGTTAATTTATACTTCCTTAATCATTCCGGTATTTTTATTTCACTGTAGGCAATATGATATAAATCACAACTAGAAAGCTGCCGAGGCATGCAGCCTCGGATGAGATTTCTCGCTATGTGATTTGATAAGAAAGCTGTTTTCTTAGTTCTATGTGATTTGACAAAGAAAAAACGGATGCTATGTAAATGAAAGTCGAGGTACTCATGAATAATAAGGGAAGAGGAATAAATAAGAAAGTCAAGGTACTCAAAAAAGGGATGCTATGTGATATAAACTAGATTAATCATGCAAAACCAAAAGCATTTTTAAGGGAAGAGGAATAAATAATAAAATAATTTCTACCTTAGCAACCCATTTTGGGTTGGATTGCAACATCAGGGCCGACAGGAGCCATAAAGCAACAATATTGCATGAAATTCATTGGCTCCACATTCGAAAAGTAAAGATCTCTTGTCTGTAAAATCAATTATAAAGTAAACTGCTCTTAACTCTATGCACAGATGACCAGCTCTTCGGGTTAATATATCAAGCATCTTGTTTTCCATGTTTGAATCCGTTGATGACCTCTCATTCTCATAGACAATTGTATATAAAGTTTTCTATAAATGAATGCTTCAGATATTTTAAATACTCAACTTCTTTTCTTTTCTAATCTGCATGCTCAGATCCTTTTGTGGTTTAGCAGGTATACAACTGTATCAGGAAATCCTATTCCGAAAAGGTAATACTTCCTCAATCTCATTGGAATGCTGATTCGATTAGTTTCTTAATTCGAGGTTCGTACTAATTCGAGGTTCATACGCATCAAATTGTCTTTGTTTTTTAATTTCTCAACTGACATTATATTTTTTGTTTTTGCAAAAACTTTTCAGAATACAACCTTACACTACTATATCCAGGAAAGCTAATTGACATACCAAAGAGAATGGTCCGTAGCTCATAAGTCACTTTCAGTTAATTTGGGATTTTCTATTGATAGGATTCTTAGGATTGCGAAATTCCAAAATTCTGGAAAGAATAGAATATAGGATTACTAAATTGCTTCAGTGTCACCACATATGCATCGTAATAGTGCTGTTCCTTAGATGCAGTAAATCAAGAATCACATAAAAAGACTCACATAGCTCATGGCGATCAATTTTCATGCTAAACTTCAAACTAATGGGACTACTCAAGATCAAAAGCTATGCAAGCGCAATATTCCAAACAAAAATGAAGTAAGTGCATTTTGCATTATTTTTTTTCATGATTTTCACTTAAGACTCACTGTCTCATTTCTCATAAATTTTCCCATTTATTTCATCCCCGAATCAGCACTATTTAATAATTGTAAGGAATGCACATCTTTCATTCTAAGATTCAGTCTCCTAAGTAGGAAACTCAAGCATAATTCAGATATAAAAACCAAGTGTAAAAACTAAATTGAATATTTAAGCATGCGGAAACAACAAACTCTTAAGTAGGAAACTCAAGCATAATTTAGATATAGTTGAATGAGAGTACGACTTGAACCTCAATAATAGACCGCTCGTACGAATCCATATGTAACAGAGATTGTTGACCCCTTTCAGTTGAAAGAATACCTTGTACAGGCCTACATAAAATTTAAAAATGTCAAGTACCATAGCAAATAGAACACAAACAAGTATAAAGCCCTAACCAAAATCAGGCCTATAATGAACATGCTTAGAATCTGCATCAAGGGTAGTTATTAATAAATGTCGCCCTTCACATTATAACAACATTTTTAGTTTTTTATTTATTTTACGCCTTCACATGCGGTACTAAATTAACATTACTAGAAGAAAGACCATCTGGACTCAAATTAACAAGTGAAGTTACACTGCAGCAGCGTAACAATGTCTTAGGGGTGAGGTAGCTGAAGCTTTTAGGCGTATGCAACTGGGAGCAAAAGGTATCGGTACACTTGAGGGATATAGATATATGTGTTATAGATATTTCACTACCAATCGTTGATCATTTCATGGATCACAAATATTTTTATTTTTCTTAATTTCAAGAAAAAATGTAACAGCAAAACACTACCAAAAGAAAACATTGTGAAAGTTATGTATAAGTAAAGAAGAATTGTTAACCACAAAACTACAATTACACCCACAATTAGTTAAACAAATAAAGTCTTCTAACAAGAAAGAGTTTAATTGTTCTAAACTAACTCGAGATTATTCAACAAGAGTAAGCTTTCTGTAAAGTGAAGCTATCCTTTTTCATGAAAATCAAATCTAAGGACGGTTATTTTTCAAACCGTACGACCCAGGACGAGCATAAGACCTCAAAATAGGTAGAACCTAATAGTACTTCACCAAACTAACCCGTAAAGCTTGTGAAGCCATCTCAATTACTTCGACAGAATCATCCATTAGATACTTCATTAAAAGCCTCATAAGTACAAGAAGAGACTCATCGGACATTCTTGAATACATGACATCGGATTCACCGGGAAGACGGAAAACCACACGATAGGGATCACGGATACCAACCTAAAAAACAGTTAAATATTGAGAAAGAAAAGTCTTAGGCATATAGAAACAACAACTTGGAGATGCAGCAATAACCTATATATAAAAGTCGGGAACCATAGCTCCAAGGTAAAGATTAGAAAGCTTGAATAATTTCACTGTCTAATCCTCATCAAGATCCTTCCATGGATGCTATAAAAGACTGCCACTGGAATCGGAGAGCAGGAGCCACGGAGATCTTCTTGAAATCGGCATCTGTCAGGCTAGGGTTTCGACCTAAATCAAGGCTAGGGTTTCGATCTAAATCAAATACATAAACATCCCCGAACCGTTGTCGACCCAAACGGACATAGGTAAAACAACACCCCTTTCGTGTTCTTTCTCTTTTTCTAGCTCTTGAATCTTCCCGCCGTTTCCACCGCGGTTTTTCCATCGATACAAGAGAGAGAGGAGTAGGATGAAAATGAAGAGAGGTCACGGTTCGGTTATTAATTCTCTCGTTTTATTTATATTGTACTGGGCTTCAACTTTTAAATAAGATTTGGGTTAATGGGCCGTTATTATTGTTGTTTAAAATTCTAAGAGGTTAATTAAATAGTAATGGATTATGTGCACAATACCCCAAACTATTAAGTTAGATAACTTATCCCCTAAACTTTCTACTAAGTTGTAGTATGCCCCTGCTGTTTGGTTGAACGCTAAAATCAACGGAAGGTGAGTTTCTCCGCTCTCTCGCGGCCGCCGAATTTCATCTTCCGAGAATCATGAACACCTTCTCAAACAACCCGTCCTTGTACTTGGTCTTCTCCCCCATCGGTGCCGTCTGCTCGGGCACCTCCGCAATCCTAAATTGCATTGATCGATAGGTGTAAGTTTATTACTGGAAAACTCAAAACCGCCATTAAACTCTAATTGGGCTTATTGAACTCCATCTTGCTATGTTTGTGCAATTAATTTATGAAATTGATTTGTGGCGTTAAAAACATTAGAGGTGTTTGATTTTTAGCTTGGAATTAGGTTCGAGGGCGTTCTTATGAGATTTGGAATGAAACTCAAGTGTGGATTTTGAATAAAACTCATAAGTTGGTAAGGTTTGAGGAATCTTATATTTTTTTAAATGTTAAACTCAATCAACTTATTCTAAACACCTTGTATGAAATTTATACTGATGTACGATCGTGATTTAAAGCCCAAATTATCCTTTTATATTGTTTTTAAATTAGAACCTAATTTAGAAAGTCCATAACAAATATAGAGATTTTTTTTTCACGTTTTGAAATTGGGACGCTTAACGAAATTAAAGAAATGATTAATAGCCCAATTCAATATATTTTTATAAATTCATTTAACATATTTTTGAAGGTAAAAACTTTAGTGCAATCGATTGCAAGTGCAACCGGCTGCGTAAAGCTAAATACCTTATTAACATAATTGCTAGCATTTATACTCATGTAGTGCAATTGATTTGTTGCTGGGCTCTCACCCGAGAGACTTGGGTTCAAGGCCCAAAACAAACTTTCATTTTTATTATTATTATTATTATTATTATTTTTTACATTAAAAATTGAAATTTTATTTTCAAATTACATTATGATACAAAAAAATATAATAAAATTATTTTTTTATTTTCAGAAAAATAATATCCAACTCAAAATATATTAATAAATATATTAGAATTTATTCTTGTTAATAAAAATTAATTTTTGACTTTTTGTTTTTCAATTACATGATGGGGAATATGTGGAGATAATAAAAGTATAACTTTATATGAAAAATGCATCAATTATTCTGAATATATCATTTGTTCTGAATAAAATTAAAGTAACACTTCTTATTAACCAATGTATCACTTGTCATGAATGAAAGTATCACTTCCTATGAATAAAAATATCACTTATTATTAAACAATGTGTCATTTTTCATGAATCAAAGTATCACTTTCTATGAATAAAAATATCACTTATTATGAATAAAAGTATTGTTGGTTTTAGCTAGTAAAAGTATCAATTGTTCTTAATAAAAATATCATTATGCATGAAAAAAATATCAATTATTCTGAATATATATTTTGTTCTGAATAAAAATATCACTTGCTATTAATCAATATATCACTTGCTATGAATCAAAGTATCACTTATTATGAATAAAAGTATTGTTGGTTTTAGTAAATTTATTGAATATCACTTGTTATTAATGAATGTATCACTTGTTATGAATCAAAGTTCACTGGCTATGAATAAAAGTATTGGTTATTTATGAATAAAATATCATTATTTTTAGTAAATGTATAACTTTGTTATTAATTAATGTATCACAAAAACAATGGGACTTGATTAGCGTGACAGAGGAAGTTTAAAATAAAATATTGTTAAAAAAAAGCAACTTGATCTGAAAAAATATCAATTGGTTGAAATAAAATATTACTTATTATAAACAAATGTAACATTTTTTTTAATTTAATGTTTCAATTAAAATGGGTAAAAAAATCTGGAAAAATATCAGTTGGTTGGAATTATTATAAACAAAAAATATATCATTTTTTTTTAAATTAATGTATCAATTAAAATGGAAAAAAAACTTAAAAATGTATCAATTAAAATGGGAAAAAAACCTTAAAACTACACTGCTAGGACTTAAACCCAGATGTATAAGGTTTAAGCCGAACAACTTAACCAACTGCGCTACCACAGCATTACTAACATGTTTCAAACCGTACTTATTTAACTGGAGGCGTCTGGTTGCAGCTGCAACTGGATGTACAGGAGTCCAACTCATTTTTGAATGATTCTCTAGTCAAAATTCCTTATGCAAAATACCATATTATAATTTTATAAAAAGAAATTTTTTGGAGTGAAGCTCTAGTTCCGAGCAACTTCTGTGAAGGTGTGATTGACCTATAAAGTCTTCGCAACAAGATTGACAGTCTTCTCCAATTCAACTCATTTTTAAGTGGGTGTTTGCAATAGCTTAAACCTTTTTAAGTGTTTAAATTAAGGAGAAGTTGGTAAAAGTGGCTTATTAGAGAATTTGGGGTGTGTTTGCAAAAACTGCTTAAAAGAAGAAAAAGTTGAAAAAACAAAATTTATACTCTAGTAGCTTATTTTGAGATTTATAAGTAAGATGTCAAATCATAACTTATCTGAAATTACAAATATGCTATTAAGTTGGAAGAATTTTGACTTAACCAACTTCAACTTATTTAACTTAAATGTAGAGAATTTTGAAGAATTTAAGTTGTTGAAAACACTCAAAATCAACTTTTCCTTAAATTAAGTCATAAGTTCAAAAATTTAATTGTTTGCAAACACCCCTAAGTCAGGTCGCCTTTTGATGAGAGCTATGAACAAGAAGCTTCCAGAAATTAATTTGTCTTCTCCAATTCTGCAACGGAATAGCTATGGATGTTAGGTCGATAAATTTCTTGACGGGTTAGATATGTAAAAGAAGACACAAATTATAACTGAAAAAAGTTTAAAGCAAAAAAATTGCTAAGGATCACATATATTGGCACACGAGTATAAAGAAAATAAACTAGAAGACATCCACATAATATGCATCATGCGCGATGAAAATTATGTTTCAAATGAAATATTATAAACAAAAGTTGTAATTATTTATGTATTTATCTGATGGGAAAATTAACAGTTGTATTATGATTTCAATAAAAAATAAAAAATAAATTATAACCTTTTCCACATGGCATCTACATGGCAAAAAGGAGACAACTGAAATTAATAACTGCACAGCTCTTGGAGCATCGAGATAGTTAAAATGAACTTGTCCACCCAAGTCCACTTCATTTTACATGGGCTTCAACATAATCCTAGTAAAAAATCAAACGAATCGGGAAGGTAATTGTTTAGGTATCAAAATCAAGAAATCGACCTTTTTTTTTTTTTTTTTAAAAAACTTTTTTTTTCTTTAAAACTTTTTTTTTTCCCTTTCCCCCCCCCTCCTCCTCTTTTTTTTTTTTCAGGGCCCCCCCCCCCCCCCCCCCCCCCCCCCCCCCCCCCCCCCCCCCCCCCCCCCCCCCCCCCCCCCCCCCCCCCCCCCGGCCCGCCCCGCCCCCCCCCCCCCCCCCCCCCCCCCCCCCCCCCCCCCCCCCCCCCCCCCCGGCCCCCCCCCCCCCCCCGCCCCCCCCCCCCCCCCCCCCCCCCCCCCCCCCCCCCCGGGGCGCCCCCCCCCCCGCGGGGCGCCGCCCCCCCCCCCCCCCCCCCCCCCCCCCCGCCCCCCCCCCCCCCCCCCCCCCCCCCCCCCGCGCCCCCGCCCCCCGGGCCGCGCCCCCGGGGGGCGTGATTTTTTTTAAATTCCGTTACCCCTCTTCAAAGGGGCTGGGAGGGGGGGGGGGGGGGGGGGGGGGGGGGGGGGGGGGGGGGGGGGGGGGGGGGGGGGGGGGGGGGGGGGGGGGGGGGGGGGGGGGGGGGGGGGGGGGGGGGGGGGGGGGGGGGGGGGGGGGGGGGGGGGGGGGGGGGGGGGGGGGGGGGGGGGGGGGGGGGGGGGGGGGGGGGCGGGCGGGGGGGGGGGGGGGGCCCCCCCGGGGGGGGGGGGGGGGGGGGGGCCGCCCGGGGCCCCCGGGCGGCCCCAGGGCCGGGGGGGGGGGGGGCACCCCCCCGCGGACCGCCCAGGGCCAGGCCCCGCCGCACAGCCGCCCAGAAACAGGGGGGGTAACATTCTTCTCTACTTCTCTCTCACACCCACCCCCACACCCACACCACCCGCCCCCACCGCCCCCCGCGAACACCCCCCGCGGCCGCACGCCCCCCAAGCGCACCCCACCTTGCCCGCTCCATGCTTTGACTTTTTTGTCTGTTCTTTAAATAAACCTCTTTCTATTATACTTTCCACACCCCCCCCCCCCCCCCCCCCCCCCCCCCCCCCCCCCCCCCCCCCCCCCCCCCCCCCCCCCCCCCCCTTTATTGTAATTTTAAATTAACGTACCTCTAAGTTAGTAATTCCTTCAAAAATTTTTTATGAGTATTGAAATTTCTTATTTAAATCAAATGTGAAGAAAAAAAAAGAAAACCGGCCCCCCCCCCGCGCGCCCGCCCCCCCCCCCCGGGCGCCCCCCCCCCCCCCCCCCCCCCCCCCGCCCCCCGGCCCCCCCCCCCCCCCCCCCCCCCCCCCCCCCGCCCCCCCCCCCCCCCCCCCCCCCCCCCCCCCGCCCCCCCCGGGCGCCGCCGCCCCCCCCCCCCCCCCCCCCCCCCCCCCCCCCCCCCCCCGCGCCCCCCGCCCCCCCCGCCCCGCCCCCCGGACACTCAATAAATCAACCAAAAACACAAAACCCCACCCCCCAACCCCCCCCCCCCCCCCCCCCCCCCCCCCCCCCCCCCCCCCCCCCCCCCCCCCCCCCCCCCCCCCCCCCCCCCCCCCCCCCCCCCCCCCCCCCCCCCCCCCCCCCCCCCCCCCCCCCCCTTTTTAAATTTTACCCCAACAAACAGCCGGCAGCACCCCCCCCCCCGCCCCCCCCCCCCCCCCCCCCCCCCCCCCCCCCCCCCCCCCCCCCCCCCCCCCCCCCCCTCATTTTTTATTCATAAACAAAAAAAAAAGAAAAAAAAAAACACACACCCCAACCAACCACACGGCCCGACACCAACCCAACCCCCCCCCCCCCCCCACCCCCCCCAACCCCACCCCACCCCCCCACCCCCCCCCCCCCCCCCCCCCCCCGCCCACCCCCCCCCCCCCCCCCCCCCCCCCCCCCCCCCCCCCCCCCCCCCCCCCCCCCCCCCCCCCCCCCCCCCCCCCCCCCCCCCCCCCCCCCCCCCCCCCCGCCCCCCCCCCCCCCCCCCCCCCCCCCCCCCCCCCCCCCCCCCCCCCCCCCCCCCCCCCCCCCCCCCAGTTATTTCTTTTACACCCCCCTTTTCATCCACACCACCCAACCCCACCAACCCCCCCCCCCCCCCCCCCCCCCCCCCCCCCCCCCCCCCCCCCCCCCCCCCCCCCCCCCCCCCCCCCCCCCCCCCCCCCCCCCCCCCCCCCCCCCCCCCCCCTTTTATTTTTATGATAATTATAATATGAATTAAGTAAAATAAATAATTTAGCCCATTATTAATAAAATTAGCTTTCCATTTTTTTAAACCCCCCCCTCCTTCCCCCGGTAATTACCACCCCGAACCCCAAAACACAACCACACCTGGATTTCCTAGTTTTTTTTTCTAAGAATATTTATTTTATTTTTACCCTTTAGTAAATTAATTAAATAAGATAAATAGGAGTGTTTTAAATAATAATTTAGATTGTTAATTAATAAGTAAAATAAGAGATTTAGGTTAGTAAATACAAATAATACATTAAATATAGAAAGAGATTCCTTTCCTCCCTAGATCATAAAGGGTTGATTAGTAGGCAAGAGTTTATAGATTTCCCTCCACCCACTTAGATCGTAAAAAGAAGTTAATAATTAGAAAGTAATTTATAGGATTACCTCCCCCACCTAGATCATAAATGTGGTTTAATAAAATAGATTCCCCCTCCCTAATTTATTTAGAATTAAATAAATCTAAAAAAAAAAAAAAAAAAAAAAAAACCAAAAACACAACCCACCCACCCCCACCCCCCCCCTTTAATTTAGGAGTTTTTTAAGAATAAAATAGATGTTAGGTAAATTTTAGGTCCAATAAAGTAAAAAATTTACGTTTAGGTTTTAAACCCCCCCCTAGGATTCATAAAAGAAAATAAATAAATAGGGAAAAGTCCAAATTTTTAATTTATCTAGGATTAGAAAAATAAAAAAAAAAAAGAAAAAGGAAAACACCGACCCCCCCCAGGGCCGAGAACCCCCCGCACAACGCGGCCCCCGGGCCCCCCAACCCCCCCCCGCCGCCCCCCACCAAGCCCCCCCCCCCCCCCCCCAAACCCGCCCCCCCCCGCGGGCCGCCCCCGGGCCCCCCCCGCCCCCCCCCGGCCCCCCGCGGCGGGGGGGGCCCGGGGGGAGGCCCAGGAGTAGAAAATTTATTAGGGTTTGAGAGGGGGGGAAGAAGGGGAAAGAAGGAGAAAGCGGGCGGCGGCCGCCCCCGGCCGCCCCGCCGCCCCCCGGGGCGCGGGGGCCGGCCGCGGCGGGCGGGGGGGGGGGGGGTCTCCCCCCCCATTACGCGAAAAAAAACAAACAAACCTAAACAAAAAAAAACAAAACAAAACAACACGGACGAAAACCACCCGGCCCAAACCCCCCCGCCCCCCCGGCCCCCGCCCCCCCCCCCCCCGCCCCCCCGCCCCCCCCCCCCCCCCCCCCCCCCCCCCCCCCCCGCCCCCCCCCCCCCCCCCCCCCCCCCCCCGCCCCCCCCCCCCCCCCCCCCCCCCCCCCCCCCCCCCCCCCCCCCCCCCCCCCCCGCGGGCCCAGGGCAGAATTATATTCCCCCTCCTACTTTATCTAATTAAAACGCCAAAAACAAAACCCCCCCCCCCCCCCCCCCCCCCCCCCCCCCCCCCCCCCCCCCCCCCCCCCCCCCCCCCCCCCCCCCCCCCCCCCCCCCCCCCTTTATATTTAATTTCTTAGATAAAATACTCAATGTATTACTCTTCAGTTTAATAATAAATAAATCCAAATCCTAATTTATAATTAAATAAATCTATATAAAAAAAAGAAGAAAAAAACCCACCAAACCCCCCCGCCCCCCCCCCGGCCCCCGCACCCCCCCCCCCCGCCCCCCCGGCCCCCCCCCCCCCCCCCCCCCCCCCCCCCCCCCCCCCCCCCCCCCCCCCCCCCCCCCCCCCCCCCCCCCCCCCCCCCCCCCCCCCCGGCCCCCCCCCCCCCCCCCCCCCCCCCCCCCCCCCCGCGGAAACCCGGGGAAGACCTAGGAGGTCTGTGTTTTTAGTGGTTTTTTGTTTTTGTTAGTTTGTTTATGTTAAAAAAAGGGAATAAAATTAATTAGGGTACGATATCTTTACACTTTTTACATTATTTTTACCTTAATTATTTACCTTTAAAAATCTAAAGTTTTAAATTTAAGTTTACGTACATTTTACACCTCCCCACTTACCTAATAATTACTACATTTGATACAAAAAACACGAACGAAACCAACCCCCCACCCCCCCCCCCCCCCCCCCCCCCCCCCCCCCCCCCCCCCCCCCCCCCCCCCCCCCCCCCCCCCCCCCCCCCCCCCCCCCCCCCCCCCCCCCCCCCCCCCCCCCCCCCCCCCCCCCCCCCCCCCCCCCCCCCCCCCCCCCCCCCCCCCCCCCCCCCCCCCCCCCCCCCCCCCCCCCCCCCCCCGGCCCCCCCCCCCCCCCCGCCCGCCTTTTATTTTCCATTGGCTATAATAATTGTTTTTTATTTGAAATAAAAAAAAGAAAGTCAATCAAAAAAAAAAAAAAGAATGAATTTAGGATACCTCCTCCCTCCCGCGTTTCACACCATGTTCATGACTTGAAAGGGATTTATTTTTAAGTAGTTCAAGTTTTAATTTACTTTTTTTACTTTAAAACCTCCAACACATGCTAGCATTCACAATAAAAAAAGAGTAATTCGATAGGTTAGGTTTCATTCTACCGAGAGAAATGCAATCGCAATTCTACCTTCTACGCCGCGACAACCAGGCCAAACGGACGACCTTACGCCACCCCAAAAACCCCCCAAAAACCACAATCCTCCCTCCCCCCCCCGACAAAAGAACAGAACTGAAAAATTAGGTTCCGTTTTACTTCCTTTACTCCCTCCACTACATGTTGGTCGTCACAAAAAAAAGATATCCCCCAAACACAAAAAAAAAATTTAGGTATTTATATCTTTTAATTTAAATAAATAATCCGTTTAGTTCCCCTCCCCGAAGTTCGTGAGACGAAACCACGCACAACCCCACCCCCACCCACGCGAGCACCAGCCAAACCCCCCCCCCCCCCCCCCCCCCCCCCCCCCCCCCCCCCCCCCCGCTGTCTTTCCCCCCCCCCCCTTCCCCCCCCACCCTCCCCCCCCCACCCCCCCCCCCCCCCCCCCCCCCCCCCCCCCCCCCCCCCCCGAAATTTATTTCTTCAAATCTCCCCCACAATAGCACCAATAAAGATTAAATTTAATTCTTTATAAATTTTAGATAGACCCCCCATACCATACAAATCGGGGATAGGGCTTAGAAACGTTTACACCCCACTCCAAAAAACCCCCCCCCCCCCCCCCCCCCCCCCCCCCCCCCCCCCCCCCCCCCCCCCCCCCCCCCCCCCCCCCCCCCCCCCCCCCCCCCCCCCCCCCCCCCCCCCCCAAACCCCAGGCCCGGCACAAATTTTCCTAGTTCTTCTTTTTTCTATATTTTTATTTTTTAAAACCGAAAATACTAAACCAAAAAAAAAATTTTAAATTATATTAAAAAACCAAAAAAAAAAAACAAACAAAACTTTAACCCCCCCCCTCAAAACTTAACAAATTTTAGGTAAAATAATTTAGTAGTTAACTTTTTTCCTCCCCCCCCACGTCCATCCCTACTCCCACCACCCCACCCCCACCACCAAACAGCGACCCACCCCCCCAACCAAAAAAAAAAATTTTATTTTAAATAATCCCTTTAATCAATTATACACTCCTCCTAAGAGCCATACCATGCATCGGGGGATTAGGTAAAAAACACACCCCCCCCCCCACACACCCCCCCCCCCCCCCCCCCCCCCCCCCCCCCCCCCCCCCCCCCCCCCCCCCCCCCCCCCCCCCCCCCCCCCCCCCCCCCCCCCCCCCCCCCCCCCCCCCCCCCCCCCCCCCACAAACTTTTATCCACTCCCCTCCACCCCTACCCTCACCGAAGCACGAAACCACTCCAAAAAAATTATTATTACGAGTTCAGATTTAAATAATCTACTACCCCCCTCAACCCATACCACACACCAAGAGAAACAAAAAACGCCCACACCCCACCCCAAAAAAATTTTAACTTTCTTCCCGTACACCCCCCCGCACCCCACCCCCCCACAACACCACCACCCCCCCCCCCCCCCCCCCCCAATTTAAGTATTTCTACACTCCCCCTACACACCATACCATGCATCGAAAAGCAAAAAACCCCACCCCCCACCCCCCCCCCCCCCCCCCCCCCCCCCCCCCCCCCCCCCCCCCCCCCCCCCCCCCCCCCCCCCCCCCCCCCCCCCCCCCCCCCCCCCCCCCCCCCCCCCCCCCCCCCCCCCCCCCTTTCTTCCTCCAACTCTACACACTAAAAACACCACACCCCCCCCCCCCCCCCCCCCCCCCCCCCCCCCCCCCCCCCCCCCCTTTTAGATACCTCCCCTCCCCCTCCCCCCCCAACACCCCCACCAATTTATAATTATAAAAATTTCTTCCAATAACATAAAGGGAAGAGCCCCCCCTATTATATGTTTAAAGCTCTCACCGGAAAAAACAAAAAACGCGAAATATTTTCTTTAATAATATTATTTACAGTAATAAGTAAAGTTAAATAAGTTACAAACCCCCCCCCCCACACCACGCACGGGAAGAAGAAACACCCACAAGTTATTATTAGTTATTTAAAGTACAGTAGTACAGTCCCCCCCCCCCCAGACCCGCAGAGGAGAAAAAAAGGAAAAAAATGTTATTAGTCCACTTCTTTTAGTTACATAAATTCAGTAGGTAAATAGATAAACCCTTAGCGGTCGGGGGGAAGAGGGGGGGGGGGGAAGAGGAGGAAAGAGAAGAAAGAAGTATAAATAAATATAAGTAGTAAAATTTTAATTTACAGGTAGATCCATTATTTAATTACGTTAGAATAAAGATTAAAGGCATAAGTAGGTAAAAACTCCCCCGACCCCAAGAGAAACCCAAAGAAAGAAGGCGAGAAGGGAAAAAAAAAAGAAAAACTATTTTTTTAAATAATTTACATAGATAAAGTAAAGTTAATAAAGGTAGAATCACCCCAACCCCGGGAGGCGGCCAGACCAAGGGGAAAAAAGAAGAAAAAGAAAAACAAAACAACAAAACAAGAAAAAAAATTCTGTTTAGATTACTCCTTCCCCCCCCATACGGAAGAACCTAAAAACAATAAAAAACACACCCCGAGAAAAAAACACCACACCCACCACCCCCACGGAATTTTTAAATAAATTAATAATTGCGGTAGATTACATGAATCCCCACCAACCCCGACACAAAAACAAAAAACGAAAAAAAACCGACACCAAAAGATAATATATTCCCAAGAGGTAAGGAGAAAAATTAATGAAGAGGAAAGGAGAGAGAAAAAAAAAAAAAAGAGAAAAAAAAAAAAAAAAAAAGAAAAAGAAAAAAAAAAAAAAAAAAAAAAAAAAAGAAAAAAAAAAAAAAGAAATATGTTTTACTCCCCCCTCCACGACCCCCCCAAAGGAAAAAACCCACACCACCAACATTAATGGTATGAAATTCACCCCCCCGCACGCAAAGCAGGCCAAACACAGGAAAAGAGAAAACCCCCCCCCCCCAGGAATCTATTTCTCCCGACCCTGAGCCCCGCCCCCCGCGCCCAGGAACGGAGGGGGAGAAAAAAAAAACACAAAAAAACCCGCCCGGGACCCCCCCCCCCCCTCTCCCCCCCCGGGGGAGAACCCCCCCCCCCCCCCCCCCTTCATACCCCCGGGCGGGGGGGGGGGGGAAGGGGGGGGGGGGGGGGGGGGGGGGGCCCCCCCCCCCCCCCTAAGAGAGGGATACGAGAGAAAAAAAAATAAGTTCAGTACCCCCCGAGCGGCAGGGGGAGAAAGGGGGGGGAAAGAAGGGGGGAGGGGGGGGGGGGGGGGAAAAGGGGGGGGGGGGGGGGGGGGGGGGGGGATAGGAGTAGTTCCAGACCCGGCCGGGGGGGGGGGGGGAAAAAAAAAAGAAAAAGGAAAAAGGAGGGGGGAAGAAAAAAAAAAGAGCAAAAAAGGAAGAGAAGGAGGGGGAGGGGGGGAGGGGGGGGAGGGAAAGGGGGGGGGGGGGGAGGGGAAAGGACAAGAAAAGAGAGGGGGGAATAGAATTTAACATGGGGAAAGGGGGGGGGGGGGGGGGGGGGGGGGGGGGGGGGGGGGGGGGGAGGAAGAGAAAAAAAAAAGAAAAAAAAAAAAGAAAGAAAGGGGGGCGGGGGGGGGGGGGGGGGGGGTTAGGTTAATAAGAGGGAAAAGGAAATAAGGAGGTTTTTAAAAGATAAAGTTGTGTAAAAAAGAAAGAAATGTTTTTTTAATAAATTTGTGAATGAAAAAATTGGAAAAAAATGGAAGAAAGGGGAGTAAAGTGGTAAGGGGGGTGTATAGTTGGGGTGAAAAGGGGGACACAATTAGTTTTAGATTTAATTTTTTAGCAATTTGTCAAACATTCGGAGTATAGCAGATAGATTTTTATATTGGTAGGTATGTGTGGAATGAAGGAAAAAACTTGTTGATTCCTTGCCTTTGAATGTAAGCTTAAATTAAAATGCTGCCAGGTTGTTAGAAAGACTACAATTGTGTCTGATTCGACATGGAAATTATTTTACTGATTAGTTGTACCTATCGCTCTGAATTTCATACCCTTCAAGAATCTTATACAATATAAAATATGGACGCTCTTCAATAATAAAGTTGATTGAGTCTTTGTAAACAACAACGTGACGGTCAAAGGTTAATTATATATAATACATCATGTTTATTGAATAATCAAAACATATTATGAGATATATTCATTCTTTGTCATGTATATTACTAGTTTTATGGGAAGTCGAACTCAGTTGCCACCTTTCTAACAACTTTGTGGCGTTTTTCATAAATTCAGACTGAATTGGATTGTATATATCTAATTAATTTATCAGTTTGTGGATTATGTAGCCATCAAGAGTCTAGAAGGGATTAAAAAATAAAAATTAAAAAATTAAAAAAAAAATAAGTTACGATAAGTACAATAATCATACAATAATCGGGTAGTTGAGATGTCATTTTTACCAAATAACACATAAGCAGACAGCAACTCTCCATTGTTTTTAAACAATATATTAACTCAGAGGAATACATGAAACATAAAGAGAGAAAGATTGCAATTTGTTCTATTATCATTGATAGTTTCTCTCTAAAGTTATCCTTGTTCCTTCATTTGATCTGCAAAATCTCTTGGCGAGATTATAGTTTTCATCCCTCTCTAAATTTTTCTGTGTTGTTATTCCACCTTCATTTATCTTCGAATATTTTCGTAAGTGCTAAGTGTCTCTCCCTTCTTCTTCTTCCCATCCTCTACAGTTGTTCTTGCTCCTTCGCTTGACCTGCAAAATCTTGTAGTAAGAGCCTGTAGTTTTATTCTTTTTGTCTAGTTTCATTTTTCTTCCTTTTATGGCTTATTCTACTCTTCTTTCACTTGAGAGAACCATAAATCAGATCCTCGACCATGATCGATTTTCCATTCCTCCTTTTGAAGAAAAACTGATTTTATCTCTAGATAAATGTGTTATTTCATTCCAAGCTTTTCTTGAAGATTTCCCAGAGCAAGCTAAAGACTTGGAAGGAAGAATCCGGGACGTAGCTACTGAGGCAGATGATATTATTGAATGGTTTCTGCAGGAGCAAATCAGGTATGCCTATAGATATACCAAGTGGATCGCAATACTTAGAGGAATCATGTTTAAGTATCAGCTGCGCAAACTAAGAGATGAAATGGATTCAATAGCCGAACAAGTGGTGGACATAAAAAATAGCATCATAATCGAAGATGTACAAGTTGGTGATTCTGTCGCGGCTACTTCATCATCACAAGTTGAAGAAACGGGAAAAGCCAATATCGTCGGCTTCAACAAAGATATGATAGAAATAATGGAAAAGCTTTGTGGACGGGAGCCACAACTCCAAGTCCTCCCCATATTTGGTATGGGAGGTATTGGAAAGACCAATCTAGCTAGAAATGTTTTTGATGAACAACTAGTCATCGAGCATTTTCAGATTCGGGCTTGGATGACTATATCACAAAATTATAGCCTGCGCCGAATTCTCTTGGACCTCCTAGATTCCATAAAAGAATTTGACTCAAATTGGAGGAAGGAATCCATGGCAGAAAACTCTGAAAAGTGCAATAATAATATAGTAGAGAGATCTGAACAGAGCAAGGAATCGCCGACAGTAATCACTGAACAATCTCTGGTAGAAATCTCTGATCAAAGTAATAGCAAAATGGCAGAAAGTTCTGAGCATGGCACCGAGTCTCTGGCAAAAATCGTTGAGCTGAGCAATAGTGAGATGGCATTAAAAGTGCACAAAATCCTAATTGGCAGGAGATTTCTCATTGTAATAGATGATATCTGGAGTAGAAAGGTACTCGATGATGTCAAGCATTTATTTCCAAATGAAAACAATGGAAGCCGAATCATTTTAACCACAAGGCTTACTGAAGTTGCTACTTATGCCAACTCCTCTACCCTTCCCCATAAGATGCGTCTGATGGATGCGCATCAAAGCTGGAATCTACTTCGGCAGAAGGTGTTTGGGAACCAAGATCCTATTCCTCATGAGCTGGAAATTACTGGACGGGAGATTGCTAGAAGCTGTGGAGGACTGCCTCTTGCAATAGTGGTGATCTCTGGACTCCTATCTACGGTGAGTAAGGATCTAAATTCATGGAAAGAAGTTGCGAGAAACATAAGATCATCTCTTGTCACAGCAGATGGGCAGATAGAAAAGATTTTATCTCTCAGTTACAATCATTTACCTCATCATTTGAGGTCGTGTTTCATGCATGTCGGAGGATTTCCTGAAGATCACGAGATCAAAGCTACGGACCTAATGAGGTTATGGATTGCTGAAAGCTTTGTGAAACCAGTTGTATTCAAAGAGTTTGAAGTCATTGCAGAAGAGTATTTGGAGGATCTTGTCGACCGAAGTCTTATTATGGTCACGAAGACAAAGTCCAATGGAAAAATCAAATGTTGTGGCCTTCATGATATGGTACGAGAAATGTGTATAAAGATAGCCAAGAAAGAGAAGTTTCTTGTGCACGTTAACGGTAGGCGAGCGTCAAAGGTTCTCAAAAGCTTTCAAGATCGGCGCGAGGATAAGTATTTATGATTCTGATCTAGATACTTTCTCCAACATTTCTAGCTCAACCATCCGAACTATAATTTACTTCCAGGATGAACTCAATTCTTTAGGGAGTTTTAGAATGCTCAGGATCCTGGATCTGCTAAGAGTTCGATTTGAGTCCCGCTTGCTCCCTGATCAATTTTTTGAGCTATTTCATTTGAGGTACCTTGCTTTTTGCTATTCTTTCACTATTCCAAGAGCGATATCTAACCTTCAAAGTCTTCAAACTTTAATCATGAAGGGATATATGAATCAATATTTGCCATTTGAAATTTGGAATTTGCAGAAACTTCGGCATTTTATCTTTTCTGGTTGTTACTTAACTAATATTGATGATGCCGCTTCTTCTCTAGAAAATCTGCAATCACTTGGGGGTAGTACAAGATCTCATTTGTTCAATAAGTAACCTCAGCAAGATTCGAAACCTTAAGAAATTGTGGCTGAAATACAGTTGGACATCCAAAGAGTTACTCTTTGATAATTTTGAACATCTCAACCAACTAGAAAAGCTGCATTTGGAACTAGGAAGTGGCTGGTATGGTTCTGATAAACCTAATCTTGTTGTTCCGAGATCACTGAAAAAGTTAACGTTGATTGGTTGGGGCCGTAGAAAACCTTACCTCGACATCGTTGGTCCATTTCCTAATCTTGAAGTGCTCAAACTCAAAAGTTTCGATTTCAGCCCACGAGTTTGGAGAACTACTGATGGAGACTTCCCTCAACTGAAATTTCTGCTTATTGAAAACTCATATATCGAGGAATGGGAGACTGAAAGCAGCCATTTCCCGAGACTCAAGACCCTACTGATTCATACTTGTATGGATTTGATTGAGATCCCAGAATGTATTGGAGAAATTCCAACAATTGAGTTAATTTAGCTTAAGCTCTGTTTGGAATCTCTAGCGGAATCTGCTAAACTGATACAAGAGGAGGCTGCAGAGAGTTACGGAGATGATGCCTTTCAAGTTCGTTGCATTGATTGTAAGCCGCCGCCGCCGCCGCCACTGCCAGCGAAGCCACCACGACAGACCCAGCCTGCAGTCAGGTTAGAGACCTATTGGCTATACTATGTTCTTTTTCTTACTTTGCTATGTCGATATTCATAATCATTATTCAATGTGTATTGGCTGACTTTTTAGTTTTTTTTTTTAGTCGGACGGTGGCAACTAAACCACCAAAGCGGCGTGCACGGCGTGGATCTCCGGGAATGCATCCATTGTCTTATATGCTTAGACACGGCCTAAAACCTCACCAGATATATAGGTAATTGTTTCAGTATAAGAACTGAGAAATCGAAATTTGTTAAGATGACATATCTAGGGTTTATATAATTAATGTTGTTAACGTCTAGGGTTTATATTACGTACGATAGCCGAGCCATTAATTTGTTGAAACTTGACAATTTAAAGTTGTTTATTGCCTTAGTTGTAATTTTTGCAAAGTTTATTTACGTACAATTTTGAATTTTGATATTTATTTGTACATAAAAATCGATAATATGATCTATTTAATTTGGTTAATTACTTCACAATTTATACTTTATTCAATTATAACATGTTTAATTTAAATTATATATATTAATTTTATTTTTATACAATAAATATATTATTAAAAATACTAAAGAAATATTTAAAAATTAATGGGCTAAACCAACTTGTACACCCGCCGTAAAGCCCGGGATCGGGTTGGGCTTCATATATCACGACCCAATAAGGTATCGGACGGGCTTCGGCGGGCTGAATAATTGAGTGGGCCCGGTAGGCCCGGGGTCGGGCCGACCCGTCCGGCCATTTTGTCACCTCTAGGTATGACTAAAGAAATACTAAGAGAATGATTAATATATCACATTTGTAAAATGTTTAGGGGCTAAATTTTGAGAACCAAAACCATTCTATAAAATGTCGGAGGATTAAATTTGTCAATTTATCTAAAAGCACTTATTAAGATACCACTTTTTTCTAAATAATTATCAATTTATCTAGCTGGGAAATGAATATAAGAAGCTTTGCTTAGATTGGAAATAAAAAGCAATCTGCAATATTAACCTTACCTGTTGGATTATGTAGGACAAAAAATGTAAAGTTATAAGATTTATACATAAAAAATAAGAATTATGAGGTCGGTTCTAATATTTTTGGGGTTCTATACCAAAATCAAAAATCGGCCCTATCATAATTTTAAAAAAAAAACTAAAATTTTACTAACATAAAATATAACATATAATGAAAAAGAGAGGAGACTAAAGAGATGGAGAGAGCCAGAGGGAAAATGAAGTTGCTTGCTGAGTTGCCTACTTACGTCTGAAATATATCTGGGTTTATTTGTTTTTGCTTTTAGATAAGGTAATTTTAACAGGTTTAATTTAGATTAGGATTTTGTAAAATTTAATTTGGGGCCCTATTTATTACTTTTAAATATATATTTTTGCATTGGGTAATGAACAAACAATTGGGCTGCGACAAAATAATATAAACATAAATTCGGCCACAAAAAATACATTGTAAAAATAACTTTGGACTTTTTGAAAAAATAAAATAAGGGACCCTTAAAAATTCGGAGCCCTAGCCCAACACCAACTCTGGGGTTTATATATACATTGTTCATAAGTCTAATTTCCTACACCCTACTTTGCTAATAAGCTATTGTAGAAAAGTAAATTGACGTCAGGGATCTTAAATATTTATATTAGATGGACATGGTCCTTCAACGCCAAAAAAATTAATCGACTGCTTAGATTTATAAGAGACTGCTTACTATAAGTAACAACTAAGAGTGTAATAATAATATATGCACGTCGAAGTTACATCTTATTTTTCTTTATCAAAATCAATTTAATTCCATGTCGGCTCTAGGCATGCAAATCCAAAACATAATCTCAAAATAGTGCAAATAAATCAATTTTAATGTCGGTATTCTACACGTCACTTTTGGTTACGAGGATCGTTAAGGTAGCCGAGCCACTTGATATGTCGATCTTGGAACTTGAAAGTCAAGCAAACTTTTCCGAGATCCCATGTGATGCACCCGCATTCTCGAAGCCATTCCACACCCAAAATCATTTGAATTTGAGTCGAAACAATAACAAAGAAAGTGGCCAAGAAGGTGACCCCGTCTTTGCGAAAATCAACTTCTCTACAAACCCCCGTGGCCGCTCGGTACTAAAGCCCGGCGAGTCGGTACTGGCTCGATAGTTAGACCTAGGCGACGAGCCGTGTCTTCATTGAGGAAATTGTTTGTGCACCCAGAGTCCGATAAAGCCAAAATCAAAGCTCCGTTAATTTGCACTAGGGTTTCCATCAGTCCTTTAACCAGACCTACAATCACGGCGACGATGATAAACGTTACAATGCAAGATATAAAAAGTAAGAAGGGCGAAAAAGACAGTTTTTGATTATTTTTCTTTATCGAAATCAACCTTATTCCACATAAGCTCATGGGAAAACAAATGAGTCAAAAACTATTGGAGGATCGACTGAATAATAAAAAAAATGACACCAAACAAACTATCATCGACTTATCACATTTCATGGTCTCAATAATATTGCGACACATGTCCCTTTTTAGTCGAAAATGTCTAAAACGGTTATCAAGTTTAGAGTAGGGTATATCCGTATATAATTACTAAAAAAAGAACATGATGATCACTACTCTATTGATGGGCCATGAAATAAGACACAAAAATAGAGTAGACAATAATCATTGCCTTAAAAGGTTTTAATCAAGTCCTCAATCATGATCGAGTTTCAATTTCTCCCCATGAAAAAAAACATCTTCTATCTCTAGACAGATATGTTATTTTCTTTCAAGCTTTTCTTGAAGAGTTTCCAGAGAAAGGAAAGAACTTGGAAGCAAGGATCAGGGATGCAGCTGTTGAGGCCGAAGATATTATTGAATGGTTTTGTTGGAAGCAAATCCAGAACAAATATCGATACATCAAGCTTATCTCGATACTACTACGTATCAAGTTGAAGCACCGGCTACAGAAAGTAAGAGATGAAATGGATACAATCGCCGCAAAGGTGGTGGAGATACAAAATAGTATCAAAATCGAAGGCGTACAACTTGGTGAGTCTGCTGGGGCTGGTTCTTCATCACAAGTTGCGGACGCAGGAAAATCAATATGGTTGGCTTCAATGAGGGTTTGATCGAAATAAAGGAGAAGCTCTGTGGACGGGCCCAACAACTCCAAGTGCTCCCAATATTCGGTATGGGAGGTATTGGTAAGACTACTCTTGCTAAAAATGCATATAATGATCAATTAATTGTAGAGCATTTTCAGATACGTAGTTGGGTAAATGTAACACGAGATTATAGCCAACGGAAAATTCTTATGGACCTCCTAGACTCCATTAAGAAATTGGACCCAAATTGGATGATGACATCCATGGCAGGAAACAATGAACAGATAAATAGTAAAATGGTAGAGAGTTTTGAGCAAGACCATGAATCTCCGGAGGAAATCTCCAAACAAGAGTAATAGTAATGAATCTCGGCAAAAATCCCTCAGCGGAAAAATATTGAAAGTAATATTGACGTGGCACTAAAAGTGCACAAAATCCTGAATGTTCGGAGGTTTCTGATTGTAATCGATGATGTTTGGAGCACTAAAGTAGTGGATGATGTAATGAATTTATCTCCTGATGACAATAATGGAAGCCGAATCATTTCAACCACGAGGCTGAAAGAAGTTGCTACTTATGCCAACTCCTCTACCCTTTCCCACGAGATGCGTTTGATGGATGCGGATCAAAGTTGGAATCGCTTCGTCGGAAGGTGTTTATACACCAAGATAGTATTCCTCGTGAGCTGGAGAGTATCGGAAGGGAGATTGCAAGAAGCTCTGGAGGATTGCCCCTCGCAATAGTAGTGATCACCGGACTCCTATCTACGGCGAGTAAGACTCTAAACTCATGGAAGGAAGTGGCCAGTAATATAAGATCATCTCTAGCCACGACAGATGGGCAGATAGAAAAGATTCTATTGCTAAGTTACAATCATTTACCGCACCATTTGAGGCAGTGTTTCTTATACATGGGAGGATTTCCAGAAGATCATGAGATCAAAGCCACACATCTGATCAGGTTATGGATAGCCGAGAGTTTTGTGAAACCAATCGTGTCCAAGAGGCTTGAAGACATTGCTAAAGAGTATTTGGAGGATCTTGTCGACAGAAGTCTCGTTGTGGTTGCCAAAAGGAGGCCTAATGGCAAAATCAAATGTTGCGGCCTTCATGATATGGTAAGAGAAATGTGTATAAAGCTATCCCGGGAAGAGAAGGTATTTGTGCACATTAAGGGCACTGGGGCATTGAAGCTTCTGAAAAGCATGAAAGATCAACGAAGGATAAGTATCTCTAGCTCTGATCTTAGATCTTTTGACAATATTTATAGCTCAAACATTCGTAGTATAATCTTCTTCCATATATGCGTCTCTCTCTCTTTCAAGGGTTTTAGATTCCTTAGGGTCCTCGATGTGCTGAGAGTTCGAGATGCATTCAGCTTTCTCCCTTTTCGATTTTCCGAGCTATTTCATTTGAGGTACCTTGCTTTCTCGCAATTTTCGCCTTATTCCGAGAACGATAGCTAACCTTCAAAATCTTCAAACCTTAATCATTAAGGAGTATGGTTATTCATCCTTGCCGGATGAAATTTGGAACATGCCAGAACTTAGGCATCTTATCTTTTCTAAGAAATGCCTTCCTAATACAAATGCTTCCACTTCTGCTCTAGAAAATCTCCAAACACTTGGGAAAGTTAAAAATCTCACATGTTCGGTAAGTACCCTCAACTTGATTCCAAACCTTACGAAATTGTGGCTCACTTACTCTTATGGATCTGGAGAATTACTCTTCCATAATCTTGTAAATCTCCACCGACTTGAAAAGTTGCATTTGGAACTACGATATGGTTGGCGTGGTGGTGGTAAACCTAATCTTGTTGTTCCTAGCTCACTGAAAAAGTTAACATTGCTCGGTTGGGGTAACGAAGAGGCTTACCTCGACATTGTTGGTCCATTCCCCAATCTCGAAGTGCTCAAACTCAAAAGTTTCAATTTCATTCCACGAGTATGGATAACTACTGAAGCAGACTTCCCTCAGCTGAGATTTTTGTTCATTGAAAAATCAGATCTAAGGCATTGGGAGACTGAAAGCAGCCACTTTCCCAGACTCAAGTCCCTACTGATTCACTCTTGTCTTGGTCTGAGTGAAATTCCAGAATGTATTGGAGAAATTGCAACGCTTGAGTTAATCGAGTTGAAGATTTGTACGGAATCTCTGGCGGACTCTGCCAAACGGATACAAGAGGAGGCACAGAGTTACACTGATGATGTCTTTCAGGTTCGTTACACAGACTGTAAAGCCGTTAGGGAGCCGTCTCTGCCACCTCCGCTGGCCCAGCCTACTCTCAGGTTAGATAGCTGTCATCCGAAATTTGTCCATCTTCTTTCTAGTTGTCAAAATCTTAAGCTTGTTTTTTTGCTTTGAATAGTTCACAACATCGTGTGAATCAACCGACAGCAACGACGAAACCGCAACAGCCGCATGCTCGGCGTGGAGCATCGCGAATGCATCCGTTGTCTTATATGCTGAGATATGGACTAATACCTCGCGAGCAATAAGGCTCTTCCGAATCAAAGTATCTGAATCATGGTAGGAAGAAATTCAACTTTGTTAAGGTAGGTAGATGTTTAGACTGGACAATAACTTAAAATGAGGTTGAATAAATAAATAACTATATAAGGATATCCAGAAGCATTTTATTAGTACGAAGCAACTATGAATTTGAGCAATTTAGATTCCACAATTATAAAAGAATACCAAGTGGTTCTTCCATTCAAAAAATAAGAAAGAAAAATGAAAATACTTCCTTGAAAATTAGATAAAGTCGGTATTGAAATTTGATTAAATTAAAATAAATTACTAAAGTTATTGACATAATTGTATTTGCTATTATAAAAGTTAGACATATTATAGTTAGTAAAATAATTAGTTAGGCACGAAAAAATTGCTCATAGACATATAAATTTAGGACATACGAAAAATGAAAGTATGCATATAAATTTGGGACGGAGGGTATTAGACTTCATTAGGTGCACCCTTTGTGACTTTGTCATAATCCAGCAATGCATTGAATTAATTGATGGCAGTTGAGATGTCAAATATTCGTAAAATATTAATCTTGTAGTTAAAATGTATACACACTCATAGGTACACAACTACAGAAGAAAGCATGAACAAACGCAGATTAGTTCATTTGATGGCTTATTCTACCCTTCTTTCACTTGAAAACATCATAAATCAAATCTTTGATCATGATTTGTTTTCAATTTCTCCTCAAGAGAAAAAACATATCATATCTCTAGGCAAATGTGTTATTTCATGTTTCAAATAGCAACAGCTTGGAATCAGATGTCTAGGGAATAACAATTACTCCTGGAAAAAAAAATACAAAAATCAAAGAAAAGTTATTTTATTTACACAATTCCAATTATAATTATCTGCATGGCATGCCAAGAGGTTTTCCTCACATTATTTGACCAATACCAGAGCATTACTACTAGTAGTCTAGGCACCTTGAGATGATTAACTTATTCTATTAATTAAATTAAATAATAACAATAATCCATTACTATTTAATTACATAATTTTCAGCTCAAACAATTTAAATAATAACGGCCCATTAGCCCAATTATTACTTAAAAGTCGAACCCCAGCACAATATAAATAAAACAGCCGAATTATGGCTCTTGGGAAGGCATAGCAATTAAGCTGGTTAGTATGTGGCTAACAGATTATGTGTTCAAAATTTACAAAAATCGTTATTAGCCTCTAACCTATCATTTACCCTCATTAAAAAAAAAAAAAGAAAAAAAGGCGATCCTATTCCCGACACAAGACCTCTATGTGTGATACTGTAACCTATATGTGTTATCCTTAATATAAAAATAAAAACAAAAACAGCCGATCCTATTCCCGACATCGAGAACGCTATGTATGAGCATGTAATCTAATTACTATGTAATGTTTTTTTTCTTCTTTCTGGATTTCTGTGTACGTGATTGTAAAGGAACAAGTCAAATTTTAATATAGAGTGAGAAAATTTAGAGACGGATAATTAAGAGAGAGATTAGTGGGACAAGTTTTTTCTCCAAATTTCTCTCACGTTTTTAACCTCTATCTCAAGAAAATTACCACATAAATTATTTATTTATTCTTAAGTAACGGTTCTGATTTTGAACACGTAAACCACCCATTTATTTTATTATCTCAAGATGTTTTCTTTCTCTTTCGTCAATAAGAATCCGCCATTGCTGAACCTTCCGAAGACACAAGCAAGGCAACAAGCCTTCACCATCCATCATTCTCGACCTGAATATTAATAACTCATTTGGTTCATGGGTACACATTGCTAGAAAGCAACGCTCCTTCTAGTTTTGAATATTAAAATTGATTTTGTTGAATTAGCCATACAGCTAGACAGTCTAGAAATTGCAAAGCTAAACTGTGTGAATTTGTGTGATTAGGATATCATTGAAGCCGCACACAAGCAACATGAATCGTCCATCATGCATGATAGTGTCATAACGCAAAAATAAAGGGGCCATGCAAATTGTAAATCCCAAATAATTCATGTAAGTTGCAGTTAGATAGTCTTGTTACCGATCATTGGAACTACATTATTTGACCAATACCAGAGCATTACTACTATACTAGTCTAGGCACTTTGAGATGATTAACGAGTTCTAATTAAAAATTTGATAATAACAATAATGAATTACTATTTAGTTCAGCTCAAAGAATTTAAATTGTAATGGCCCATTAGCCCAATTCCCCAAGTACAATATAAATAAAACGAAAGAATTTAAATTGTAATGACCCTAACCTCTCTTCAATCCTGCGCCTCTCTCTCTCTCTTTTGTATCGATGGCACCACCGCGGTGGAAACGGCGGTCGGCGGTCAGATTCAAGAGCTAGAAAAAGAGAAAGAGCACGAACGGTATATTATTTTACCTATATCAGGTCGGGTGAACCGGCACGCGAAACGTTCTATGATGTTTATGTATTTGATTTAGATCGAAATTGATTAGCGATCTCCCTTGTGTAAATGGTGAGGGGGATTTTCAAGTTTGTGGTGGTGAGGGTTTTGAATTTAGGTATCAATTTTATAGAATGACTAAGGATTACGCTGCTGCCGCCTTTCCAAGTGATCCCACTTTCAAGTCACCTCATCGCTACTTGGATAGTGTCCTTGTGCTCCTGTAGATCGAGACAAATTCTGCTGTTTATATAATGTTTATGATTTTGATCCTAGTAACCGCGTCTCTGTTCACATTATCGTTTATCAGAAGGATCCAGAGGATGCTGAGGGCACGAGAGCGAAGAGGAGCAGTCAATATGCATTTGAGCTTACATCATCTTATGCGTTCTTGCAACCCTACACTTTGTTTCCCGCTCGAGTCTCTCGAGCAACCGCGAAATAGGTTTGTTTCTTCCACACATGCTTGAGTTTCCGCATGGTTAAATATTCAATTTAGTTTTTACTCGTCTTTGAATGAAAGATGTGCATTCGTTTCAATTATTAAATGGTGCATTAGGTTTAAAAGGAAACATTTTCCAGATGTTCATAACAATTGGATGGTTTCACAATGTAAGATGAAGACATAGGAACTACAAGCTTTGCTAATTTACATCAAGGCTATAATAAAATATATTCCAGATGACACAAAAAAGGTGAAAAGAAATGAAAATCCTACTATCAAAACTAAAAAAACTTGAAAGTTTTGACACTAAAATGGCTATTCACTCTACTTAAGAAAGATGAAGACTAAAATGGTCATTTTCTTTTAAAAAATTATTTAATTCACTTCGAGTTAGCTCACAAGTATATTAGGAAGCATATTCGAGCCAATTTTTGTCAAGCTCAAGCTTGATTAGATTACATTAACTAGTCTCAGTTAATGAGCTCGAACGAGTTTTAAAGAATTAGCTTACTAGTAACTTACCTCATCTAGACCCAAGATATTGAAACTTCAAATTATCAACAAAAACACCAACAAATGAACTGTACAGGCCTTCAAGACCAATTCTAAAGCAATTCTTTTAAGTCAATAATCATCATACAATTTTGACAATCATAGCCTTCAAGAGAGAGAGATCTAAATGGCCATATAAAAACCAAAAACAAAATTGAGAATCATTCCAACTGGCGGCCGGCGGCTTGGGCAACCATGGGCAAATACGGATGACTTAGTTTATTTAGGATGACTTAATGATGTTAATCATGAGTTAAGCATTCTCAGTGGCTATTTGTTCTTTCACATACTACTTTTATTAGAGACGTCATTAATATATTAGTGACTTTTTGTGGAACTTATCCTTATATTCTCATTTGACAAGTTTTATTAGCTTCACCAACACAACTGCACATAGACAGCCACAATATAAGAATCAGATTGTTGGCAGTTGTGATTTTTAGTTATTTAACGAAGACTATGTCGTTTATTTTTAGTGAATGTGGTGGCAAGCCTTAATCAACAACACTGTGTTTCATGCATGCTTGTCACTCACTTTACAAATGAAGATGCTTACTGATTGGGGCTTAATCTTTTTTCGAAACTGTTTCTAGATACTATAATTGAATAATGAGAGAAATATGTCATCAGTAGACTCACTAACAAGAGATATTCTGACATATAAATAAGGCATTAATTAGTAGAACAAATTAGAACCTATAATCCCACCACAAAACAAGTCAGTCGACCGCAAGTAGAGGCGGATCTAGACAAATAAAATACCTTGGACTGGGCATAAATCGGAGGAAATACCTTGGGCTGGACTAATATTTTTAACTTATATTTTAAAAAAGATTCTAAAATTACAACAAATAAAAAAGGAAAAAAAAATTATTGGAGCTGGAGCCCACCCCAGCCCATAGGGTGGATGCTCCTGACCGCAAGGTTATTAGCTATAGGGGCTAGGGGATGAATAAATCTTATTTGTGTTTGCATGTGGAAAGTGAAGTATCTGGAATCGTAAATATTCTCTATATGTAATTTCTTGATGAAAGATGTTATTTCTTGTTGAAGATATTAGGTTAGAAGTAGGCTAAACGGATTAAGCTTTTTATCACATCCATTTCTTTTTTTACAGTCCTTTCATTATATATGCATAGAAAGCATGCGAAAAAAAAAAGACGAAAAGTCACTATTTAACCGCATTTAATAGTTTTATATAAGTGACTTAGTATATAAAGATAAATTTGAAGGAAATTTGATATTCAAACATTATCATAAGTGGGGACTGGAATCACACATTATAAATAGGTTGAGAGTGATATTGCACATTTCAATGAAATTAATATTTCTTTTCCAATTTTGTCCCTAATTTGGATGGAGTTTTGGATGGAAAAGTTTAATAGGGAGGTAATTGTACTTATTATTGGGTGGGTTTTTGTTTTTCTTCCAAAAAAAAACACACCTTTCATGGTCTTTCCCTTTTTCTAGCTCTTGAATCTGACCACCGTTTCCACCGTGGCTTTGCCATCTATACAAAAGAGAGAGAGACGAAAGGTGAATTTCTCTGCTCTCTCGCGGCCGCTGAATTTTATCTTCCGAGAATCATGAGCACCTTCTCAAACAACCCGTCCTTGTACTTGGTCTTCTCCCCCATCGGTGCCATCTGCTCGGGCGCCTCCGCAATCCAAAATTGCATTGATTGATCGGTGTAAGTTTATTGCTGGAAAACTCAAAACCACCATTAAACTCTAATTGGGCTTATTGAACTCCATCCTGCTATGTTTGTGCAATTAATTTATGAAATTGATTTGTGGCGTTAAAAATATAAATATTAAATTCAATCAACTTATTTTAAACACCTTGTCGTGATTTAAAGTCCAAAAGATCCTTTTATATTGTTTTTAAATTAGAACCTAGTTTAGAAAGTCCATAATAAATATAGAGATTTTTTTCACGTATTGAAATTGGGCCGCTTAACAAAATTAGAGTAATGATTAATAGCCCAATTCAATATATTTTTATAAATTCATTTACCATATTTTTGAAGACAAAAATTTTGGTACAACCGGTTGCAGGTGCAACCGGCTGCATAAAGCTAAATATCTTATTATCATGATTGCTAGCATTAGCGCTCATGTAGCGCAGTTGGTTTGTTGTTGGGCTCTCACCCGAGAGCAGGGGCGTAGCTACATGGGGGCTGGTGGGGGCCAGTGCCCCTATGGAATTGTTAAAAGTATTAAGCATGTATTATTATCATTTAAGAATTCCCTAGTCTAGTGGTCAAGTTATCTTACTCTTAAGTTGAGGTTATGTGTTCGATTCTTGAACTCAATATTCTTTTACATATTTTACTTCTGTTCTTTCTCTTTTGTTAATTTTTGCCTCTAAATCTCTCTTTTTTCCCTCAACTCTTTCATATTACCTTTTTTCTTTTTCCCTCCAACTCTTTCATATATCTCTTTTTCTTAATTTTTATAAATCAAAACTTAACAAGACAATTATTCTAGATTATTTTTACCTCTTTCTTTCTCTTTTGTTAATTTTTGCCTCTAAATCTCTCTTTTTTCCCCTCAACTCTTTCATATTCTCTTTTTCTTTTTCCCCAACTCTTTCATATATATCTTTTTCTTAATTTTTATAAATCAAAACTTAACAAGACAATAATTCTAGATGATTTAAAATTAGTATACTTAATCTAAAACACTAACAGAAGTTTTATTTGACCAAATTTAATTTAATAAATTGGATAAAAGAAGGATTGTGTTTATATTCTCTACTCGTACAATTCTAAATGATAATTTAATAATCTTTTACATACAATATAATGACACGATATATTTCATGGAGTATATATACTTAAATCCTACCACGATTATACACTCCAAAGTTTACCCTTTCTTTAAAAAAAATTCTTTCATGTTTCTATGTAGTTAAATCATGATAAATTAGAAATAATCTTATTGTCATTGTTTTGTTATACGATTTTGCTGATGTGAGTCTGCTTAAAATGAACTAGTTGAGAATAAAAAATTTACAAGCATGTTTACTTTTTTTTTAAGGTATACTTTTACAAGCACGTTTACCTAATTTTTAAAGTAGACTTTTACAAACACATTTACCTGTTGGCCCCCACAGACTGATATATCTGGCTACGCCACTGCCCGAGAGACTTGAGTTCGAGGCTCAACAACAAATTTTTCGTTTTTTTATTAAAAGTTGAATTTTTATTTTCAGATTACATTATGATACACAAAATATAATAAATTTATAACTTTTAGTTTATATATATATATATATATATATTTGCATTAAAAATTGAATTTTTATTTTCAAGTTACATTATGATACAAAAAAATTTAATAAATTTATGTTTTATTTTCAGAAAAAATAATATATGACTAAAAAATATTAATATATATATATTAAAATTTATTCTTGTTAATAAAAATACAATATTTTTATTTTTTTTCAATTACATGGGGAATATGAAAAATATAATAAATTTATTCATTTATGTTCAAAAAAAATATCTGACTCAATGAATATTAATTTATATATTAGAATTTATTCTTGTTAATAAAAATACAATTTTTTTATTTGTTTTTCAATTACCTGATGGGAAATATGTGGAGATTATTCTGAATATATCACTTTATATGAAAAACGTATCAATTATTCTAAATATATCATTTTTTCAGAATAAAAGTATCACTTCTTATTAACCAATGTATCACTTGTTATGAATCTAAGTATCACTTCCTATGAATAAAAATATTACTTATTATTAACCAATGTATCACTTTTCATGAATTAAAGTATCATTTTCATGAATAAAAATATCACTTATTATGAATAAAAGTATTGTTGGTTTTAGTAAATGTATCAATTGTTCTTAATAAAAATATCACTATGCATGAAAAAAGTATCAATTATTCTGAATATATATTTTGTTCTGGATAAAAGTATCACTTGCTATTAATCAATATATCACTTGTTATGAATCAAAGTATCACTTATTATGAATAAAAGTATCGTTGGTTTTAGTAAATTTATTGAATATATCACTTGTTATTAATCAATGTATCACTTGTTATGAATCAAAGTATCACTGACTATGAATAAAAGTATCAGTTATTATGAATAAAATATCATTGTTTTTAGTAAAAGTATCACTTTGTTATTAATCATTGTATCACAAAAAAAGGGACTTGATTAGTGTGATGGACGGAGTTAAAAAAAACATTGTAAAAAAAATAAAAAAGCTTGATCTAAAAAAAATATCAATTGGTTGGAATAAAAATATTACTTATTATAAACAAATGTATCACTTTTTTGTATCGGTTATTATGAATAAAATTATCATTATTTTTTGTAAAAGTATCACTTTGTTATTAATCAATGTATCAAAAAAATAATGGGACTTGATTAGTGTGACAGAGGAAGTTTAAAAAAAATATTGTTAAAACAGCTTAATCTAAAAAAATATCAGTTGAATGGAATAAAATATTACTTATTATAAACAAATGTATCACTTTTTTAAAATTAATGTTTCAAATAAAATGAGAAAATAAATCTAAGTACACTACTGGGACTTGAACGCGGATGTATAAGGTTGAAGTTCAACAGCTTAACCAATTGCGCTACCACAACACAACTAACATGTTGCAAACCTTACTTATTTAACTAGAGGCGTTCGGTTCCATCTGCAAATGTACAGGAGTCCAACTCATTTTTGAATGATTCTCTACTCAAAATTCCTTACGCCAAATACCATATTATAATTATAAAAATAAATTTTTGTAGTGAAGCTTGAGTTCCGAGCAACTTCTGTGAAGGTGTGATTGACTTATAAAGTCTTCGCAACAAGACAGATTTATGTTGCATCATTTTCCAAAGGTGATAATGGTATAGACCTGCTAGGACAGAATGTAAAGTATAACTATCTTTTCTTTCTATATTCCTTTTGGAGATGATTTAATCATGTCCATTCAATATTATAAATTTAATCATGCTAGAATTCTGGCTGTCTAGTATTAATATCATGACAAAATATTTATAGTAAATTTGTTATTTCAAAAAATAAAATAAAAATTATGAGATGATTCTTAAAAAAGTGAGAAAAAAAATGGTGGACATACAGGAATTTTTCCACAAGAAAATTAATTGTGACCGAGTCATACTGCTATCATTTCAACATCAAAATTAATTGCCAATTTCTCACAAATTAAATCCCCTTTGGAGAAGAGAAGACTTGATCCAAGTCCACTCAATCATAACAATATATGTTAAGAGGATTGATTGTTAATGAGCAGCAGTTAACATTAATGGCAACTCAAAAGTTTCGCCATACATTTTCTTCTCTCTCCATTCTTCTCTCCCTCCTATTTTGTTTTGAAACCTCTCTTGGAATCATTCTGCCTGTGGAATCATTACCAATATTAGCAATCCTTTCCGCCTCAAGGCTGATCCCAAGCACTGCGGTGATCCCGGAGCTGAATTGGCGTGCGAAAACAATGCTACCTTCTTGTATCTCGACACTCATAAATACTATGTCAAAGCAATCAACTACGACTACTCCACCATCAGATTGGCTGACGCTTCCATAAACAACAACAACACCTGCTCTTTTCCCAACTCCTCTCTAGATGCAGAAATAATCCAATCACCTTTCTACCTAGTAGCACGATATGCATCCTGGCCTATAAATTTGATGAGCTGCCCATATCCCTTGAAGAATTCTGCCTTCTTTACACAGAATTTTACTCACTGTGCCACCTCTTATTCTAATTCATCCAACCCCAGATATAGTCATATAATGGTCGGCCACATGGTGGCCTCAGAAGTACCAGAAATGTGCAGAGTAGATGTCATAGTTTGGACATCTTGGAAATTTAAGGATTCCAACAACGCTTCACTTTCAGAAATTCACCACTCTCTTTTGTATGGAATTGAACTCGGATACTTCTACCATATACGGAAGAGGGTGCCAAGGACAGCGTGGGGTAAGAATGCAAGATGCATAAAGTTTGTGTTGAATGTTTAACATACACTCATCACCCTAATTAGGAACTTTCCTGGTTTATTAAATTATAATTGAGATTTCAGCTAACAATTCATTTTATGCTAATCCTCTTGTTTTCTCGAAACTGCAGAGCGATTTGTGAACTTCTTGAACAGTAAGGAATCTCACAATAATCAATTTATGCATTTATAGTTTGCATATATCAATTCCTCTATTTATATTATTACTTTCATCTTGTGGAAAATGCAGGCTGTGTTTATTACATCAACAAATGTAAGGATTCGCACACAAGTTACTCTCGATTGGTTTGTGAGTTCAGTTTCAATCTCTTTCACTACTAATCGTGTGTATGTGCAGGGCGTTTCCCCATTCTTCTGGTCATTGTAGGTATGCAGCTTGACTATATATTTCATTACTTTCGTTCTCTTAATCAATTTTGTCCTATCAATCAAGGCAGAAGACTCAACTTGTGATAAACAGCTATTTTTGTTTTTTGTCATCGTAGGTATGTCACGACAAACATATTACAAGCGTCGATAATTTGGCTCCATATATTCTGATGTCATTTTTTGTGTAAAACGTTGCAGGTGTTATATGTGCAGGGGTATTACCTCCTGTAATGACCCTCATCATTGGATTCTCCGTTGTAGCACTACTCTTCTATCTAAATATATATTATTTGATCATAGAATACCGTGAGAACTAATCCTTAATTGCATTCCTTCGGTTTTTAATCACTCTCGTCTTGTCTAGTCTTTTTATTCGTATATTATTCTATGCATATATAATCATGTATCTCTTGTATTACCAGCGCCCGGTAGATTGATTCTGAGGAGGTATGGGCCGATCTTCAATAATGACCAAATTAAATATGGTGTGTATTCGATTTATCCTGTTAATAAGCTTCGTTATCATTTTTGGATTAATTAATTTATTCTGTATACTGTCAATTAAAAAGGATGAAAGGCTTTTTTAAGATTTTCGCCCTCATGGTTTCACTTTTGCTTTAAGATTGTTCGAATAACCTCAATAATTTAAACAAGCACCTATTTGTTTTAAAAATCCATTATATAATACTCTTCATCCCTTTAAATTAAAGCGTCTTCTTTCTTTTAAGCACGGAGATAAGAGAATGGTGTTGTGTGGTTTATATTATTTGATTTTTGGGTAACTGGTCTATGTCTAGGCATTCTTTCTCTTTTTTAGAAAAATGATAGTTTTAATGAAACAAGTCAATTAAAAAAGGAGAACGCTTATGATGAAATAAGAGGAGTACCACATAATTATGAATATTACAATTGGGTTGACTTTCACAATGTCACTAAACATAACACTTTTTTGCTTATTTTGATAAATTATACGATCCATATGCTAATGTTTTCCTTTTCCCGATTAATGACAGTCTCCATCATCTTGGGACCAAGACTCATTATTTCTCCGATTGCTTTGTGGTTCTTGATCTACAAGTTTCGAAGAAGGCATTTGTCCGCGTACAACATAATAGAAAGCTTTTTACAAAATGACAACAAGCTCTCACCCATTAGATATTCATACTCAGACATCAAGAAGATGACAAAAAGTTTCAAGGATAAACTAGGTGAAGGTGGCTACGGTTCCGTTTACAAAGGCAAGCTCCGAAGTGACCATGAAGTAGCTGTAAAATTGCTCAGAAAATCTGGTTCAAATGGCCAAGATTTCATCAATGAAATTTCAACTATCGGAAGGATACACCACGTAAATGTTGTCAATCTAGTTGGATATTGCGCAGAAGGCTCTAAGCGTGCCCTTGTCTTCGATTTCATGCCCAATGGCTCCCTTGAGAAGTACCTCTTCAATCAAGAAGGAATGAATTCCTTGAATTTGGATGTAAAGGTTGATATTGCTGTTGGAGTTGCTCGTGGGATTGAGTATTTGCACCGAGGGTGCGATGTCCAGATACTGCATTTTGATATCAAGCCTCACAATGTACTTCTTGATGATAAATTCACTCCCAAAATATCTGATTTTGGACTAGCAAAGTTTTGCTCAACAGACAAGAAAGCCGTTACAATGATGGTTGCTAGAGGAACAATAGGATATGTTGCCCCTGAATTGATCAATAGAAGTATCGGTGAAGTCTCTTATAAAGCTGATGTGTATAGTTTTGGAATGTTACTGATGGAAATGGTGAGCTTGAACAAAGACTTGACTGGAAATGAGGATGACTCAAACTTGTATTTCCCGTACTGGATATATGATTGCTTTAACCAAGGCAAAGATTTTGAAATTGATGGCAATGATCTTGGTAAGGATGACAGTAGAAGGAGATTTGTGAGGAAGATGACAATAGTTGCATTATGGTGCATACAGATGTCTCCAAATGACCGTCCATCAATGAATAAAGTGTTGGAAATGTTGGAAGGAAATATTGATAGTTTACACGTTCCTAATTATCCGTCTCAGTCAACTCGAACTGAAGTAAATGTTTATCGGAGTGGGAGTACATATTCTACTGATTCAGTAGCCTTGCTAGGTTGTGGTGGTGCTTCCACTTGCATTGACATTTGTGTTCAAGATTGACAAGGCTTGCAACAAATAGTCTTGAGTTGTAAAAATGTATTATACTTGCCACAATGATTTGGTGCCACTTTAAAAGAGATGTAGGCATGTGTACCGATTGTAGTTTTGTGATTTGTTATAAAGTTTTTCTAGTATCATTATCATTACAATTTTATTTTTTATATTTACTTCGTTACAAAACTTTATGCATGAACTGCTGTTGTGTGTGTCGAATGATTAGGGAAAAAAATGATTGACCTTACAAGTCTTGTATCGCATCTCGCGTTTCACGTGTGTTAATGTTTAATGCTCATCGATCTGTTTCAAGAAGACTCAATCATTTGCAGGTGCACGGTCTCATTAAGTTTATAGAGCATTATTGACTACCTACTGGTGTTTCACAAATTATTGACCCCATCTACTCACTTAGTTTTATCCATGTGAAATTTGGATGAGAAAGGTAAGAGGGAAACATATAAGAACAGAAAGTAGAACCAAGAAGTAAATGAAAGCAGGTTAAATATAAAAATGTTGAGTAGAGTGGATGCAACACTGAGGTACCTTTTTGAGGAGGTGGGCTACGTGCGGCAGGACGGGGAGCTGGGCGAGAAGATCTTCCTGTAAATAAATTCAGTCCCACAAGTAATAAGACACTTATCATACTAGTTTATACAGTAATCCCACTCTTTAAAGAGACAAAACAGTGAATAAGCACAAGACAATTGAAAAAGCAAACAATGTAGAACAGACCAGGGGTTGGAGCCTAAGAAAGACGACAGTCAGGATTTCATTATCCGAATAAATTAAAGCATAATCAAAGACGATAGTATTACAAACATGAGCCATTCAAGTTGGAACTAAGATGGAAATTTACTCCCTCGAAATTGAATCCCATTACCCTTTGAAATATAGTAAGAAAATGTATCTAATAATGCAATTGAAAAGGTAAAACTAACACATGAATTCCCAACCATATCCTCATTTACTTAACTGAAAGGTTATTAATTTCAAAGGTCATTAAACAGTGGCGTATGAAAAGAAGAAATCATTAAAAGCTGTCATGCAACATCAAGTATATCATACATATCCAACATATCCAACATAAATCGAAAAAACTTAACAACAAACCAAGGGGGAAAAGGCAGTCCAAAAAAGATAAGATTTGCCATCGGAGGCGGCGGGCTGGAGCGGATGGGCGACGGCCGGACGGGAAGCAGCGAACTAGTCAGCCAAGCAGAGCGGTGTGCCAGTGCCGAATCATCGGAATCGATTTTATCTCCGAGCAGAGCAGTGTACGCAATGCAGCGCAAAGGCAGAGCAGATTTTCATTTATTGAATTAGATTTGAATCTGATTTAGGGCTGGGCTACAAATTCCCTGGTTATGATTTGGGAAATGGTCGTTGCCTACTTGGTATCTAAAATGGGGCACACAACAAATTGGGGTTTGGGGGGAGGGGGATCTGTGATTTGGGAAATGATCTTTCGCCTCTGGATATGTGAGCTTGGGAAGAAATGGGGCAGCACCTTCCTCTTCGTAGTTTTAATTTTTTGGTGTTTTGAAAAAATAATTCTACCAGAAATTAGAAATAAGTAAGAGCAACAAAACTTAACACTATTGCTATATTAGAGATAAACACAACGCAATACATAAATATTTTGAATTTAAGTAACTAATTTTAAAAAAATCATCTTAATCTTTCTATTTTAAATTAGGATTATTATATGTGAATTATTTTAATATAATTATTACATGAGTATAACGTCATCTAGGTCAACCCAATAAATTTTAATTTTAAATATAACTATAATTAATCATTTAAATAATAAGTATTAATGTAATAAATATTTTATATTTTAAATAATTATATTTTTTTGACACTTGGCGCATTTCGTGTGGTGACACGTGGCAGTTGACTATTGACTTTTTATTTGACTTTCTCGGGTTCGAGAGTCAACCACACAGTAGTTGTCGAATTCAAAATTCGAGGCTTCGGTGTCGAAATTATTCAAATATATCATGATTTAAGGATAATTTCATGAAATACTTTATAATATAACTATACCTTTAAAAATAAAATATGAATCCTTCATGAAACATGGAAGTAGAGATCTATTCTCCTGAAAAACGAACTCATTTTTCGGAAAACATGAAGAGGTTATATTTTCTTTTTCCTTTAATTATATGTCTCTATTATTATAATTTAATGTTTTTCATGATATATTCGATTCCACCTACGTAGCGGACTTCTCGTGTCCCGTTTTCGACGTTTTAGGGTCTTGATGAATAGTATTTAGGGTTTGAGAATAGTGTTTTAGGGTTTTACTGACGGATTTTCCATCAGTAATCCGTCGGTAAATTACTGACGGAATTATTCCGTCAGTAAAGCTTAAATATTTAATAAAAAATTCAAACTAAAATTTCAAAAAAAAATTATTCAAAATATTATTTTAATAATACTGACGAAAATATTCCGTCAGTAAAATTAGTTTAAATTTTTTATTAAATTTATTAAGTTTCACTGACGAAATAATTCCGTCAGTAATGTACTGACGAATTACCGATGGATTTTTCTGTCGGTAAGTTTACCAACGGAAAAATCCGTCGGTAATCCGTCGGTAAGTTCGAAAATTAAGATCCGTCGGTATTCCGTCAGTAATAGCCGTCCCGTGTTTTGGTCCGTCGGTAATCCGTCGGTAATTCTAGGATTTCTTGTAGTGATGATGACGCCTCAAATCCTCTTTTTATTTACCAGATTACACTAATCTTATGTAACTGCAGGGGTGATCCCTACTCTTCCTCATCGTCTCCTCATTATAGGTAAGCAGTTAATTTATACTTCCTTAATCATTCCGGAATTTTAATTTCATTGTCGGCTTTATGATATAAATCACAACCAGAACACTCAGGACAACAGGACATGTGTTACACCCTTGAAGGGGCGTGCCGAGATGTGTCGAACGTGGGCACATCTCGGTTGATAAAGTGTCAAGGCATACGGCCGAGAGACGTTGTGGGGAAATCAAGCTATGTGGGTGAGATTATCCGAGAAAAGGATTTGGAAAGCAAGCTCTTCGGGCAAGAGGTGTCAGGAAAGCTAGGCACCCGAAGGGAGTTGGCGTGCGATGTGCGTGCGTCGGCCCAAGTTGCGCGGTGTGGCCGGCCGAGTTTGGAATCCTCGGCCAGATGAGCGAGACTTTCTCGCCGAGGCATGCAGCCTCGGACGAGATTTGTGGCATGGGCGAGCGGCCTGCCGAGGCTCGCGTATGCATGGGTGTGCAATCCGCCAAGGTGGGAGGACACATAGGCGAGTGGTGCCGAAAAGAAACATGTCACACCCCATATGACAATTAAGAAGGAAGAGACGAAGGATGGGTTTATGGAGTTGTCGGAGGAGGAGGTTTCTGGAGAAGGAGTCGAGAAAGAAGGGGAAGGGTTTGACTGTTCAAAAGATACTGAAGCTTATCTTGATACAGCCAAGATAATCCGAGCCGTTGTTCTGAGCTGATCGACATTACGAGGGGAGCGTGGACGTCCTTCCAAAATCCATGTGTTATCTTTTACTTAAAGTCTAATTACCGTATTATTCAGTTGTTTTGGCTAATTAATTAGGAGTTTATGTTAATTGTAGGTCACGTGATATTTGCCCTATACATACCCCTATGTTTACAAACTTTAAGCTGTGCAGAAAATTATTTTCTCTCTCGTCTTCCCTCTTCTCTCAATTCTCTTTCTCTCTCGCCAGATCTCTCTCTCTCTCTCTCGTGCTTGTTTCACTATTGTTTTCATTGTATTCATTACAGATTGAATCAACTATCTGCCGGCTATTTTACTCAATTACAGAATATAATCTCCTTCCGACCGGCGGTGTGTTGCAAAACATGTAGAATAGCAACGGAACATAAATGTGTAGAATAGTAGCGGATCGGAGGAAGAGGAGGGGGATGAGGGGAGGATTGGGTACTTCATGAAGAGGAAACGGTCGTACTGGAGGCCGTTGAAGAAGGGGATGAAGTAGGACGCGTCGGAGATTAGGCAGTCGGTTGCCGGAATAGTGGTGCGGCCCGTGCTGGAGCAACGCGTGGTGGTGGTGATTGGCTTTGGGGATCGGAGGCGGAGGTGGGGTAGTGGCGACGGAAGGGTGGGTTTCAGAAGATGGGGGAGTAGGAGAGCAGGGGGTTTGGGTGGGAACGGTGGTGGTCATGGCGGCTGGGTGGAAGAGAGAGGCGGAGCAGAGAAATGAAGTCATTTTTGTTGAGCAGAGTTTTTTGAGTGTTTTAATGGAAAATTGAAAATTCAGAATGTCTTGATGAATACAGAGCTAATTCTCAAAATAATTTAATTTTTTAATGTCACAGCCCGATTTTTGAAAAAGGGCGTATGACCAAGTGTAGTATAATACAAGAAGATAATTCAAGAATTCATAATTTTAAATAATATTACAAGGGAGTTATGAGAAATATTAAATTTATAATATTCCATAAATTCAAGGATAGCTCGAAATGTGATAAGTCTTCGATTTCACAGAAAACAATAACTGATAATAAAGATGAGTTCAGAGTAGCGATAAACAAAACAGGGTTACATTTCTCGGATTGGGCAAAAACCATTAAGCACTACAGAGATTTAATTTACTTACAACAACCCATGCCTCGACTTCGTCCGTCGGTAGCGGCCACTCAACCTGAAAATGTTTTTGAAAAAGAATTGGGCTGAGTACTAGTGCACTCAGTGGGCAAACATTTAATAAAACATTTCATAAAATCTGCAGTTATCCAGAACATAAAAGTATGACTTAGGAGGTTTTAAAATGAAAAAGAACTCCTAAGTATACGAAAACATTTTTCCCTTTCTTTTGCGCACACGTGCAGCGTTCTTTTAGTTACTCTTGCGATTCCGGAACACATCCTCGTCGGATCCACTTTTATTGCGATCCCGGAACACATCCTCGTCGGATCCACTTTTATTGCGATCCCGGAACGTATCATCGTCGGATCAAATTTCATCTAGGGTCTCGAGTCGTTACTCAGAGTACCCTTTTCAACTCTGGATATCGGGTCTTTCTCCAGATAATCCCTTATAAAAATTAGAGCACAGTGGAGATCAACCCACTGCACAACTAACGGGGGTGTACACAATTCCAGTCTGATGTTTTAGGTCAGAACAAGAATCTCGATCGACCATACAAGAGCATTAAACTTATTTGAACGCGCATAAAACATTTCCATGGATAACAATATTTCATATCATTTACGAGCTTATTAACTCAAAGATAAGTTTAGGGAAAGTATAACCCACCTCGTGGCGCGATAATATTATCCGCAGCTTTTCTGAGGTTACCGCCTTTTTCAGAGGATCCTACAATAGAGACCTAATTTCGGTTAGGGTAAAGTCCCAAAGTCCTAAGATTTATCGAATTCTAACACACAAAGTTTGTCTCTAGCAATTAGGATTTTCGGTTACGAATGACGGATTTTATTTCGCTATTTTCTTTGAAATAATAAAATTCATCCTTAACAATCTTGCCCAGATACACCTCGTTCAGGTATTCATAGCATTCTCTCCTCATTCGGTAAATAATTTGGGTTTGGTGTTTGAAGGAATATTTGAGATTAATGGTATATTTGAACCTCCTCCTATATATATATATATATATATATATATATATAACTAACCCCATATATATCGAAATAATTAATCTAGGGAGTATATTATACTATAGTATAAATTATATTATCGAACACAAGACTTGATCCGAAATTAATCGCATAAAAAGATCAATTGGGTATGACAAAAAAATTGGGGTATTACATTTAATTTTCTTTTTAGGACCAGTTGGTTGTGTTTCGTCTCTAGTTAAATTAAATAATAAATGGCAAATAACAAATTAGAAAAAATGTCATTATATATTCCCTTCGATTCATTGATAACGGCCATTTTTCCTTTTCGATTTGAAATAACTCCTTTTCAAAAATAATAATAATAATATAATATTCTCTTATATTTTATTATTGCCATCACCTACTATATCATTCACCCTCTCATCATTTCACTCATCATCTCTCTCTCTTATTTTATCACTTACGTTACTTTCTTAATTCTCGTGCCGAAAAGCCAAGAGGTCATTATCAATGAGACGGAGGGAGTACATGAAAGGAAGATATACTCTCTTCGTCCAGCTTCTTATCTTTTTTTTTTTTTTGTTCCGTTATTTCTCTTTTCGTTTAAAAAAAGAAAATAACTTGTAGACCACAATCAATCTAACCTCACACCACTCTCGAACGGGTTAGTGCAAAGCACTTTGTTGATGACTGCAGGCATACTCGCAGAGCATTCCCTTCTTGGACGACAAACAAGATCTATGAGCAAATAGATGAAAAACAAATTCTAGTCATTTACGCAGCGGTCAATGGATTCTGCGATCGAATAACACATTTTTCACTCATTTTAATACACTTAAATAAAACTTCGGACTAAACACATCTAAGACGAGAATAGTGAAATAGTAGAGTATATTAATATTATTAAATAGACTCTAATAAGAATTAAACACTAAAACAACCGTTTATGCATAAATAAAATTACCAACTAAACTACATACAATAAAAAAAATACAGATGAATAACTTTATTACAACTACAAATTTCTTAAAATGGCTCTAGGAATTTTAAAAATTGATTTAATTTTTGTTTAAGAATAGTGAAGAACATTTATATTTTGGAATAAATGTATAAAACTAAGCCTTAATCTCTCATCAATTTGAGCTCCAAAGCAGATTTAGAGCAAGTAATGTCAAATTTTATGAGAGATTTGTTCCTATTGTCTTGTAAATCAAAATCAAAATATTATTAACATAATCAAGATTTAAAAAGGAAAATAGATAATTCAACTACACAACTCCATACGAAGAAAAAAATTCTTCAGATTAATTCTTGGCGTGGTAAATATACAACATTTGAAATCAGACAATTACTTACCATTTTACAACTGAAACCCTCTTAACCAACTTATCCTGCGCCATTGATGAAAAGCAAGAATGCATCAGCTCTACAAGATGCAAAATGGATCTGCAGTGTCAAGAATTTGATCGAAAAATGAACGAACCTGTAAATCTGTAGGCCTGAGATTAGAAGGAACCAGAAATCATTCAATACCACAGAGAGAGTGCATAATAGTATTAACTCCTTTGTGTCTTAGTTCAAGAAACTGCTCTTCCTCCCTCATCATCCTTGAATGGTTCTCTCTCAAACTTCCCGCGTAGATTCTGCAGTACGTAGAAATTAGTCTAGGAGGCTCCAATGATTCTAACACAAACACAAATTAATCTACAGTCCCAAAATTTATTGTCTAGTAGAGGCAACATTAGCAGCATAAATGATCTACATACATAAATCCACAAAACATATGAATGTGAGAATGAGTTTGCACCTCAAACTATCACCAGCTTGTAAACACCATACACAAGACTTGGAGATGCAAGCCAAATTTATTAACAAAAAAAAGGGAAACTACCCTAACGTCGATATGGGCAGGGACTGAAACATACATCTATCACTCTTGAGTCGTAAGAAATACCAACTCAGCTACATGTCCGTGGTAGATGTAAGCCAGCTTGGTGACTAGAGCTCATACGTATGAGCTAAGTTGATATGCAACTAACCAACAGAAAACTAAAGTCTTTTAGCAAATATCAAACACCAACTATATTCGATTTGCAATAAAACCAACACAATCTAAATACTTACCAAATCAAGAACATGACATAAAAGCACAATTTACCAAATCAGCTGATATATAATTACTAGATAACATAAACCTAAAGCTCCATACGAAAATGTTGATCAGTAAGTATCTATCCCAACAATACATCCAATTAGCAAAAGAAAGCAACTGAAGGCGAATTCTTCATCAGCAGATCATGTAAACTATGCAAGTAGTGTCAAATTCACCAATTTATCCTTAGATCCAAATAGAACTGCAAATGCACAGAGCTGAGACAGAATTCAACCAAATATCCTAATTCGAAATGCTTATTCACAAAGAGAGCAGCAAAAGAGACATCCATGAATTCATAAATACAAACCTCAACAGCCGGAGTTGCACCGCCGTTCTCAAATAACACCACCACATCATCCTTTCCGCCGTCCTCCTCCAAAGCATTACAATCCATGGGCGTTTCGAAGAACGACAAAGAGAACTGCTTGAAAACCACACCGGCGTCGAAGTAAATCAAACCGGAGCTCGGAATATCCACGAGAATGCTCTTCACGGGCAGCCACAGGAACAGATTGAAATAGGTGGAACCTATTTGATGTAACAATTCAGTTTACTTGTAATTTTTCATAGGCTTTTGTGATGAATTGTAAGGGATGAATTCCAGATCTAACTGTGAAGCAATGAAATCAAAAGAGAGAGAGAGAGAGAGAGAGTAAGAGTTGAGTGAGAAGAGGGCGAGAGAGAGAGAGTTAAGAGAGAGAAGGTTTTTTCCAAGCATATCATTTCATTTCCCGAAACAGTATTTAAAGACATACAGACTTAACAAACGCTAAGCTTAATTAAAAAGAAATACAAATTAATAATAGCTACTAAGATAAGTCACGTGGATAGTGCAGATATCGTCCACGTTCAATATCTTTTACTTTGGTCAACTTTAGCCACATTTACTCGCAACCGTTGGATCGCTCTCCTCCTCATCAACGGTACCGAACTCATCCGGGTAATCTAAGTAGGTGTCTTCGATGTCTTCGTTCTCATTCCCACTTCTCTCAGCAAATATCATATACAGTAAACCCTTCTCCCCTTCAACCATTCTTTCCTCTTTCTTCTCCATTTGCCCGTCGAAATGTGTCGGACCCAGATGGGTCATGACATTACCCCCCTCTATTCGCTTCCTTGTCCCCAAGGAAGAATTTCCAGAGGTGTTTTCTTGAGATAAGTCTCCTCCATCCACCATTCCATCTTTAACACGTCACAGTACCATTCGATTAGAAAGGACTGGATCTCTCTCCCCTTTCTGTTGAGCTTACTACGCTTCCCTTTCACTGCAGGTACCCAGGCAGCTAGTCTATCGAGGGCGGAGTTAGGAAGCTGCGAGGACTGTACCTTCCGGGCCTCCACGGAGCGTTTGAGCAGAGAGATGGGGAAGACCGGCCAGATCTTGGCCCCGGGAGGTAACTGCAGCCGGTAAGAAACTTTTCCCAACTTCTCTAGAATAGGATAGGGCCCGTAGTAACGAGGAGAAAACTTTTGACTTTTCCTCAGTACTACTCTGCTTTGCCGAAAAGGCTGAAGCTTTAGACAAACCATGTCGCCTACTGCGAAACTCTTGTGTATTCTGAGCTTGTCTGCATGTTTTTTTTATCTCCTCTTGAGCTAGGATTAGGCTCTCTATGAACTTCTGTTGCACTATTTCCAGTGAATCGGCTGAATGAGTGTAAATGAACGGCCCTATAGGAAAAATAGGGGGGCTGTGAATTCTCTCAGTCTTGCTCTGAGAGCAGACTGTACAAGCCTTAACCATTTCCAAAACTTGAGTCTTTAGTCCCTTCCAGGTAAAATACTTCTTAATTCTTTGGTATGTTCCTCCTTCCCCCGAATGGCCACCAATGGCTGAGTCATGTAACTCCTGTATAATGCTAGCTTTGAGGTTGTCATCCCTGCCAACCACAATTCTGCCCTTCTTTCTCAGAAGTCCTCTTGTTAGACAGTATTCAGGGAATGAGGTAGTGTCAATTATCTTAGCTGCCACAATAGTAGATAGGAGAGAGTCATGGGCATAGTTGTCACTTATTTTCTGTACCCATAGGGGAATGGCCGGGCTAAGTGCATGGCAGTGGTGGGTATCTCTTCTTGACAGGGCATCAGCTGTTAAATTCTCCTTCTGAGTCTTACCAGCTTGTATAAAGACCCTTTCCCCCTTGTGTTGCACTGAAAGATACATTTGGTTGTAATCAAGATGGATGGGAGAACACTTCTTAAGCCAATCACTTCCTAGAATCAAGTCATATCCAGCTGTGGCCAGCAACCGGATATCATAGTCAAAGTCCTTGCCCTGCATGTTCCACTTAAACCCCCTCAGTTTATGGCTGCTAGTCATCACATTACCATTAGCAACCACTACCTTAAGGGCAGTTACTGGTTCTATAACCCCTGGCAGGATTTTTGCCACTTCTGTATTTAAGAAACTGAGTGAGCTCCCAGTATCAATTAGGATCCTCAGTTTCTTGCTACCTGACTCACCCACCAATCTCATGATATGTTCTCCAGATTCCTCTTCCATAGATCCCAATGAGATCATGGCCATGCCTATCTCCTCCTTGGCATCCCTGAACTCTTCATCATCTTTTCCTTCCTCAAGACTGTTTAGGAATTCCCCTTGCTCTTCCACATCCATTACCATGAAATGTATCTTGTTACTACACTTGTGCCCTGGAGTGAATTTTTCATCACAATTATAGCATAGACCCTTGGCCCTCCTCTGATCCATTTCAGCAGGAGTTAGAAGTTTGAAACCTGGTCTTGCAGCAGGTTCAGGTTTGGTAATAGGCTTCTGGTAAGGTTTAGTTTCAGGTTTCCTGGAATAAGTTGTTTGGGAAAGGCCCTTAGTGTATTCCTTGATTTTCCTGAGGAAGGAGTCATTCAAGTGCACCTGCTGCCTACCCAAGTGGATTGCAGATTCTAGGGTATTAGGATGCAACATGTCCAAACATGCTTGTATGTCTTTATCCAGTCCACTTAGGAAAGCAGCCACCCAATACTGTTCATCAAAATCCCCACACCTGCTGTGTATGATGAAGGCTTTTAGTTCCTCAAATCTGGATACATATTCATCATAGTTGCCCACATGACTTAGCTATAGCCTTGCTTGTTTGCAAGTGCTGGAACCTGGTGGATATTATCTTTACAAACTGTGTCCATACCAGATCTTCTCCCTTAAGGGGAAGATTGACATACCATTCTAGGGCCTTACCCTCGAAGTGCATAGAGGCAAATGCCACTTTCTGATCCTCGGGAATATTAGTTACCATAGAGAAATAACTTTGGCACCTCATTAACCAAGATCTAGAATGGTTACCATCAAACTTAGGGAAGTTGATTTTAGCTACGGTTGGCATAACCCCAGAATTTGTGTGCCCAGTATTTCCAGAGAAATTTTTGGATCCACTTCCCCTAACAGATCCCCCATTAGATCCAGCAAGATAAGGGGGGGTTACTCCATACCCACTGCCCTCTACCCATTGATTCCTTCCTGGTTCCCTAGGTTGCTCCCCAACTTCATCCCCGCCCCTCAGCCCTTCCATAAAGGCAGATCCATAACCCTCATCAACCCCCTTACCCAAGTTTCTGAACCCCGGTGGAGTGCGGGGTGACATCCTAGGGTGTGAGTGATTAAAGTGTGAAATAGGTAGAACAGGTGCTGGGGTAGGGTTTCGCTTAGATCCATGAGAAACTTGAGATTCCAGTAAATCCAAACGGTTAGAGAGAGTACCTATCAAGCCCGTGAAAGTGTTTGTGAGGGAGCGGTTATTCAGTGCCATTTGTTGGAACATGGCGTGTGTGATTTGGTCGGATAACTCCTGATATTTCGCATCCAATTTTGCAGGTTGCAGCACCGGCTCTTCTTCCTCCACACATCCTTCTTCCAGAATTGGAGACAGCCCCGAGGTAGCCATGATCGGAGCTCTGATACCACTGAAATAGGCGGAACCTATTTGATGTAACAATTCAGTTTACTTGTAATTTTTCGTAGGCTTTTGTGATGAATTGTGATGAATTCCAGATCTAACTGCGAAGCAATGAAATCAAAAGAGAGAGAGTAAGAGTTGAGTGAGAAGAGGGCGAGAGAGAGAGAGTTAAGAGAGAGAAGGTTTTTTCCAAGCATATCATTTCATTTCCCGAAACAGTATTTAGGGGGTGTTTGCAACAGCTTAAGCTTTTTTTTAAGTGCTTAAATTAAGGAGAAGTTGATAAAAGTAGCTTATTAGAGAATTTGGGGTGTGTTTGCAAAAACTGCTTAAAAGCGGGAAAAGTTGAAAAAATAGTGTTTGCAAAATTTATACTGTAGTAGCTTATTTTTGTAATTTATAAGTAAAATGTCAAATCATAGCTTATCCGAAATTACAAATATGCCATTAAGTTGGAGAAGTTAGTAAAAATCAACTTAACCAACTTCAACTTATTCAACTTAAATGTAGAGAATTTTTCCGAATTTAAGCTGTTGAAAACACCTAAAAATAGCTTTTCCTTAAATTAAGCTATAAGTTGAATAATTTAAGCTGTTGCAAACACCTACTTAAAGACATATAGACTTAACAAACGCTAAGCTTAATTAAAAAGAAATACAAATTAATAATAGCTACTAAGATAAGTCACGTGGATAGTGTAGATATCGTCCTCGTTCAATATCTTTTACTTTGGTCAACTTTAGCTACATTTACTCGCAACCGTTGGATCGCTCTCCTCCTCATCAACGGTACCGAACTCATCCGGGTAATCTAAGTAGGTGTCTTCGATGTCTTCGTTCTCATTCCCACTTCTCTCAGTAAATATCATATACAGTAAACCCTTCTCCCCTTCAACCATTCTTTCCTCTTTCTTCTCCATTTGCCCGTCGAAATGTGTCGGACCCAGACGGGTCATGACACAGATCCTGGGCAGCAACACCGTTCAGATCGGAAATACTGCCGTAATTCAGCCTGCCCGTGATGTTGCACTGATACCTGACCGGAGTCTCGAACTTGGCATCGCACGGTGAGGGGTAGAGCATGTAGAGCTCGAAGAGGCCGGAGACAGGATCGAGTGAAAATCCGGAGATGCCCTTGGGAAAAAGCCCCATTGGAAGACCGTTTGATTGTAAGACGTCGTAGAACGACGCCGTGCGGTGGTCCAATGCAGAATTCGCCGCCGTCGACGCCGCTAACGTGACTATTATCGTTAGGATTGTCATGATTGGGCGATCTACGGAGGCCATTTTTGTGGACTCGTGGCAATTTAGGTTTTGCAGAAATTAGGGCTTCAATCTCCAACACTATAAAGTTAGGAATGCGTATGCGTACGTCTGAGAGAGAGAGAAGGGGAAAAAGGTGGCTATGATTTTTAAAAATTTTCCATAAAAAATTGAATTTGGTTCTTTAGTTTTAGTCATTTATTAGTCATATCCAATTTAAGTTATTTACTACGTAAGACTGTCCAATTTTAGTTATTTATTACGATTATGCTCAATTTTCATCCTCTAATTTGTAAAATTAGTTGATTTTCATCTTTTGTCGGAAAGTGTCAGCTTAAAAAAGGTATGTCAACTACACTCACTGTCGGAAAATCAAAATTAGATAGGTTCATGATGGATTTTTATTTAATTTCACGAGATTCAAATCTAGGATTGTGCGGATGAAAGCGTTCTTTAATTCTACGAGGCAATCGTGGAGGGAAAAAAAGCTCGCCAAAAAACCACTCTAATTCTTTACAAAAAAAAATAGAATTAATATAAAAATAATAATATAACCATAAATGATTTTTTACATCTGAAAAGGTGTGTTTTCAACACTCTATAAAGAAGATTAAAATCGGACAACTTTACAAGTTAGAGAACCAAATTCGAACAATTTTACAAATCATTGGACTACCACTAAACATGAACACAATAACGGACCAAAATCTTACATGTTTACTAGTTAGAGTACTAAAACCGAACATGGACACAATAAAGGACCAAATTTAATTTTTTTCTTGGGCACATAAATTATATTCATTTTTTACGTATTTTTTTACATTTCACCAGGCAATTGAAATAAAATAACCCACAAGGAAAATAGGCAAAGCTGGAAGAACAATTGAAGTTCCAATTTTCATAAAAAGATGCAGAAAAAGAAATTATTGAGCAGACAACCTAAACAAGAAGATAGATCTTTGCTCTGGGAAATCTGCAGGCTAACAATGTAAACCAAGTTATACTAAGCTATCAACCAACCTTAATGGTTACTGAAGATAAATCGACGACCAATCGGACACTTTCACGAACATCTTTGTCATGTCCGAATGGCAATAATACTACGCGAAAACATAAAAAAGGCGAAGAACATTTCAGGGAGCGATTTCCCAGTTACGGATGAAGGAGTCTCAAAGTTCATCCTGCAAAAGGGAACAGAAGCAAAGGGATCTTAACCAATAGAATACAACATAAGTTTAATGCTTGCACTTTCATAATGCAATTTCAATTAGTAATCTAAATACGAAACGATGAAGTACTTACATGATAATCATCGTAATCACGGTGCTGCAAAACAAAAAGGAAGAAATAGAATTTAGATGTTACTGCTTGAGTGCAAAGAAGTGGTGATTTCAAGAATATTAGACTTGCATGAATTTTTGCATATTAAAGTCTCCGCGTAGATATACAAACATGAAAGAATCTAAAAACCCAGAAAAAAATTGGCATCGATTTGAGAATCAATGAATTTGAGAAATTTTAATCAAGCCCCCATTTTGCTGATATGATCATCATAAATGAATTCCAAATTTCTTTGAAGGACAAACTAATATACTGTAGAAATTTGATTCAACACATTTATGGATAGGAGTTACTCAGATGAACAAGTTTGAAGAACATTAGAAGTTAAATAAAATATTCATTTTACAACCTAAATGGAGAAGTCTATTGTGAAAACGCATTATGTATTTGAGAATGAAATGGTTACCCTCCGGTGACGGCCCCTTCTATCATGACCCCTTTCTCTTCTCCTTCTTTCACCTTCTTCTCTTGCTCTTTGAGCTTCCTGCACATGCGATCGAAAGCCATTTTTATACATCCATCTTTCGTGAAAATATGAATCAAGTTGTCAATTAGTTAAGGTGAAACCTCTTCCTCCCTAGCTTTTCTGATTTTCTCCGCTTCCTCAAAGGCTTCTTTTTCAAGCTAAAGTTCCAAATAAGAGAGTGGACGAGTTAGAAGGCTAGTGAAAGTAGTTTGATTTTAAGACAGGTAGGAGGAGAGGCCCACCTCCCGATTAGCAAATACTTCCTCGACTACTTGCTTAGCGTAGTCAGGCTCGTCGCAAATCAAAATGTTGTCAAAAACAGAACCAGCTTTGACCTGCAACATTCAAAAGTGAAGATCCAATCTTTGCTACGAAGGAGAAGGTGCACTGAATTAATTTAGCAAAGGAACGTATAAACGCACCTGCCAAACTTCAATCCCGACATACTTGATGGGCTTCAGGACATAAAGATCAGGATCGTCTTCAAACTCTGACCAAGAGGAAAAGCAGAAGAGAGAGTTATTGGAAAGTTAAAATCGCGATATGTAATTGCTGAAAAGTACCTAAATTAGAGCCAATATCTACAGTGTGCTTACCAGGGTTGTCAATCCAAGGGATCTTCCATTTTCCTTTATAATTAGGATTCTTAATTTTATGTGTTATACGAAGAAATTCCATCACTTCAATCTCAAAATAAAATAAAACCAGTCTCTCTTAGTGATTTTTAGAAATGTGGCTAAACCTTCGGCCTCCAAGGCCCTCTGTATGCTGGATTAGGAATCTTGGGTGCTCTCCACTTTCCATCTTCATCTTCATCCCAATCACGATCTTCATCCCAATCACGAGGCTGCTCGGGATAATACAAATAATAAAGTATGAGAGATGGTAGATGATAAAATAAGATAGAAAAAATGAGTGAGAGTAGATGATAAAGTAAGATAAAGAAAATTATAAAGTAAAAGAAAGTAGAAGAGAGAAGATGATAAAGTAAGAGAGATGATGACAGTTTTTTTTCCAAATTAGAAAGTGAGACAAAAATAATGTATGTTCATTTCGAGAAAGTGAAATAGTAATAGCGGGATGGAGGTAGTAATTTATAACTTGCAGAGCGGCTAGGATTTACCATATTTGTATATTTTCTAGGTGTACTACATTTTAAGGATATTGATATGTGATATTTTTTATTTTTAAAAAAATGTGTTATACATACATTGTTAAAAAAAAACATCTTATTTGTGAATGTTATATTTCAGATTTGCCAACATTGCTCGGTGTAAGTTTGGGACATGAATAGATACAAATCAAAGGTGAAGACATGCTCAGAGGAAAAATAATGAACCATTCGTGACAACTATGAAGAGGCAAAAGCCAATCTGAAATTAGATATTGCTCCATAGCGGACATTAAATAACTTTGTATTAGATAACTTAAACAAGGACATTATTATTAAAAACTTTCATATACATTAAAGATAAAACAAAAAACTAGGGTGTTACGATTACATAAAGAGCATAATTAATTAATGAATCTTCAAAGCTTGGTAACTCCTCATCCAGAAGTCCTATAAAAACAAATATCGGAATGAAATATTTTAACCAAATCCAGTGTGTTTGATTAAGAATGTTGGGTGGCTTTCAAACCATTGTGACAATCCTCCTAATGAGTGGGGCAATGCTCAATGCAATAGAGGATTATAGACCAGCAGTCACATCGCCGTCGATGAACAATGGCGACTATCTAACGACAGATTGTGAAAAGGGTTGGAGACCGGAATGTAAAGACCAGATTTATGATCTGCTGTGCCAAGGACTTGATGATCCATTAAACAATACAATCGTGACCGCTGATTGTTGCTATCACTATCTCTTCAAGGTTAACGATTGCACCGAGTCTAGAATCATTTACGATGAGAAGTGCCCCAACAATCAAAGTGTACCTGCCGAGACCGAACAAGTTGAGGAGTACTGCATCTCACGCCTTACATGAATGAATTTAAATATCTATAGAATAAATAATTGCTCTCAGTTAAATTCACTAATTCAAGAATGTAACAAAAAATATTATGTCGCACTTAAATAAGTAAACAAAGTTATCTAATACAAAGGACATATTTAAAAACATTAAAACATTTCAGAGGAAAGAATCATTAATGAACTGCTAAAAATACCAGTATAGGTGCAAATTGTAATACCTCAGGCTTGACCTCATTAGGGTCATCTATGTATTCTCTATCCTCCCAGTCCGCGGGCTGTCATCATGATTTTAGAATGAAGCAGGCAAGAGCAAAAAATTAAATCAAAAAATTTAAAAAAAAAAAAAGACTGCTTGAATACTCTCATACTATTCAGAACAGTAACGAATAACACATTTCATTGTTCCATTAGTATCTTATTGTTTCCTAAACAGTAGTTTTAGCAGAAGGAGGAAGTCAACCCATATCAAATTCTATAAAGTAGACAGCTCCATGAAGTGGAAATATGAAGCATGGCATGAGCAAAACACGTGAAGTTACGCTAAAATGCTAAGACTCACATACCTATAGGGTGTATCTCCGCCAAATTTCTTTTGATTAACGTAACCATCGAGAAGCTTTATGTAAGCTCCACCACATTCTATGTCCTGTTCGAGCCTGACGGAATATTGAAGAACCAATGTTCTATTCTTATTGCTAAATTCCGGGATCTTGGCAGATATGGCATAATGCCTAGCATCAGTGGATGTCTGAATACCTGAGACAAAATTAAAAGCATCTTCATATTACATTTGAGAACTTAAGTGCCACGAATGTTCAAAAAACAAAGAACCAAGAAATAAGCTCCTCATCATTGAAACACTAAAAATTCGAAGTTGAAAAAAGTATTATTCAGATAAAACTCAAGCATCCTATATTTCTCAAAAACATCAATTGTCATCAAACTAAGAACACTTTAAAGTGGAGCAATAAACCTCTGTCATCTGGATCACCAGGCCACTTCCCTGCCGCGTGCTAGATCTACAAGTTTCGAAGAAGGCATCTGTCCTCGTACAACATAATAGAAAGCTTTTTACAAAATGACAACAAGCTCTCACCCACTAGATATTCATACTCAGACATCAAGAAGAAGACAAAAAGTTTCAAGGATAAACTAGTTGAAGGTGGCTACGGTTCCGTTTACAAAGGCAAGCTCCGAAGTGACCATGAAGTAGCTGTAAAATTGCTCAGAAAAATCTTGTTCAAATGGCCAAGATTTCATCAATGAAATTTCAACTATCGGAAGGATACACCACGTAAATATTGTCAATCTAGTTGGATATTGCGCAGAAGGCTCTAAGCATGCCCTTGTGTTCGATTTCATGCCCAATGGCTCCCTTGAGAAGTACCTCTTCAATCAAGAAGGAATGAATTCCTTGCATTTGGATATAAAGTTAGATATTGCTTGTTGGAGTTGCTCGTGGGATTGAGTATTTGCACCGAGGGTGATACCGTATTTTGATATCAAACCTCACAATGTACTTCTTGATGATAAATTCACTCCCAAAATATCTAATTTTGGACTAGCAAAGTTTTGCTCAAATGCATGACTTGCTTTTATTTGTTCATCATTTTCTAAAGGTGATGGAGACCGGCTGTCCCAAAATGCATGACTAGCTTATCTTTATTTATATTCCTTTTGGAGATGAATAAATCATGTCCACCCATAAAAATTCAATCATGCTAGATTTTTATGGCTTTTTTCTAGTATCATTATCATTATAATTTTATATTTCATAGTTACTTCGTTAAACGTGTGTTTTAGCCTGATCTAGTCTAATGCTCATCGAACTGTTTCGAGGAAGACTCAATCATTTTTAGGTGCACGGTCTCGTTAATCTCCAAGGTTTATGATTACGCCTCAAACCCTCTTCCTTGCCTCTCTTCTCTCGATTCTTCTACTCCATTTTTTACAATCTTGTAATGCTAATTGCATCCCTACTGCTTGTGGCATCATTACCAATATTAGCTATCCTTTCCGCCTCAAGGCTGATCCTAAGAATTGCGGCGATAGAAGATTTGAATTAGCATGCGAAAACGACGTCGCCTCACTCTCTCTCAACTCTCAAAGATACTATGCCAAAGAGATCAACTATCCCAACTCCACCATCAAGCTGGTTGATGCTATGCTTCTGTAAACAACCAAACCTGCTCTGTTCCCACTTATTCTGCATACGCCCCTATAACTTCAGCAAACCATATTCTTATCCTTATCGAATCCCGATCAATTCTAGCTATCAACCGTGGTTATGAAACCGTGCATATGAGTTTAATGAGCTGCACATATCACTTGAATAATTCTTCCCTTTTTGCACATAATTTTACTCAATGTGCTTTCTCTTTTTCTAATTCATCCAATCTCAGTAGGCTTACTTACATAAAGCTCGGCCACCTGAATGCATCAGAGGTACCACAAATGTGCGGAATAGACGTGATAGTTATGACTTCATGGAGATTTGAACTCATATTCAATTCGTCCATAAAAGTTATATTTTGTAAGTACCCAAATTTGTTTGAATGTTTAAGTTACGGTAACCCTATGGATTTGTCGTGGTTGTGATTATTTTACAGAATTCTGGATTCTCTATTCAATATCTTTCTATTTACCAGATTACACTAATCTTATGTATCTGCAGGGGTGATCCCTACTCTTCCTCTTCTTCTCCTCATTCTAGGTAAGCAGTTAATTTATACTTCCTTAATCATTCCGGTATTTTTATTTCACTGTAGGCAATATGATATAAATCACAACTAGAAAGCTGCCGAGGCATGCAGCCTCGGATGAGATTTCTCGCTATGTGATTTGATAAGAAAGCTGTTTTCTTAGTTCTATGTGATTTGACAAAGAAAAACGGATGCTATGTAAATGAAAGTCGAGGTACTCATGAATAATAAGGGAAGAGGAATAAATAAGAAAGTCAAGGTACTCAAAAAAGGGATGCTATGTGATATAAACTAGATTAATCATGCAAAACCAAAAGCATTTTTAAGGGAAGAGGAATAAATAATAAAATAATTTCTACCTTAGCAACCCATTTTGGGTTGGATTGCAACATCAGGGCCGACAGGAGCCATAAAGCAACAATATTGCATGAAATTCATTGGCTCCACATTCGAAAAGTAAAGATCTCTTGTCTGTAAAATCAATTATAAAGTAAACTGCTCTTAACTCTATGCACAGATGACCAGCTCTTCGGGTTAATATATCAAGCATCTTGTTTTCCATGTTTGAATCCGTTGATGACCTCTCATTCTCATAGACAATTGTATATAAAGTTTTCTATAAATGAATGCTTCAGATATTTTAAATACTCAACTTCTTTTCTTTTCTAATCTGCATGCTCAGATCCTTTTGTGGTTTAGCAGGTATACAACTGTATCAGGAAATCCTATTCCGAAAAGGTAATACTTCCTCAATCTCATTGGAATGCTGATTCGATTAGTTTCTTAATTCGAGGTTCGTACTAATTCGAGGTTCATACGCACCGGGGTTTATCAAATTGTCTTTGTTTTTTAATTTCTCAACTGACATTATATTTTTTGTTTTTGCAAAAACTTTTCAGAATACAACCTTACACTACTATATCCAGGAAAGCTAATTGACATACCAAAGAGAATGGTCCGTAGCTCATAAGTCACTTTCAGTTAATTTGGGATTTTCTATTGATAGGATTCTTAGGATTGCGAAATTCCAAAATTCTGGAAAGAATAGAATATAGGATTACTAAATTGCTTCAGTGTCACCACATATGCATCGTAATAGTGCTGTTCCTTAGATGCAGTAAATCAAGAATCACATAAAAAGACTCACATAGCTCATGGCGATCAATTTTCATGCTAAACTTCAAACTAATGGGACTACTCAAGATCAAAAGCTATGCAAGCGCAATATTCCAAACAAAAATGAAGTAAGTGCATTTTGCATTATTTTTTTTCATGATTTTCACTTAAGACTCACTGTCTCATTTCTCATAAATTTTCCCATTTATTTCATCCCCGAATCAGCACTATTTAATAATTGTAAGGAATGCACATCTTTCATTCTAAGATTCAGTCTCCTAAGTAGGAAACTCAAGCATAATTCAGATATAAAAACCAAGTGTAAAAACTAAATTGAATATTTAAGCATGCGGAAACAACAAACTCTTAAGTAGGAAACTCAAGCATAATTTAGATATAGTTGAATGAGAGTACGACTTGAACCTCAATAATAGACCGCTCGTACGAATCCATATGTAACAGAGATTGTTGACCCCTTTCAGTTGAAAGAATACCTTGTACAGGCCTACATAAAATTTAAAAATGTCAAGTACCATAGCAAATAGAACACAAACAAGTATAAAGCCCTAACCAAAATCAGGCCTATAATGAACATGCTTAGAATCTGCATCAAGGGTAGTTATTAATAAATGTCGCCCTTCACATTATAACAACATTTTTAGTTTTTTATTTATTTTACGCCTTCACATGCGGTACTAAATTAACATTACTAGAAGAAAGACCATCTGGACTCAAATTAACAAGTGAAGTTACACTGCAGCAGCGTAACAATGTCTTAGGGGTGAGGTAGCTGAAGCTTTTAGGCGTATGCAACTGGGAGCAAAAGGTATCGGTACACTTGAGGGATATAGATATATGTGTTATAGATATTTCACTACCAATCGTTGATCATTTCATGGATCACAAATATCTTTATTTTTCTTAATTTCAAGAAAAAATGTAACAGCAAAACACTACCAAAAGAAAACATTGTGAAAGTTATGTATAAGTAAAGAAGAATTGTTAACCACAAAACTACAATTACACCCACAATTAGTTAAACAAATAAAGTCTTCTAACAAGAAAGAGTTTAATTGTTCTAAACTAACTCGAGATTATTCAACAAGAGTAAGCTTTCTGTAAAGTGAAGCTATCCTTTTTCATGAAAATCAAATCTAAGGACGGTTATTTTTCAAACCGTACGACCCAGGACGAGCATAAGACCTCAAAATAGGTAGAACCTAATAGTACTTCACCAAACTAACCCGTAAAGCTTGTGAAGCCATCTCAATTACTTCGACAGAATCATCCATTAGATACTTCATTAAAAGCCTCATAAGTACAAGAAGAGACTCATCGGACATTCTTGAATACATGACATCGGATTCACCGGGAAGACGGAAAACCACACGATAGGGATCACGGATACCAACCTAAAAAACAGTTAAATATTGAGAAAGAAAAGTCTTAGGCATATAGAAACAACAACTTGGAGATGCAGCAATAACCTATATATAAAAGTCGGGAACCATAGCTCCAAGGTAAAGATTAGAAAGCTTGAATAATTTCACTGTCTAATCCTCATCAAGATCCTTCCATGGATGCTATAAAAGACTGCCACTGGAATCGGAGAGCAGGAGCCACGGAGATCTTCTTGAAATCGGCATCTGTCAGGCTAGGGTTTCGACCTAAATCAAGGCTAGGGTTTCGATCTTAATCAAATACATAAACATCTCCGAACCGTTGTCGACCCAAATGGACATAGGTAAAAAAACACCCCTTTCCACCGCGGTTTTTCCATCGATACAAGAGAGAGAAGAGTAGGATGAAAATGAAGAGAGGTCACCCGAGAGACCTGGGTTCGAGGCCCAATAACAAACTTTCGTTTTTATTATTATTATTATTATTATTATTATTATTAAGTTAGATAACTTATCCCCTAAACTTTCTACTAAGTTGTAGTATGACCCTGCTGTTTGGTTGAACGCTAAAATCAACGGAAGGTGAGTTTCTCCGCTCTCTCGCGGCCGCCGAATTTCATCTTCCGAGAATCATGAACACCTTCTCAAACAACCCGTCCTTGTACTTGGTCTTCTCCCCCATCGGTGCCGTCTGCTCGGGCACCTCCGCAATCCTAAATTGCATTGATCGATCGGTGTAAGTTTATTACTGGAAAACTCAAAACCGCCATTAAACTCTAATTGGGCTTATTGAACTCCATCTTGCTATGTTTCTGCAATTAATTTATGAAATTGATTTGTGGCGTTAAAAACATTAGAGGTGTTTGATTTTTAGCTTGGAATTAGGTTCGAGGGCGTTCTTATGAGATTTGGAATGAAACTCAAGTGTGGATTTTGAATAAAACTCATAAGTTGGTAAGGTTTGAGGAATCTTATATTTTTTTAAATGTTAAACTCAATCAACTTATTCTAAACACCTTGTATGAAATTTATACCGATGTACGATCGTGATTTAAAGCCCAAATGATCCTTTTATATTGTTTTTAAATTAGAACCTAATTTAGAAAGTCCATAACAAATATAGAGATTTTTTTCACGTTTTGAAATTGGGACGCTTAACGAAATTAAAGAAATGATTAATAGCCCAATTCAATATATTTTTATAAATTCATTTAACATATTTTTGAAGGTAAAAACTTTAGTGCAATCGATTGCAAAGTGCAACGCCATTGCGTAAAGCTAAATACCTTATTAACATAATTGCTAGCATTTATACTCATGTAGTGCAATTGATTTGTTGCTGGGCTCTCACCCGAGAGACTTGGGTTCAAGGCCCAAAACAAACTTTCATTTTTTTTATTATTATTATTATTTTTTACATTAAAAATTGAAATTTTATTTTCAAATTACATTATGATACAAAAAAATATAATAAAATTATTTTTTTATTTTCAGAAAAATAATATCCAACTCAAAATATATTAATAAATATATTAGAATTTATTCTTGTTAATAAAAATTAATTTTTGACTTTTTGTTTTTCAATTACATGATGGGGAATATGTGGAGATAATAAAAGTATAACTTTATATGAAAAATGCATCAATTATTCTGAATATATCATTTGTTCTGAATAAAAGTAACACTTCTTATTAACCAATGTATCACTTGTCATGAATGAAAGTATCACTTTCTATGAATCAAAATATCACTTATTATTAAACAATGTGTCACTTTTCATGAATCAAAGTATCAATTTCTATGAATAAAAATATCACTTATTATGAATAAAAGTATTGTTGGTTTTAGCTAGTAAAAGTATCAATTGTTCTTAATAAAAATATCATTATGCATGAAAAAATATCAATTATTCTGAATATATATTTTGTTCTGAATAAAAATATCACTTGCTATTAATTAATATATCACTTGCTATGAATCAAAGTATCACTTATTATGAATAAAAGTATTGTTGGTTTTAGTAAATTTATTGAATATCACTTGTTATTAATGAATGTATCACTTGTTATGAATCAAAGTTCACTGGCTATGAATAAAAGTATTGGTTATTTATGAATAAAATGTCATTATTTTTAGTAAATGTATCACTTTGTTATTAATTAATGTATCACAAAAACAATGGGACTTGAATAGCGTGACAGAGGAAGTTTAAAATAAAATATTGTTAAAAAAAAGCAACTTGATCTGAAAAAATATCAATTGGTTGAAATAAAATATTACTTATTATAAACAAATGTAACACTTTTTTTAAATTAATGTTTTAATTAAAATGGGTAAAAAAATCTGGAAAAATATCAGTTGGTTGGAATTATTATAAACAAAAATATATCGTTTTTTTTAAATTAATGTATCAATTAAAATGGAAAAAAACTTAAAAATGTATCAATTAAAATGGGAAAAAAACCTTAAAACTACACTGCTAGGACTTAAACCCAGATGTATAAGGTTTAAGCCGAACAACTTAACCAACTGCGCTACCACAGCATTACTAACAGGTTTCAAACCGTACTTATTTAACTGGAGGCGTCCGGTTGCGTAACGCAACCTGGATGTACAGGAGTCCAACTCATTTTTGAATGATTCTCTAGTCAAAATTCCTTATGCAAAATACCATATTATAATTTTATAAAAAGAAATTTTTTGGAGTGAAGCTCTAGTTCCGAGCAACTTCTGTGAAGGTGTGATTGACCTATAAAGTCTTCGCAACAAGATTGACAGTCTTCTCCAATTCAACTCATTTTTAAGTGGATGTTTGCAATAGCTTAAACCTTTTTAAGTGTTTAAATTAAGGAGAAGTTGGTAAAAGTGGCTTATTAGAGAATTTGGGGTGTGTTTGCAAAAACTGTTTTAAAGAAGAAAAAGTTGAAAAAACAAAATTTATACTCTAGTAGCTTATTTTGAGATTTATAAGTAAGATGTCAAATCATAACTTATCTGAAATTACAAATATGCTATTAAGTTGGAAGAATTTTGACTTAACCAACTTCAACTTATTTAACTTAAATGTTGAGAATTTTGAAGAATTTAAGTTGTTGAAAACACTCAAAATCAACTTTTCCTTAAATTAAGACATAAGTTCAAAAATTTAATTGTTTGCAAACACCCCTAAGTCAGGTCGCCTTTTGATGAGAGATATGAACAAGAAGCTTCCAGAAATTAATTTGTCTTCTCCAATTCTGCAACGGAATAGCTATGGATGTTAGGTCGATAAATTTCTTGACGGATTAGATATGTAAAAGAAGACACATAACTGAAAAAAGTTTAAAGCAAAAAAATTGCTAAGGATCACATATATGGGCACACGAGTATAAAGAAAATAAACTAGAAGACATCCACATAATATGCATCATGTGCGATGAAAATTATGTTTCAAATGAAATATTATAAACAAAAGTTGTAATTATTTATGTATTTATTTGATGGGAAAATTAACAGTTGTATTATGATTTCAATAAAAAATAAAAAATAAATTATAACCTTTTCCACATGGCATCTACATGGCAAAAAGGAGACAACTGAAATTAATAACTGCACAGCTCTTGGAGCATCGAGATGGTTAAAATGAACTTGTCCACCGAAGTCCACTTCATTTTACATGGGCTTCAACATAATCCTAGTAAAAAATCAAACGAATCGGGAAGGTAATTGTTTAGGTATCAAAATCAAGAAATCGAACACAATTAGTTTTAGATTTAATTTTTTAGCAATTTGTCAAACATTCGGAGTATAGCAGATAGATTTTTATATTGGTAGGTATGTGTGGAATGAAGGAAAAAACTTGTTGATTCCTTGCCTTTGAATGTAAGCTTAAATTAAAATGCTGCCAGGTTGTTAGAAAGACTACAATTGTGTCTGATTCGACATGGAAATTATTTTACTGATTAGTTGTACCTATCGCTCTGAATTTCATACCCTTCAAGAATCTTATACAATATAAAATATGGACGCTCTTCAATAATAAAGTTGATTGAGTCTTTGTAAACAACAACGTGACGGTCAAAGGTTAATTATATATAATACATCATGTTTATTGAATAATCAAAACATATTATGAGATATGTTCATTCTTTGTCATGTATATTACTAGTTTTATGGGAAGTCGAACTCAGTTGCCACCTTTCTAACAACTTTGTGGCGTTTTTCATAAATTCAGACTGAATTGGATTATATATATCTAATTAATTTATCAGTTTGTGGATTATGTAGCCATCAAGAGTCTAGAAGGGATTAAAAAATAAAAATTAAAAAATTAAAAAAAAAAAAAGTTACGATAAGTACAATAATCATACAATAATCGGGTAGTTGAGATGTCATTTTTACCAAATAACACATAAGCAGACAGCAACTCTCCATTGTTTTTAAACAATATATTAACTCAGAGGAATACATGAAACATAAAGAGAGAAAGATTGCAATTTGTTCTATTATCATTGATAGTTTCTCTCTAAAGTTATCCTTGTTCCTTCATTTGATCTGCAAAATCTCTTGGCGAGATTATAGTTTCTTTCTCTTGTTTCATCCCTCTCTAAATTTTTCTGTGTTGTTATTCCACCTTCATTTATCTTCGAATATTTTCGTAAGTGCTAAGTGTCTCTCCCTTCTTCTTCTTCCCATCCTCTACAGTTGTTCTTGCTCCTTCGCTTGACCTGCAAAATCTTGTAGTAAGAGCCTGTAGTTTTATTCTTTTTGTCTAGTTTCATTTTTCTTCCTTTTATGGCTTATTCTACTCTTCTTTCACTTGAGAGAACCATAAATCAGATCCTCGACCATGATCGATTTTCCATTCCTCCTTTTGAAGAAAAACTGATTTTATCTCTAGATAAATGTGTTATTTCATTCCAAGCTTTTCTTGAAGATTTCCCAGAGCAAGCTAAAGACTTGGAAGGAAGAATCCGGGACGTAGCTACTGAGGCAGATGATATTATTGAATGGTTTCTGCAGGAGCAAATCAGGTATGCCTATAGATATACCAAGTGGATCGCAATACTTAGAGGAATCATGTTTAAGTATCAGCTGCGCAAACTAAGAGATGAAATGGATTCAATAGCCGAACAAGTGGTGGACATAAAAAATAGCATCATAATCGAAGATGTACAAGTTGGTGATTCTGTCGCGGCTACTTCATCATCACAAGTTGAAGAAACGGGAAAAGCCAATATCGTCGGCTTCAACAAAGATATGATAGAAATAATGGAAAAGCTTTGTGGACGGGAGCCACAACTCCAAGTCCTCCCCATATTTGGTATGGGAGGTATTGGAAAGACCAATCTAGCTAGAAATGTTTTTGATGAACAACTAGTCATCGAGCATTTTCAGATTCGGGCTTGGATGACTATATCACAAAATTATAGCCTGCGCCGAATTCTCTTGGACCTCCTAGATTCCATAAAAGAATTTGACTCAAATTGGAGGAAGGAATCCATGGCAGAAAACTCTGAAAAGTGCAATAATAATATAGTAGAGAGATCTGAACAGAGCAAGGAATCGCCGACAGTAATCACTGAACAATCTCTGGTAGAAATCTCTGATCAAAGTATTAGCAAAATGGCAGAAAGTTCTGAGCATGGCACCGAGTCTCTGGAAAAAATCGTTGAGCTGAGCAACAGTGAGATGGCATTAAAAGTGCACAAAATCCTAATTGGCAGGAGATTTCTCATTGTAATAGATGATATCTGGAGTAGAAAGGTACTCGATGATGTCAAGCATTTATTTCCAAATGAAAACAATGTAAGCCGAATCATTTTAACCACAAGGCTTACTGAAGTTGCTACTTATGCCAACTCCTCTACCCTTCCCCATAAGATGCGTCTGATGGATGCGCATCAAAGCTGGAATCTACTTCGGCAGAAGGTGTTTGGGAACCAAGATCCTATTCCTCATGAGCTGGAAATTACTGGACGGGAGATTGCTAGAAGCTGTGGAGGACTGCCTCTTGCAATAGTGGTGATCTCTGGACTCCTATCTACGGTGAGTAAGGATCTAAATTCATGGAAAGAAGTTGCGAGAAACATAAGATCATCTCTTGTCACAGCAGATGGGCAGATAGAAAAGATTTTATCTCTCAGTTACAATCATTTACCTCATCATTTGAGGTCGTGTTTCATGCATGTCGGAGGATTTCCTGAAGATCACGAGATCAAAGCTACGGACCTAATGAGGTTATGGATTGCTGAAAGCTTTGTGAAACCAGTTGTATTCAAAGAGTTTGAAGTCATTGCAGAAGAGTATTTGGAGGATCTTGTCGACCGAAGTCTTATTATGGTCACGAAGACAAAGTCCAATGGAAAAATCAAATGTTGTGGCCTTCATGATATGGTACGAGAAATGTGTATAAAGATAGCCAAGAAAGAGAAGTTTCTTGTGCACGTTAACGGTAGGCGAGCGTCAAAGGTTCTCAAAAGCTTTCAAGATCAGCGCAGGATAAGTATTTATGATTCTGATCTAGATACTTTCTCCAACATTTCTAGCTCAACCATCCGAACTATAATTTACTTCCAGGATGAACTCAATTCTTTAGGGAGTTTTAGAATGCTCAGGATCCTGGATCTGCTAAGAGTTCGATTTGAGTCCCGCTTGCTCCCTGATCAATTTTTTGAGCTATTTCATTTGAGGTACCTTGCTTTTTGCTATTCTTTCACTATTCCAAGAGCGATATCTAACCTTCAAAGTCTTCAAACTTTAATCATGAAGGGATATATGAATCAATATTTGCCATTTGAAATTTGGAATTTGCAGAAACTTCGGCATTTTATCTTTTCTGGTTGTTACTTAACTAATATTGATGATGCCGCTTCTTCTCTAGAAAATCTGCAATCACTTGGGGTAGTACAAGATCTCATTTGTTCAATAAGTAACCTCAGCAAGATTCGAAACCTTAAGAAATTGTGGCTGAAATACAGTTGGACATCCAAAGAGTTACTCTTTGATAATTTTGAACATCTCAACCAACTAGAAAAGCTGCATTTGGAACTAGGAAGTGGCTGGTATGGTTCTGATAAACCTAATCTTGTTGTTCCGAGATCACTGAAAAAGTTAACGTTGATTGGTTGGGGCCGTAGAAAACCTTACCTCGACATCGTTGGTCCATTTCCTAATCTTGAAGTGCTCAAACTCAAAAGTTTCGATTTCAGCCCACGAGTTTGGAGAACTACTGATGGAGACTTCCCTCAACTGAAATTTCTGCTTATTGAAAACTCATATATCGAGGAATGGGAGACTGAAAGCAGCCATTTCCCGAGACTCAAGACCCTACTGATTCATACTTGTATGGATTTGATTGAGATCCCAGAATGTATTGGAGAAATTCCAACACTTGAGTTAATTGAGCTTAAGCTCTGTTTGGAATCTCTAGCGGAATCTGCTAAACTGATACAAGAGGAGGCTGCAGAGAGTTACGGAGATGATGCCTTTCAAGTTCGTTGCATTCATTGTAAGCCGCCGCCGCCGCCACCACGGCCAGCGAAGCCACCACGACAGACCCAGCCTGCAGTCAGGTTAGAGACCTTTTGGCTATACTATGTTCTTTTTCTTACTTTGCTATGTCGATATTCATAATCATTATTCAATGTGTATTGGCTGACTTTTTAGTTTTTTTTTTTTTAGTCGGACGGTGGCAACTAAACCACCAAAGCGGTGTGTACGGCGTGGATCTCCGGGAATGCGTCCATTGTCTTATATGCTTAGACACGGCCTAAAACCTCACCAGATATATAGGTAATTGTTTTAGTATAAGAACTGAGAAATCGAAATTTGTTAAGATGACATATCTAGGGTTTATATAATTAATGTTGTTAACGTCTAGGGTTTATATTACGTACGATAGCCGAGCCATTAATTTGTTGAAACTTGACAATTTAAAGTTGTTTATTGTCTTAGTTTTAATTTTTGCGTTGTTTATTTACCTACAACTTTTAATTTTGATATTTATTTGTACATAAATCGATAATATGATCTATTTAATTTGGTTAATTACTTCACAGTTTATACTTTATTCAATTATAACATGTTTAATTTAAATTATATATATTAATTTTATTTTTATACAATAAATATATTATTAAAAATATTAAAGCAATATTTAAAAATTAATGGGCTAAACCCACCCGTCCACCCGCCGGAAAACCCAGGATCGAGTTGGACTTCATATATCACGACCCGATAAGATATCGGACGGGCTTAATTGAGTTGGCCCATTAGGCCCGGGGTCGGGCCGACCCGCCAGGCCATTTTGTCACCTCTAGGTATGACTAAAGAAAAACTAAGAGAATGATTTATTTATCACATTTGTAAAATGTTTAGGGGCTAAATTTTGAGAACCAAAACCATTCTATAAAATGTTGGAGGATCAAATTTGTCAATTTGTCTAAAAGCACTTATTAAGATACCACTTTTTTCTAAATAATTATCAATTTATCTAGATGGGAAATGAATATAAGAAGCTTTGCTTAGATTGGAAATAAAAAGCAATCTGCAATATTAACGTTACCCGTTGCCCGTTGGATTATGTAGGACAAAAGATGTAAAGTTATAAGATTTATACATAAAAAATAAGAATTATGAGGTCGGTTCTAATATTTTGGGGGCTCTATACCAAAATCAAAAATCAGCCCTATCATAATTTAAAAAAAAACTAAAATTTTACTAACATAAAATATAACATATAATGAAAAAGAGAGGAGACTAAAGAGATGGAGAGAGCCAGAGGGAAAATGAAGTTGATTGCTGAGTTGCCTACTTACGTCTGAAATATATCTGGGTTTATTTGTTTTTGCTTTTAGATAAGGTAATTTTAACAAATTTAATTTAGATTAGGATTTTGTAAAATTTAATTTGGGGCCCTATTTATTACTTTTAAATATATATTTTTGCATTGGGTAATGAACAAACAATTGGGCTGCGACAAAATAATATAAACATAAATTCGGCCACAAAAAATACATTGTAAAAATAACATTGGACTTTTTGAAAAAATAAAATAAGGGACCCTTAAAAATTCGGAGCCCTAGCCCAACACCAACTCTGGGGTTTATATATACATTGTTCATAAGTCTAATTTCCTACACCCTACTTTGCTAATAAGCTATTGTAGAAAAGTAAATTGACGTCAGGGATCTTAAATATTTATATTAGATGGACATGGTCCTTCAACGCCAAAAAAATTAATCGACTGCTTAGATTTATAAGAGACTGCTTACTATAAGTAACAACTAAGAGTGTAATAATAATATATGCACGTCGAAGTTACATCTTATTTTTCTTTATCAAAATCAATTTAATTCCATGTCGGCTCTAGGCATGCAAATCCAAAACATAATCTCAAAATAGTGCAAATAAATCAATTTTAATGTCGGTATTCTACACGTCACTTTTGGTTACGAGGATCGTTAAGGTAGCCGAGCCACTTGATATGTCGATCTTGGAACTTGAAAGTCAAGCAAACTTTTCCGAGATCCCATGTGATGCACCCGCATTCTCGAAGCCATTCCACACCCAAAATCATTTGAATTTGAGTCGAAACAATAACAAAGAAAGTGGCCAAGAAGGTGACCCCGTCTTTGCGAAAATCAACTTCTCTACAAACCCCCCGTGGCCGCTCGGTACTAAAGCCCGGCGAGTCGGTACTGGCTCGATAGTTAGACCTAGGCGACGAGCCGTGTCTTCATTGAGGAAATTGTTTGTGCACCCAGAGTCCGATAAAGCCAAAATCAAAGCTCCGTTAATTTGCACTAGGGTTTCCATCAGTCCTTTAACCAGACCTACAATCACGGCGACGATGATAAACGTTACAATGCAAGATATAAAAAGTAAGAAGGGCGAAAAAGACAGTTTTTGATTATTTTTCTTTATCGAAATCAACCTTATTCCACATAAGCTCATGGGAAAACAAATGAGTCAAAAACTATTGGAGGATCGACTGAATAATAAAAAAAATGACACCAAACAAACTATCATCGACTTATCACATTTCATGGTCTCAATAATATTGCGACACATGTCCCTTTTTAGTCGAAAATGTCTAAAACGGTTATCAAGTTTAGAGTAGGGTATATCCGTATATAATTACTAAAAAAAGAACATGATGATCACTACTCTATTGATGGGCCATGAAATAAGACACAAAAATAGAGTAGACAATAATCATTGCCTTAAAAGGTTTTAATCAAGTCCTCAATCATGATCGAGTTTCAATTTCTCCCCATGAAAAAAAACATCTTCTATCTCTAGACAGATATGTTATTTTCTTTCAAGCTTTTCTTGAAGAGTTTCCAGAGAAAGGAAAGAACTTGGAAGCAAGGATCAGGGATGCAGCTGTTGAGGCCGAAGATATTATTGAATGGTTTTGTTGGAAGCAAATCCAGAACAAATATCGATACATCAAGCTTATCTCGATACTACTACGTATCAAGTTGAAGCACCGGCTACAGAAAGTAAGAGATGAAATGGATACAATCGCCGCAAAGGTGGTGGAGATACAAAATAGTATCAAAATCGAAGGCGTACAACTTGGTGAGTCTGCTGGGGCTGGTTCTTCATCACAAGTTGCGGACGCAGGAAAAATCAATATGGTTGGCTTCAATGAGGGTTTGATCGAAATAAAGGAGAAGCTCTGTGGACGGGCCCAACAACTCCAAGTGCTCCCAATATTCGGTATGGGAGGTATTGGTAAGACTACTCTTGCTAAAAATGCATATAATGATCAATTAATTGTAGAGCATTTTCAGATACGTAGTTGGGTAAATGTAACACGAGATTATAGCCAACGGAAAATTCTTATGGACCTCCTAGACTCCATTAAGAAATTGGACCCAAATTGGATGATGACATCCATGGCAGGAAACAATGAACAGATAAATAGTAAAATGGTAGAGAGTTTTGAGCAAGACCATGAATCTCCGGAGGAAATCTCTAAACAGAGTAATAGTAATGAATCTCTGGCAAAAATCCCTCAGCGGAAAAATATTGAAAGTAATATTGACGTGGCACTAAAAGTGCACAAAATCCTGAATGTTCGGAGGTTTCTGATTGTAATCGATGATGTTTGGAGCACTAAAGTAGTGGATGATGTAATGAATTTATCTCCTGATGACAATAATGGAAGCCGAATCATTTCAACCACGAGGCTGAAAGAAGTTGCTACTTATGCCAACTCCTCTACCCTTTCCCACGAGATGCGTTTGATGGATGCAGATCAAAGTTGGAATCTGCTTCGTCAGAAGGTGTTTATACACCAAGATAGTATTCCTCGTGAGCTGGAGAGTATCGGAAGGGAGATTGCAAGAAGCTGTGGAGGACTGCCCCTCGCAATAGTAGTGATCACCGGACTCCTATCTACGGCGAGTAAGACTCTAAACTCATGGAAGGAAGTGGCCAGTAATATAAGATCATCTCTAGCCACGACAGATGGGCAGATAGAAAAGATTCTATTGCTAAGTTACAATCATTTACCGCACCATTTGAGGCAGTGTTTCTTATATATGGGAGGATTTCCAGAAGATCATGAGATCAAAGCCACACATCTGATCAGGTTATGGATAGCCGAGAGTTTTGTGAAACCAATCGTGTCCAAGAGGCTTGAAGACATTGCTAAAGAGTATTTGGAGGATCTTGTCGACAGAAGTCTCGTTGTGGTTGCCAAAAGGAGGCCTAATGGCAAAATCAAATGTTGCGGCCTTCATGATATGGTAAGAGAAATGTGTATAAAGCTATCCCGGGAAGAGAAGGTATTTGTGCACATTAAGGGCACTGGGGCATTGAAGCTTCTGAAAAGCATGAAAGATCAACGAAGGATAAGTATCTCTAGCTCTGATCTTAGATCTTTTGACAATATTTATAGCTCAAACATTCGTAGTATAATCTTCTTCCATATACGCGTCTCTCTCTCTTTCAAGGGTTTTAGATTCCTTAGGGTCCTCGATGTGCTGAGAGTTCGAGATGCATTCAGCTTTCTCCCTTTTCGATTTTCCGAGCTATTTCATTTGAGGTACCTTGCTTTCTGCAATTTTCGCCTTATTCCAGGAACGATAGCTAACCTTCAAAATCTTCAAACCTTAATCATTAAGGAGTATGGTTATTCATCCTTGCCGGATGAAATTTGGAACATGCCACAACTTAGGCATCTTATCTTTTCTAAGAAATGCCTTCCTAATACAAATGCTTCCACTTCTGCTCTAGAAAATCTCCAAACACTTGGGAAAGTTAAAAATCTCACATGTTCGGTAAGTACCCTCAACTTGATTCCAAACCTTACGAAATTGTGGCTCACTTACTCTTATGGATCTGGAGAATTACTCTTCCATAATCTTGTAAATCTCCACCGACTTGAAAAGTTGCATTTGGAACTACGATATGGTTGGCGTGGTGGTGGTAAACCTAATCTTGTTGTTCCTAGCTCACTGAAAAAGTTAACATTGCTCGGTTGGGGTAACGAAGAGGCTTACCTCGACATTGTTGGTCCATTCCCCAATCTCGAAGTGCTCAAACTCAAAAGTTTCAATTTCATTCCACGAGTATGGATAACTACTGAAGCAGACTTCCCTCAGCTGAGATTTTTGTTCATTGAAAAATCAGATCTAAGGCATTGGGAGACTGAAAGCAGCCACTTTCCCAGACTCAAGTCCTTACTGATTCACTCTTGTCTTGGTCTGAGTGAAATTCCAGAATGTATCGGAGAAATTCCAACGCTTGAGTTAATCGAGTTGAAGATTTGTACGGAATCTCTGGCGGACTCTGCCAAACGGATACAAGAGGAGGCACAGAGTTACACTGATGATGTCTTTCAGGTTCGTTACACAGACTGTAAAGCCGTTAGGGAGCCGTCTCTGCCACCTCCGCCGGCCCAGCCTACTCTCAGGTTAGATAGCTGTCATCCGAAATTTGTCCATCTTCTTTCTAGTTGTCAAAATCTTAAGCTTGTTTTTTTGCTTTGAATAGTTCACAACATCGTGTGAATCAACCGACAGCAACGACGAAACCGCAACAGCCGCATGCTCGGCGTGGAGCATCGCGAATGCATCCGTTGTCTTATATGCTGAGATATGGACTAATACCTCGCGAGCAATAAGGCTCTTCCAAATTCAAAGTATCTGAATCATGGTAGGAAGAAATTCAACTTTGTTAAGGTAGGTAGATGTTTAGACTGGACAATAACTTAAAATGAGGTTGAATAAATATATAACTATATAAGGATATCCAGAAGCATTTTATTAGTACGAAGCAACTATGAATTTGAGCAATTTAGATTCCACAATTATAAAAGAATACCAAGTGGTTCTTCCATTCAAAAAATAAGAAACAAAAATGAAAATACTTCCTTGAAAATTAGATAAATGTCGGTATTGAAATTTGATTAAATTAATTGACATAATTGTATTTACTACTCCCTCCGTCCCAATTATAATGTCCACTTTGCTTTTTGCACGGTTTTTAAGGAGAGTTGTTAGTTGTGAGTAGAGATGTGTAAAGGTGTGGATCCTATAAAAAAGTTGTGTGTAATAATTTGCCAAAAAGGAAACTGGACATTATATTTGGGACAGCCCGAAATGGAAAACTGGACATTATAATTGGGACGGAGGGAGTATTATAAAGTTAGACATATTATAATTAGTAAAATATTTAGTTAGGCACTAAAAAATTGCTTATAGGGATATAAATTTGGCACGGAGCGAGTATTAGACTTCATTATGTGCACCCTTTCTGACTTCGTCATAATCCAGCATTGCATTGAATTAATTGATGGCAGTTGAGATGTCAAATATTCGTAAAATATTAATCTTGTAGTTAAGATATATACACACTCATAGGTACACAACTACAGAAGAAAGCATGAACAAACGCAGATTAGTTCATTTGATGGCTTATTCTACCCTTCTTTCACTTGAAAACATCATAAATCAAATCTTTGATCATGATTTGTTTTCAATTTCTCCTCAAGAGAAAAAACATATCATATCTCTAGGCAAATGTGTTATTTCATGTTTCAAATAGCAACAGCTTGGAATCAGATGTCTAGGGAATAACAATTACTCCTGGAAAAAAAATACAAAAATCAAAGAAAAGTTATTTTATTTACACAATTCCAATTATAATTATCTGCATGGCATGCCAAGAGGTTTTCCTCACATTATTTGACCAATACCAGAGCATTACTACTAGTAGTCTAGGCACCTTGAGATGATTAACTTATTCTATTAATTAAATTAAATAATAACAATAATCCATTACTATTTAATTACATAATTTTCAGCTCAAACAATTTAAATAATAACGGCCCATTAGCCCAATTATTACTTAAAAGTCGAACCCCAGCACAATATAAATAAAACAGCCGAATTATGGCTCTTGGGAAGGCATAGCAATTAAGCTGGTTAGTATGTGGCTAACAGATTATGTGTTCAAAATTTACAAAAATCGTTATTAGCCTCTAACCTATCATTTACCCTCATTAAAAAAAAAAGAAAAAAAGGCGATCCTATTCCCGACACAAGACCTCTATGTGTGATCCTGTAACCTATATGTGTTATCCTTAATATAAAAATAAAAACAAAAACAGCCGATCCTATTCCCGACATCGAGAACGCTATGTATGAGCATGTAATCTAATTACTATGTAATGTTTTTTTTCTTCTTTCTGGATTTCTGTGTACGTGATTGTAAAGGAACAAGTCAAATTTTAATATAGAGTGAGAAAATTTAGAGACGGATAATTAAGAGAGAGATTAGTGGGACAAGTTTTTTCTCCAAATTTCTCTCACGTTTTTAACCTCTATCTCAAGAAAATTACCACATAAATTATTTATTTATTCTTAAGTAACGGTTCTGATTTTGAACACGTAAACCACCCATTTATTTTATTATCTCAAGATGTTTTCTTTCTCTTTCGTCAATAAGAATCCGCCATTGCTGAACCTTCCGAAGACACAAGCAAGGCAACAAGCCTTCACCATCCATCATTCTCGACCTGAATATTAATAACTCATTTGGTTCATGGGTACACATTGCTAGAAAGCAACGCTCCTTCTAGTTTTGAATATTAAAATTGATTTTGTTGAATTAGCCATACAGCTAGACAGTCTAGAAATTGCAAAGCTAAACTGTGTGAATTTGTGTGATTAGGATATCATTGAAGCCGCACACAAGCAACATGAATCGTCCATCATGCATGATAGTGTCATAACGCAAAAATAAAGGGGCCATGCAAATGGTAAATCCCAAATAATTCATGTAAGTTGCAGTTAGATAGTCTTGTTACCGATCATTGGAACTACATTATTTGACCAATACCAGAGCATTACTACTATACTAGTCTAGGCACTTTGAGATGATTAACGAGTTCTAATTAAAAATTAGATAATAACAATAATGCATTACTATTTAGTTCAGCTCAAAGAATTTAAATTGTAATGGTCCATTAGCCCAATTCCCCAAGTACAATATAAATAAAACGAAAGAATTAAAAAACTAACCTAACCCTAACCTCTCTTCAATCCTGCGCCTCTCTCTCTATCTTTTGTATCGATGGCACCACCGCGGTGGAAACGGCGGTCGGCGGTCAGATTCAAGAGCTAGAAAAAGAGAAAGAGCACGAAAGGTATATTATTTTACCTATATCAGGTCGGGTGAACCGGCACGCGAAACGTTCTATGATGTTTATGTATTTGATTTAGATCGAAACCCGAGCCTAGATTTAGGTCGAAACCCTAGCCTGCCATCGTAACTCCGGATTGTCCTCAGATAATATGAAATTGTGCTCTCCTATGTGCGGTACTATAAAATCGCCTTACGCCATCGTAACTCCGGATTGTCAAAAGATACTGGTGTTTTCGATATGTAAGGATCATCCTTCCGAGGATTTTGAAGCGTTTTGGATGGATAATGATCCGCCTTCGGGATTTGTTGATTTTGAGCTGTATGATTATGTGACTGGAACCTCGCAGGAACTGCCACTTTTAGCCGATGCCTACTACTTCACGGACGACACTACTTTGTCGTTAGTACAGACAATGGCACGACATTCACTCTTGATCTCAGCCCAAGCCCGAATTGGAAGTTGATTAGTGATCTCCCTTGTGTAAATGGTGAGGGGGATTTTCAAGTGTGTGGTGGTGAGGGTTTTGAATTTAGGTATCAATTTTATAGAATGACTAAGGATTACGCTGCTGCCGCCTTTCCAAGTGATCCCACTTTCAAGTCACCTCATCGCTACTTGGATAGTGTCCTTGCTGCTCCTGTAGATCGAGACAAATTCTGCTGTTTATATAATGTTTATGATTTTGATCCTAGTAACCGCATCTCTGTTCACATTATCGTTTATCAGAAGGATCCAGAGGATGCTGAGGGCACGAGAGCGAAGAGGAGCAGTCAATATGCATTTGAGCTTACATCATCTTATGCGTTCTTGCAACCATATACTTTGTTTCCCGCTCGAGTCTCTCGAGCAACTGCGAAATAGGTTTGTTTCTTCCACACATGCTTGAGTTTCCGCATGGTTAAATATTCAATTTAGTTTTTACTCTTGTCTTTGAATGAAAGATGTGCATTCCTTTCAATCATTAAATGGTGCATTAGGTTTGTTTCATAACAATTGGATGGTTTCACAATGTATTCCTTTGTTGATGCTTGAATGTGTATCTTCTGAATATAATATTTACTATTTTGATTATAGTAGATGAAACCTCTTAATCTTCCAAATAGAATTTGAGTTAATATCTGGTTAATTGATTACATGTATCTAGAAATATTCGTTACTATGGTGTCATTTAACTTTAGTGCTACTCTTCTTTCTGCAGGGTATTTTCCCAGCTGATAGTATTTCCGCCTTTTTGCAGGTTCTCCATACTTGTACATAATATCAAATCGTGTCACCACCTTTTGGCTATGGATATCCTGCTGGGTTTAGATTCTGTAGTTGGAAGTTGTGTTTGATGTCAGTTCGTTCCAGTTGTAAAGAACAGAGCTTTTTGTTTACAGTTTTATTCGTGTATTTCGAATTTTTTTTTGCTGTTGTCTTTCGGTCTCTATTCTTACTTGCCTTTAATAATTGTATCGATTTTTTTTTTCCTGTTATTTGGTGAGTGGGTGGGTTGTTCGGCGATGAAATTCTAAAAGGAAGCATTTTCCAAAGTGTAGATCCACTGTCATTAGAAGAGAGATCAACAAATAAATACAGGTAACAGATTTAAGATATGCTACAAATTTGGCATAGATAAAGGCTCTTCGGACAAAAATAAATAAAAAGTGTTTTTCATTTAGCCAATGTAACAGAAGGCAATATCTTAAATCATTACTCCATCCGTCAGTTCAACATCAATTAAGCATTCATTACATGCTATGCCTATTTGATCACTAAACAGCACTAGATAGATAAAATGGTAAAGTTTGCAATCGGTTAAATAAAGCAAATGATGGAAGTTACATATGCTAGCCTAAAATGGAATTCTAATCAAATATCTACCTTCTATAATAAAATATATTCCAGATGACACAAAAAAGGTGAAAAGAAATGAAAATCCTACTATCAAAACTAAAAAAACTTGAAAGTTTTGACACTAAAATGGCTATTCACTCTACTTAAGAAAGATGAAGACTAAAATGGTCATTTTCTCTTAAAAAATTATTTAATTCACTTCGAGTTAGCTCACAAGTATATTAGGAAGCATATTCGAGCCAATTTTTGTCAAGCTCAAGCTTGATTAGATTACATTAACTAGTCTCAGTTAATGAGCTCGAACGAGTTTTAAAGAATTAGCTTACTAGTAACTTACCTCATCTAGACCCAAGATATTGAAACTTCAAATTATCAACAAAAACACCAACAAATGAACTGTACAGGCCTTCAAGACCAATTCTAAAGCAATTCTTTTAAGTCAATAATCATCATACAATTTTGACAATCATAGCCTTCAAGAGAGAGAGATCTAAATGGCCATATAAAAACCAAAAACAAAATTGAGAATCATTCCAACTGGCGGCCGGCGGCTTGGGCAACCATGGGCAAATACGGATGACTTAGTTTATTTAGGATGACTTAATGATGTTAATCATGAGTTAAGCATTCTCAGTGGCTATTTGTTCTTTCACATACTACTTTTATTAGAGACGTCATTAATATATTAGTGACTTTTTGTGGAACTTATCTTTATATTCTCATTTGACAGGTTTTATTAGCTTCACCAACACAACTGCACATAGACAGCCACAATATAAGAATCAGATTGTTGGCAGTTGTGATTTTTAGTTATTTAACGAAGACTATGTCGTTTATTTTTAGTGAATGTGGTGGCAAGCCTTAATCAACAACACTGTGTTTCATGCATGCTTGTCACTCACTTTACAAATGAAGATGCTTACTGATTGGGGCTTAAATCTTTTTTCGAAACTGTTTCTAGATACTATTATTGAATAATGAGAGAAATATGTCATCAGTAGACTCACTAACAAGAGATATTCTGACATATAAATAAGGCATTAATTAGTAGAACAAATTAGAACCTATAATCCAACCACAAAACAAGTCAGTCCACCGCAAGTAGAGGCGGATCTAGCCAAATAAAATACCTTGGACTGGGCATAAATCGGAGGAAATACCTTGGGCTGGACTAATATTTTTAATTTATATTTTAAAAAAGATTCTAAAATTACAACAAATAAAAAAGGAAAAAAAAAATTGTTGGAGCTGGAGCCCACCCCAGCCCATAGGGTGGATCCGCCCCTGACCGCAAGGTTATTAGCTATAGGGGCTAGGGGATGAATAAATCTTATTTGTGTTTGCGTGTGGAAAGTGAAGTATTTGGAATCGTAAACATTCTCTATAAGTAATTTCTTGATGAAAGATGTTATTTCTTGTTGAAGATATTAGGTTAGAAGTAGGCTAAACGGATTAAGCTTTTTATCACATCCATTTCTTTTTTTACAGTCCTTTCATTATATATGCATAGAAAGCACGCGGAAAAAAAAAAGACGAAAAGTCACTATTTAACCGCATTTAATAGTTTTATATAAGTGACTTAGTATATAAAGATAAATTTGAAGGAAATTTGATATTCAAACATTATCATAAGTGGGGACTGGAATCACACATTATAAATAGGTTGAGAGTGATATTGCACATTTCAATGAAATTAATATTTCTTTTCCAATTTTGTCCCTAATTTGGATGGAGTTTTGGATGGAAAAGTTTAATAGGGAGGTAACTGTACCTATTATCATAGGTTGGAAGTGTTTCTCGTGAAATTAATAGGTTGGGGGGAAATAGGACATTTTATATAGGTTGGGTGGGTTTTTGTTTTTTTTCCAAATAAAAAAAAAACACACCTTTCATGGTCTTTCCCTTTTTCTAGCTCTTGAATCTGACTGTCGTTTCCACCGTGGTTTTGCCATCTATACAAAAGAGAGAGAGACGAAAGGTGAATTTCTCTGCTCCCTTGCGGCCGCTGAATTTTATCTTCCGAGAATCATGAGCACCTTCTCAAACAACCCGTCCTTGTACTTGGTCTTCTCCCCCATCGGTGCCGTTTGCTCGGTCGCCTCGGCAATCCTAAATTGCATTGATTGATCGGTGTAAGTTTATTGCTGGAAAACTCAATGCCACCATTAAACTCTAGTTGGGCTTATTTAACTCAATCTTGCTATGTTTGTGCAATTAATTTATGAAATTGATTTGTGCGTTAAAAATATAAATATTAAATTCAATCAACTTATTTTAAACACCTTGTCGTGATTTAAAGCCCAAAAATCCTTTTATATTGTTTTTAAATTAGAACCTAGTTTAGAAAGTCCATAACAAATATAGAGATTTTTTTCACGTATTGAAATTGGGCCGCTTAACAAAATTAAAGTAATGATTAATAGCCCAATTCAATCTATTTTTATAAATTCATTTAACATATTTTTGAAGAAAATTTTTTGGTACAACCGGTTGGCTGCATAAAGCTAAATACCTTATTATCATGATTACTAGCATTAGCGCTCATGTAGCGTAGTTGGTTTGTTGTTGGACTCTCACCCGAGAACAGGGGCGTAGCTACATGGGGGCTGGTGGGGGCCAGTGCCCCTATGGAATTGTGAAAAGTATTAAGCATGTATTATTATCATTTAAGAATTCCCTAGTCTAGTGGTCAGGTTATCTTACTCTTAAGTTGAGGTTATGTGTTCGATTCTTGAACTCAATATTCTTTTACATATTTTACTTCTGTTCTTTCTCTTTTGTTAATTTTTGCCTCTAAATCTCTCTTTTTTCCCTCAACTCTTTCATATTACCTTTTTTCTTTTTCCCTCCAACTCTTTCATATATCTCTTTTTCTTAATTTTTATAAATCAAAACTTAACAAGACAATTATTCTAGATTATTTTTACCTCTTTCTTTCTCTTTTGTTAATTTTTGCCTCTAAATCTCTCTTTTTTCCCCTCAACTCTTTCATATTCTCTTTTTCTTTTTCCCCAACTCTTTCATATATATCTTTTTCTTAATTTTTATAAATCAAAACTTAACAAGACAATAATTCTAGATGATTTAAAATTAGTATACTTAATCTAAAACACTAACAGAAGTTTTATTTGACCAAATTTAATTTAATAAATTGGATAAAAGAAGGATTGTGTTTATATTCTCTACTCGTACAATTCTAAATGATAATTTAATAATCTTTTACATACAATATAATGACACGATATATTTCATGGAGTATATATACTTAAATCCTACCACGATTATACACTCCAAAGTTTACCCTTTCTTTAAAAAAAATTCTTTCATGTTTCTATGTAGTTAAATCATGATAAATTAGAAATAATCTTATTGTCATTGTTTTGTTATACGATTTTGCTGATGTGAGTCTGCTTAAAATAAACTAGTTGAGAATAAAAAATTTACAAGCATGTTTACTTTTTTTTAAGGTATACTTTTACAAGCACGTTTACCTGATTTTTAAAGTAGACTTTTACAAACACATTTACCTGTTGGCCCCCACAGACTGATATATCTGGCTACGCCACTGCCCGAGAGACTTGAGTTCGAGGCTCAACAACAAATTTTTCATTTTTTAATTAAAAGTTGAATTTTTATTTTCAGATTACATTATGATACAAAAAATATAATAAATTTATAACTTTTAGTTATATATATATATATATATATATATATATATATATATTTGCATTAAAAATTGAATTTTTATTTTCAAGTTACATTATGATACAAAAAAATTTAATAAATTTGTGTTTTATTTTCAGAAAAAATAATATATGACTAAAAAATATTAATATATATATATATTAAAATTTATTCTTGTTAATAAAAATACAATATTTTTATTTTTTTTTTCAATTACATGGGGAATATGAAAAATATAATAAATTTATTCATTTATGTTCAAAAAAAAATATCTGACTCAATGAATATTAATTTATATATTAGAATTTATTCTTGTTAATAAAAATACAATTTTTTTATTTGTTTTTCAATTACATGATGGGAAATATGTGGAGATAATAAAAGTATCACTTTATATGAAAAATGTATCAATTATTCAGAATATATCATTTTTTCAGAATAAAAGTATCACTTCTTATTAACCAATGTATCACTTGTTATGAATCAAAGTATCACTTTCTATGAATAAAAATATCACTTATTATTAACCAATGTATCACTTTTCATGAATTAAAGTATCATTTTCATGAATAAAAATATCACTTATTATGAATAAAAGTATTGTTGGTTTTAGTAAATGTATCAATTGTTCTTAATAAAAATATCACTATGCATGAAAAAAGTATCAATTATTCTGAATATATATTTTGTTATGAATAAAAGTATCACTTGCTATTAATTAATATATCACTTGTTATGAATCAAAGTATCACTTATTATGAATAAAAGTATCGTTGGTTTTAGTAAATTTATTGAATATATCACTTGTTATTAATCAATGTATCACTTGTTATGAATCAAAGTATCACTGGCTATGAATAAAAGTATCAGTTATTATGAATAAAAATATCAATGTTTTTAGTAAAAGTATCACTTTGTTATTAATCAATGTATCACAAAAAAAAGGGACTTGATTAGTGTGATGGACGGAGTTAAAAAAAACGTTGTAAAAAAAATAAAAAGCTTGATCTAAAAAAAATATCAATTGGTTGGAATAAAAATATTACTTATTATAAACAAATGTATCACTTTTTTGTATCGGTTATTATGAATAAAAATATCATTATTTTTAGTAAAAGTATCACTTTGTTATTAATCAATGTATCACAAAAATAATGGGACTTGATTAGTGTGACAGAGGAAGTTTAAAAAAAATATCGTTACAGTTGAATGGAATAAAATATTACTTATTATAAACAAATGTATCACTTTTTTAAAATTAATGTTTCAATTAAAATGAGAAAATAAATCTAAGTACACTACTGGGACTTGAACGCGGATGTATAAGGTTGAAGTTCAACAGCTTAACCAATTGCGCTACCAAAACACAACTAACATGTTGCAAACCTTACTTATTTAACTAGAGGCGTCCGATTCCATCCGCAAATGTACAGGAGTCCAACTCATTTTTGAATGATTCTCTACTAAAAATTCCTTAGGCCAAATACCATATTATAATTTTATAAAAATAAATTTTTGGAGTGAAGCTTGAGTTCCGAGCAACTTCTGTGAAGGTGTGATTGACTTATAAAGTCTTCGCAACAAGACAGATTTATGTTGCATCATTTTCCAAAGGTGATAATGGTATAGACATGTTAGGACAAAATGTACAGGTGTTTTCCAGACTACAATTCGGACGGCGAAGCTGCCCGATTCTCAAGTTGGGCTTTTCCCGGTTCGCTCGCCGTTACTAGGGGAGTTCTTGTAAGTTTCTTTTCCTCCGCTTATTGATATGCTTAAACTCAGCGGGTAATCCCGCCTGACCTGGGGTCGCGGTCGAAGGCGCGCGCGCACGGGGTGCGCTCACACCGTTGGGTCGTTGACGAGATCCCGTCCGACGGCTCAACGACGCAGCAAGACACGAGATTGAGATGTTCAACCACCACTGGCCGCGACATGAGTCACCGGGGGATCGCATTTGGGCCGACCGCGCGCTGGAGCACACGGGGGGCCAATGTCCGCCCCCTCGACGAGCGCAGTGCGCGGGTGGAGGGGGCGACGCGATGCGTGACGCCCAGGCAGACGTGCCCTCAGCCGAATGGCCTCGGGCGCAACTTGCGTTCAAAGACTCGATGGTTCACGTGATTCTGCAATTCACACCAAGTATCGTATTTCGCTACGTTCTTCATCATTGCGAGAGCCGAGATATCCGTTGCCGAGAGTCGTTATGACATTCGATAGACGCCCGCTGCCCCCGCACGCCCGCGAACGGGATGCGGAGGGCCGACGCTTCATTTTTGTTTTCCTTGGCGCATTCCGCGCCGGGGTGAGTTAAGCCCGAACGCTACTATCTTATCTTTCTATATTCCTTTTGGAGATGATTTAATCATGTCCACTCAATATTATAAATTTAATCGTTCTAGAATTCTGGCTGTCTAGTATCATTATCATGAATTATTTTTTTTAAATATGTACTTTATGATAATACTTTGTGCATAAATAATTATTATGAGTATATCTTCATGCATGAAAAAAATAATATGAATTGAAGAAAGTTAATTACTGAAGAAAAATTGCGAAGCCCATCATGTGAATAAACCGATGAAGACTTTTAAAAGAGAGAATTAATTGCCGACTTGAAGTTGAAAGAGATTGTAGTGTTGATATATTGAATTTTCTTAAATGTCTTATTCGAAATTAATTTAATAATGATATATTTCATGTCTCATCAATTTGTTTTATTTTTTTGGCGTAATTTAGAAGAATCGTTAATTTTGCGTATAGATGTAAAACTTCAAACAAAATATTTATAGTAAATTTTTTATTTCAAAAAATAAAATAAAAATTATGAGATGATTCTTAAAAAAGTGAGAAAAAAATGGTGGACACAGAGGAAATTCCCATGATGGGCTAGCAAAAGTTTTTCCACAAGAAAATTAATTGTGACCGAGTCATACTGCTATCATTTCAACATCAAAATTAATTGCCAATTTCTCACAAATTAAATCCCCTTTGGAGAAGAGAAGACTTGATCCAAGTCCACTCAATCATAACAATATATGTTAAGAGGATTGATTGTTAATGAGCAGCAGTTAACATTAATGGCAACTCAAAAGTTCCTCCATACATTTTCACCTCTCTCCATTCTTCTCTCCCTCCTATTTTGTTTTGAAACCTCTCTTGCTTCCCCTTACTGCACCCCTTCTGCCTGTGGAATCATTACCAATATTAGCAATCCTTTCCGCCTCAAGGCTGATCCCAAGCACTGCGGTGATCCCGGAGCTGAATTGGCATGCGAAAACAATGTTACCTTCTTGTATCACGACACTCATAAATACTATGTCAAAGCAATCAACTACAACAACTACAACAACTTCACCATAAACAACAGCAACACCTGCTCTTTTCCCAACTCCTCTCTAAATACACTATTTATCCAATATGGTACTTTCTACCTAAAAACACTATCTACACCCTGGCCTATAAATCTGATGAGCTGCCCATATCCCTTGAACAATTCTGCCTTCTTTACACGGAATTTTACTCACTGTGCCACCTCTTATTCTAATTCATCCAACCACAGATACAGTTATATAAAGGTCGGCCACATCAAGGCCTCAAAAGTACCAGAAATGTGCAGAGTAGATGTCATAGTTATGACATCTTGGAAATTTAAGGATTCTAACAACGCTTCACTTTCAGAAATTCACCACTCTCTCTTGTATGGATCTGAATTCTTCTTATCCCCGAGAGTGCCAACGACAGCGTGGGGTAAGAATGCAAGATGCATAAAGTTTGTGTTGAATGTTTAACATACACTCATCACCCTAATTAGGAACTTTCTTGGTTTATTAAATGATAATTGAGATTTATGCTAATCCTCTTGTTTTCTCTAAACTGCAGAGCGATTTATGCTCTTCTTGGACAGTAAGGAATCTCACAATAATCAATTTATGCATTTATAGTTTGCATATATCAATTCCTCCATTTATATTAATACTTTCATCTTGTGGAAAATGCAGGCTGTGATGAGTTCATCACCACATGTAAGGATTCGCACACAAGTTACTCACAATTGGTTTGTGAGTTCAGTTTCAATCTCTTTCACTACTAATCGTGTGTATGTGCAGGGCGTTTCCACATTCTTCTGGTCATTGTAGGTATGCAGCTTGACTAGATATTTCATTACTTTCGTTCTCTTAATCAATTTTGTCCTATCAATCAAGACAGAAGACTCAAGTTGTGATAAATGGGAGGCGTTAGATAAGATTGCAAAATTCAGTAGATAATTGGATGCAGAGAAGGGTGGATAAGATGGATACATTTTGGCTCCATATATTCTGATGTCATTTTTTGTTGTAAAACGTTGCAGGTGTTATGTGTGCGGGGATATTACCTCCTGTAATGACCCTCATCATTGGATTCTCCGCTGTAGCACTACTCTTCTATCTAAATATATATGTGTGCGGGGATATTACCTCCTGTAATTCGAAGGTTACCGTAAGAGCTAATCCTTAATTGCATTCCTTTGGTTTTTAATCACTCTCGTCTTGTCTAGTCTTTTTATTCGTATATTCTTCTATGCATAATCATGTATCTCTTGTATTACCAGCGCCCGATAGATTCCATCTGATGAAGAGGTATGGGCCGATCTTCAATGACCAAGTGAAATATGGTGTGTATTCAATTTATCTTTTTAATAAGCTTCGTTATCACTTTTGAATTAATTAATTTTTATTTTGTATACTGTAAATTAAAAACGATGAAAGGCTTTTTAAGATTTTCGCCGTCATGGTTTGACTTTTGCTTTAAATTTTTTTTATTAGAATAACATCAATAATTTATACAAGCACCTATTTGTTTTAAAAATACATTAAATAATACTCTTCATCCCTTTAAATTAAAAGCGTCTTCTTTCTTTTAAGCACGGAGATAAGAGAATGGTTTTGTGTGGTTTATATTGTTTGATTTTTGGGTAACTGATCTATGTCCACACATTCTTTCTCTTTTTTAGAAAATTGATAGTTTTAATGAAACAAGTCAATTAAAAAATGAGAGCGCTTATGATGAAATGAGAGGAGTACCACATATAATTATGAATATTACAATTAGGTTGACTTTCACAATGGCACTAAACATAACACATTTTTGCTTATTTCGATAAATTATAGGAACCCTATGCTAATGTTTTCCTTTTCCCCTTTAATGACAGTCTCCATTGTCTTGGGACCAAGACTCATTATTTCTCCAATTGCTTTGTGGTTCTTGATCTACAAGTTTCGAAGAAGGCATTCTGCGTACAACATAATAGAAAGCTTTTTACAAAATGACAACAAGCTCTCACCCATTAGATATTCATACTCAGACATCAAGAAAATGACAAAAAGTTTCAAGGATAAACTAGGTGAAGGTGGCTACGGTTCCGTTTACAAAGGCAAGATCCGAAGTAACCATGAAGTAGCTATAAAATTGCTCAGAAAATCTGGTTCAAATGGCCAAGATTTCATCAATGAAATTTCAACTATCGGAAGGATACACCACGTCAATGTTGTCAATCTAGTTGGATATTGCGCAGTAGGCTCTAAGCGTGCCCTTGTCTTCGATTTCATGCCTAATGGCTCCCTTGAGAAGTACCTCTTCAATCAAGAAGGAATGAATTCCTTGAATATGGATATAAAGTTTGATATGGCTGTTGGAGTTGCTCGTGGGATTGAGTATTTGCACCGAGGGTGCGATGTTCAGATACTGCATTTTGATATCAAGCCTCACAATGTACTTCTTGATGATAAATTCACTCCCAAAATATCTGATTTTGGACTAGCAAAGTTTTGCTCAACAAACAAGAATGCAGTTACAATGACGGTTGCTAGAGGAACAATAGGATATGTTGCCCCTGAATTGATCAATAGAAGTATTGGTGAAGTCTCTTATAAGGCTGATGTTTATAGTTTTGGAATGCTACTGATGGAAATGGTGAGCTTGAACAAAGACTTGACTGGAAATAAGGATGACTCAAACTTGTATTTCCCGTACTGGATATATGATTGTTTTAACCAAGGCAAAGATATTGAAATTGATGGCAATGATCTTGATAAGGATGACAGTAGAAGGAGATTTGTGAGGAAGATGACAATAGTTGCATTATGGTGCATACAGATGTCTCCAAATGACCGTCCATCAATGAATAAAGTGTTGGAAATGTTGGAAGGAAATATTGATAGTTTACACGTTCCTAATTATCCGTCTCAATCAACTCAAACTGAAGTAAATGTTTATCGGAGTGGGAGTACATATTCTACTGATTCAGTAGCCTTGCTAGGTTGTGGTGGTGCTTCAACTTGCATTGAAATTTGTGTTCAAGATTGACAAGGCTTGCAACAAATAGTCTTGAGTTGTAAAAATGTATTATACTTGCCACAATGATTTGGTGCCACTTTAAAAGAGATATAGGCATGTGTACCGGTTGTAGTTTTGTGATTTGTTATAAAGTTTTTCTAGTATCATTATCATTACAATTTTATTTTTTATATTTACTTCGTTACAAAACTTTATGCATGAACTGTTGTTGTGTGTGTCTGATTAGGGAAAAAAATGATTGACCTTACAAGTCTTGTATGGCATCTCGCGTTTCACGTGTGTTAATGTTTAATGCTCATCGATCTGTTTCAAGAAGACTCAATCATTTGCAGGTGCACGGTCTCATTAAGTCTATAGAGCATTATTGACTAGCTACTGGTGTTTCACAAATTATTGACCCCATCTACTCACTTAGTTTTATCCACGTGAAATTTGGATGAGAAAGGTAAGAGGGAAACATATAAGAACAGAAAGCAGAACCAAGAAGTAAATGAAAGCAGGTTAAATATAAAAATGTTGAGTAGGCGGGCTACGTGCGGCAGGACGGGGAGCTGGGCGAGAAGATCTTCCTGTAAGTAAATTCAGTCCCACAAGTAATAAGACACTTATCATACTAGTTTATACAGTAATCCCACTCTTTAAAGAGACAAAACAGTGAATAAGCACAAGACAATTGAAAAAGCAAACAATGTAGAACAGACCTGGGGTTGGAGCCTAAGAAAGACGACAGTCAGGATTTCATTATCCGAATAAATCAAAGCATAATCAAAGACGATAGTATTACAAACATGAGCCATTCAAGTTGGAACTAAGATGGAAATTTACTCCCTCGAAATTGAATCCCATTACCCTTTGAAATATAGTAAGAAAATGTATCTAATAATGCAATTGAAAAGGTAAAACTAATACATGAATTCCCAACCATATCCTCATTTACTTAACTGAAAGGTTATTAATTTCAAAGCTCATTAAACAGTGGCGTATGAAAGGAAGAAATCATTAAAAGATGTCATGCAACATCAAGTATATCCAACATATCCAACATAAATCGAAAAAACTTAACAACAAACCAAGGGGGAAAAGGCAGTCCAAAAAATATAAGATTTGCCACCGGAGGCGGCGGGCTGGAGCGGACCGGCGACGGCCGGACGGGAAGCAACGAACTAGTCAGCTGAGCAGAGCGGTGTGCCAGTGCCGAATCGTCGGAATCGATTTCATCTCCGAGCAGAGCAGTGTACGCAACGCAGCGCAGAGGCAGAGCAAATTTTCATTTACTGAATTAGATCTGAATCTGATTTAGGTCTGGGCTACAAATTCCCTGGTTATGATTTGGGAAATGGTCGTTGCCTACTTGGTATCTAAAATGGGGCACATAACAAAATGGGGGGGGGATCTGTGATTTGGGAAATGATCTTTCGCCTCTGGATATGTGAGCTTGGGAAGAAATGAGGCAGCACCTTCCTCTTCGTGGTTCTATTTTTTTGGTGTTTTGAAAAAATAATTTGGCCAAAAATTAGAAATAAGTAAGAGCAACAAAACTTAACACTATTGCTATATTAGAGATGAACACAACGCAATACATAAATATTTTGAATTTAAGTAACTAATTTTAAAAAATCATCTTATTCTTTCTATTTTAAATTAGGATTATTATATGTGAGTTATTTTAATATAATTATTATATGAGTATAACGTCATCTAGGTCAACCCAATAAATTTTAATTTTAAATATAAGTATAACTATAATTAATCATTTAAATATAAGTATTAATGTAATAAATATTTTATATTTTAAATAATTATATTTTTGACACATGGCGCATTTCGTGTGGTGACACGTGGCATTTGACTATTGACTTTTTATTTGACTTTCTAGGGTTCGAGAGTCAACCACACAATAATTGTCGGATTCAAAATTCGAGGCTTCAGTGTCGAAATTATTCAAATATATCATGATTTAAGGATAATTTCATGAAATACTTTATAATATAACTATACCTTTAAAAATAAAATATGAATCATTCATGAAACATGGAAGTAGAGATCTATTCTCCTGAAAAACGAACTCATTTTTCGGGAAACATGAAGAGGTCATATTTTCTTTTTTCTTTAATTATGTCTCTATTACTATAATTTAATATTTTTCATGATATATTCGATTCCACCTTCTTAGCGGACTTCTTGTGTCCCGTTTCCGACGTTTTAGGGTCTCGATAAATAGTATTTAGGGTTTGGGAATAGTGTTTTAGGGTTTTACCGACAGATTTTCCGTCAGTAATCCGTCGGTAAATTACTGACGGAATAATTCCGTCAGTAAAGCTTAAATGTTTAATCAAAAATTTTAAACTAAAATCAGAAAAAAATCATTCAAAATGTTTCCGTCAGTAAAATTAGTTTAATTTTTTTATTAAATTTATTAAGTTTTACTAACGGAATAATTCCGTCATTAATATACCGACGGATTACCGACGGATTTTTTCATCAGTAATGTACCGACGGATTACCGACGGATTTTTCCGTCAGGATTTACCGATGGAAAAATCCGTCGATAATCCGTCGGTAATTTCGAAAATTAAGATCCGTCGGTAATAGCCGACCCGTATTTTGGTCCGTCGGTAATTCTAGGATTTCTTGTAGTGGTAGTTGGATAAATGTAACACAAGATTATAGCCAACGGAAAATTCATATGGACCTCCTAGACTCCATTAAGAAATTGGACTCAAATTGGATGATGACATCCATGGCAGGAAACAATGAATAGATAAATAGTAAAATGGCAGAGAGTTTTGAGAAAGACCATGAATCTCCGGCGGAAAAATATTGAAAGTAATATTGACATGGCAGTAAAAGTGCACAAAATCCTGAAAGGTCGGAGGTTTCTGATTGTAATCGATGATGTTTGGAGCACTAAAGTAGTGGATGATGTAATGAATTTATCTCCTGATGACAATAATGGAAGCCGAATCATTTCAACCACGAGGCTAAAAGAAATTGCTACTTATGCCAACTCCTCTACCCTTTCCCACGAGATGCGTTTGATGGATGCGGATCAAAGTTGGAATCTGCTTCGTCAGAAGGTGTTTATACACCAAGATAGTATTCCTCGTGAGCTGGAGAGTACCGGAAGGGAGATTGCAAGAAGCTGTGGAGGACTGCCCCTCGCAATAGTAGTGATCACCGGACTCCTATCTACGGCGAGTAAGACTCTAAACCCATGGAAGGAAGTGGACAGTAATATAAGATCATCTCTAGCCACGACAGATGGGCAGATAGAAAAGATTCTATTGCTAAGTTACAATCATTTACCGCACCATTTGAGGCAGTGTTTCTTATACATGGGAGGATTTCCAGAAGATCATGAGATTAAAGCCACACATCTGATCAGGTTATGGATAGCCGAGAGTTTTGTGAAACCAATTGTGTCCAAGAGGCTTGAAGACATTGCTGAAGAGTATTTGGAGGATCTTGTCGACAGAAGTCTCATTGTGGTTGCCAAAAGGAGGCCTAATGGCAAAATCAAATGTTGCGGCCTTCATGATATGGTACGAGAAATGTGTATAAAGCTATCTCGGGAAGAGAAGGTATTTGTGCACATTAAGGGTACTGGGGCATTGAAGCTTCTGAAAAGTATGAAAGATCAACGAAGGATAAGTATCTCTAGCTCTGATCTTAGATCTTTTGACAATATTTATAGCTCAAACATTCGTAGTATAATCTTCTTCCATATACGCGTCTCTCTCTCTTTCAAGGGTTTTAGATTCCTTAGGGTCCTCGATGTGCTGAGAGTTCAAGATGCATTTAGCTTTCTCCCTTTTCGATTTTCCAAGCTATTTCATTTGAGGTACCTTGCTTTCTGCAATTTTCGCCTTATTCCAGGAACGATAGCTAACCTTCAAAATCTTCAAACCTTAATCATTAAGGAGTATGGTTATTCATCCTTGCCGGATGAAATTTGGAACATGCCACAACTTAGGCATCTTATCTTTTCTAAGAAATGCCTTCCTAATACAAATTCTTCCACTTCTGCTCTAGAAAATCTCCAAACACTTGGGAAAGTTAAAAATCTCACATGTTCGGTAAGTACCCTAAACTTGATTCCAAACCTTACGAAATTGTGGCTCACTTACTCTTATGGATCTGGAGAATTACTCTTCCATAATCTTGTACATCTCCACCGACTTGAAAAGTTGCATTTGGAACTACGATATGGTTGGCGTGGTGGTGGTAAACCTAATCTTGTTGTTCCCAGCTCACTGAAAAAGTTAACATTGATCGGTTGGGGTAACGAAGAGCCTTACCTCGATATTGTTGGTCCATTCCCCAATCTCGAAGTGCTCAAACTCAAAAGTTTCAATTTCATGCCACGAGTATGGATAACTACTGAAGCAGACTTCCCTCAGCTGAGATTTTTGTTCATTGAAAAATCAGATCTAAGGCATTGGGAGACTGAAAGCAGCCACTTTCCCAGACTCAAGTCCCTACTGATTCACTCTTGTCTTGGTCTGAGTGAAATTCCAGAATGTATCGGAGAAATTCCAACGCTTGAGTTAATCGAGTTGAAGATTTGTACGGAATCTCTGGCGGACTCTGCCAAACGGATACAAGAGGAGGCACAGAGTTACACTGATGATGTCTTTCAGGTTCGTTACACAGACTGTAAAGCCGTTAGGGAGCCGTCTCTGCCACCTCCGCCGGCCCAGCCTACTCTCAGGTTAGATAGCTGTCATCCGAAATTTGTCCATCTTCTTTCTAGTTGTCAAAATCTTAAGCTTGTTTTTTTGCTTTGAATAGTTCACAACATCGTGTGAATCAACCGACAGCAACGACGAAACCGCAACAGCCGCATGCTCGGCGTGGAGCATCGCGAATGCATCCGTTGTCTTATATGCTGAGATATGGACTAATACCTCGCGAGCAATAAGGCTCTTCCAAATTCAAAGTATCTGAATCATGGTAGGAAGAAATTCAACTTTGTTAAGGTAGGTAGATGTTTAGACTGGACAATAACTTAAAATGAGGTTGAATAAATAAATAACTATATAAGGATATCCAGAAGCATTTTATTAGTACGAAGCAACTATGAATTTGAGCAATTTAGATTCCACAATTATAAAAGAATACCAAGTGGTTCTTCCATTCAAAAAATAAAAAAGAAAAATGAAAATACTTCCTTGAAAATTAGATAAAGTCGGTATTGAAATTTGATTAAATTAAAGTAAATTACTAAAGTTATTGACATAATTGTATTTGCTATTATAAAAGTTAGACATATTATAGTTAGTAAAATATTTAGTTAAGCACGAAAAAATTGCTCATAGGCATATAAATTTAGGACATACGAAAAATGAAAGTATGCATATAAATTTGGGACGGAGGGTATTAGACTTCATTAGGTGCACCCTGTGACTTTGTCATAATCCAGCAATGCATTGAATTAATTGATGGCAGTTGAGATGTCAAATATTCGTAAAATATTAATCTTGTAGTTAAAATGTATACACACTCATAGGTACACATCTACAGAAGAAAGCATGAACAAACGCAGATTAGTTCATTTGATGGCTTATTCTACCCTTCTTTCACTTGAAAACATCATAAATCGAATCCTCGATTGGTTTTCAATTTCTCCTCAAGAGAAAAAAAACAGATTACATCTCTAGAAAAATGTGTTATTCATGTTTCAAATAGCACCAGCTTGGGATCAGATGTCTAGGGAATAACAGTTACTCCTGGAAAAAAAATACAAAAATCAAAGAAAAGTTATTTTACTTACAGAATTCCAATTATAATTATCTGCATGGCATGCCAGGAGGTTTTCCTCACATTATTTGACCAATACCAGAGCATTACTACTACTAGTCTAGGCACCTTGAGATGTTTAACTTATTCTAATTAATTAAGTTAAAAATAATAGCAATAATCCATTACTATTTAATTACATAATTTTCAGCTCAAACAATTTAAATAATAACGGCCCATTAGCCCAATTCTTACTTATAAGTCGAACCACAGCACAATTTAAATAAAACAGCCGAATTATGGCTTTGGGAAAGGCATAACGGTTAAACTGGTTAGTATTTGATTAACAGGTTATGGGTTCAAAATCTACAAAGACCATTATTTACCTCATTATATATATATATATATATATATATATATATATATAAAAAAAAAAAAAAAAAAAAAACAGGCTATCCTATTCCCGACACCAAGAGCATGTAATCTAATTACTATGTGATATTTTTTTTCTTTCTGAATTTTTGTGTACGTGATTGTAAAGGAACAAGTCAAATTTGAATATAGAGTGAGAAAATTTAGGGACGGATAATTAAGAGAGAGATTAACAAGTTTTTTCTCCAATTTTCTCTCACGTTTTTAACCTCTATCTCAAGAAAATTACTATATAAATTATTTATTTATTCTTAAGTAAAATATCCGATTGTCTTCCACATACGGTCCTTCTAGTTTTGAATATTAAAATTGATTTTGTTGAATTAACCATACAGCTAGACAGTCTAGAAATTGCAAAGCTAAACTGTGTGAATTTGTGTGAATGATCATGTGTAGAAGATTTAGATGTTAATGAAGATGTCATTAGGATATCATTGAAGCCACTCACAAGCAACATGAATCGTCCATCATGCATGATAGTGTCATAACGCAAAAATAAAGGGGCCATGCAAATGGTATATCCCAAATAATTCATGTAAGTTGCAGTTAGATAGTCTTGCTACCGATCATTGGCACCTTGAGATGATTAACGTGTTCTAATTAATAATTAGATAATAACAATAATGCAGAATTTAAATTGTAATGGCCCATTAGCCCAATTCGCCAAGTACAATATAAATAAAAACGAGAGAATTAATAAACTAACCTAACCCTAACCTCTCTCTTCAATCTTCATCCTACCTCTCTCTCTCTTGTATCGATGGCAAAACCGCGGTGGAAACGGCGGTCAGAATCAAGAGCTAGAAAAAGAGAAAGAGCACGAAAGGTATATTATTTTACCTATATCGTGTCGGTTGAACCGGCACGCGAAACGTTCTATGATGTTTATGTATTTGATTTAGATCGAAACCCGAGCCTAGATTTTGGTCGAAACCCTAGCCTGCCAGATGCCGATTTCAAGAAGTTCTCCATGGCTCCTGCTCTCCGAGTCGAGTTTCAGTGTTATATGGGTGCTTGTGTTTTAGATTCGACAATTTATTTGTTTTCTGGGGTTGATACTGAATACAATCATGAAGGAAAGTCTGTGTATTCCTATAAGTTATTGTTGGGGCGCAGCGGGAGTAATTAGAATAAAAGAGGACGGATTGGATTATTAAACCACACTAAGTAAATAGTCAAATAAGTATGGATGGGTCGCACCGACCACGCTTAAAACCACTATGGGATCGGGGTCTTAGTGACCACACAAAACCACCACAATGAGGATCGCAACGATCACTTTTTAAGCCCACATTTCTCAGACACAATTTACTATAGTAATTTAATAATACAATATATCACAACTAATATTCTCAGAACAATAACAGGCATGAAACAAAGAATAAATGACACCGGAAATTTACGTGGTTCACCTTTTAAGGCTACATCCACGGGAACAATAGCTTCGAGTATTTCTTCACTATAAAATGGTAGGTACAGAGAGAAGGGTTACAACAAAATAGATACATCCATGGCAACAATAGCTCCGAGTATTTCTTCACTATAAAATGGTAGGTACAGAGAGAAGGGTTACAACAAAATAGATACACTCGGTGTTACTAACAACCTCACTATTTTGTACTCTCAAGAAGTAAAACTTTTACTCTAACTCTCCAACACTCTCCTACTATCACAAGTAAAGAGAACTTCTCTTTACAAATCCACAAGAAGAAAAACAATGAAGGAAGAAATGAGATTAAGGGATGGATTTCCAAATGAAAAATGCATGCCCTTTTATAGCCAAATTATACTATTCCCAAAGCCCACATATTATGAAAAATTGGCACCCCATATTAATGGCAAGTTCAATTTTTTCTTACTAGCTTGGGTGGCTAAGAGTAGCCTCACATAGAGGCTTGACTCAACAATTCTCCCCCTCTAGCCTCTATGGGAAGCTTCATCATCCTTGCTGCTGATCGACAGTACTCAAACTTTTATCTTAGAAGAGTCTTGGTACACATATCAGATCCATTCTCCTTTGTATGAATCTTCTCAAGTTGTAGCTGCTTCATTTCCAACATATTCCGAATCCAATGATAATGCACGTCAATATGCTTTGACCGTGAGTGAAATGATGCATTCTTTGCTAGATGAATAGCCCTTTGACTATCACAGAATAACCGCGGACGTTCTTGTTTGAACCCAAGTTCATTCAAGAGCTTCTTCATCCATAGCAGCTCCTTACACGCTTCGGTTGCTGTAATGAACTCTGCTTATGTTGTGGAAAGAGCTACACGCTTTTGTAGCTTTGACTGCCATGATACTGCTCCCCCTGATAGTGTAATCAGGTAACTCGATGTAGACTTCCTCGAACCAACATCTCCTGCCATGTCTGCATTTGTATAGCCAACAAGTACAGGTTTTTCATCTCCAAAACATAAACATATTTTGGAGGTACCTTGTAGGTATCTGAGGATCCACTTTACTGCAGCCCAATGTTCCTTTCCTGGATTAGAAAGGAATCTGCTTACTACTCCGACTGCATGAGCAATATCTGGACGTGTACACACCATAGCATACATCAAACTTCCCACAGCAGAGGCATATGGAGTTTTATCCATCTCCGCCTTTTCTCCATCTGTTGATGGGCTCTGCTTAGAACTTAGCGTAAAGTGATTAGCCAAAGGACAGCTAACCGCTTTAGCTTTATCCAAGTTGAATCTTTCAAGTACTTTCTCGATGTACTTCTCCTGTGACAACCGTATCTTCTTGGCATCTCGATCTCGGATAATCTTCATGCCAAGAATCTACTTTGTTGGTCCTAAATCTTTCATAGCAAAAGAATTACTCAGCTGGTTTTTCAAATCATTGATTCTGGAAATATTCCGACCGATAATCAACATGTCGTCAACATAAAGCAACAATACAATAAATTCATCATCAGGGAATTTCTTCACAAACACGCAGTGATCTGAAGTAGTCTTGTTATAACCTTGCTCCCCCATAACCGACTCAAACTTCTTGTACCACTGTCTCGGTGCTTGCTTCAAGCCATACAAGTTTTTCTTGAGCTTGCAGACGTAATCCTTCTTTCTCTTCGTCTCAAAGCCTTCTGGTTGTTCCATGTAAATCTCTTCCTCCAATTCTCCATGAAGGAAGGCCGTCTTCACATCCATTTGCTCAACCTCCAAGTTGAGACTTGCTGCTAGTCCCAGCACAGTACGAATGGATGTCATTTTCACTACCGGTGAAAATATCTCATCAAAGTCTATGCCTTTTCTCTGACTGAAGCCCTTCACGACTAGTCTGGCTTTGAAACGTGGCTGACGGTTGTGTTCCTCGTGCTTGATTCTGAACACCCACTTGTTCTTCAAAGCTCTTTTTCCTTCAGGCAACTTCACTAGCTCAAAAGTTTTGTTCTCATGCAATGACCTCATCTCGTCTTGCATGGCTTCCATCCACCTATCCTTGTGTTCATCATTCATAGCTTCTTCAAAGCTATTTGGTTCTTCCCCGTCAGTAAGTAACACATACTCATTCGGTGGATATCTAGTAGAGGGTCGCACCACTCTACCAGATCTAGTGCGAATTGGAGAACCGTATGCTGCTGGTTGACCATCATAATCAAGGAGATCTGGATGAACCTCTGATGGAGCATTAGGTTCAACTATCTCATCCTGATCACTTTGTACTTCCTCTCCAGTATCTCCAGGTACAAATGTTGGAGGCACTAGCTCAAAGTTTGATGGGCTAGCATCAAGACTAGGAGCATCTTTCCTAGCCTTAACAATATCTTCGATGGTCTCAGACTCGATGAACACAGCATCACGACTTCTGATAAGTTTCTTCTGGATTGGATCGTAGAATCTATAGCCAAATTGACTTTGGCCATAACCGATGAATACACATGGTCGCGTCTTGGCATCCAATTTCGATCTTTCATCCTTTGGAATATGGACAAAAGCCTTACAACCGAACACCCCGCCTCTGGAGTTGCATACTTCAGAGGGACACTAGGTGAAAGATTCCAGACATACACTGCTGCAAGCAGTGCCTCCCCCCAGAAATATTTGGGCAACTTCGAGTGTGAAAGTAAGCACCTGACTCTTTCCATCAAGGTCTTATTCATCCTCTCAGCTATACCATTTAACTGTGGTGTTTTTGGAGGTGTAAACTGATGTCGTATTCCATGCTCCTTACAAAACGCATCAAATGGACCAATGTACTCTCCACCATTATCTGTGCGAATGCACTTCAACTTCTTTCCAGTCTCCCTTTCCACCAGGACCACGAATTGTTTGAAAAATTCTAGCACTTGATCCTTGTGTTTCAAGGTGTATACCCATGTTTTTCTTGAATGATCATCAATGCACATCATGAAATACTGGGCTCCTCCTAGTGATTTGGAGATGGGTCCACACAGATCTGAGTGAACCAGATCTAATACATTCTTTTCTCTGGAAGGAAGAGAACTTTTGAAAGCAACTCTGTTTTGCTTTCCTGCCAAGCAATCAACACACCTTTCTAGGTGGACATGATCCAATCCTGGTATGATATTCTTTTGAGCCAGCTTTACCATGGACTTCTCACTCATATGACCAAGTCGTTTGTGCCACAACTCGATCACATCACCATTCTCCGCTAAGTTGACAAGTTCTTGGGAGAGCTTGGCTTCTGTCACATACAACTTTGACTCTTTCTTGCCCTTGGCCACCACCAATGAGCATCTTGTCAGTTTCTACTGACCACAGTAGAAGGTGTTGCAATAACCTTCCTCGTCCAACTTGTCTACGGATATCAGATTCAGGCGCATTTCTGGAACGTGCCTGACATCTCTCAGCATCAGCTTCGTACCATTCATTGTCTCCAAACAGACATCTCCTTTTCCAATAATTTTGGAAAGGTTACCATTTCCCATTCTTACAACACCATAATTTCCTGGTGTATAAGATGAGAAAAATTCTCGTTTTGATGTCACATGAATGGTTGTAGCACTGTCAATCACCCTGCTTGTCTCCTGAGTTGTCAGATTAACTATATCAGATTCATAGACAATATTGAACTCCTCAACAAAATTTGCTCCTATCTTGCTTGAGCTTTGGGCAAAATCTTCTTATGTGGCCTTTTTGCTTACAGTTGTGACACACGACATTAGCAAATTTGTTGTACTTCCCTCGACTCTTGCCTCTTTGCTTAGAGCCTCTCGATTCACTTCTTCCTCTGCTTCTTGAATCCACAGCCAGGATATCTGACTGTGAAGAAGATGTGGAGACACCTTGTAATTTTCTCCTCATTTCTTCATTAAGAATTCCGCTTTTGACAGCGTCCAGGTTAACAACACCATTTGCAGCAGAGTTGGTAAGTGAAATCTTTAACGTCTCCCATGATTCGGGGGGGAAGCCGCAGACCAAGAGAGCTATCATCTCATTCTCCAGCTTCATGCCCATACCGGACAACTGATCTACAATCCCTTGAATTTCATTCAAGTGATCCGCCAAGGATGTGCCCTCCTTGTATTTTGTCTGAACCAACTTGGTCAGATAAAATAGTTTGTTGTTGCCAGTCTTCGAGGCATATAGCTCCTCGAGCTTGTTCCACAAGGTACGTGCATGAATTTCTCCACAAATGTGATTATACACATTATCATCGACAAACTGTCGAATGTAACTACACACTTGATCATGCTCGAGTACCCACTCCTCATCAGTTTTGCCTTCCGGTTTAGCTATGCTAAACACAGGTAAATGCAACTTTGTCACCATTAGGAGATCCTTCATCTTGTTTCTCCAAATGTGATAGTTCGTGCCATTTAAACTAACCATTTTGCCAGTTCTTGCCTCCATCTTAACTTGGCTCTGATACCACTTGTTGGGGCGCAGCGGGATTAATTAGAATAAAAGAGGACGGATTGGATTATTAAACCACACTAAGTAAATAGTCAAATAAGTATGGATGGGTCGCACCGACCACGCTTAAAACCACTATGGGATCGGGGTCTTAGTGACCACACAAAACCACCACAATGAGGATCGCAACGATCACTTTTTAAGCCCACATTTCTCAGACACAATTTACTATTGTAATTTAACAATATAATATATCACAACTAATATTCTCAGAACAATAACAGGCATGAAACAACGAATAAATGACACCGGGAATTTACGTGGTTCACCTTTTAAGGCTACATCCACGGGAACAATAGCTCCGAGTATTTCTTCACTATAAAATGGTAGGTACAGAGAGAAGGGTTACAATAAAATAGATACACTCGGTGTTACTAACAACCTCACTATTTTGTACTATCAAGAACCCCTTACTTAGAGTAAAACTTTTAATCTAACTCTCCAACACTCTCCTACTACCACAAGTAAAGAGAACTTCTCTTCACAAATCCACAAGAAGAAAAACAATGAAGGAAGAAATGAGATTAAGGGATGGATTTCCAAATGAAAAATGCATGCCCTTTTATAGCCAAATTATACTATTCCCAAAGCCCACATATTATGAAAAATTGGCACCCCATATTAATGGCAAGTTCAATTTTTTCTTACTAGCTTGGGTGGCTAAGAGTAGCCTCACATAGAGGCTTGACTCAACAGTTATCTCCTCCCCCACCTCTTGATTGTGTTATCGAATAATATGAAATTGTGCTCTGCTATGTGCGGTATTAAAAAATCGCCTTACGCCATAATAACTCCGGATTGTCAAAAGATACTGGTGTTTTCAAAATATAAGGATCATCCTTTGGAGGATTTTAAAGCGTTTTGGATGGATAAAGATCCGCCTTCGGGATTTGTTGATTTTGAGTTGTATGATTATGTGACTGGAACCTCGCAGGAACTGCCACCTTTACCCGATGATACATATTCTTATCTGGTGGCCTACTACTTCACGGACGACACTACTTTTGTCGTTCGTATAGACAAGGGCACGACATTCACTCTTGATCTCAGCCAAAGCCCGAATTGGAAGTTGATTAGCGATCTCTCTTGTGTAAATGGGGGGGTGAGGGGGATTTTCAAGTGTGTGGTGGTGAGGGTTTTGAATTTAGGTATCAATTTTATAGAATGACTAAGGATTACGCTGCTGCCGCCTTTCCAAGTGATCCCATTTTCAAGTCACCTCGTCGCTACTTGGATAGTGTCCTTCCTCCTCCTGTAGATCGAGACAAATTCTGCTGTTTATATAATGTTTTTGATTTTGATCCTAGTAACCGCGTCTCTGTTCACATTATCGTTTATCAGAAGGATCCTGAGGATCCTGAGGGCAGATCTCGAGCCACGAGAGCGAAGAGGAGCAGTCAATATGCATTTGAGCTTACATCATCTTATGCGTTCTTGCAACCATATACTTTGTTTCCCGCTCGAGTCTCTCGAGCAACTGCGAAATAGGTTTGTTTCTTCCACACATGCTTGAGTTTCCGCATGGTTAAATATTCAATTTAGTTTTTACTCTTGTCTTTGAATGAAAGATGTGCATTCCTTTCAATCATTAAATGGTGCATTAGGTTTGTTTCATAACAATTGGATGGTTTCACAATGTATTCCTTTGTTGATGCTTGAATGTGTATCTTCTGAATATAATATTTACTATTTTGATTAGGCAAATTGGCAAATTTGGTCCCCAATATTTGCCACTTTGGATGAATTGGTCCCTAATCTTTTTTTTTTAATTTATTGGTTCCCAATGTTTGCTAATTTGGATAAATTGTCCTTTTGTCAAATTTTAAGTTAATTAAGTGCTAATCATAGGGGTATTTATGGAATAAAAGTTTCAGGGACCAATTCATCCAATTTTTAAATAATACTTTAATTTTTTTTAATTATGATTTTTTTGGAAAAAAATTAATTTTTCAAATAATTTTTTATTTTAAAAATTACTTCTTTTCAAGTAATTTTTTTTTCTTTTTTTGTCTCTAAAATAATTTTTTTTGTAAACGAAAAAAAATTAATTAATAATAATTTTGGGAACCAATTCATCTAAATAATTTTTTGAATTAACTTTTTTTCAATTTTTATTTAAATAAAAATTAAGTAAATTTAGATTAACTAATAATTTTGCATTTCACAGTGAAGGAGGGGAGCGGGTCAACACAACGGTTGAGGAATGTGTTATGTTCCTCGAAGAGAAGAGCAGCTGGACGACTAGGAGGTGGGAGGTCATAACTGGACGACTAGGAGTGGGTCGTCCAGTTGCTCCTCTCTTCGAAGAACATAACACATTCCCCAAACGTTGTGTTGACCTGCTCCCCTCCTTTACCGTGAAATGTAAAATTATTAGTTAATCTAAATTTATTTAATTTTTATTTAAATAAAAAAAATTCAAAAAAAGTTAATTCAAAAAATTATTTAGATGAATTAGTCCTTAAAATTATTATTAATTATTTTTTTTTCGTTTACCAAAAAAATTATTTTAGAGACAAAAAAAGAAAAAAAATTAGTTGAAAAAAAGTAATTTTTAAAATAAAAAATTATTTGAAAAATTAATTTTTTTCCAAAAAAAATCATAATTTAAAAAAAAATTAAAAAAAATAAAATTTTATTTAAAAATTGGATGAATTGGTCCCTGAAACTTTTATTCCATAAATACTCCTATGATTAACACTTAATTAACTTAAAATTTGACAGAAGAACCAATTTATCCAAATTAGCAAACATTGAGGACCAATAAACTAAAAAAAAAATTAGGGATCAATTCATCCAAAGTGGCAAAGCATTGGGGACCAAATTTGCCAATTTGCCTTTTGATTATAGTAGATGAAACCTCTTAATCTTCCAAATAGAATTTGAGTTAATATCTGGTTAATTGATTACATGTATCTAGAAATATTCGTTACTATGGTGTCATTTAACTTTAGTGCTACTCTTCTTTCTGCAGGGTATTTTCCCAGCTGATAGTATTTCCGCCTTTTTGCAGGTTCTCCATACTTGTACATAATATCAAATCGTGTCACCACCTTTTGGCTATGGATATCCTGCTGGGTTTAGATTCTGTAGTTGGAAGTTGTGTTTGATGTCAGTTCGTTCCAGTTGTAAAGAACAGAGCTTTTTGTTTACAGTTTTATTCGTGTATTTCGAATTTTTTTTGCTGTTGTCTTTCGGTCTCTATTCTTACTTGCCTTTAATAATTGTATCGATTTTTTTTTTTCTGTTATTTGGTGAGTGGGTGGGTTGTTCGGCGATGAAATTCTAAAAGGAAGCATTTTCCAAAGTGTAGATCCACTGTCATTAGAAGAGAGATCAACAAATAAATACAGGTAACAGATTTAAGATATGCTACAAATTTGGCATAGATAAAGGCTCTTCGGACAAAAATAAATAAAAAGTGTTTTTCATTTAGCCAATGTAACAGAAGGCAATATCTTAAATCATTACTCCATCCGTCAGTTCAACATCAATTAAGCATTCATTACATGCTATGCCTATTTGATCACTAAACAGCACTAGATAGATAAAATGGTAAAGTTTGCAATCGCTTAAATAAAGCAAATGATGGAAGTTGCATTTGCTAGCCTAAAATGGAATTTTAATCAAATATCTACCTTCTTGTATCTGACCATTTCACACAGCCAACAAGGAAATCATCACCACCCATATTGAACACACAATAAACTCGTCAAAATTCAAATCACTATAATTAAACAGCCAGCAGTTCGTTCTTAATAAGTCCGTACTCCATATTAATAGTTATATGGGGTAATATGAAGGTGAGAGCTCGAAACCGTGGAATTTCTGTTTAAAATAAATTTCATCAATGATGATTGACAAATTGTATTCATCCTACCAGTATTTAGAAAGGATTCTGCAGCCACAGTGAATCGAACGCGATTTGGGTATGCAACAAAACAACAGAACTCACCTGGAAAAAAATGAACGACGCAGTTTCAATTGATAATCCGTAATAGAGAACAAATAATAAATAAGTAATAAATAAATAGAAGGGAATGAGGTTGGAGTAATAGACTGATATATTCACTCCAAGGATGGGTTTCTTTTAGAAATCATTATGCTGAGACCAGTTCCAAGCTGCATAAAAATTAAAATTAAAAAAAAAAAATGGAGATTCTCGCAATCAGTTACAACTCAGTCAGAAGACAAATGCTTAACGAAACCATATAAAGAAACAGACTTATAGTGGCGAATATAAAGTAAAAATGGATAAAATAGTGAAATATTCTTAACGATAGTGTTAACAAAAAAATATATCCAGATATCGATATCTCAAAATAGTACTCAAACTATGAAACCATACGACACTCAAGACACAGGTTCACCGCTAAAGGTTAGATTCCTAATCAATTTGAAATTTTGAAGACCCTCTGTTTCTCTTGTACAGATTGTGGTTCATATCCCTACATACACCACGAGACCTCTCCAATTAATCATAAATTCACAAGCCCATAAATAAAGTATTAACAGAATCAACAAAGCATATAAACAAGATTACAACATTTGTAAGCTGATACTGATTTAGAATATTTATGAGAAATTTTTCGTAAAGGCTGATACTGAAAGTTTAGAATATTTCACTATGTTTTCCCTACTAAAATTGTAAGATCTTATGCAGTATATATTTGCCTCAAGAACTTAACCGCCTTCTAAATATACTTAGGTCGATTTAATACATACACAAAAAAAGTTATACACGTTATGACCATATGGTATCAGTTAGCTTGGTGATGTGAGGTTATGTAAAGCAAAATACAGTAGATTTTAAATAATGTAACATGAATGACCCAGCATACGGTATCTGCCATATTTTTCTATAAACGGCTTTGTATATCAGAGTACAAGTCGAGGTTGATGTCACAGCAGCAACATTCTATAAGAAAAAAAAAAGAAAGAAAAAGGACATGTGCATGAAATTAATTTTCAAATGCTGAGAGATAATGACAGATTGATGAGAAAATTAGTGACAAAACCTTGGCAACATTGGCAGCACATCCCAACTCCATAAGAAGGTCACCAGCAAATCTAAGCTGTAGGAATCTCAACACTTTAGATACCAAAAAATTGTACTTGTACATCCAATATACTTGAACAATATGTTACCTGCTTTAAATCATAATCAAACTTGTTTCACTGTCAAGCAAAGAGCATCTTCCCGACCCGCCCAGCACCATCCTAGAAATTATTATAATTAGTGTTTCTGCAGAGTCTGAAGTTAGCTTCTTTATGCCTGACATTATCAGTTTAGCACCTTATCCGAAACTTGAGAACTAGCTAACAAAAGAGAAGCAATTCTGTTGTTAATAAACACATAAATAGGTACTCCTGACATTATATTTGATTTTTTTTATTTCGAATAATCATAATTCCAGAGTAACTAAAGGCACTCATAAATATCTACATAATTGTCCTCACTTTAAAGATAATTCTTGCACCTTCAGGCACTAGACCAATTAAGTGACAGTATTTGGATTTTTGAGGGTTATGGAATAAGTTGTCATAACAAGAAAATAGCTCATTTGACTTAGTATGTCTACCTTGAGAATCCAATTGACAGCTACAGCACCAGGTGCAGCTGTGTTTTTTTGGAGATTCCAAGGGAACTAATGAGGGTTTGTGTGGTGAAATCACCAATGGCTCCACCAAAGAAGTGTTACAAAGAAAACAACATCGCTACCAATACTGCAGAGCAGATTCGATTTGCTAAACTATGTAATGGTGAAGTTAACTGAAACATTGCTACCATTATCATCAGAAGATTACCTTCAAAGCTCTCCAAGTCATGTACGGAACAACCTTCTGGAACATCGTAAGATCTTATGAATGTTATCAACTCCTGCGACATGGACAACACGAATTAAGTTAACAGAGAAGTTAATTCAAGAACAAATATCAGCTTATTCATATGATTTTACAAATGCTGTCTCTGGTTCCTCACAAACAGGGGCGGTTTCGGCGGGCCCCCCCGCCGCCCCCCCCCTCACTTCTTTTTTTGTGTCGAAACGCGATTTTATGTATATAATTTTTAAGAAATTTCGTATTTCGCCCCCCCGAATATACACTTCACCCTTTTCTCTATCGAATTTTTAAGTTTCGCCCCCGTCCCTCGTAATCCTAGATCCGCCCCTGCTCACAAAGTTTATTTTTCTAATATATTATGGGACGTCCCAAATATGAATAAGGGACAAGAATTGTGGGACGGAGGGAGTAACACTTAAATCTTAATTAATTAGAGTTTTTGGATAAAATAAAACTAGAGAAAAATATTTATCTGTATAACACTACAAAATAATTCTCGTAATAACACTCTTTTGTCTAATATGCTGCCACTTGGATAAAAACATCTATAAAATTTTTAAATAATCCTTTCCCTATTTCCATGTCATTTTAGAATTATTTTATTAGTTTCTTAAAAAATATTAAATTTTTTTACTTTCCAACAAGAGGAGGACATTAAACATTATATTCAATTTTTTTATATCAATTGTACGTTTCGCAAAATTATTCTAATAAACTAATAATTTATTTAAAAATCAAAACTAAAATTTTAAATATCATTCATATGATTTTTTCTTTTTTTAATCTCGTAGTTATTGCAGCCCATTAAGATAATTCCACCTCTTCCTTGATGTTGAGTCGCAGCGGGATTAGAATAAAAGATGACAAATTGCACAACAAGAATTTCGCGGATTATCGACGGAAAATTCCATCGGTATACCGTTATTTTTCGTCGGTAATAGATTTACCGACGGAACGAAGGCGTCGGGTTAGGCTTAGTCAGTAAACTTCTTCGACGGACATATTCCGTCGGCAAATATTAACGGCGGAATCCCGATGAAATATTCCGCCGGGAGTATGTCGTTGGGCGTTTTATCGGCGACGATCACCGACAGTTTACCGACAGATTTGTATCCGTCAGTGAAGTCCCCGATGGGAACTAAATTATCACCTTCTTTGAATAAAAATATCACTTATATAATAAAGTATTGTTGGTTTTATTAAAAGTTCAATTGTTCAATAAAAATATCACTATACATGAAAAAAGTATCAATTATTCTGAATATATATTTTGTTATGAATAAAAGTATCACTTGTGAATCAAAGTATCACTTATTATGAACAAAAGTATCGTTGGTTTTAGTAAATTAATTGAATATATCACTTGTTATTAATCAATGTATCACTTGTTATGAATCAAAGTATCACTGGCTATAAATAAAAGTATCGGTTATTATGAATAAAAATATCATTATTTTTAGTAAAAGTATCACTTTGTTATTAATTAATGTATCACAAAAACTGCTGGGACTTAAACCCAGATGTATAAGGTTTAAGCCCAACAACTTAACCAGCTGCCCTACCACAACATTACTAACATGTTGCAAATCGTACTTATTTAACTGAAGGCGTCCGATTGCACCTACAACCGGATGTACAGGAGTCCAACTCATTTTTGAATGATTCTCTACTCAAAATTCCTTATGCCAAATACCATATTATAATTTTATAAAAATAAATTTTTGGAGTGAAGCTTGAGTTCCGAGCAACTTCTGTGAAGGTGTGATTGACTTATAAAGTCTTCGCAACAAGACAGATTTATGTTGCATCATTTTCCAAAGGTGATAATGGTATAGACCTGCTATATTCCTTTTGGAGATGATTTAATCATGTTCACTCAATATTATAAATTTAATCATGCTAGAATTCTGGCTGTCTAGTATCATTATCATGACATTTTTTTTAATATTTACTTTATTATAATACTTTGTGCTTAAATAATTATTCTGAGTATATCTTCATGCATGCAAAAAAAATATCAAAGAATTGAAGAAAGTTAATTACTGAAGAAAATTTGCAAAGCCCATCATTTACGTAAATAAACCGAGGAAGACTTTTGAAAGAGATTGGTCTGTTACTGTAGTGTTGATATATTGAATTTTCTTAAATGTCTTTTTCAAAATTAATTTAATAATGATATATTTCCTACGTCTCATCATTCTTTTTTTTTTGTTTAATTTAGAAAGAACTTTTAATTTTGCGTAAAGATGTAAAACTTCAAATAAATATTTATAGTAAATTTGTTATTTTAAAAAATAAAATAAAAATTCTAAGATGATTCATAAAATAGTGAGACTAGAGGAAGTTTTTTTTTCTGAGTTCATTCCCATGATGGGTTAGCAAAAGTTTTTCCTAAGACAAGAAAATTAATTGTGACTGAGTCATACTGCTATCATTTCAACATCAAAATTAATTGCCAATTTCTCATAAATTAAATCCCCCTTTGGAGAAGAGAAGACTTGATCCAAGTCCACTCAATCATAACAATATAAGTTAAGAGGATTGATTGTTAATGAGCAGCAGTTAACATTAATGGCAACTCAAAAGTTCCTCCATACATTTTCATCTCTCTCCGTTCTTCTCTCCCTCCTATTTTGTTTTGAAACCTCTCTTGCTTCCCCTTACTGCACCCCTTCTGCGTGTGGCATCATCCGCAATATCAGCTACCCTTTCCGCCTTAAAGGTGATCCCAAGCACTGCGGTGATCCCGGAGCTGAATTGGCATGCGAAAACAATGTTACCTTCTTGTATCTCGACACTCATAAATACTATGTCAAAGCAATCAACTACAAAAACTCCACCATCAGATTGGCTGACGCTTCCATAAACAACAGCACCTGCTCTTTTCCCAACTCCTCTCTAGATACAGAATTATTCCAATCACCTTTCTACCTAGCAGCACGAGATGCATCCTGGCGTATAAATTTGATGAGCTGCCCAAATCCCTTGAAGAATTCTGCCTTGTTTACACAGAATTTTACTCACTGTGCCACCTCTTATTCTAATTCATCCAACCCCAGATACAGTTATATAAAGGTCGGCCACATGGAGGCCTCAGAAGTACCAGAAATGTGCAGAATAGATGTCATAGTTTTGACATCTTGGGAATTTAAGGATTTCATCAACGCAATCAACTACAACAACTCTACCATAAACAACAACACCACCTGCTCTTTTCCCAACTCCTCTCTAGTAGCACCATATGCACCCTAGCCTATAAATTTGATGAGCTGCCCAAATCCCTTGAAGAATTCTGCCTTCTTTACACAGAATTTTACTCACTGTGCCACCTCTTATTCTAATTCATCCAACCCCAGATACAGTTATATAAAGGTCGGCCACATGGAGGCCTCAGAAGTACCAGAAAAGTGCAGAGTAGATGTCATAGTTTGGACATCTTGGGAATTTAAGGATTCTAACTACGCTTCACTTTCAGAAATTCACCACTCTCTCTTGTATGGATTTGAACTCGAATACTTCTTCCAGAAAAGAGTGCCAATGACAGCGTGGGGTAAGAATGCAAGATGCATAAAGTTTGTGTTGAATGTTTAACATACAACACTATCAGCATAATTTATTAACTCATAATTGAGATTTCAGCTAACAATTCATTTTATGCTAATCCTCTTGTTTTCTCGAAACTGCAGAGCGATTTATGAACTTCTTGGACAGTAAGGAATCTCACAATAATCAATTTATGCATTTATAGTTTGCATATATCAATTCCTCTATTTATATTAATACTTTCATCTTGTGGAAAATGCAGGATGTGTTTATTTCCTCAACAATTGTAAGGATTCGCACACAAGTTACTCTCGATTGGTTTGTGAGTTCAGTTTCAATCTCTTTCACTACTAATCGTGTGTATGTGCAGGGCGGTTCCCCATTCTTCTGGTCATTGTAGGTATGCAGCTTGACTAGATAAATGGGAGCCGTTAGATAAGATTGCAGAATTCAGTAGATAATTGGATGCAGAGAAGGCAGCTAAACATATTACAAGCGTCGATAAGATGGATACATTTTGGCTCCATATATTCTGATGTCATTTTTTGTGTAAAACGTTGCAGGTGTTATAGGTGCAGGGGTATTACCTCCTGTAATAACCCTCATCATTGGATTCTCCGCTGTAGCACTAATCTTCTTACTAGATATATATGATATTGAATCACAAGAATACCGTAAGAACTAATCCTTAATTGCATTCCTTTGGTTTTTAATCACTCTCGTCTTGTCTAGTCTTTTTATTCGTATATTCTTCTATGCATAATCATGTATCTCTTGTATTACCAGCGGATGGTAGATTCATTCTGACGACGTATGGGCCGCGCTTCAGTTATGCCCCAGTTAGATATGGTGTGTATTCGATTTATCTTGTTAATAAGCTTCGTTATCACTTTTGGATTAATTAATTTATTTTGTATACTGTCAATTAAAAAGGATGAAAGGCTTTTTTAAGATTTTCGCCGTCAGGGTTTCACTTTTCCTTTAATATTTTTTTTGTTAGAATAACCTCAATAAATATTTGTCTTAAAAATCCATTAAGTAATACTCTTCATCCCTTTAAATTAAAGTGTCTTCTTTCTTTTAAGCACGGAGATAAGAGAATGGTATTATGTGATTTATATTATTTGGTATTTGGGTAACTGATCTATGTCCACACATTCTTTCTCTTTTTTAGAAAAAACGATATTTTTAATTAAACAAGTCAATTAAAAAAGGAGAATTCTTATGATGAAATGAGAGGAGCACCACATATAATTATGAATATTACAATTGGGTTGACTTTCACAATGGCACTAAACATCACAACTTTTTGCTTATTTTGATAAATTATACGAACCATATGCTAATGTTTTTCTTTTCCTATTTAATGACAGTCGCCATCGTCTTGGGACCAAGACTTATTATTTCTCCGATTGCTTTGTGGTTCTTGATCTACAAGTTTCGAAGAAGGCATTTGTCCGCGTACAACATAATAGAAAGCTTTTTACAAAATGACAACAAGCTCTCACCCATTAGATATTCATACTCAGACATCAAGAAGATGACAAAGAGTTTCAAGGATAAACTAGGTAAAGGTGGCTACGGTTCCGTTTACAAAGGCAAGCTCCGAAGTGACCATGAAGTAGCTGTAAAATTGCTCAGAAAATCTGGTTCAAATGGCCAAGATTTCATTAATGAAATTTCAACTATCGGAAGGATACACCACGTAAATGTTGTCAATCTAGTTGGATATTGCGCAGAAGGCTCTAAGCGTGCCCTTGTCTTCGATTTCATGTCCAATGGCTCCCTTGAGAAGTACCTCTTCAATAAAGAAGGAATGAATTCCTTGAATTTGGATATAAAGTTTGATATTGCTGTTGGAGTTGCTCGTGGGATTGAGTATTTGCACCGAGGGTGCGATGTCCAGATACTGCATTTTGATATCAAGCCTCACAATGTACTTCTTGATGATAAATTCACTCCCAAAATATTTGATTTTGGACTAGCAAAGTTTTGCTCAACAGACAAGAATGCAGTTACAATGACGGTTGCTAGAGGAACAATAGGATATGTTGCCCCTGAATTGATCAATAGAAGTATCGGTGAAGTCTCTTATAAGGCTGATGTTTATAGTTTTGGAATGCTACTGATGGAAATGGTGAGCTTGAACAAAGACTTGACTGGAAATAAGGATGACTCAAACTTGTATTTCCCGTATTGGATATATGATTGTTTTAACCAAGGCAAAGATATTGAAAGTGATGGCAATGATTTTGGTAAGGATGACAGTAGAAGGAGACTTGTGCGGAAGATGACAATAGTTGCATTATGGTGCATACAGATGTCTCCAAATGACCGCCCATCAATGAATAAAGTGTTGGAAATGTTGGAAGGAAATATTGAGAGTTTACACGTTCCTAATTATCCGTCTCAATCAACTCGAACTGAAGTTAGTACATATTCTACTGATTCAGTAGCCTTGCTAGGTTGTGATGGTGCTTCCACTTGCATTGACATTTGTGTTCATGATTGACAAGGCATGTAACAAATAGTCTTGAGTTGTAAAAGTGTATTATACTTGCCACAATGATTTGGTGCCACTTTTTAAAAGAGTTGTAGGCAAGTGTACCGGTTGTAGTTTTATGATTTGTTATATAGTTTAAAATATAATTCAGATAAAAAAAAATAAGTGAAAATTACAAGTGAAAAGATTTATTAGAATGACGAATAAATAAGTTGCTCAAATGCATGACTTGCTTTTATTTGTTCATCATTTTCTAAAGGTGATGGAGACCGGCTAGCCCAAAATGCATGACGCCGAGGTAGAGGCCGAAGAAGGTGACGAAGCTGACGAAGGGGACGGAGTGGTAGAGCGAGAGGAGGGGGATGAGGGGCTCGAACGGCGCGGCGAGGATTGGGTACTTCGTGAAGAGGAACCGGACATATTGGAGGTTGTTGAAGAAGGGGATGAAGTAGGACGAGGCGGAGATTAGGCGTTCGGTCGCCGTATTGGTGGTGCGGGAGCAACGCGTGGTGGTGATTGGTTTTGGGGATCGGAGGCGGATGCGGTTATGTAGCGGGGGAAGGGTGGGTTTCAGAGGATGTGGGAGGAGGAGAGCGGAGGGGTTTGGGTGGGAACGGTGGTGGTCGTGGCGGCGGGGTGGAAGAGAGAGGCGGAGGAGAGAAATGGAAGTCATTTTTGTTGAGCGGAGTTTTTTTAGGGCTTTAATGGAAAATTGGAAATTCAGAATTTTTGGATTAATACAGAGCTAATTCTGAAAATATTTAATTTTTTAATTTTCTCTTTTAGAAACAGCTGGTTGAGTTTCGTCTCCAGTTAAATTAAATAATATACTTCCTCCGTCCCAAAGAATATGTCTTGTTTCTTTTGAGCACGGTTATTAAGGAGAATTGAAGATTATGTATAAAAATGTGTAAAGTAGTAGGTCCACACATAAAGTTAGTAAGGAGAATTGAAAGTTGTGTGTGAAATTGTGTAAAGTAACAGGTCACACAAATAAATATTAGTAATAAATTACCATTTATAGAAATATGACACATTCTATGGAACAGTCCGAAAGGAAAACAGGACACATTCTAGGGACGTAGGGAGTATTAAATACGTGAAATAAAGATATACTCCTTCCATTCAGCTTTTGATCTTAATTTTTTTTTTGTTCTATTATTTTTATTTTCGTTTAAAAAAGGAAAATAACTTGTAGATTATAATCAATCTACACAGCACATAACACATTTTTCACTCACTTTAATTCACTTAAACAAACTTTTTTAAACTCTGCACTGAACACATCTCAGACGAGAATAGTGAAATAGTAGAGTATATTAATATTATTAAATCGACTCTAATAAGAATTGAACACTAAAACAACCGCTTATGCATAAATAAAAATACCAATTAAACTACATATAGTAAAAAAAAACAATGCAGATGAATAACTTTGTTACAACTACAAATTTCTTAAAATGGCTCTAGGAATTTTAAAAATTGATTTAATTTTTATTTAAGAATAGTGAAGAACATTTATAGTTTGGAATAAATGTATAAAACTAAGCCTTAATCTCTCATCAATTTGAGCTCCAAAGCAGATTTAGAGCAAGTAATGTCAAATTTTATTAGAGATTTTGTAACGCCCCGAAATTTTCAATATAAAATGCATTGCATCTCTATTAATGCATGTTATCAAGTGTTTTAGTTCTGTAAGTCGCGTCCTAGAATTTTAAATGAAAATTAAAGCATTTATCTTATTTGTGATTAAATCATTTTTATTATGTAAATTTATTTTGAACTTTGAATATGTTTATTTATATCATATTATGATTTTATTGTTTATTGTTGAGATAGAAATTATGTTAGAATTATTAGGCAAGAATAATATTTATTTATTTTGGATTTTCTAAACTAACTAGGATTCATAAAAGGATACAATATTTATTATTGTATTAAGTTATTAAGAGATAATTTGAAATTATATTTTATGAATAAAATAGATCTTATATTTGTGATATACATGTTTTAGGAAAGAAATCTAATTTTATTTATCCAAATCCTAATTTATCTAGGATTGAATGTCTTATATGATAAGTGACATAATAAATATTATATAAAATATATATGGACGAAAAATAATTATGGATAAAATATGTTTGATACCTTATTTGATTAGGGATGTTTGGATAATGATTTTTAGGCTTATAATATTATATAAAATATATATAGTCGCTCATAATATAACATCCCATAAAATTTTCGAAAATTTGCCATCATATCTGCGAACTATTGAAAGAATTATTTACTCATCTTCCCGTCGTCCTCTCGTCGTGAAAATTTAGGATCGTCTTCCTAGGTATGTCTAGTATACTATATTATTTTGCAGAATTTTACAAGCATGATAAGTATTTATTTGTAAATTGTTCTTCGTAACCTGTCAGTTTCTGACAGCATGTTCATGATCTTGAAAGCAAAATTGTTTTTCATATTTTATTTACATTATTTTCGACCAGGTTTAATTTAATGGAATATAATACATGTTAGATCATTCATGCTAAAAATATAGAATTTTTAGAATACGTTTAATATTTATTTGTTAATTTGTTTCTTGATGTGCCCAAATTACTCAATGCATGAATGACTTCTTAATAAAAGTAAGATTATATTTAATATACTTAAGTTTATCATTAAGTGAAACCATTAATGTTGCATGTTAATAAGTAGGTTATGTATAATATACATTTGTTTGATTAATTTGATCTATGTGTATTTATGAATTATTTGAATTATAAATGCTTGCATGACCTTCTATGTAGAGTTTTAATATAAATTTCCATTTGTAGGATTGACGCGCAAGACTTAAACATTGATATTCATTATTTTCTTCAAAGTGAAGGTCAAGGTGGGGAATGTTACCGTTTATCTTTATTATATGTTGTGTTCGATATTTCGTGTGTTTATGACAGACATGAAAGGATGGGTCGAAATTAGATCCTTGGATCGGAATTGGGTCCTCAATGAAAATCGGTCGAAATTGGACCGTAGGATCGGAATAGGGTCCTCAATGAAAATCGGTCGGAATTGGGCCGTAGGATTGGAATTGGATCCTCTATGAGAATAGGTCGGAATTGGGCCTATAAAAATGTTATGGTCTGTGTGACCGAGTATCTCTTTGCATGATCTAATTTTTCATGTCTTATCGGTGTGATTTATAATTCTGATAAATGTGTACACCTCCCACTGAATAGTTGTACTCATCCCTATCATTTTAATATTTTTCAGGAAATGGCTCGGCCGATGAATAGAGGTGTTGGTGGTGATGGTCACACGAGGAAAGAATTAACATGCATTAAACTAGTTTTTATCATGAACTTTGCATTTAATTTTCGAAAACTATATAGTTATTTTTATTTAAAACTTCCGCAGAATATGAAAATGACCTAAGTTTGCAACGTTCTATTGAATGAAAATGATTTGAAAGAGTTGAAATATGCACGTTAAGTATGAAGTAGCGTCCTTAGTTAAGTTTTAAAAATTGGGGCGTTACAAATTTGTTCCTATTGTCTTGTAAATCAAAATCAAAATCAAAAGATTACTAACTTAATCAAGATTAAAAAAGGATAGTAGAGAGAATAGATAATTCAACTATACAACTCCATACGAAGAAAAAATTCTTCAGATAAATTCTTGGCGTGGTAAATATACAACATTCGAAATCAGACAATTTCTTACAACTTTACAACTCAAACCCTCTTAACCAACTTATCCTGCGCCATTGATGAAAAGCAAGAATGCATCAGCTCTACAAGATGGAAAATGGATCTGCAGTGTCAAGAATTTGATCGAAAAACAAACAAACCTGTAAATCTGTAGGCCTGAGATTTGAAGGAACCAGAAATCATTCAATACCACAGACAAAGAGTGCTTAATAGTATCAACTCCTTTGTGTCTTAGTTCAAGAAACTGCTCTTCTTCCCTCATCATCCTTGAATGGTTCTCCCTCAAACTTCCCGCGAAGATTCTGCAGTACCATAGAAATTAATCTAGGAGGCTCCATGGATTCTAACACAAACACAAATTAATCTACAGGCCCAAAATTTATTGTCTAGTAGAGACAATAGCAGCAGCATAAATGATCTACATACATAAATCCACAAAACATATGAATGTGAGAATGAGTTTGCACCTCAAACAATCAACAGCTTGTAAACACCATACACAAGACTTGGAGATGCAAGCCAAATTTATTAACAAAAAAAAGGGAAACTACCCTAACGTCGATATGGCCAGGGACTGAAACATACATCTATCACTCGTGAGTCGTGAGAAATACCAACTCAGCTACATGTTCGTGGAAGATGTAAGCCAGCTTGGTGACTAGAGCTCATACGAATGAGCTAAGTTGATATGCAACTAACCAACAGAAAAAGTCTTTTAGCAAATATCAAACACCAACTATTCTCAGAAGAACATATTCGATTTGCAATAAAACCAACACAATCTAAGTACTTACCAAATCAAGAACATGACATAAAAGCACAATTTACCAAATCAGCTGATATATAATTACTAAACATAAACCTAAAGCTCCATACGAAAATGTTGATCAGTAAGCATCTATCCCAACAATACATCCAATTAGCAAAAGAAAGCAACTGAAGGCGAATTCTTCATCAGCAGATCATGTAAACTACGCAAGTAGTGTCAAATTCACCAATTTATCCTTAGATCCAAATAGACACTGCAAATGCACAGAGCTGAGACAGAATTCAACCAAATATCCTAATTGGAAATGCTTATTCACAAAGAGAGCAGCAAAAGAGACATCCATGAATTCATAAATACAAACCTCAACAGCCGGAGTTTCATCCATGCAATCTTAGGCACTAAAGTAATTGCGCTTCATATTTTTCTATATTAATACCATCACATTCCAATTCAAACGTCATATGTTCTGACACGATCTGAAGAAGTTGACGCGTTGACTATGGGTCATCAACGATAAATGATTGAGAAAAAAAAAAGTTCATAATCAAGGCTACAAAACAAATAAAAACAAAGTTAGTTAAAAAGTCTTAATATATAATAAATAGTAAACAAGCATATATATAACAGAATAAATACTTATGTTCCACAATTTATCTACAGTATCCCTCTCTTCCCAGAGCATCTCCAAAAGAGCCAGGAGAGTTAGGTCCACTTATTGTTTTTATCACTTTAGCAATGTTCTTAAAATTACGGATAACAGATTATTTGGAGTATTGTTCCAACCAAACTTTTGCTACTCTTAATTCTCCATCTATTATGTAAAAATTTCACTAACACCTTTACGGGTTTGATACACGCGTCAGGAGCATATACATATTTAGGTCGATTCACTTTAGCCTCATGTGGGAAGGAAGATTCCATATGAAGGGAAATTTTATTTTTTTTAATATAGTCCTCTAGTGTTTTATCATACTACAAATACATGACACATCCGGACAACCCTGAAAAATCTTGAAATCGGAATCTGGCAGGCTAGGGTTTCGACCTAAATCAAGGCTAGGGTTTCGATCTAAATCAAATACATAAACATCCCCAAACCGTTGTCGACCCAAATAGACATAGGTAAAAAAACACACCTTTCGTGCTCTTTCTCTTTTTCTAGCTCTTGAATCTGCCCGCCATCGATACAAAAGAGAGAGATAGTTAGAGAGGCGCATGATGAAAATTGAAGGGAGAGGTCCGGGTTAGGTTAGTTTATTAATTCTCTCGTTTTATTTATATTGCACTGGGCTTCAACTTTAAGTAAAAATTGGGCTAATGGGCCTTTGTTAATTAAATTCTATGAGCTGAATTAAATAGTAATGGATTATGTGCACTATGATCCAAAACTATTAAGTTCGATAACTTATCCTTGAACTTTCTATTAAGTTGTAATATGCCCCCTACTGTTTATTGAACGTTAAAATTAACGGAACTAAAAGTCTCATCACAAAGTAGGGTCTTTGAAGATCATACAATTTATGGAACTAAAATTTTATCTTGCATCTAATTCTGAATTATATTTACGTACAGTTTGGAAAAATAACTTAAATAAGTGCTTATAACATAAGTGTTTTATGGGATAAATGCTCATGTTATAAGAACTTAAATTAAATAAGTTGTAGCGTTTGGATACATTTATATAAAATCACTTAATTAGAGAAAAAATAAAATGTAGTTTAAAAAATTCTTGTCAAGGGGATTTAATATGAGAGGATATTATTTTTCATAAGCTGTTTTTGACGTATTTTAATAATTTATTCCTATCAACTTATTAAAATAAGTCAAAAACGTTTATTTTTTTGGAATAAGTTATTTTCATAAGCAGTCACAAACGCGTACATAAGTATTTATTTTCTAGAATACATTGAAATAAACTGCTAATAAATTCTTCCAAACGGGATCTTGGATTAAGTGAACTCTAATAATATGAGCCGTAATATATGAGATAGAGATGAAAAGATATATGATTTTGTTAGGGACGTTGTTCGTAGTAGAAGAAAATATATAATAGGATATGCTTGTTTGGGCTCGGTGCTTCCATGCTTGGGCTCGGTGCTCTCATAATTTAATTTGGGTCTTTTTGTTTATTGCATACTTTGGTTTAGTATATTCTTTATTTTCAGCCCAAGCTTTAAGGCTGTATTATAGGATTTCATTTTTTATTTTTTATTTTTTTAAATGATGAGGATAATCCGTAGTCACCGACATTATTAGGAGTTACATATAATAGGGCTGTGGTTTTCATTTAAATAGGAGTTGCGTAAGTGTGATGCTTTATCTGGGGGAATTTTCTGGCTTCTGGATTTTCGGCGTTTTAGCGCTTAAACGGGAAGAGTTTCTTCCATGGAAACTTTGGTTATTAATTCAATATCCAATCTTTCGTTTTACAAATTGTTGATATCGTCTTTACTCCAACAGATTTCTCATATGTGTCTATTTTCATTTTTCATCAATAGAGAATTAATTATCACTATTGTTCCCGATTAGTTTACTGATTAGTTGTACCTGCCGCTACTAATTTTATACATTATAATACAACTGGGGAAGCTTCATCAGTGGTAGGGTTGATCTCGAGAAGTCAATGATGCTAGCAAGTTGATTCAATTAGGAAATTCTTAAATACTCTCTCACATTAAATAAGAAAATAAATGAGTGTTTCACAAACCCCACCACTTTATTTATTAGGATAATGTGCAAATATACCCTCCAACTTTATCTCAAAAGGCAAAAAAATCATCAATGTATGTTTTGGTTCAAAAAAACACTTAAACTTTAAAATTGAGAGCATAAAAACTTTAACTTTAAAATTGAAGGCAAAAATATTCAAATATTATATTTTAATACAAAGAATACTTTTATTTCATTAATAATCTTCAAATTTTGCAGTTTTTTAAACCCAATTAAATTATTATAAAAATTAAAAAATTGTTCAACATCTTTTTTTTTTTTATTTCTATTTTATTTACATTATTATTAGACAATAAAATTATTAGATAATGTAAAAAGCCAATAAGCCACTTTTTGAAAATTGAATGCTCCATTGCTGTTTATTTTATGTCATTCTATGACCAGATATTTAATTCAAAATTTTAAATTAATTAAGTGTCTACTACTCAGTAATCTCTCAGTAGATTTTTCATTTCCGTAACATTTTTCATTTTGTTTTAGTTGAATAAACCATTTTTAGTTGTGAACTTGACACAATTTAAATGTATTGATTTTCAGGAGGAACCAATTGAATTCTTATATTATTTAATTAAACTTTACTTTCGGATTTCATTTTAACTAAGGAAAACACAAAAATAAATAAATAAAAGTTGTTGACATTTTTTATTTTTTTTAATTCGTTTGATTGTTTAATTTAAATAGCTCCAATTTGAAGGTTATTGGTGAAAATAAGGTTATTTTTGTGTATTTTTGGAATTAAAATATATTTATATGTATATTTGCGTTTAATTTTAAACTTTAAGGGTATATTTGCTCTCAACGTAAACTTAAAGAATATTTTTGCACTCCCATAAATTTTAAACTTTAAGGGTATATTTAGCATCACTAGAAACATAGCTTAATTTTAAACTAAAGCAATAAAACAAAAACTCCCATAAATTGCTTTTGAATTTTATTGTGGGTTCCACTCGTAAAAACATTCATAACTAATATATGAACTTTTGATTATTGTTATTTATTCTAAGTTTTAAAAAATGTCTATACATGCATTCTCAAACATCCATCAGCAATTAAAAATGATGGTGAAAAGTAAGCATCCATTACCATAAAACTATTGGAAAGCAGAGCAAATGAACATAGCAATGATTCAGCTAAGGGGAAAAGCAATTAATATACTACAATGCATTTATCCTCACAACCATTCAATGATAACTAGTTGTAATAGCTGATAAATTCTATTTTTATTGTTGCCCAATTGACCCTATACACAATTTATAGAAGACATGTAATATACGTTTATGTCTCATTGGGATGTCATAGCGGTAAGAACTAATTTGTGGTTGTAGGTTATGAGTTTAAAATCGATCAAAACCATTATATTTGAATTTATCATTTGTGCACCAAATATAACGGTTGCAGAACCACTAAACTACCCATTAATATATATATATATATATGGATATATGGGGCTTATATAGTATTTAAAGAAGAAAAAAAGTTCCTCTTCACTTCGTCCTTCACTTCGCGCAAAACAGGGAATCGAAATATATATCTTTTGAATGATTTTTTATTCAAAATTCCTTGAGCCAAATACCATATTATAATTTTATAAAAATAATTTTTTGGAGTGACGCTTGTGTTCGAGCAACTTCTGTGAAGGTGTGATTGACCTATAAAGTCTTCCCAACAAGATTAATTTATTGTTCGCATCAAGACTAATTAATTGTGAGTGAAGTGCCACCTTCTTTTGATCGAGTCATACTGCTATTATTTCAACATCAAAATTAATTGCCAATTTCTTACAAGAAGACTTGATCCAAGTCCACTCAATCATAACAAACAATATATGTTAAGAGGATTGATTGTTAATGAGCAGCAGTTAACATTAATGGCAACTCAAAAGTTCATACATTTTCATCTCTCTCCATTCTTCTCTCCCTCCTATTTTGTTTTGAAACCTCTCTTGCTTCCCCTTACTGCACCCCTTCTGCGTGTGGCATCATCCGCAATATCAGCTTCCCTTTCCGCCTTAAAGGTGATCCCAAGCACTGCGGTGATCCCAGAACTGAATTGGCATGCGAAAACAATGTTACCTTCTTGTATCTCAACATTCATAAATACTATGTCAAAGCAATCAACTACGACAACTCTACCATCAGATTGGCTTACGTAAACAACAACACCTGCTCTTTTCCCAACTCCTCTCTAAAGAAAGAATTAATCCAACATGATCTTTTCGACCTAGATGCACCCTGGCCTATAAATTTGATGAGCTGCCCATATCCCTTTAAGAATTCTGCCTTGTTTACACAGAATTTTACTCACTGTACCACCTCTTATTCTAATTCATCCAACCCCAGATATAGTTATATAAAGGTCGGCCGCATCAACGCCTCAGAAGTACCAGAAATGTGCAGAGTAGATGTCATAGCTTGGACATCTTGGAAATTTAAGGATTCTAACAACGCTTCACTTTCAGAAATTCACCGCTCTCTCTTGTATGGATTTGAACTCTACTTATACCCTATGAGTGTGCCAAGGAGAACGTGGGGTAAGAATGCAAGATTCATAAAGTCTGTGTTGAATGTTTAACATACACTTATCACCCTAATTAGGAACTTTCCTGGTTTATTAAATCATAATTGAGATTTCAGCTAACAATTCATTTTATGCTAATCCTCTTGTTTTCTCCAAACTGCAGGGCGCTTCGTGAGCAGTAAGGAATCTCACGATAATCAGTTTATAGTTTGCATATATCAATTCCTCTATTTGTATTAATACTTTCATCTTGTGGAAAATGCAGGATGTGTTTATTACATCACCCAATGTAAGGATTCGTACACAAGTTACTCTCGATTGGTTTGTGAGTTCAGTTTCAATCTCTTTCACTACTAATCGTGTGTATGTGCAGGGCGTTTCCCCATTCTTCTGGTCATTGTAGGTATGCAGCTTGACTAGATATTTCATTACTTTCGTTCTCTTAATCAATTTTGTCCTATCAATCAAGCCAGAAGACTCAAGTTGTGATAAATGGGAGCCGCTAGTGTTTTTAAGAATACGACAAACATGTCTATCTAAATATATTATTCTGATGGATACATTTTGGCTCCATATATTCTGATGTCATTTTTTGTGTAAAACGTTGCAGGTGTTATGTGTGCGGGGGTATTACCTCCTGTAATAACCCTCATCATTGGATTATCCGCTGTAGCACTACTCTTCTTACTAAATATATATATTTTATATTACGACCGTAAGAACTAATCCTTAATTGCATTCCTTTGGTTTTTAATCACTCTCGTCTTTTTATTCGTATATTCTTCTATGCATAATCATGTATCTCTTGTATTACTAGAGGATGGTAGATTCTATCTGGTGAAGAAGTATGTGCCGATCTTCAATGACCAAGTGAAATATGGTGATCTTTTTAATAAGTTTCGTTATCACTTTTGGATTAATTAATTTATTTTGTATACTGTCAATTAAAAAGGATGAAAGGCTTTTTTAAGATTTTCGCCCTCATGGTTTCACTTTTGCTTTAATATTTTTTTGTTAGAATAACATCAATAATTTAAACAAGCACCTATTTGTTTTAAAAATCCATTATATAATACTCTACATCTCTTTAAATTAAAGCGTGCGTCTTCTTTCTTCTAAGCACGGAGATAAGAGAATGATGTTGTGTGGTTTATATTGTTTGATATTTGGGTAACTGATCTATGTCCGCACATTCTTTTTCTTTTTTAGAAAATTGATAGTTTTAATGAAACAAGTCAATTAAAAAAGGAGAACACTTATGATGAAATGAGAGGAGTACCACATATAATTATGAAAATTACAATTGGTTTGACTTTCACAATGGCACTAAACATGACACCTTTTTGCTTATTTTGATAAATTATACGAACCATATGCTAAAGTTTTCCATTTCCCGTTTAATGACAGTCGCCATCATCTTGGGACCAAGACTCATTATTTCTCCAATTGCTTTGTGGTTCTTGATCTACAAGTTTCGAAGAAGGCATTTGTCAGCGTACAACATAATAGAAAGCTTTTTACAAAATGACAACAAGCTCTCACCCATTAGATATTCATATTCAGACATCAAGAAGATGACAAAAAGTTTCAAGGATAAACTAGGTGAAGGTGGCTACGGTTCCGTTTACAAAGGCAAGCTCTGAAGTGACCATGAAGTAGGCTGTAAAATTGCTCGAGAAAATCTGGTTCAAATGGCCAAGATTTCATCAATGAAATTTCAACTATCGGAAGGATACACCACGTAAATGTTGTCAATCTAGTTGGATATTGCGCAGAAGGCTCTAAGCGTGCCCTTGTCTTCGATTTCATGCCCAATGGCTCCCTTGAGAAGTACCTCTTCAATCAAGAAGGAATGAATTCCTTGAATTTGGATATAAAGTTTGATATTGCTGTTGGAGTTGCTCGTGGGATTGAGTATTTGCACCGAGGGTGCGATGTCCAGAATCTTGCATTTTGATATCAAGCCTCACAATGTACTTCTTGATGATAAATTCATTCCCAAAATATCTGATTTTGGACTAGCAAAGTTTTGCTCAACAGACAAGAATGCGGTTACGATGACGGTTGCTAGAGGAACAATAGGATATGTTGCACCTGAATTGATCAATAGAAGTATTGGTGAAGTCTCTTATAAGGCTGATGTGTATAGTTTTGGAATGCTACTGATGGAAATGGTGAGCTTGAACAAAGACTTGACTGGAAATGAGGATGACTCAAACTTGTATTTCCCGTACTGGATATATGATTGCTTTAACCAAGGCAAAGATATTGAAATTGATGACGATGATTTTGGTAAGGATGATAGTAGAAGGAGACTTGCGAGGAAGATGACAATAGTTGCATTATGGTGTATACAGATGTCTCCAAATGACCGTCCATCAATGAATGAAGTGTTGGAAATGTTGGAAGGAAATATTGAGAGTTTACATGTTCCTAATAATCCGTCTCAATCAACTCGAACCGAAGTAAATGCTTATCAGAGTGGGAGTACATATTCTACTGATTCAGTAGCCTTACTAGGTTGTGATGGTGCTTCCACTTGCATTGACATTTGTGTTCAAGATTGACTAGGCATGCAACAAATAATCTTGAGTTGTAAAAATGTATTATACTTGCCACAATGATTTGGTGACACTTTAAAAGAGTTGTAGGCATGTGTACCGTTGTAGTTTTATGATTTGTTATATAGTTTAAAATCTAATTCAGATTAAAAAAAATATTTTTTAAAGTGAAAATTAGAACTGAAAAGATTTATTAGAATGATGAATAAAAAAGTTGTTCAAATGCATATCTTGCTTTTATTTGTTCATCGTTTTCTAAAGGTGATGGAGACTGACTGGCCCAAAATGCCTGACTAGCTCATCTTTATATTCCTTTGGGAGATGAATAAATCATGTCCACCCATATAAATTAATTCATGCTAGATTTGTATGGCTTTTTCTTGTATCAGTATTATTACAATTTTATATTTCATATTTACTTAGTTACTAAACTTTTTTAAATAGTGAAAAAATTTATGAATAGTAACATGTACAATAGCAACGGAACATAAATGTGTAGAATAGTAGCGGATCGGTGCAAGTATTTCGTTAAATAGTGAAAAAAATTGATAAATTGCCTAACCATCTACAAAATTATTTGATTGTTATGTTCAACAAGTACATTTTAACATAATAGCCTTCAAGAGAGAGATCTAAATGGCCAATATAAAAACCAAAAACAAAATTGAGAATCATTCCAACTGGCGGCCGGCGGCTTGGGGCAAATACGGATTCTTACCAACAACACTCGCAACAAGCCCATAAACAAAGCAAGCCACCACAAACATAAAAAGGCCCGAATAGGCCCACGCCGTGATCTTCAGCCCAATCCCGGTCCGGCCCGGAGAAACTATCCTCTGCAGCAGCACCGGGAGCACCAGCAGCACGTCGAGCACGAGCGCCTGCAAGGCATTGAACCGTGCGTAGCGGCTTAAATTAGGTAGAGCGAGAGGTAGAGGCCGAAGAAGGTGACGAAGCTGGCGAAGGGGACGGAGTGGTAGAGCGAGAGGAGGGGGATGAGGGCCTCGAATGGTGCGGCGAGGATTGGGTACTTCGTGAAGAGGAACCGGCCGTAATGGAGGCCGTTGAAGAAGGGGATGAAGTAGGACGCGGCGGAGATTAGGTGGTCGGTCACCGGAATAGTGGTGCGGCCCGTGCGGGAGCAACGCTTAGTGGTGGTGATTGGCTTTGGGGATCGGAGGCGAAGGTGGGGTAGTGGCGACGTTAGGGTGGATTTCAGAAGATGGGGGAGTAGGAGAGCGGAGGGGTTTGGGTGGGAATGGTGGTGGTCATGGCGGCTGGGTGGAAGAGAGAGGCGGAGCAGAGAAATGAAGTAATTTTGTTGAGGGAGTTTTTTTTAGGGGTTTAATGGAAAATTTGAAATTCAGAATGTGATCTCAAAATAATTTAATTTTCTAATTTTCTTTTTTAGGACAAACTGATTGACCTTCGGCTCCAGTTAAATTAAATAATCAAAATCAGAAACAATTGTTAATATTATTAATATAATTTATAGTAATAAAGGCCATTTTTATTTCCGTTTAAAAAAAGGAAAATAACTTGGAGATAATAATCAATCTAAATAGCACATAACATATTTTTCACTTACTTTAATTCACTTAAACTTTCTTAAACTTCGACTCTGAACACATCTCGGGACGAGAATAGTGAAACAATAGAGTATATTAATATTATTAAATCGACTCTAATAAGAATTGAACACTAAACCAACCGCTTACGCGTAAATGAAAATATCAACTAAACTATATATAGTAATAAAAAATACTAATGAATGACTTGATTACAACTACAAATTTCTTAAAATGATGCTAGGAATTTTAAAATTTGATTGAATTTTTGTTTAAGAATAGTGAAGAACATTTATAGTTTGGAATAAATGTATAAAACTAAGCCTTAATCTCTCATCAATTTGAGCTCCAAAGCAGATTTAGAGCAAGTAATGTCAAATTTTATGAGAGATTTGTTCCTATTGTCTTGTAAATCAAAATCAAAATCAAAATATTATTAACATAATCAAGATTTGAAAAGGAAAGTAGAGAAAATAGATAATTCAACTATACAACTCCATACAAGGAAAAATTTCTTCAGATTAATTCTTGGCTTGGTAAATATACAACATTTGAAATCAGACAATTACTTACTTTACAACTCAAACCCTCTTAACCAACTTATCCTGCGCCATTGATGAAAAGCAAGAATGCATCAGCTCTACAAGATGTAAAATGGATCTGCAGTGTCAAGAATTTGATCGAAAAACGAACAAACCTGTAAATCTGTAGGCCTGAGATTAGAAGGAACCAGAAATCATTCAATACCACAGACATAGAGTGCATAACAGTATCAACTCCTTTGTGTCTAAGTTCAAGAAACTGCTCTTCCTCCCTCATCATCCTTGAATGGTTCTCTCTCAAACTTCCCGCGTAGATTCTGCAGTACGGTAGAAATTAGTCAAGGAGGCTCCATGGATTCTAACACATACACAATTTAATCTACAGTCCTAGAATTTAATGTCTAGTAGAATTTAATGTCTAGTAGAGGAAATTGTACCAGCATAAATCCACAAAACATATGAATGTGAGAAGGAGTTTGCACCTCAAACCAACACCAGCTTATTAACACCATTCACAAGCAAGCCAAATTTATTAACAGAAAAAGAGAAACCACCCAAATGTCGATATGGGGAGGGACTGAAACATGCATCTATCACTCGTGAGAAATACCAACTGAGCTACATGTTCATGGTAGATGTAAGCCATCTTGGTGACTAGAGCTTATGTGAATGAGACTAAGCAACACAAAACTAAACTGTTTTAGCAAATCTTGAACACCAACTATATTTGATTTGCAATAAAACCAACACAATCTAAATACTTACCAAAACAAGAACATGGCATAAAAGCACAATTTACCAAATCAGCTGATATATAATTACTAGATAACATAAACCTAAAGCTCCATACGAAAATCTTGATCAGTAAGTATCTATCCCAACAATACATCCAATTAGCAAAAGAAAGCAACTGAAGGCGAATTCTTCATCAGCAGATCATGTAAACTAACCAAATAGTGTCAAATTCACCAATTTATCCTTAGATCCAAATAGACACTGCAAATGCACAGAGCTGAGACAGAATTCAACCAAATATCCTAATTCGAAATGCTTATTCACAAAGAGAGCAGCAAAAGAGACATCATGAATTCATAAATACAAACCTCAACAGCCGGAGTTGCACCGCCGTTCTCAAATAACACTACCACATCATCCTTTCCGCCGTCCTCCTCCAGAGCATTACAATCCTTGGGCGTTTCGAAGAACGACAAAGAGAACTGCTTGAAAACCACACCGGCGTCGAAGTGAATCAAACCGGAGCTCGGAATATCCACGAGAATGCTCTTCACGGGCAGCCACAGGAACAGCTCCTGGGCAGCAACACCGTTCAGATCGGAAATACTGCCATAATTCAGCCTGCCCGTGATGTTGCACTGGTACCTTACCGGAGTCTCGAACTTGGCGTCGCACGGCGAGGAGTAGAGCATGTAGAGCTCGAAGAGGCCGGTGAGAGGATTTAGTGAAAATCCGGATATGCCCTTGGGGAAAAGCCCCATCGGAAGACCGTTTGATTGTAAGACTTCGTAGAACGACGCCGAGCGGTGGTCCAATGCAGGATTGTCGTGATTGGGCGATCTACGGAGGCCATTTTTGTGGAATCGTGGCAATTTAGGTTCTGCAGAAATTAGGGCTTCGATCTCCAACACTACAAAGTTAGGAATGCGTATGCGTACGTATGTGAGAGAGAATGGGAAAAAGGTGGCAATGATTTTTTTGAAATGAATATGAAATTTTCCATAAAAATTCGATTTTAGTTACTCCCTCCGTGGTTTAATTGGTTTCAGCACGGGAATTAAGAGAGTAAATGATAAAGTATGAGAGAGAGTAGATGATATAGTATGAGAGAGAAGATGAGTAAGATAATGAGAGAGTATTTGAGAAAGATGATAAAGTAGGAGAGAGAATGTAATAGAGTAAGAGTAATTTTTTTACCAAATTAGGAAAGTGGACACAAATAATGGGACACCCTTTTCAAGAAAGTGAGCCACAAATAGCGGGACGGATGGAGTATTTATTACGATCATGCTCCGGTTTCATCCTCTAATTTGTAAAACTATCCAATTTTGATCTTTTGTCAGAGAGTGTGAGTCTGAAAAAGGCGTGTCAACTACAATCTCCTTCGAAAAACCAAAATTGAATAGATTCACCAATGGATTTAACGAGCACAAATGGGTTTCTATTTGGATTTCCGTCAAGATACGGATCTAGAGTTGTGCAGGAAAGTATTCTTTAATTCTACCGAGAAATTGTGGAGGGAACATAAGCTCGCCAAAAACAACTCGAACTCCTTCGAAAAACCAAAATTGAATAGATTCACCGACGGATTTAACGAGTACAAATGGGTTTTTATTTGGATTTCCGACGAGATACGGATCTAGAGTTGTGCAGATGAAATTAGTCTTTAATTCTACCGCGAAATTGTGGAGGGAACATAAGCTCGCCAAAAACCACTCAAATTCTTTGCAGAAGAAATAGAATTAATCTAAAAATAATAATATAAACATAAAGGATTTTTTAGGTCGGAAAAAGGTGCGTTTTCAACACTCTCCAAAGATAATTAAAATCGAATAATTTTACAAGTTAGAGAATCAAAATCGAACAATTTTACAAATCAGGGGACTAACACTAAACATGAACACAATTAAGAACCAAAATCGTACACTTTTACTAATTAGAATACTAAAATCAAACATAAACACAATTAAAGACCAAAATCAGACAGAATCACGGAAGCCACAATAGAAGACCAAATTTGATTTTTTCTCGGGCACATAAGTTATATCCATTTTTTTACAAATTATTTTATTTTTCACCTTGCAATTGAAATAAAATAACCCACGAGGAAAATAGGCAAAGCTGAAAGAATAATTGAGGTTCCAATTTTCATTGAAAGATTCAGAAAAAGAAATTGAGTAGACAACCTAAATAAGAATCTTTGCTATGGGAAATCTGCAGGCTAACAATGCAAACCAAGTTCAACTAATCTATCAACCAACCTTAACGTTTAAGAAACATAAATCGACGAACAATCGGACACTTTCGCGAACATCTTCGTCATGTCCGAATGGCAATAATACTACGCGAAAACATAAAAAAGGCGAAGAACATTTCATGGAGCAATTTCCCAGTTACGGATGAAGGAGTCTCAAAGCTCGTCCTGCAAAAGGAAACAGAAGCAATGGGATCTTAACCTAGAAAACAACATAAGTCTCAAAGTTCATCCTGCTTGAACTTTCCGCAATTTCAATTAGTAATCTAAATACGAAACGATGAAGTACTTACATGATAATCATCGTAATTACGGTGCTGCAAAACAAAAAAGGAAGAAATAGAATTTAGATGTTAATGCTTGAGTGCAAAGAACTGGTGATTTCAAGAATATTAGACTTGCATGAATATGCATATTAAAGTCTCCGCGTAGATATACAAACATGAAAGAATCTAAAAAACCACAAAAAAATTGGCATCAATTTGAGAATCAATGAATTTGAAAAAATTTAATCAAGCCCCCATTTTGCTGATATGATCATCATAAATGATTTCCAAATTTCTTTGAAGGACAAACTAATATACTGTAGAAATTTGATTCAACACATTTATGGATAGGAGTTATTCAGATGAACAAGGTTGAAGAACATTAGGCATTTAACAAAATATTCATTTTACAACCTAAATGGAGAAGTCTATTGTGAAAACACGTTATATATTTGAGAATGAAAAGCTTACCCTCCGGTGACGGCCCCTTCTATCATGACCCCTTTCTCTTCTCCTTCTTTCACCTTCTTCTCTTGCTCTTTGCGCTTCCTGCACATGCGATCGAAAGCCATTTTTATACGTCCATCTTTCGTGAAAATATGAATCAAGTTGTCAATTAGTTAAGGTGGAACCTCTTCCTCCCTAGCTTTTCTGATTTTCTCCGCTTCCTCAAAGGCTTCTTTTTCAAGCTAAAGTTCCAAATAAGAGAGTGGACGAGTTAGAAGGCTTGTGAAAATAATGTGATTTTAAGACGGGAAGGAGGAGAGGCGCACCTCCCGATTAGCAAATACTTCCTCGACTACTTGCTTAGCATAGTCGGGCTCGTCGCAAATCAAAATGTTGTCAAAAACAGAACCAGCTTTGACCTGCAACATTCAAAAGTGAAGCTCCAGTCTTTGCTACGATGGAGAAGGTGCACTGAATTAATTTAGCAAAGAAATGTATAAACGCACCTGCCAAACTTCAATCCCGACATACTTGATGGGCTTCAGGACATAAAGATCAGGATCATCTTCAAACTCTGACCAAGTGGAATAGCAGAAGAGAGAGTTATTGGAAAGTTAAAATCGCGATATGTAATTGCTGAAAAGTACTTAAATTAGAGCCAATATCTACAGTGTTTACCAGGGTTGTCAATCCAAGGGATCTTCCATTTTCCTTTATAATTAGGATTCTTGATTTTCTGTGTTATAAGAAGAAATTCCATCACTTCAATCTCAAAATGAAATAAAATCAGTCTCTCTTAGTGATTTTTAGAAATGTGGCTATACCTTCGGCCTCCAAGGCCCTCTGTATGCTGGATTAGGAATCTTGGGTGCTCTCCACTTTCCATCTTCATCTTCATCCCAATCATGAGGCTGCTCAGGATAATACAAATAAGTCGTGCGGACATGAATGGATACAAATCAAAGGTGAAGACATGCTCAGAGGAAAAATAATGAACCATTCATGACAACTATGAAGAGGCAAAAGCCTAAGAATAGTCAATCTGAAATTAGATTTTGCTCCATAGTGTACTTACTAACCTGTTTTGCCTTTGGATCAGGTATTTCTCGTGGAATGGAATCATATCCCTGCCATGTGGTAAACATTAAAACTTTTCAGAGGAAAGAATCATTAATGAACTGCTAAAAATACCAGTATAGGTGCAAATTGTAATACCACAGGCTTGACCTCATTAGGGTCATCTATGTATTCTCTATCCTCCCAGTCCGCGGGCTGTCATCAAAGTTTCAGAATAAGCAGGGAAGAGCAAAATAAATGAAAAACAGACTGCTCAAGTACTTTCTCATTCTCTTTGTAAGAGAGTATTCAGATTTGAACAGTAAAAACAAATAATCAAGTTCATGTTATAGTAACTAAATTACATGGAAAAGTGAGATAGATAAGGCTAGCCTGTAAACTAAGTATAACGATTAACCAATTTAGCCAACTTCAAGATTTTTAGTACACTATTACCTTTTTGGCATTCATCGCTTTAATTTTGCGGGGAGGTAGAATATCCCAGTCAGTGTACATGCTTCCAGAATCTCTTTCTCGGCCATCAATGAGAACACTATATGATGCATCGGGCCGAAGAATGAATGTATAAAAATGGGTTAGCTTGTCCGTTTCACATTGCAAATCCTTCTTGATGGGGTAGTTTTGTCCCTGGTATGAAAGTATGACGTGAAGTTTCTTCGTCTGGGTACCGCATAGATCAGGTCCAAACATCAAGCTGATGAAAAATAGAAGTTTCAAAAAGTTAGAGAGCTTGAAACTTGTCGGGGGTGGGGGTTTTTTTGGGGGGGGGTGTTAATGCCTATGGATGAAAGCCTTGTTTTCAAATTGATTGTAAGAAAGCTCAATTTGGCAAACTTGAGTTGAGAGCAAGTAAATTTAGAAGAACAATCAGTAGTAAGAATTCTTTAAGCACTAAAGAACCAATAAACTTCAAACATGGATTACACTAACATATGTATTGGAAAAGCAAAATATGATTCTTCCATTAGTATCTTATTCTTTCATAAACAGTAGTTTTAGCAGAAGGAAGAAGTCAACCCATATCAAATTTAAAAAAGTAGACAACTCTATAAGTGGAAATATGAGGGCATGCCATGAGCAAAACACGAGAAGTTAAGCTAAAATGCTAAGACTCACATACCTATAGGGAGTATCTCCGCCAAATTTCTTTTGATTTACGTAACCAGAGAGAAGCTTTATGTAAGCTCCACCACATTCTATGTCCTGTTCGAGCCTGACGGAATATTGAAGAACCAATGTTCTATTCTTATTGCTAAATTCCTGGATCTTGGCAGATATGGCATAATGCCTAGCATCAGTGGATGTCTGAATACCTGAGACAAAATTAAAAGCATCTTCATATTACATTTCAGAACTCAAGTGCCACGAATGTTCAAAGAACAAAGAACCAAGAAATAAGCTCCTCATCATTGAAACACTTAAAATTCAAAGTTGAAAAAAGTATTATTCATATAAAACTCAAGCATCCTATATTTCTCAAAAACATCAATTATCATCAAACTAAGAAAACTTTAAAGTGGAGAAATAAACCTCTGTCATCCGGATCACCAGGCCACTTCCCTGCCGCGTGCTTGAATGAACCGGCTTTTCCTTCGGCCCTCTTCCAATCCGACCTCACCCACCGGCTCTGCCATCCATCTTTTCCACGCAGCAAATAGAGAACACAAACACATTAGTGATTAATTACACTCAAACCCTTCCAAACACATAACAAAGAACAAGCAACAGAAGCACCTAAAGTTCTTCAAATTATTTTTATCAAGTTCTACAACTTCTATGCAAATTAAACAGTAAAAATCAGCTGAAATTTGTGGTACAAGTTAATTAAGCAGAAAAAACTCAACTAAACTGATTCCAGCTTCCAAAAAATCTATTAATCCACCAGAAACACTATTCAACTTACTAAAACTCAAGTCACCAAATCACTCTAGATCCACTTTCAAACAAGTTAACGATCCATAAACGAGCTCAAAACTCAATAAATTCGATCATTCACTAAACACCACTACCGACAGTGCTTCATCCAGCACTACACTAAACACTGCAAAATTTGAGGAAAAACACGATCAACGACAATCAACTTACCTTCAAACCTCTCCTCAAAAATAATTTCAGCAAACGAAGCGCGAAGTAGTGAAACTAAAACTATGAGAACTGAAAATGCCGCTGAAAAATGAATTTTTTGCTTAAATTTCCTCATGTTTTCAGTTTGCCGTTTGAAAGTGGGATTTCTGGTTCAATTATAGAAACTTGGTTGAACACATGACCCCCTCATTTGCGTATTATTACGGTTTTGCCACGTATTGGATTTATTAATTGACTTTTAAAGTCCGCTTGGGCCCTGTTTGCACGTAGTTTCCTCCAATAGGATTCCTTCTAGGACATTCTTTGTCCATTTGGATTCCCACTATTTTCTTTTTGTTACTTTATATTTTTTGACTTTATATATCTTTTTAAAGATATTTAACACATTTATATTGTTTGTAGACTTACATATTATTACTACATAAAATAAATTTAATTAATCTCTCTCTAAGAACCTAATTAATGCATATTTTAGATAGTAGTTGCAATTTTTTTTTAATAATTTAAATAATCATTATTTTTAATATATATTTAACATATATATATATATATATGAGACACTCGACTCGAATAAAGGAAGGTTTTCCCTCATAAATTATTCAAAATCTGATTTTATGTGTTATTTTAAAATAATTAGATATATATTTTGCACCTTCAACCAAAAATCTACATTACGACTCATTCTCTTTCAAAATTGTTGATTTTACTGAAATTTCTTATGTTTCTAATATAATTTTTCCACATTAAAGTTTAAATTGGCGTGCCCCGCGAAAGGGGTCAAGGAAAATATACTATGGTCACACAAGAAGGAAAAAGTGCGGGTGTGAATTATTCAAACAAATGTGGGAAGACTTGAGTCTTCCAAAGACTTGCACTATGTATCTTATTAGTCAAAAGTCTTCTTATGAACATCATAATTACATTTGATAAAGACACTATCTTTTTAAGCTAATAACACTAAAATGACTTTCTTCGATGTATAATTGAATAATGGCGATTAAATTAAATTGTCATATAAGAATAGACACTTTATTTTTACCCACTATCTTAAATTTGGGTAATAGTTATTTAGAATGTAAAAAACTTGTAAGAGGATCAAAATGTTGACATCATTGTCCTATAATCACGTATTCAAATTTCACCCATGTTGATATATGTGAATCTACACATATCTTAAGCTTGCACTGAAGCTCTTTTCATCATAAAAATATTAAATTATAATTGGAATGTAAAATGTTGAAAGGTGCAAGATCGTTCTATTGGCAGATTGGAATTGAGTTTAAGATCATCACCCAACATTTGAATGAGAATTCGAAGTAGTTTTGAACAAAACGCACCAAGATATTAGAGATTTGAGAAATTCATTTTTTTAAATATATAAATGTTACTCACTCTGTCTCATTATAAGTGACTCGCTTTTATAATCGGACCATCCTAATGTAGGCGGCTCATTCTGAAAAGAGAAATAATATGTTAATATAACTTAACATAAAAAGTCAAATAATATACACCACAAAATACAATTTTTTCAATTTTCGTGCCGAAAATAAATAAATCGTCTGTAATAAGACAGATTGAGTGATTCCAAATATCTTTTTTAAAATTTATGCAGATTCGTGATTTGAAATTCTCCAACCAAACAAATATCATTTTATTAAGTCCAAGTCTAGATTTATTAAGTTCATAGCATATAATACTCATTTATCTTATCTTGCTTTCCTTTTTGGAAATAACAATTTTTCTACACACAACTAACCACTCTTTTTTTATGGGACTCATTCACTTACACATAACTAACAATTTTTCTTAATGTACGGACCGAAAAGAAATGAGTCGCCTACACAACTAACAATTCTCCTTTATATGTTATTTTAAAATGATTAATTAAGTAGTATTAATAATTCAAATGTGTAATTAAGTAGTGCTAATGTCGGGTTATATTTGTGTTTTCATGTTTAATTTCTCGAATATTATTTCGACAAATTATGTACTTCTACTAAAGTTTTTGTACAAATGATGTACTTTAGCCGAAATAAAAGTAAAATCAAGAAATATTTTCGGGGCTTCTATTTTTAGAGCCCAACACATCTTCGGGCTTCTATTTTTTAGAGCCCAACCCAATTTTTTTTTCGGCCGGCCCACCGGCTCAGGCCATTTTGCCGACTCTAGCAAGAAACAAGTCGAGGGATGGAAGTACGCATCATTTATAACAAATAATCCCCCTGCACCATTTATTACTAAAAGTATCCATCAAAGCTAAATGTATTAGTTTCTTGGAAACAGTATTAACAAACTAAAGTTGGACAATACACACTCCATTAGAAAATAAAAGATAATATAGGAGAGAAGTGATATAAAATTGAATCACAACCAAGGCCGATACGAATGCAGAGGTCCCAGCATATGAAGACTCAATCCAATCCTCCCAGCCGACAAATGAGACCAGAAAATCTCTGTGCAAATAGAGATATACACATTAGAATGAGCAAAGACAGAAGAGATCGTAACCATCACAAAGAAGCTTTCACATACAACACATATATCTGCTTTGATGACAACAATAACATACAAGCTAATAAAAACCGAAAGACCAAGATTTGATAAAAGAGAAGCAAAAAGATTAAATCCCCAATTGACATGCATACTAGACTTAGACTCACTGTCTCATTTCTCGTTAATTTTCCCCGTTTATTTCATCCCTGAATCAGCACTATTTAATAATTGTAAGGAATGCACATCTTTCATTCAAAGATTCAGTCTCCTATTCAAAAACCAAGAGTAAAAACTAAATCGAATAAACACATCTATAAATCAAAGTTGCATGCCCCAGTTCAGATGCGTGTACTTAAATTCAGATTCGTTTTTAAAAGCTAAAGCTCCTTATAAATTATGATGGTTATTCAGTTGGGAATGAAAACATTTAAGAATTAAGTAAAATGTAACAATGTGGTAAAAATGTTTTTTTAAATATCATTCAAAGGAAAAAAGAGACAAAGTTCAGAAAGAGGAAGGAGTCTTACTCAAAGGCGCGTGGGGGATATTGCTCCATTCTAATGTCCCGAATTATATAACCTACAATATTATAACCAATTGAAATGCATAACTGTTGTAAAAGATAATCATTATGCATTTAACATGTCATAAATTGTTGTCTCACTAACCAACCTACGTTAGCCTTCTAAAAGTTTTGTAGTGCTGACACATTTCTTTCTAAAAACCGACATACCATTCCCCAAAAAAATACAGAACCATGTTGTCGATTTCTTTGAAGTCAATCATCACATGATACTGCACATATTTTTATTATTAGTTAAAATAGAAAAGAACACAATTATTAATTGATTTATGTCGTATACCTTCTCTGAGTATTCTCTTAAATGAGTAGCCAGATTCCTCGCAAAATTAATCGTACTCCAGTTGCTGTGAACATAGGTTGACTGTCCATAATCAAAGATATGGTAAACCAGACCAAACTTTAAAGGATTATTTCTAATCTCTTTTATCCGGTGAACCTTAGGCAACTGTTCAACTGCTTTTCCATAAGCTGCACATGCACGCCCCTTGAATTTCAATTCATGGGAAATATCTTGGCACGCTATGAAAAAGTTGACCCGTTGATAGTGAGTCATCAGGGATAAATGATTTACAAAAAATAGTTCAATATCAGACCTACAAAATAAAGAAAAAAAAAAGTTAGTTAAAAAATCTTTAAAATATAATAATTAGTAAAACAAGCATATATATAATTATATAGACACATAGGGGTGTTCGGTACAGTATACTATACTATTTTTTTCATACCGCATATCGTACCGATAAAGTTTGGTATGAAAAAAAGCATATTGTTACCGTACCGATCATTTCGGTATACCGAAAGTTCGGTATAGCAAATCTCTATACTGTTGTCGTACCGCTCTTTCGGTATACCATACCGCACTTCGATATACCGAAAAATCAAGGTATACCGAATATTTAACGGTATACTGTAAACTTAGTCCGTATTTTTTTATAAAAAGGGCAAGAAAGTTATTAATATTATTTTCTAATAAAATTAATTAATCTATATACTTTGTATGAATTTGTTAATAGATAATTAATGTGATTTTTTGTCAAATAAAGTTATGTCATTTAAGTGAATCTATGATATAACATTAAGATTGTTTGATATGAGTAATATATTTGTAATAATTTGTAACAACTCGTATTCAAACTCTGTAACCAACATTTTTGCACTTTTTTGCACAAAATATATGCGGTATGAATTTCGGTATGCGGTATACCTCGGTACGAAAAATCTCATACCGTTACCGTATCGAAAAACTTCGGTACGGTATGATACCGTACCGAAAATTACGGTATACGAAAAATTCGATATTTTTTCGGTATGGTATGTACGGTATACCGATTTTTCGGTATACCGTAACACCCTTATAGACACATACCCCAATTTATCTACATTATTCAGGTCGAGGTCGTCACAGAGCATCTCCAAAAGACGTGGGGGGTTCATGTTTAAATTGTTTAAATATCTCTTTTATCACACCAGCAACGCTCTTGTAATCACGAATAATAGACTTTGGGGAGGATTCTATCATCCAAACTTTCACTACTGTTAATTTCCCATCTTTTACGAATAAATTTTTCAAAGAGATTTTGTCTGGAGATTTTTTCTTCTTATGTAGATAAAAATATACTCCATCAAAGCCTTGATGTGTATGATAAACTCGTCAGGAGCGTATTCATATTTAGCTCGATCCTTTTCAGCCACATTAGACTCACATGGAAAGGTATATTTCATAGAAGGGAGAGTCTTTCATTTTTCAAGACCAGTCAGATAATCCTATAGTGTGTCGTCATACTTCAGAAACACGGCAGACTTGGCAGACTTGTTGAAATATAAGCAGGGCAAACTACTCTGTCTTATCTCCACCAAATCCTTCAATTGTGAATCTGTAGGTAGTGCATTCCATTTGAAAAGCAAATCTCAGTCCCCGAGTGCAGCAGTTCCCAAGAAACACTACCATTAGGTTTCTCAATTTCTTTATACTCTAACACCAGTTGCTTTTCCATCACTTTTTCGTCTGTATCTTTATTTCCTTTCAAACAAGAAAATAAACTATTAGTTCAGAGAAATTTTGTTTTCTAAAAAATTCATCTGTCAGACTTTAATATATATGGTTGGCCAATTAAACTCTATTGATGGGCGGCAGTTCATTGATTTTGATTGTGAGGATCTTTGCAAATTAAGGACCTATGTGACTCTAATCAACTTACTTAAGAAATAAAATTGCTTACATTCAGTATAATGGTAGATACGAAAATATACCTAATTTTGTTTAGGGTCTAACAAGAAGGATAATAGATCACAACCACAGGATGTGCAATTAGTATTTTGCAGGAAAGTGAGGGATCGGAACTGCGTTTGCAACATGAGCCATACTTACAAATGAAGGAAAAAAAACACATAGACATGGATACAAGTAAGATCACATTGAATGACTGACAAAGACGATTATTCAGATATGGTATCTAAAGTTTACCAGTACAATATAATAAGCATAGTTCATTCTCACAAGAAAGTAATACATATAGGATTGAAAATCATATTGACACAATTGCAAAGATGATAAACCGGCCATGGTTTCAAGCTGATATCTAAACTAGTCCATTTAGAAAACAAAGATGAATATTCTACATGCTTATTCAAAGGCAAGATATTTAACCAAGTTTTCTGATGTCAAATGCTTCACATCAAATGAATGAACCAGAACATAACAGTTGAAAGAAAGTTTGTAATTACAAAAACCACAGTCTATATTTCCCATTGGGACTTCAAAGTTCCAGGATACAGTAGCCTCGGAAAGTCAATTAACACACAACCAACGGAAACGCAATGCATCAATATTCAGCCTACAACCCTAAACTAATAACCCAACTCAGATGACTTCAGGTTGTAAAGAGATGAAATCAACTCAGCATAGCTAGGGGTGTTCGGTACGGTATACCGTACTATTTTTTCATATCGCATACCGTACCGATAAAGTTCGGTATGAAAAAAAGCATATTGTTACCGTACCGATCATTTCAGTATACCGTAGTTCGGCATACCAAAAGTTCGATATAGCAAATCTCCATACCGTTGCCGTACCGCTCTTTCGGTATACCGTACCGCACTTCAGTATATCGAAAAATCAAGGTATACCGAATATTTAACGATATAATGTAAAGTTAGTCCGTATTTTTTTATAAAAAGGGCAAGAAAGTTATTAATATTATTTTCTAATAAATTAATTAATCCATACCGATCACAGTATAAATCGCATACCGAAAACATATCGTATATCTCTTGTAATATAGTATCTTTTAAATTGAAATTCAATATTTTAGAATTTAGATACATTAAAAAGTGGTACATTACTTACATTAGTCATTAGTCATTACGAAAATCATTTTATAATTTACAATTTTCAAGTGAAAAAACTAATTTAAATAAGAAAAGAAAAGTTAAATTAAATATTTTAGTTACATTTATTGTAAAAAAATTATTTTATAATTTACACTTTTTATGTAAAACACGAATTTAACTAAGAAAAAAAATGAAATTAAATATTTTAGTTAAATTACCAAAGTGTTATTTTATATTAGTTATTGTGAATTATTATTTTATAATTTCATATTAGTAGTGAAACAATAATTTAACTAAAATATAAAAGTCAAATAAAATATTTTAATTATAATAAGAAGTGTAACTTCATATTAGTTATTATGAAAAATTACTTTCTAATTTTCACATTTGAATTTCAACACTAATTTAAGAAAAGAAAAAAAAATCAAATGAGATATTTAGTTACATTAATAAGTTATTATGAAAATCACTTTTTAATTTGCACTTTTCAAGTGAAAACACTACTTTAAAGAAAAAAGAAAAAAAAATCAAATGAAATATCTTAGTTAGATTAAAAAGTATTACTTCATATTATATTAGATATTATGATATTAGTTACTAATTTTCACTTTTCAAGTGAAGCACTAATTTAACTAAGAAAATAAAATTCAAATGAAATATTTTAGTTCATTAAGAAGCGTTATTTCATATTAGTTATTATGAAAATTACTTTTTAATTTGTAATTTTCAAGTGAAATACTAATTTGAAAAACTTAATATTATTTCATATTAGTTATTATAAAAATTACTTTTTAATTTGTACTTTTCAAGTGAAATACTAATTTAAAAAATAAAAGAAAAAAAAATTAAATAAATTATCTTAGTCTTAGATTAAGAAGTGTTAATTTATATTATATTAGATATTATGAAAATTACTTTCTAATTTTTTTTTCAAGTGAAACACTAATTTTAACTATGAAAACTTAGTTCATTAAGAGGTGTTACTTCATATTAGTTATTATGAGTATTACTTTTTAATTCTAACTTTTTAAGTGTAATAATAATTTAAGAAAAGAAAAGAAAAATCAAATAAAATATCGTAGTTGAATTAAGAGTGTTACTTCATAATTAGTTATTACGAGAATTACTTTTTAATTATCACATTTCAAGTGAAATAATAATTTAAGAAAAGAAATAAATCAAATGAAATATCTTAGTTAGATTAAGAGTGTTACTTCATATTAGTTATTATGAAAATTAGTTTCTAATTGTCAATATTCAAATAAAACACTACTTTATTTTTAACTAAGAAAAAAAATTAAATGAAATATTTTAATTAGACTACTTCATTCTAATAACGTGATTATTATTAGATATACTAAAGTAACAAAATTATATATATATATATATATATATTAATTTTGTCTCTTAATATTACACAATTAAAAAATAATAGTAGTATATTTAAATAAAAAAAATCTTAAAATCTAAATTATAATTTCTTAAAATCTTAAAATCTCTCCCCCTCCCCCCACGCTGCCCCCACCCACAACACCAAGCCCTAGCCAATATTCAATTTGGTGGAACGTTGAGGACGAGCAGAACCAGGGCAGCCAAGGCGCAGATGAAGGACCACGGCGTGTTGAAATACGTATACTTGAAGCTCGCCCAATGCACGTGCCAGTGATTCAGGTAATAATGGTTCACTTCGTTGAAGAGTTCCGCTAGGTAGCACGGATCGATGTCGAACAAGATGTCTTTCCCCAAATTGTTGATGAATCGCGCCACCTCGGCGCCGGTGCCCCAGTAATTCTCCATGATATTCCGATCGAGGAGATACTCGACGTCCTTGGTTTGTTAGTGCTGACTTGGAGATACTATAGGTAGCTCTTTTATTATTTTCCTTTTTTTTTATAGTTTCTTCTCCATTTTGGTATTCTGTTGGGTATTATGTTGTTTATGGTGCTGGACTATATGCTATTGGGTATTCTGTTGCCTATACTTATTGTTCTAATCTCAACACTCTTCCAGCCTAGAGGAACTGATTCGGCTGAATACGCTAATTCGTTCTAATTAGATACTTCTGCGGAAATCGAAGAAGGTCAGCCCTTTTGCTTAGCTATTCATTGTTTAGTTGGTAGTTCTTAATTTTCAGTGCACCATTATGTCTTAAAACTGAAGTCATTATGTCTTAAAACTGAAGGTTTTTGGATATGAAGTGGTTCGTTTTAAGATGTTTATGGTCTTCATCTTACTGTTTTAGACTTGAACAAAAATTTGTTATGTTATTTAGTAGACTTTTGGATTGTTTGAGATGTTGGATTGTGCCCTTGTTTGGATTTTTTGTTTTCTGCATTTGGATTGTTTTGCGATGTTGGATGGTGCCCTTCTTGAGTTTTTTGGTTTCTGCATCTACTCATTATCTTAGATATTTACGGATGTAATTTGCTTTGGACGGAAATTGTATGTTTTCTCGCATTTGGTCATCTTTATATTCTTATTTATAACAAGTTTTTTTCGGTATACCGGTGTTCTTTCGGTATACCGTCCGCTTCGGTATACCGGTGTTCTTTCGGTATACCGATACCTCATCAGATCGGTATACCGATATGCCGTACGGCATACCGCAAGTCCGGTATGGCAACGGTGTGCATATTTACTACGGCATACCGATCAACGGTATACCGCAATTACCGGTACGGTAACGGTATGCAATTTCTCATACCGCACGATTTCGGCACGGCATGCGGTATGGGAAATTTTGGACGGTATGCCGTACCGTAACACCCTAGCTCTCACTTGGGTGATGTGAGATTTCGTTTCACCATGTTGATATACAATGGAGTTCCACTAATAAGTTTCTAATTTAATGGTTTTGTACTTATCTTCTTTGTAATGCTTGAATTATGCCAAAGCTTTTTTTCACATATATTTATATGGATAGGTCTAATGGCAGAGAGAGTACAGCGGGAGTGCCAAGTTTGTGGTAGCAATGCTGGCTTTACCAGATCGGATGATGGGTTGTTCTACTGTAGAAACTGCAACTCAGCAGCGGATGATATTTTTGATACTGGAATGGACGAAGAACACATGTTCAGCCATTATTGGCTTTTCCCAACAAAGTTATAGTTATGAAGATTCTTATACTGAAATTAGGTCAAGATATGTAATGGGACTTCAGACCATGATCCAATTGCAAGCGAGGACTTTGGTTGAGAAGTTTAACGTTAGCGCTTTAATTATTGGGTTAGTAGGCCCTCTATGGTTAAGATTCTTGGATTCAACTAAAATTATGGCTGATGAATGGGCAGACCGGGCTGTTCAAGATTCTGAATCTCAGTTGCAAGGTGAAGCTCGTTGTCTTTCCCATCTGCAACACTTGTATGTATGTATATATTATATAATACTACCTTCGTCCCACTATTGTTGGCCACCTTTCCCGATTGGGACATCCCACTAATAATGGCTATTTTCCTAATTTTGCAAAATAATTACCATCATCTCTCCTACTTATCAACTACCCCTCTCTCATACTTCATCATTTACTATCTTAATTCTCGTGCAGAAAAGAAAGTGGCCAACAATAGCGGGACGGAGGTAGTATGATATAGTCTTCTTTTTGGCATTGTCGTTTGTGTATAACGCTAACTTAAGTTTGCATGCTAATCATTCTCCTATAACATATACCAGGTGGAGCTGAAGAATTTCAGCCCAGTGCTAACTATAAAAATGAAATTGTCAATATTCATGGGAAGCGTATAGCATATGTCTGGTATACATCTCTAAGGAGCAGATTGCCGATATCTTGTTCTTTAGCTCTCTCCTTCCTGGTTTGTCATGTGGCTAGGGAGCCAATTTTGCCTATTGACATATTGAAGTGGGCTGTTGAAGGTAAGCTTCCATATTTTTCTGCTTTTGTTGAAATAGAGAAGCTGATCGGATCACGATCCGGGGCATGTCCAATCAGTGTAAGTCGTATGTTGAGACCTACACAACCTATTTCCTCACAGAAATTGGAATCAATGGCAGCTGATATCGCTCAGAAAATCGGTTTGAAGTTGCCTCCAGTAAACTTTTATGCTATTGCATCTCGCTACTTTAGGCAGTTATCTCTTCCTACTGGGAAATTGCTTCCTTTAGCATGCCGTATATTCGAATGGTCCATGCCATCAGAACTGTATTTATCAGCTAATGAATTCAGGATTCCTAGTCGTGCATGCGTCATGTCGATACTGATTGTTGCTATAAGGATTGTATTTGACATAAATGGATATGGAGTGTGGGAATCTAGTTTGTCAAATTCATCATCCCATGATAACAATGAAGATAATGAATCTCGGAGGCGTTCGAATAAGAGAGAGAACGCTGATAATGACTTATCTTCCCATGATTCACAGCCTCCTGTTACAGAGGATCCCAAATTGAGTGTCCTGCAGCTTCTTCAGATTCTTGACGCGAAATATTACGAGCTTGCTGATGTACATGGTAATGGTTTATGAATGGCAATCTAATCTTGAACCAGAATGTATTTTTTTTTTCCAGTTTTCTTTTGTAGTAGATGTCTAATACTTTGCTAAGCTAGTTTTGTGTTTTTTTCGACAGAATATTCTGGTGACATGCCCGCGTATCTCCAATAGTGCAAGGACGTGGTTTTCTCCGGATTAAACCCATCGTTTGAGGATATTATAGAAGAGAAGTTAATTGAGGAGCTCTGGATGTATTATCAGAATAACAAGGTATTTTGCTCATCATTGTTATGCCTAATTCTTGCATTTCTCAACCTTTTTCTACTTCACCTTGGGCATTAATTTGTCCATTTATTCTACTTAAAACAATTATTATCCGAATCTTGTTGTATCATATGTCATTCTATCTACCATTTCGAATCCTTCCATTTTCAGCCTGATGATCCCGAAAACAAAAAGAGAAAAGGTGAAGTTAGAAGCAGGGGTGACCAAACCACTTGCAGCACATCAAGAGAAGGTGATGGCAGTCACTGCTCAAAATGCAGCACGGATCGGAACAACTGTTCTCACCGGGACCAAGATTCAGCACGTACTCGAACACGAAAAGGGTCCCGAAAAGAGAAGGCGATCAAGCAGCTGATGTTGGATATGGAAGAGAACCATTTCTGCTACACACCGCCGAGGGTTAAGGTAAAGAGAAGAGACTATTTACATTACGCTAGGCGAAAGAAAGATGTGCTGATTTATGCTGTTCATGGTGATTACTATGTCTTGCTTCGGTGTTGCGCGAAGATCGCGTTAGTCGAAACTAGGATCATGCATGTTGCAGTTTTGAGTTTAGAGAGGAGGTTGCAGTGGCTTGAGAAGAGAATTGATCACTCTTTGCTTCATTCAGATTTAGATGATGTTTGTGAATTTTGTGAGGGTGATGTGCAAAATACTGTCATTGATCCTATTAATTGAAACTTTTGTTTTATGAAGTCTCTCTCTCATCCCCCCTCTCTCTCTCTCTCTTTTTATAATCTTTTAGCTTCTTGCTTTTTGTCTCACATGGTAAGCATATAATGTAAGTCTCTTACCATTCTAACCTATTCCTTTCCGTACAAGTAATTTATGTAGACTTTTGCTAGGAATATGGATAGAATATGCTTGCCCTCCTTGAGATTTTCAATCTCCACCTTTGGTGCCAAATTAGGTGAAGGAAAAATTACAAGATAAGCTGCAAAATTTGACACTCAATTTAATGAAGGACCCCACTTGAGATCAAATGATCTTATAAAATTGTCACTTTACTTAACTAAATTAAATTATTCAGTAATAATTTATTATTTTAAGAAATAAGATAAGAATTATAGATTTAAAGGAGAAGATTGAAAAATAGATTCATTTTTATTCGTTTGATTTACTAATTGTAAAACTGTAAAGTGGGAGGATAAAATAAATAATTATAAAGTGTAGTTTTTTAATTCAAAACTTCATAGTATAATGAATTTTCACTATTTATCAGTATAGAGTAATATTTAAAAACTGATACCTTATCCTAAAACTATACGGATTAAATTTTTAAACATGATGTGAATCACAACTTAATTTGATATTTTTATTGGAATTGCAGATAAATTGTCATTAATAACAATTTAGTTTATCTACGTATCTTTTGATTATGATTTCAATAAATTAAAAAATCTCACAATATTTACAAGAAATCTAATATAAAAAAAATAAAAATCTCCACGTGTACTCAAAATCAACACAATCAAAACGACTTCATTTATCACGCAAAAACGACAACTAATATATTCATTTTTAATAAGGCAAAAGTGCATAAAAACGTGTAAAACGATTACCTCCTCTGTAAAATCTAGCAGAATCCGGTAGCTCCATCCCACTTCCACGTTCAACTCCAACTCCAACTACCTCCAACTGAACTCTACCCGCCCTTTCCACAATGCTGCGAAATTTCTGCTGCTGTTTCAATGGAAGCGTTGGCTCCGATTCGGCCGCCGTCGCCGACCGTGACCCGGTTGTGCTGGTTTCCGGTATCGCCGGCTCGATTCTCAACTCCAAGCCCAAGAAATTCGGGTTTGAGACCCGGGTTTGGGTCCGGATTCTCTTGGCTGATTTGGAGTTCAGGAGGAAGATATGGTCCATGTATAATCCAGAAACAGGTTCTTGTTTTTTCTGGGGGTTTTTAGTTTGAGAGTGAAGGTTTTGTTTCTTGAAAAAAAAAATATTTTTTCTTGGGTAAAAATTGTTTTTAAGAGAAAAAAAATGTTCTTGAAAAATAAATTGAATCTTTTTTGCAGGGTATACTGAGTCATTGGATGATGGATCCGAAATTTTGGTGCCTCAAGATGATTATGGACTTTATGCTATTGATATTTTGGACCCTTCATTGGTAAACCTTTTTTTTCCTTTTTCCTTTTTCTTTTTTAATTTTTAATGCATTTGTATTTAACTTTGTATGGAGAAATGGCATCTAGAATGAGAAAACAAGATTCCCTTGTGTGTATTGGGACTTGATTGATGTTTTGTGCTCAATTATTCAATTTGAATGTACTCCTCCCTCCATCCCATTGAGCTTGTCTCGTTTCTTTTCTACACCTATAGTTGTGAGTGAAGTAGTGGGTCCACTAAAATAGAGTGGGTAGAAAAATTATCATTTTTGGAATGACAAAATGAATGAGACGGAGGGAGTATCTGTTTTTACTAAGTTATTTCGTTTTGCTATAACTTGATTGTGATTTAGGCTCTTGTGAATTTAATTACTGAAGTGTTTGTTGTGTTGTTGTTGTGTTTGATTTTCCAGTTTGTAAAGTGTCTTCATATATCCGATTTGTACCATTTTCATGACATGATTGAGATGCTTGTTGGATGTGGGTATGTCAAAGGGACCACGTTGTTCGGATACGGATACGATTTTCGCCAAAGCAATAGGTAGATAATCATTTACTTGGTTAGTTTCTTCATTTGTATGCTTTTCTTGTCATGCAAGTATAGATATAGATACACAGGCTGTGCCGTATTATATCGTCTTGGAGGATCGTTTAGAATTTGTTTGTACGAATGCAGAATCGGTCAGTTAATGGATGGTCTGAAAGAGAGACTGGAGACGGCTTATAAAGCTTCAGGGGGAAGGAAAGTAAACTTAATTTCGCACTCAATGGGCGGATTGCTGGTGTCGTGCTTCATTTCACTTCATAGCGACGTACGTTTTATTTATCCTATGAATTGCTCGTTAATTCTTTTCCCTCGTATTTCTTTGGACCGTTCCATATGTTGATCTTAAATGGCCTTATTGCGTTTTCACGAATATACGCTAAAACCAACTCAACACGTGGAGGCTGTAAAACGGATTAATCCAAGCAATTTGATTAGTTCATATGTGTATAGATGCATGCTTCGTTTTCTTGCCATAACAATGTATGTGATTCTTTAACATATCGATGCTTATATTATCGGGTTATAGACTTATAGTAATTTCCTATTGCAAATGGAGGCTTGATTGAGAAATATCCTTCAAACTGCAGATTTTCTCCAAATACGTCAATAAATGGATTACGATCGCCACTCCTTTCCAAGGTAATCTTTGTGCTTCATTTTGCATAATTTTCGGATGCTCCAATTTGAAGATAATTAAGCATGTTAGATACGGCATTTTCTCGTATTTACAAGGCCAGGCATAGAAATAGTAGACTTAGCTTTATCGTCGTACCAAAATGAGCAGGTGCACCAGGATGCATCAACGACTCTTTACTTACTGGACTGCAGTTTGTTGACGGTTTTGAAAGCTTCTTCTTCGTATCCAGATGGTCGATGCATCAACTGGTAATAGTCCTAGTTGAAGAAAATTTTACATGGAATTATGGTAACAATACTTATATAATGGCCTTCATATCCATTCCTTTCAAATTTCTCGAGATTTTATACTCTTTGATCCGCCGTATTTCTCCTTCACGGCGTACTAAAATTGCTAGTATCATGTTGAAGTAGGTCGATTGAGATAAACCTAGATATATTTATACACCAAGAAACTGACAGAAGAATGAAAAAGTTAATACTCCTCCGTCCCATTAAAAGCGGCTCACTTTTCTAATTGAGACGTCTCACTAAAAGTGGCTCAGTCCAAATTTAGTAAATCTGAATATTCTCTCCCCTACTTTCTCATTTACTTTTTCATTATCTCACTTATCTTCTCTCTCCTACTTTATCATCTACTGTCTTAATTACCGTGCCGAAAAGAAATGAGCCGCTAATAGCGGGACGGATGGAGTATTTATAATTGTTCGGCTATCATCTCAAAATCTCGAAAGTGAGCATATTGGTCTACATTGGCTTATCATTGTTTGTTCACCATTTACATTTACAGTTTCTATACATGGTAGTTTCTAGAAACTTCCCACAAAGTTAATGAACTTGTGTAATGGGTTTTACTACCATTCAACTTGATTTTTTCGGCTTCGTATACACTTAGCTGGTAGAGTGCCCTTCTATCTACGAGATGCTTCCAACCCCCAATTTCAATTGGAAGAAAGAACCCGAGGTTCTCGTGTGGAGAGCACGCTCAAATGCCGACGGAGAAACTTCGGTTGCACAAGAATCCTATGGATGCAACGAATGTGTCTCTCTTTTCGTAGAAGCTTTAAGAAACAATGTGGTACGAGTTTTCTTCTTATTACAACCTTGTTCTATAACATAACTTCAATTTTGATTTCGGATCGCGAATTCGATTTTATTTTCTTCTACTCTTCTTGATTTTAAACTTTGATAATATTTGTAATTTCTTTCATATTGCAGCTGGACTATGATGGAAAAACTCTACCTCTCCCTTTCAACATGGCCATTCTTGACTGGGCCGCAGAGACTCGGGAAGTTCTCGATAAAACTCGAGTTCCCGACGGAGTTTCTTTCTACAACATATACGGAACATCTTTTGAGACGCCTTTTGATGTTTGGTATGTAGCCGAATATATATCCCACTTCCCGTTTAAATCTCTACGTGCATTCAATTAAAATCTCTCCCTTTTGCAGCTATGGCTCGGAATCTTCTCCCATCGACGAGCTCTCCGAGATATGCCACTCAACTGTAAGCACCATTTTCATTTCTCACTAGCTGCTAACTAAATCGTGGCCAGTCCCCTAAATCGTGCAGAATCTCGAATTTTACTCGGATTTTGTATATTTAAAAAAATATATATATATTATTTTGCCTCCTTGAAAGTATAGATTTTGCCCTCTTGAAATTGTAGATTTCGTCCCTCCTAATTTAGTGGATCCGCTCAATTCCTTTCAATCTTTACTAACACAAGGCTATTAGATTTCACTTATGTGGGACCTTTCTTGCAATGTAGTGATAGACATTTCTTTCTTACAAGTTTGTTTTTCGCGTATTGTCTCCTCGTTATATACTAACCCTCTTCGTTTTCTAAACCGTTTCAGCCGGAATACACCTTTGCAGATGGCGATGGAACCGTCCCCTCCGAATCTGCAGTGGTACGTTACAAAAAGCCCGTTCTCGTGCAATATTCTGCAAATTTGGACTTAAATCACCATTTTTCAAACTCATCGTGTACTATGTATATGCATTATGCAGGCGGATAATTTCAACGCGGTGGAAAGAGTGGCAGTCTGTGCGACTCACCGCGGACTGCTATCCGACGAGAATGTGTATAACCTGATCAAGAACTGGCTGGGAGTTCCCACACAGGTGAAGGGGAAGAAGTCCAAGACTTCAAAAGTTGTGCATGCAAACTAACTATTTTCCTCCACATACAATTTACTTGCTTATGCAAACGCTTATGATGCCGATCGTTAGATGCAATATAATACGGTGTTTATTACACGTTACGTGCATTGATGATAGTGGAAGGGGAAATTTGATACTCCACCTTGTAGCTTAATTAGGAGAATCATGCACAGTCATTGATGTATGAGAGATTCTATTTGGATCTATAAAATCTTATGGGGGCTTGGCCAAGAAAGCTGGAAATTCTATTTGACCATAAAAGATCTAGAAACTGAATCATGATGCATATATGTATGTGTAAGGATCGTAGAATGAATCGTTCTCAATCGAGGCTCAGACGCCGATTACAACCACCATACCACAATAGTATAGCACCAACACAACCTAGCCAACTATTACAAGAGTTTCTCACTAACCCTCAAAAGAACACAGTCGAGATCTCACAACAAAAGAGATAAAGACAAGTATGAAGAGAGAGTAGAGAAGAAGAAGACGAAGTTGCGCTGTGTGTTTAGGTTATCAAACCCTAATCCTATTTATAGGTAGGGTTTGATAACGTACTCGAGAATTAAGCGGAAACGGCCGCGCAAGTAACGTTCCAACATTAATGCAGTTGGGCCGGGCAGCTACTGGGCTCGAGTAACAGTTGGGCTTGGGCTCGGGCACATTATACCGGCCTAGCTTCAGCATTACATACTCCACCTTAGGCCTTGTAGTGATGTGCCTTCACATATAGAAGGAAGGTTTATAATCGGTTTCTTTTGTCATCATCGCCCCCTTCCCTCCACATCCTTGCAGCTTTTATTTCCTGCAAAAATAAACAAGCAGCAGCAGGATAGGAAGAAATATCACACAGATAAATGGGTAATTACCTTAAGTCAAGATTCAGAATCTTGAGGCAAGTATTTAGTTTGTCTACACTTAAACACTTAGTACCCATATCAGCAGGATTCAAATCTGTGTGAATTTTATCAAGTATGATAATCCCTTTTTCAACTATATCCCGTATAAAATGAAACCTAACATCTATGTGTTTAGTGCGATCATGAAACACAGGATTTTTACACAACTGAATTGCAGACTGACTATCTGAAAATAAAGTAACAGCATTATTCAAACACTTAAGTTCAGACAGAAGGCCTTTCAGCCAAACAGCTTCCTTTAAAGCTTCAGCTGCAGCCACATATTCAGCTTCTGTGGTGGAAAGAGCAACAATAGGTTGTAACTAGGACTTCCAACTTATACAAGAACCACAGAAAGTAAACACATAAGAAGTTGTAGACTTTCTATTATCCCTATCATTTGCATAATTGGAATCATCATAACCAATTAGTTTTGTCCCTACAACACATTTAGAAAACTTTAAACCTACAGATTTTGTAGCTTTCAAATATCTAAACAACCACTTCAGAGCATTCCAATGAGGCATACCAGGATTTGACATATATCTGCTCAAGCAACTTACTGCATAAGCAATGTCAGGTCTGGTACTCACCATTAAATACATAACAGATCTTATAGCATTTGCATAAGGTACCTTTTGCATATCATTTATTTCATAATCAGTTTTTGGAGACTGATCCTTACTTAACACAACATGAGAAGCAAGAGGCACACTAACAGTTTTAGCATCAGACATGGCAAATTTACTCAAAACTTTTTCCACATAGGAAATCTGATTCAGTACAAGGGTGTCAAACTTTCTATTTCTAGTTATATTCATTCCTAGTATTTTCTTGGCATCCCCTAAGTCTTTCATCTCAAAGTTATCACTTAAACATTTCTGAATGTATTTGATAGACTTCACACAGGGGCTAGCAATCAGCATATCATCCACATATATCAGTAAATAGACAGGAATAGATGCAGATTGAGTATAATACAGACAATGATCAAAAGTACTCCTGGTAAATTTCAAGGACAACATGCATTGATCAAACTTCTTGTTCCACTGCCTAGGGGATTGCTTTAAACCATATAAAGCCTTTTGCAGCAAACATACATGATTAGGTTTAGCAGAATCTATAAATCCTTCTGGTTGTTTCATAAATATCTGCTTGTCTAAATCACCATGAAGAAATGCAGTTGTAACATCCATCTGTTTCAGTTCCCAATTAAAATGAGCAACTAAAGCTAACATGATGCGCACAGTAGTTAATTTGACAACAGGAGCAAAGATTTCTGAGTAGTCTACCCCTTCTTTTTGAGTAAATCCCTTAGCAACTAACCTAGCCTTATACCTCAGAGACTTAGGTTCATGCTTAAGTTTAAAAAGCCATTTACAGTCCACAACGGAACATGTAGCAGGTTTTGGAACAATAATCCATGTTTTATTCACATGCAAAGAATTCATCTCAGATTGCATAGCATGTAACCATTTATCAGAAGAAGAAGAATTAATTGCATCAGAATAACAAGTAGGTTCATTATCCAAAGAATCACATACACTGAGAGCATACATCAGATAATCATCATATTTGGGAGGAACATGAATATCTCTCCTAGGTCTATCTCTAGACAGCAAATAATCTGAAGAAACAGAATCAGGCTCGGGAGTGGGATTATCAGGTATTTCAGAGTCAGACACAGAGGCATCAGATTGGGATTCAGTATGACTACTTGATTCACTATGGTCTATCACAGGTTCTGAATCACACTCAGTAATATCAAACTCAGATAGGAGGGGTTGAGACTCCACCTTAGAAGGAGTGTCAGGATTGACAGAGGGAGAGAAAGGTAAACAAGGAAATTCAGTTTCATTGAATATCACATCCCTACTAATAATAACTTTTAAACCAGGTTGAGTTCTATCCCACAATCTATAGCCCTTCACCCTTTCTGGATAACCAATAAAGACACTTTTTGGATCTAGGTTCTAACCTATCCCCATTTTGATGGACAAAAGCAGCACAACCAAATACTCTAAGGTGAGACAAGTTTAGTGGTTTTCCAGTGAATACTGTTTCAGGGCACTGACCCTTAATGGAGCTAGAGGGAAGCCTATTAATCAAATAGGTGGCAGTTAAGGCAGCAAGACCCCAGAAGTTCTTAGACAAACCAGAACTCTCTAACATGCACCTAACCTTTTTTAACAAGGTTCTGTTCATTCTCTCCACTACCCCATTTTGTTGTGGATTACAAGGGACAATCTTATGCCTTCTAATCCCAAACTTAACACATAAGTTGTCAAAAGGAAAGTTACAAAATTCCAGACCATTATCAGTTCTAAGAACTTTGATTTTCCTACCTGTCTGATTTTCAATTTTAAGTTTCCAATCAGAAAACATTTGAAAAACTTCAGATTTCTGTTTTAACAAAAACAACCAAGTTTTCCTGGAATAGTCATCCATAATAGACAAATAGTATCTGCAGCCACTATGAGTAGGGGTGCTAGAAGGACCCCAAACATCAGCATGTATGTATTCAAGAATATTAGAAGACACAGGTTTTTCAGATTGAACAGTAACAGGAAAAGAGACCTTATGCTGGTTACCTAACACACAAGAATCACAGAAAGGCAAATCAGACAATTTATCTTTTCCAAACACCCCTGTTTTTCTCAAAGTAGTCATATTCTTGGAACTAGCATGCCCTAGTCTATTATGCCACAAGACAGTTTTATCACAGAAAGATGCATGCACATTTGATTTAGTTTTAACAGGGAGAGCAGTTAAGGGATAAAGGTTATTTGTTCTCTTAGATTTGAACACAACTAGAGACCCCTTCTTAACCTTCATCCACCCATTCCCCCAACTCCCACCAAAACCATCATTCTCTAAAGCTGTAAATGATAACAAGTTACATGCAACTTCAGGTACATATCTCACTTCTTTCATGATATATTCAAAACCAGATTTGAATTTTAAACAGATATTACCAATTCCAAGCACAGAGTATTTATGTTTATTGGCAATAATCACATATCCAAAATTTCCAGTTTTCAGTTCTGAAAAACACTCTTTAAAAGGTGAGACATGATAAGCACTACCAGAATTCATGATGCATTCACTTATCATATCAGAATTCACATTGTTCACAGAGGGAAAACTTGGTTCAGTAACCATAAAATATTTGCCAAGAATATTAGCATCAGAATCATCACATAAGATGGCATTAGAAACACTTTTCTGCTCAGAATTGTATTTTCCCTTTTTAGGAGAAGAACAATCTTTCATGTAATGACCATATTCACCACAATTAAAACACTTTCTCCCTTTGGTTTTGGACTTAGACCTAAACCTCTGGTTCTGTTTCTTCCCTCCCCCCCCCTTCTCAGAACTGTAAGAAGAGCTAGTTCTGTCACTAGTTCTACCCCTTACCTGATAAGAGACACTATGTTCAGAGACCTTTATATCCCTATTGAATTTTAAATCCATTTCCTTACTCTTAAGGGCAGTAATGACTGTCTCAAGGTCTATCTTATCTCTCCCATACTTAATGGCAGATTGGACATCATCATAAGCCTCAGGAATAACATTTAACAAGGCAATAGGAGCATAGTTGTCAATACTAGTGTCACCAGTTTGTTTGATTAACTGTAAAAACTTATTGAATTCATCTAAGTTCTCATCTATGTCCTTTGACATATCTAACTTAAATTTGAAAAAAATCTGTAACAAATACATTTTGGATGGAAGGGAGGTCTCTGTATAAAGCTCATTTAGCCTATCCCATAACTTTTTAGCAGACTCAAGGTGTTCAACTTTCCTCAACACAGAATCAGTCAAGTTTAAAGTTATGGCAGATAGAGCAAGATCATTAATTTCATTTTTCTTCTTCTCAGATAAATCATCATCATAAGATTCAGTAATAGCAGCAGAAACACGTTTTTCACAAAGAATAGCAGTCATCCTCTTTTTCCACAAATTAAAGTCAGTTTTTCCATTAAAGGTGGCAATCCCACTGGAAGATACAAAAGCCATGGATAAAAGAAAAACTAGATACCAACCCACCCCTTTGGGTCTGTATCTTACAGTGATTTATTACTGAGGGATTTCCCAGTTCGCAATCGCATGATCAAGTCCTGGGCGCAGGGTTCACCAAAGCTCACTGATAGAGAGAGAGAGAAAGGAAAAATAAGGATGAAACCGTATAGACGGTTCAAAGATCTGATCTTTGAAGATCAGTAAACACAGATCAACAAATCACAAAGAATAAAGAGCAGATTCAGAAGAAGAACACACAGGTAGGGACAAGCAGGCAAATAGGAAACACACAAAGATCCTACTGCACCAGTCGGCAGATCTAACAGCAGCAAATCTCAAACCTATTGCACCAGTCGGCAGATCTAAAAGAAATGAGAAAAGAAACAGAGAGTGAAGCCAATTTACCAGAGCGAGGTTCGGAGACTTGAACCTCGTTCTTACTTGAGTTGTGAGATGACTCTAGATCTAGGGTTACAGTTCAAAGGTGAACCGCTCGTTCACGATCTGAGTCACCAAAAGGCAGGGTGGCTGAGCGGCGATGAAACCCGCTCTGATACCACTTGTAAGGATCGAAGAATGAATCGTTCTCAATCGAGGCTCAGACGCCGATTACAACCACCACACCACAACAGTATAGCACCAACACAACCTAGCCAACTATTACAAGAGTTTCTCACTAACCCTCACAAGAACACAGTCGAGATCTCACAGCAAAAGAGATAAAAACAAGTATGAAGAGAGAGTAGAGAAGAAGAAGAAGAAGACGAAGCTGCGTTGTGTATTTAGGTTATCAAACCCTAATCCTATTTATAGATAGGGTTTAATAACGGGCTCGAGAATTAAGCGGAAACGGTCGCACAAGTAACGGTCCAACATTAATGCATTTGGGCCGGGCAGCTACTGGGCTCGAGTAATAGTTGGGCTTGGACTCGGGCACATTATACCGGCCTAGCTTCAACATTACAGTATGGAATATATATAGAGAGAGAGAGAGAGATTCCTATTTATGTGCATTGAATCAATCTACTTTGGTCTTTGGACAGAGAATCCCAGTTCTCTGCATCGATACTAGATTTCATTACACGCCATCATATAGATCTGTCTTTCCTTCATTCCTTAATAATAGAGAGACGAATATATATATATTTAAAAAAAAAATTAATTGCAAAGAGTGCTTCATATAATGTTGTACCAAAAATTCACCCGCTCTCAACTCTTTCATCTTATTACTTTATTAATAATTCAAAAGACATTATTACCATTTTATTAGAACTTAACAAGAATTTTGCCCCCAATAATTTCTACAACTTTTTTTTAGGTTCTTCTGGTTGAAAAAAATTAAAATAATTAGTCTGATAGAAGTAATTTTTTTCTTGTAAAGAGCCCGTATCGGTACTCAGGTGGGTTGATAACTGACAACAGAAGACATTCTACCCAATAAGGTTGATATTCCGGATTCTGCTTGAACGAAACGGAAAGTATTGTCGATAATTAGAAGTACGTCTTGTTCATTAACATCTCGAAAATACTCCGCCATCGTTAGGGCAGTCAAACCAACTCTCATACGAGCTCCCAACGGTTTATTCATCTGGCCATAAATAAACTAAAGCCACTTTCTTTATTCTACGATATTTTCTTCATTAATCTCACTCCAGATTCTTTCATTTCCATGTAAAGATCATTTCCTTCACCAATACGTTCACCCAAGTGTAAATACCAATCCCTATATCATCACTTAATGAACTATTAGCATCATAATGTCATTTCTTTCGTAGTTCTAATTTTGGATATTTACGAATATTTTAGACATTCATCAGAACAAATACATAAAATCTTGTCTAATTATGCTAAAAGCGCGTGAATCTCATGCACTGTTTGCTAGAGTTCTGGTGTAATATTTTCGAATTTTTTTTACAATAAAACAAAAACAAAATAGTTTGAGGTTTCTAATGAACGAGGGATACTTTTTATTGCCTTTATATGAGCCAACACTTGGATTTGTAAATGCAAGGATCTACTAAGCTATATAATTTGCATATCTAGATATGCACAAACAATATATAATATATATACACATACTGACATACACACGCACAAACACACACATACGACTTTTACTTTTAGGGTTTCAAGAACAAGACTTGTTTTGGCTTGCATGTTTTCATGCGATTATTTTATAAGTACAATGAACAGTAGTTTGTTTTCTTCTACTACTATATAAGTATATATTAATTATTAATCTCAGTCACGTCATTTTATCCCTCTGAGGTTTTGAGATATTGGCCACTTTATATCTTCTTCAGTTCCAAAAAATTAAAGTATTAAGATTGTGGCTAAAAGGTAATCTATCTGTCTGTTCATGCAAAATCTTGTAATAAAAGTAAACTCTGCGTGCTACTAGGCCATGCACGAGCAACAAGTTAAAGAGGTACTCTGTATATTGAGAGCGAGAGAGAGAGAGAGAGAGAGAGAGAGAGAGAGAGAGAGAGAGAGAGAGAGAGGGAGGGAGATTGGGTAGATGATATTTTCAAGGGTGGTCCAGTCAAAAGAGAGGGGTGGAATCCCAACATGCTGTGTTCTGAGTTTTGATCATCAAATCAACACACACATACACACTCACAATATTCATCAAAACCGATGAATCAAAAGAGATGAAAAAATGAGCATTCCCATACTTGTGTCTCCACCTACAAAAGGATATTTCCAACGGCACTCTTTATTCTATTTACATTTTCTTCTTCTTCTATTTGGCTAAAGTGTGTATGCATATGATTCTGATTTTGAAAGATTTAGGGGCATTTGGTAATAGCATAAATTATAATATTGTATGGGTATAGAACCATATAAGGTGTATATTGAATTTAAAATGTGATTTAATTATACAGAATTTTGAAACTCTTTGACAAAACATAATCTCTTATTCTTCTTGATGGCAAATTGAAGAGTAGAAAAAAAATTCATAAACTTAATATGAAAATTCAAAACAAAGTCGAGAAAAGAAAAAGAAGTAATTAGTATAATTAAATTAAATATGTAATTAATAAATGGAAATGGCGTGGGGGAAAACCTCTTGGGCTCTTGATTTAATAAAGTGCAACTTTTAATCTTGGATTGTGGTTTAAAAGAGGGAGGATTGATTTGCATGGATGACCGTGCAAAGAATTGGCAATTAATAACTACTTCAAATCAAAATTAATCAAAATAATATTATAACATTTGTAGCTAAGTGGGAATTTTATAATTTGAGATAGTAATTGTTTCCGAGGAGGCACGGGTGCTCTCCGACGATTTCTCCGAGACAATCCCACTTCCCACCTCTCTCTCTCTCCCTCTCTCTCTAAACAAACAAGTTTTAGTGTAGTCCAAGCAATCATAGTTTTATTTATTTGGCTTTACCTATATTCAATAAAAAAACCCTACAATAATTAATATTATATACTCCTCTATGCGAAATCACGTTAGTCATAATATTGGAATTTGTAGTTTCAGATGAATGTTTTAGATAATTAAGAAGCATAATAACGAAATTATTGATATAATGAATATCTGTGTGAGATGAATATTGAATAATAGTTTCAGATGAATTAATGTTTTAGATAATAAATTCGACTATTATTGTCAAATTTACACTTGCCATCATTCAAGACATTACTATTTATTTATATAAAAGCCAAATAACTCTCTCTCTCTCTCTGGCTGGAAGGCACTGTGTGAACCCCAGTGCCTCTCTCTCACTAAGGCACATGGAAGTAGTAGACAAGGTTAATTTCTGGCATCATTGTGATTCTATTACCGAGACTATTAATATTTACTAGTACTAATATTCCTTTAATTACTAAATTTTCTTTTCTTAAATTATCGAAATGCAATTATTTAAATAATTAATTGGGCGGTCATGTGTTTATTTACCGTCTTTTGATTCGCTTCTTCTTCAACGGTCAAACTAAACTGTGAATTCTTTTAATTGTTTGCACCTTTCGAGATCCTCTCTCTCTCTCTCAAGAATCAAATAATTAACCACATTAGACGACTTATTAAAATCCCTTTTTTAATGGGATTATTATTTTTGTTTTTTTGTTATGAAATCTGATTTTGTTTGAAGTTAGATATTTCCGGAAGAGGAGGGTTAGTGTCCTCTAATCGGGAGCATACACATAGTTTTTACTTCACTCTTGTTTTAATAAATAATAAATAATTATGCATGCATATATTTTATCAAGAGGGGAATGTCAAGAGTATACATTTCCATGTTTGAAAATGCAAAAATATACAAACTTTTCCATAAATGCAATAATATACAAATGACCCTACTTCACCTCCAATGTGTGTGCAGTGTGTGTGCAGGTGTGTGTGCGGTGTGTATGCGCTTGTGTCGGAATCTTTTTCTTGAATATGTAGTCTCGAAATTAGCAAAATAAAAGTTGGTGATTTTTTTAAAAAAAAGCTAAAGTTATTTAAAAAAAAATTCTTTAATTGAATATTTTCGTAAAACAAAAAAACTAAACATATTCGTTTAAATATTTTAAAAACCTGAGTCGACCACCGCCGCCGAAAATTTTATATTTTAAAAACCTCAGTCGAAAATTTTATATTTTTGTATATTTAATTTAATTTAACGAAAATTTAATATTTTGTTAATTTAATTAATGAATTGAATTTGAGGAAATTTTAATATTTTAGTAAATTTAATTTACAAAATTTATGCAATTTTGATAATTTAATTTAAGCAATTTCATTAATTTAATTTAGGCATTTTCGTTAGACAATTTCGAGAATTTATTTTTTGCAATTTCATTAATTTAATTTAGGCAATTTCATTAATTTAATTAGGCAATTTTGATAATTTATCGAAAAACCGGTTTTGTTAATTAGGTAATTTTGTTAATTTAATTAGGAAATTTTGAAAATTTAATATAGGAAATTTTTGAATCATAATTTAATTTAGGCACCTTCCGATCGATCGGTTATAATTAAAAATATATATATATATATATATATATACATAAATTAAAAAAAAATTATTTGTGCCCGATCGGACGAAAATAAAATTATATATAAAATAAAAAAAATTATATGTGCCGATCGATCGGCATCGGCACTATATATAAAAATATACATAAATTTAAAAAAAAATTATGCGATCGATATAAAAATATATATAAAAATTATACGTGCCCGATCGATAGGCACAGCCCGATCGAGCCCGATCGATCGGGCACATATAAATATAAATATATATAATAAAAAATTATACGTGCCGATCGATCGGCACAGCCCGATCGATCGGCACTAGTTAAAAAAATATATAAATTTCGTAAATTAAAAAAAAATTATACGTGCCGATCGATCGGCACATGATACATAATATTTAAAAAAAATTAAAAATATTTATATATATATATAAATGTCGTAAATTAAAAAAAAAAAAAAATTTAAAAAATATATGTGCCGATCGATCGGCACGGCCGATCGATCGGCACGTAAATTACATAATATTAAAAAAAAATTATAAATATATATATATATATATATAAATGTCGTAAATTTAAAAAAAAAAATTATACGTTCGATCGATCGGCACGGCCGATCGATCGGCACGATATATAATATTTAAAAAAAATTATAAATATATATATATATATAAATGTCGTAAATTAAAAAAAAAAATTAAAAAAATATATGTGCCGATCGATCGGCACAGCCCGATCGATCGGCACACAAATTATCAATATTAAAAAAAAATTATAAATACATATATATATATATTTATATATCGTGAATTTAAAAAAAAAAAAAAAATTATACGTTCCGATCGATCGGCATGCCCGATCGATCGGCACGATATAATATTTAAAAAAAATTATAAATATATATATATATATATAAATGTCGTAAATGAAAAAAAAAATTAAAAAAATATATGTGCCGATCGATCGGCACAACCGATCGATCGGCACACAAATTATCAATATTAAAAAAAAAATTATAAATACATATATATATATTTATATATCGTGAATTTAAAAAAAAAAAAAAATTATACGTTCCGATCGATCGGCACAGCCCGATCGATCGGCACGATATAATATTTAAAAAAAAAATTATAAATATATATATATAAATGTCTAAATTTAAAAAAAAAATATATATATGTGCCGATCGATCGGCACAGCCCGATCGATCGGCACACAAATATATAAATATTAATATATATAAATATAAAATATTTATATATAAATATTTATATAATATTTCATAATATAAAATATATATATATAAAATATATATAAATACAATAAAAAATATTTATATAAATATACATATATATATATATATTCATAAAAATATATATATATATATATATATATATATTATTAGCACACACACACACCGACACTAAACACACACACACCATCGGCACACACCGATCGGCACACACACACACCACACTTCGGCACACTCAAATCGGCACATTGAATCGACGGCACCAAAGCTACTTACATCGGCACGCCTAAGATCTTTCAGACCGCTCGAAACCGCTCGTAATAATGGAAGAGGTTAGTATTTATTTTGAAATAAAATTAAATTTTAGATGTGAAATTAATGTATAATTACATGTTTAAAAGTGATTTTTTATGAAATATATATGTTGGGTTTAGTGTGTATAATATAGATTTGTTTAGATTGGGTGAAAATTGGTGAAATTGAGGTAGAAATCGCCGGAAAAAATGGTTGAAGCGGCGGCGGCCGATACTCATCCGCCGACCGGCTCGACTGGCCCTGAACCGGCCCGACCGGTCCAAGCACGTTTTTTTTTTTTTTTTTTTTGAGTTTATTTTTAATTATTATAACTCGTTAATTATAATTTAATTGCGTATGCCCATTATCGAAATTTGTCTTTGCTATGTTCATAGAGAATTGACATGTGGATCGAAAGATTGAATATTTTCTCGAGGGATTTGCTTGAAAGCCGATCATCGCTATACTTAGATTTCATAATTTAGTCTTAAGAAATTTAACGTGTTGATTTAAGATGATTGCTACTTTTGAAGTTTTGCTCGTTCTGTTAATGTTTTTCTTTATGCCATATTTCTATGTAAGCTGGCCATTGTGCATCATGTCTATCCTTGCTTATTGTGAATTTAACGAAATTGGATCATTGGGTCGATACTCACCGCCGACCGGCCGACCGGTCGAACCCGGCCCGACCGGCCAAGCACGTTTTTTTTTTTTTTTTTTGAGTTTATTTTTAATTATTATAATCTGTTAATTATAATTTAATTAAATATTAATTGTTATATATAGGTCAATTTTAAACGACTAGCACTACGAGACGTTTCTCCGAGGATCACAATATATTATAAGCATAATTTAGGGACTTTGATTAGACGTAAATTAGGTTTGCGGGGTGGTGTGGATTTAATCAAACGGTTTGTTTGCGGGCGAGTTCGGGGGCATAGTGGGTTGGCCGAAGGTAAGAATGCTATGCGGGCTCTTCACCGGCTATTATGCTATGAGATTTCGGTACGACCTTCGGAGGTTTGGTTTAATTATGTTGGTCGAACATCCGTTTCTCTCATCCGGAGTTTGCATTGGTTACTTGGGCTCATGTTCGGCGAGTGTAGTTTTGACATGTCAAGCATTTTATCATCCTACTCAATCCGGGGTCTACGATAGATTCAATGGTGGGAGACCGATTGAAGCAAAGCACTTGTTAAACCGGTTTTGTAACTATGAGCCCGATGGCGTTTCGGATGATGACTTGATTAAGTTGTCGAATATTTTAGCTCTTTTCTTCCGGTTCTATGCTCCCGCAGAGACTAAGAAAATTGATACATGGATATGGGTATTGGGCCGATGATATGGACCAATGGAATGCGTTCCCATGGGGTGCTTTTACCTACGAGGCCATGTTGCACTACCTCGATTACGTGCCAAATTCCTTGGACCTCGTAGGATCTAAGTATAATCTCTACGGGCCGATTTGGGCAAAGATGGTATAATATTTGTTGACAACTTAATTATTACTAATTTATAATTTTTTATTAGTTGAAATAATTCGATATATTTATATTGTAATATAGGTGTGGGCATATGAGGCCATTCCAAGTTTTGGAGCTCGTTGTGCGACCCTTCTAAATCCCGATGGTTATCCTCGTTATTTACGGTGGTCGTTTAATGACGCCCGATCGGCGTGATATAGCCCGTTTTTTTAAGCGCCGGGTAATAATTTTTTTATTATTTATTAAGCGATTGAATATGTTATGGATTTTCTTATTAATATTTAATGCACAAATATTACGTATTTCGAGATGAGAGACTCGGTAGTGTATGAAATGTTAGTACCGACCGAGATTGAGGAGAATTGTCCATATTGGCGAGTGCGGTTGGTAGTAATCCATTTGGTCTACACTTTCCGTGCCCTTGAATCCCCTACGGCTGCGCAATATGACCAAGATGGACGGCGTATATTGATCGGGCGCACCGAGGAGAGCGAGACGTAGTTCGAGTAGAGGAGTTGTCGGTGAGGAGGAGGAGCAAGAGGAGGAGCACACTCGTGGTAGAGAGTAGGAGAGTTCGAGGCGGGCCCGCCGTACACAAGCATCTTCATCGCAGCCTAGAGATGCATCGTGTAATAAACTTAAATTAACAGTAAAAATTTTCTGGTCAATTCCTCTTTTAATAACCGTCCTCTTCTGTGATAATTATTAGCCGTTGGTGAGACATCTAGTTTTCTTGACCCAAGAATAGAGGCCATGATACGTCGATCTATTGAAGAAAATTTTGAAAGATGCGAGCAAAATATGATGAATAGAATTGATGATTATCATCGGACTCTGAGTCAGGAGCTAGTCAGTAGGTGTGAGGAGCTGCTGGATAGAAGTAATATGTCATTTCGGTCACGGATATAGCCGGCACGCTCGAGCTACGCATGGCCCCGGTGGGATGAGCCCGCACCACCGACCTTTAATCGGCATGGTCGGTATGGATGTAGAACCCGGCGGCGAGTTGGTAAGAGAATTTTTCAATTATTTTAATTTCTTTTCCTAATTTAATAATTGTCTTTTGTAGGATATGTTTGAGCCGAGTAACTCGTTGGCTCAGAGTTTTGAGCAGTATTTGTCCAGTGAAACCTTGGCCTTTCGACGTCCAGATGGTTTTCCACTTCAACGAGAATGGTTCAAGGATTTTCTAAAAATTGATTACGAAATGGATTGTGAGATGATAAACCGCTATATCCAAATCACTGCGGGTCGAGCTAGCTCAAGGTAACCTACCCATGACTCCGGATGCCCAATACACGATCGTAGCGGACTCTACAGTATTTGTAAGTATATTTCATATTCGAGTATTTTTTGCCGATCTGGTATTTGTTTAGTTTAATTTTATCATTGAATAATTGTTTATAGATGAGTATTGTGAATGCGTGGGTCAAGGGCGTGAAGAATCCGTAAAGTAAAAGACACGAGAATGATAATGATTATAAATGGGTTCCGAAAGAGGAGGATTTGCAGTGCGTGATGGGGAATCCAGAACTTGGGACAAGGGATTGGTACTCCGCCAAATATGTGAGTACTATTTATATATTTTATATATAATAATTTTAAGGTTCTAAATTATATATTTATATCTATTGTAGATCATATTTCCAATCTTGGCAAGACACCATTGGTTCGTATTGCGGTTATGTATTTCGGATTGGAAGCTTGAGATGTTTGACTCTAAAAATGATTTTAGAGATCCAAATGTATTCAATTGGCGCGTCAAATGCCTTATAGCTTTCCGGAAATGTATAGCGCGATTCTTATTGCACGGGAACTATTGGGCGTGTAATGCATATGGTTATCCATTCCCCGGAGGTAAGAGGCCCTCAGTTGTGCTTATGGATGATGAAGAGCAGTACTTGCAATTGGATGCGTATAGTTGCGGGGTATTTACATGCATGACTATAGAGCGTCTCCTCACCGGTTTTCCCACTCGGGTATGGGGTAATGAAGAGCGAAACATGGTGAAATATCGTAATTGGATGGCTGTAAAATGTTTTGAAATGTGTCATATTGGTAATGTATGAATTTGAAGTGTGTATGAATGAAACATTAATGTATGAATTTTAGAACTGTGTATGAATTTTGAAGTGTTTTGAAACATTGTATTTTGATCGGCACATATATAAATATAAATATACATAAATATTAAAAAAAAAGTATACGTGCCGCCCATCGATCGGCTATGTAATATAAATATAATATACAAATATAATATAAATATAATATACAAATATAATATAAAATATATTTACGTGCCGATCGATCGGCACAGCCCGATCGATCGGCACTATAATATCTAATATAAATATAATATACAATATAATATGTAATATACAATATACAATATAATATACAATATAATATAAATATAATATAATATGTAATATAAATATAATATACAATATATTTATATTATATATAAATATATAATATAAATATACAATATATAAATATATAAATATATAAATATATAGATAAATATAATATACAAATATAATATAAATATAATATACAAATATAATATACAAATATAATATAAAATATATTTACGTGCCGATCCCCGATCGATCGGCACTATAATATCTAAATATAAATATAATATACAATATAATATGTAATATACAATATACAATATAATATACAATATAATATAAATATAATATAATATGTAATATAAATATAATATACAATATATTTATATTATATATAAATATATAATATAAATATACAATATATAAATATATAAATATATAGATAAATATAATATACAAATATAATATAAATATAATATACAAATATAATATACAAATATAATATTTACGTGCCGATCCCCGATCGATCGGCACTATAATATCTAAATATATATATAATATACAATATAATATGTAATATACAATATACAATATAATATACAATATAATATAAATATAATATAATATGTAATATAAATATAATATACAATATATTTATATTATATATAAATATATAATATAAATATATAAATATATAATATAAATATACAATATATAAATATATAAATATATAAATATATAGATAAATATAATATACAAATATAATATAAATATAATATACAAATATAATATAAAATATATTTACGTGCCGATCCCCGATCGATCGGCACTATAATATCTAAATATATATATAATATACAATATAATATGTAATATACAATATACAATATAATATACAATATAATATAAATATAATATAATATGTAATATAAATATAATATACAATATATTTATATTATATATAAATATATAATATAAATATATAAATATATAATATAAATATACAATATATAAATATATAAATATATAAATATATAGATAAATATAATATACAAATATAATATAAATATAATATACAAATATAATATAAAATATATTTACGTGCCGATCGATCGGCACAGCCCGATCGATCGGCACTATAATATCTAAATATAAATATAATATACAATATACAATATAATATACAATATAATATAAATATAATATAATATGTAATATAAATATAATATAAATATATTTATATTATATATAAATATATAATATAAATATACAATATATAAATATATAAATATATAGATATATTATTAAGAAAAATTATACGTGCCGATCGATCGGCACATCCCGATCGATCGGGCACAATAATATAAAAATATATATATACATAAATAAAAAAAATATATATATATATACTCAAATCGGCACAATATTTTTTGAATTTTAAATTTGCAAAATTCTAAATATATTAAAATTACGGATAAGCTACCGTTGATTTCTAAATAATCAAAATTTCTAAATTTCTAAATAAGCAAATTTTCTAAATAATCAAATTTTCTAAATAATCAAAATTTCTAAAATAATCAAAATTTATAAATAATCAAAATCTTCTAAATAATCAAAAGATCGTGATCGAGACCATATTATATTTTTTTTTAAATTAGGATGTTATTAATAATCAAAATTATATTTAAAAAATCAATATAATTGAAATAAACTCATAAAAAATTATAAATTTTAAAATAAATATTTGATAAATATTTTAGGGGAATATTATGAAATAGTGTAATAAAGCTTTATATATATCTATACATTAGCAAAATTAAACATGAATCATTCTTGAATGATATAAGTACTTATGACTTTATACAAAAAATGAACTCATTTTTCAAAATATGAGAAGAAGTGGAATTTTTTTTTTATTATGTCTCTATGATTATATTTCAAGGTTATTAATGATATCATCAATATCCTCTTCGTATATCACTTTTCCTTGCTCGAATTCGATTTTTTTAGGTTCCGATCGATAGTATTTGGGGTTTTGATCAAGGGTTTTGAGGGTTTAGAGGAATAGTATTTGGGGTTTTAATGAATAGTAGTTGGGGTATCCCCTAATCATCCTATCGGTCGGATTGGATTGTATATACAGTTGTCGGCACGAATAGTTTTATAGTCAAATTTCAATAAAATAATATAGCTGTGACAGCTGTCACAGCTGTCACGTTTTTACTTAAAATTAAAATTTATATATTTAATATAACCGTTCCGATCGATCGGAACATATAAAATATAAATTTTAAAAAAATTATATATAAATGTGGTAAATTTAAAAAAAAATTAAAAAAATATATGTGCCGATCGATCGGCACAGCCCGATCGATCGGCACACAACAATATTTAAAAAAATTATAAATACATATATATATATATAAATGTCGTGAATTCTAAAAAAAAAAATTATACGTTCCGATCGATTGGCACAGCCCGATCGATCGGCACGATATATAATATTTAAAAAAAATTATAAATATCTATATATAAATGTCGTAAATTTTAAAAAAATATATATATATGTGCCGATCGATCGGCACAGCCCGATCGATCGGCACACAAATATATAAAATATTAATATATATAAATATAAAATATTTATATATAAATATTTATATAATATTTCATAATATAAAATATATATATATAAAATATATATAAATACAATAATATATATATATATATATATTCATAAATAAAATATATATATATATATATATATATTATTACATATATATTTTGATTGCGTTTATTTGTGCCCGATGGGACGCAAATTAAAATATATACTTTTAATTAGATGTTATTAAGTAGTTGGGTATCCCCTAATCATGTTATCGGTCGGATTGATTGTATATACAGCTCTCGGCACGAATAGTTTTATAGTCAAATTTCAATAAAATAATATACGTTTGTGCCTATCACAAATGCCACGTTTTTACTTAAAATTAAAAAAATTAAAATTTATATATGGTCCGATCGATCGGCCTTGTCCGATCGATCGGGCCATATTAAAAATTTTAAAACTCAACTAATTAAAAAAATTAAAATTTATATATTTAATATAACCGTTCCGATCGATCGGCCTTGTCCGATCGATCGGAACATATAAAATATAAATTTTAAAAAAATTATATATAAATGTGGTAAATTTAAAAAAAAATTAAAAAAATATATGTGCCGATCGATCGGGCACGGCCCGATCGATCGGCACACAACAATATTTAAAAAAAATTATAAATACATATATATATATATATATATATATATAAATGTCGTGAATTCTAAAAAAAAAAAATTATACGTTCCGATCGATTGGCACGCCCGATCGATCGGCACGATATATAATATTTAAAAAAAAATTATAAACATCTATATATAAATGTCGTAAATTTTAAAAATATATATATATATGTGCCGATCGATCGATCGGCACAGCCCGATCGATCGGCACACAAATATATAAAATATTAATATATATAAATATAAAATATTTATATATAAATATTTATATAATATTTCATTATATAAAATATATATATATAAAATATATATAAATACAATAATATATATATATATATATTCATAAAAAAAAAAAAATATATATATATATATATATATTATTACATATATATTTCAGATTGCGTTTATTTGTGCCCGATGGGACGCAAATTAAAATATATACTTTTAATTAGATGTTATTAAGTAGTTGGGTATCCCCTAATCATGTTATCGGTCGGATTGATTGTATATACGGCTCTCGGCACGAATAGTTTTATAGTCAAATTTCAATAAAATATATACGGTGATGACAATTGTCACATTGTCACGTTTTTACTTAAAATTAAAAAAATTAAAATTTATATATGGTCCGATCGATCGGCCTTGTCCGATCGATCGGGCCATATTAAAAATTTTAAAACTCAACTAATTAAAAAAATTAAAATTTATATATTTAATATAACCGTTCCGATCGATCGGCCTTGTCCGATCGATCGGAACATATAAAATATAAATTTTAAAAAAATATATATATAAATGTGGTAAATTTAAAAAAAAAAATTAAAAAATATATGTGCCGATCGATCGGCACACCCGATCGATCGGCACACAAATTACACAATATTAAAAAAAATTATAAATACATATATATATATATATATATATATAAATGTCGTGAATTTTAAAAAAAAAAAAATTATACGTTCGATCGATCGGCACGGCCCGATCGATCGGCACGATATATAATATTTAAAAAAAAATTATAAATATATATATATAAATGTCGTAAATTTTAAAAATATATATATATGTAAATGGGTATGGCCGATCCATCGGAACATATATATTTTTATTTTTTTATTTTTTAATTAGTGAATGTAAATCTAATTAAATAGTCCGATCCATGGATCGGCAATTTAGGGTTTCGTTAAACAACCATACCGGATTAGGGTTTCAACAATTTATGGTTTCGTTAAACAAACTTCATACTTCAAATAATATAGGCACAAATAAACTTGAACTAAGACACCACAAATTTAATCTTGTGTCTCCCTCGCCGAACATGTCCTCCTTGTGTGGCCTCTTTCGTGACAAACACCACACTTTACGCTACGACCTTGAGTTGAGCTTGTGGAGGCCTCCGCTCCCGATCGGTAACGTCTCGCTTTGGGCGGCCGGCCCGACGCTTCGCTAGGGGTGGTAACAATGGATCTCGCATCTCGAATATGGTCGGGAATGGTCCAAAGCTCCAATGCAGTAACGAATTAAAGTGATGTTCGTAAATATCCCCGTGGTTGCTTGTAGTGTACATACTTGTGGACATAGTTGTAAAATTGGTCTCCGCTCTCCCTGTTGTCAAACAAAAAATGTGTTAGATATATAATAAGTGATTAAAAAGTGTAAAAGAATTCATACGGGAATCGCAAATGCGCGTGGGAGCATGGTATTAGGTCCATATCAAATTCGTGACACGTGCACGTTTGGTTCTCCAAATCCACCTTATAGTTGTGATTTCTCCCGTCGTTGACTTTGTATCTTCCTCGGCGGTTAAGGTGACAGGATATGAGCGTGCAAGTTCAATCTGCGCGCTTAACTTCCTCTTCGCAACGTCCACCAACAAATGGCTATTCTCACTCGGCCAGTTGACGCCTTTCATCCCACCATGACTCCATAATTGCTCGTATCGTGTCTATCATCGAGCAAATCGGCAATCGACGGGCCCACAAAAGTCTTCCGTTGAAAGACTCGACACAATTTGATGATAGAAAGCCGTAGCGACGCCGCGGACATTGCGAACGTGCCCAACGTTCGGGACCAATCTCTATCGACTTGTTGTATGCTCCTTCACTCGCCACGAGGATTGATGCCATGTACTTCCTAAACTCCGACTCACGGTATGCGGTGGCCGCCCGACGGAACATGTAGGGTACTTCATTCTTGTAAGAAGTGAGCTTGTTATTAAGATGGACGTTGCAAAGGCAAGTGAGGAACTCCGAGAAACACCGCTTCGACAAAGCATTTTTAATACCGACGTGCCGGTCGACACGATCGCAGGTCACCGCTCGAACCGTACACTCGCTTAAGATTCTCGTAGAAACCACGCCCATGAGTCATTGTTCTCAAATGGTCCAATGCCAATGGCGAGCGGTACAAGCTGTTCGTTGCGTCTTTAGTAGCTCGGCAAAGAAAGAGAATGCCGGTATTCTTTCCCTTCAAGGTGAGTTCCATCAACTACAATCACCTTCCTTAAATGCCACATAAATGCGGGGATGCACTGGCCCCATGCAACAAACGCGTACTCGAACCTCCCGTCGCTGTCGACATGAAGATTAGTTACCGTTCCGGGGTTTACCTGCTTCAACATGTGCAAATATCGAGGGAGCATCTTGTACGAGTCTTCGTGACTCCCATAAATCAATTGAATCGCATTATTTCTAGCACGCGGGGCCTTATAATACTCCACCTTCACACCAAATTTCAGACGCATCTCATTGATCATGTCTCGAGGTCGCAACATCGTTCCCTCCATACGCATTCTTTGCCCAAAATAGGCTCCGATAGTCTTCGCAGTAACAGTGATCGGTCCGGCATTATCAAAGTCGTACTGACATCTGTGCTCCGGCACAAAATCGTAAATTGTCCAATACATACCATTATGTCGTGCACGTACTCGAATGGACAAAGATCGCCCAACAGGACATTCAAACCACTGATACTGAGGACTTGCCCTCTTCACTTTATAAGACCGTCGACACTCTAAATGCCAGAGACCAACGGCTATTGTTAGGGCGTCCTTCGTCCAAAAGATGTTGCCGTTTCCGAGAATGCCCTCTTCAATCTTCTCTATATCCGTACAACCAATGACACCTGCTTGACCTGGCGGAATAATTGGCACTAGCCAATTCCTGACTTCGTCAACAACTTCATTATCTTCGTCTTGTAGGGCAACCGCTCCGTTTGCGCGGCTGCTCTAGAAGTGTCATTAGCCGGTTTAAACCGCCTTCCCCACGAATCCATGATGCAAACTCATACATGGTTCCATAAAAGTTTTTAGCGACAACATGTTCGTCTTCCTCATCCTCTTCCTCTTCCTCTGCCGTATAATCCTCGTCATACGTATCATCATCATCATCGTTATTATCATTCGCACCTTGATCCTGCTGTTCTGCTTCTTCTTGCTCCTCTTGTTGCTCTTCTTCTTCTTGCTCCGGTTGTTGTTCTTGCCTTCCAAACTCATATGCAGCTCCGCTTTGACCATATGCATCACCAAACATATTTGGGAAACTAAATTGGTAATCAAATGAAGGGACGTAATCTCCTTGTTGTGATGTTCCCAAGACGATCACCGTCAAAACGACGCAAACAAAGTTGGATCGGTCTCTAAGTTGATAAGTCGAACCAAGTCATCATCCGTCATCATTAATGACTTAATCAACTTTCCGGATCCAAAGCATGCTCCAACGAATAAAGCGCATAGGGGGTAAGCCGTGAGTTAATTTGTGTACGGGCTTCGATGCTTGCCCTTAAGGATAACAATGTTAATTGGTCGATCCGAAGTGGGGCAAGCCGTTCATCCCCACCTTTGTAATCTCGAACCCAAGAAACAACCTCCATACTTTACGATTACACGTGTCCGTGTAGCCATCCGGAAAGAATTAAAAAAGAAAAAACTATCTTAGTACTCCGCAAAACCAAACTTAGTACTCCGTAAACAACACATAAGATAAGCTAACATGCGGAGAGCAAAGATAAGCTAACATGCGGAGAACAACACATAAGATATTTTATAACTAATAATACGTACATATTTACTCCTCGAATCAAGCAAAATCAAGAAAAAATTCGTTCAAATCAAGCATAGATATTTACCCTCAAATAAAGCTAAAATCATACGTACATATTTACTCCTCAAATCAAAGAAAATCATACGCCCTCAAAATAATACATAGATATTTACCTAAAATCAAGCAACAAATATAACAATTTATGGAATAGGTTACCTTTAAAATTGTTTCACACTCTCGCTCCCTCGCTCTCGTTCTCTCTCGTGTTTAAAGGACCCTCGCTCCCTTGCTCGAAATAAAATTTTCGCTCTCTCGCACCCTCCGTGTCTTGCTCTCCTTGTTATAGAGTTAAATTTTTTTGCATCCGAAAATAATCATAGAAGAGTATCTTGTGTTGCGTGTGAAGAGGAAAAGAATCGATTCCTCCTACCGTGTATAGAGTTCGTTTTTTTCGCAACTTTATTGCATGTCACTAGGTAAAAAGGTAAGTGAATATCTTTTCCGATTTTTTTTTCTCTCGTAAATATACTATTCTACGTAAAATTCTTGATTAAAAAACTAAAAAAAGCTGCATGAGGACGAAATTATTCGCATGCATGAAGACAAAAAAGGCTGGCATGAAAATAAAAATGTAAAAAAAAAATAAAAATGCTCCGATCGATCGGACTTAAAAAAATTGGTCCGATCGATCGGCCTATATTTTATTTTTAAATTATAAAAAAAAATTTAAAATGTTGTCCGATCGATCGGCCAAGGCCGATCGATCGGACCATATTTTATTTTAATGCTATATGTCCGATCGATCGGCCAAGGCCGATCGATCGGACCATATTTTATTTTTAAATTATAAAAAAATTTAAAATGCTGTCCGATCGATCGGCCAAGGCCGATCGATCGGACCATATTTTATTTTAAATACCATATTTTATTTTTAAATGCAAAAAAGAATACGTTTTTTTTTTATAATTTAAAAGGCTGCAGAAGGAAAAAAAAATCAAAGTCAACAGAGAATTAAATAAGTAAAAGACAAGACAAAGTAAGAGGAAATAAAAACCTATTAACCTACCTAACTTTATAGGTTTCAGAGGACAAAATATATATTTTTGCAATTATGGAATCTCATGTATATTTTTGCATTTTCACATGTTTGTTTTGTACATTTCTGCACATCCCCCTTTTATCAAATACAAAGATTACACATAGCTAATAGTGTCAGTGCATGAATGAGTTATGGCTGTCTGCAGAGCACAGCACAACATGGTACGTATACATTATGTGTATACGTGTGTCTGTAATAAAGGGAGAGAGAGAGAGAGAGGGAGAGGAGAGAGAGAGAGACTCTCTTCCGTCTGCAACGGGGGAGCATGCAGTTTGAAGAGAGAGTAAATAATAATGGAGTAATAGAATAATTGGATGTGGATGGATGGAGGGAATGTGAGAAAGTTATGGGTTTTTGAAGGCAGCCTGCCATTTTCCTGCCATGCCCACCTGAAATTCTACACACTATCATTACCACACATTTCCACTTGAGCAATCAACTCTATAATATATCACGACGGATAAAAGGGGCGTGTGGAATCGTATTTGATTAAATTGTGACGAACTTCAACTTTAATGTATAATTTTGGAATTTTGGATTTCGCCTTTCGAAATTCTACCGTTCGTCTCTTTTACGAAATTGCAGATTTAACCCTTTCTTTCGATTTAATTGTGGATCCCCCTAATATTTCCATTATTATTCACATTACTCTACACTCTACATGGAGTTTGCTATAATACATGATTATGCATCTAGAAACACATGCACATTGAAAAATCTGAACATATTGTGTTGAAACGTATTGGACACTCTTAACACGATACTTCCATTATCTAATATAATGTGTATATATACACAACATGTTGTGTCCTAAATTTATAAATGCAGATTTTATAAATATAAAATTCTTTATTTTTACATGTATATTTTTTTTTACATTTAATCATGCATATGTAAATAATGTATTATGTCCTAATTTTTTCAGAAAAATATCGTTGGATTTTTATTTTGATAATAATTGTTAAAAAGATAATATTTTAGAGTTTATTTTAATTGGTATGGATCAAACGTGTTGAAAAGAGAATTATTTGTAAGGCGTTATTGCATGATGAGACGCACATTCACATAATGTCTATGAGGGGTAGGTTTGCAGATGGAAATTTGGCAGATTTCTGACACTGAGATGACTCGTGTCCATACATTCGACTAATTTATCAAATACTTATATTTTATATATACACACAAATATTTATACAGTTAAACCTCGATAAAATAATATTTAATAAATCAATAATATCATTAAGATAATAATTTATTCCGATTTTGATATAAGTCAATGCACTAAAATAATGTTTGATAAAGTAATAACCTCGTTAAATAAATATTTTTTCTCGTCCTCAATATTATTACTTTATCGAGATTTAACTGTATATAACTATATAAGTAATAGATAAAAGTCTTAATCACAAAATTTAATCAAGATATATATGTTGAATTGGAGAGTAGTTTGGAGATTACGAAACCACGTGATTTTGGGGAATTACAATCCCATGTGTTAGTACCCTAATAATCTAACTAATCAAATTAAGATAAATTGATTTTTACGATGCTATTGTCTATTCTTCGATATTCTACACCTGTAATAATATTCAATTCGAGGAGCAATATTTGTGACAAATAATTGAGCTCTAATTAAAATCATTAATATTTCATCACACACTTCGTGATACGTATATAAAATTTATTCATGAACATGTTATGTCAGTTTTAACCAAAAATCAATGTTTTAGATATTTCAATTTCGGAGAACCGAATGGTCGATTGATCGATCGGCCGAAGAACTCCCTATTATGGTATAGTGGATCAATTAGAAACCATATGCGCTTCAAGCTAAGAGGTTTAAGTAATTAAGGAAACATTAATTGAATTGTTTGATCCAACAAATGTGCATCGAATGAGGTTGTCTGATCCAAGAAGACACATTTTTCTTGAAAGATTTCACATCTTTCTTCTTATGTTGTACTCCATCTTGTCATTCTCAATCAATCACAATCCTAAGTTATTGAGTATGGGTTCTAAAAGATTGTCGAGAGAAACTAGTGGGGTCGGAATAGTATCACAATCATCATTTAATTAGTGATAAAATAATTTCATATATGATGTAATATGATATATTTTCTCTGTTCCACTGAAACAATCCAATTTCTTTTCGACGCGATTTTTAAGGAGAGTAGTTGATGTGCATAGGGTTGTGTAATGTTATGGGTCCTAAAAAAAAGTGTTAGTAATAATTTGCTAAAAAGGAAAACTGTACAACCCCAATGAAACAGACAGAAAAAAGATATACTAAACTATTTCAATGGGATGGACGTAATAATATAATACAAAGTATACTATCACCGTATTTTTTATGTACAAGAATTTCAAAATGAGGTACCATACATATTACTCCCTCCGTCCCACATGAAATATCTTGTATTCTATTTCGGGTTATCCCACACAAATGTCATGTTTCCTAAAAAGGAAATAAATCTATCTTACAAAAAGTTACTTTTTAGTGAACCACATTCACACCACTCTCTCTCCTAACACACAAAAATACACCGCATAAATTACCATGCCGAAAAGAAACCAGACGTTTCATATGAGACGGAGAGAGTACTTTATACCGAAGGGAAATTAAAGCAATAATTCCAAACCCTAATTAAGTCATTCATATAACTACAAAATTAATTAATTACTCATGCTTCTAACTTTAGAATTTAAAGCGATTAATTAAATTGCTAGCTAGGATTGAGTTGTATTTGTATATCCATTTATACCAGTCAAAACTTCTACTGCTACAACTACAGGGCAGCTCATTAAATTATGAGGAGAGAGAGAGAGAGAGAGAGAGAGAGAGAGAGAGAGAGCACATAAATCTCCACTGTATGTGCGTGTGTTTGAGACTGTGCGTATATATCCCCACTTTACATTGGAACAAATGAATTATCTTTCAATTTTTTGGACCTTTCCTCTTCTTCATCTCCTTCGCCAAATCCCACAAACCCTTTCAATCTCCACTTCTTATCTTCTTCCATTAACCACACAGTAAAAAAGAAAACCCTACAAAATCTTGGTACAGAAAAAAAAAATCAAATCAAATTTAGCTTCCATGAATAACTGGTTAGGATTCTCTCTCTCTCCTCAAGAACTCCCACAAACTGAAGTCCCTCACTTAGGTTTCAACACAGATGAAATCTCAACCGCTCATGGCGAATCTTGTTTTGATCTCCCTTCTGATTCCTCCATCCCTTCTCTCAACCTTCCTGCCCCACCCTTCGGAATCTTGGAAGCTTTCAACAAAAACAATCACTCCCATGGTTAGCAAAAAAAATAATTAAACTTCCCATTTCATGCAAATTTATTCCACAAATCTAATAATATATACCTTTGTTCTTTATTTACTGTCTTTTTCTTTAAAAAAAACTTCTTACAAACATTTGATTAGTACATGTATTTGATTATACTTTTGTTCTTTATTTACTTTATTTTTCTTTCTTTAAAAAAAAATTATCACAAAAATTTGATACTACATGTGTTTGATTATTATTTTGTTGTTTATTTTAATTTTTTCTTTTTAATTTTTATTTTCTTGCAGATTGGAATATGAATGATGTGAACATAAACACATACTCATGCAGCAGCCAAACATTAGAGGATCAAAACCGGCCAAAGCTAGAAAACTTTCTCGGTGTTCATCAAGAACTCAATAATATGTATCAAGAAAGTGAAGCCACTTCGCATTCGAACTCCGGCAACAACAACAACAATAGCACCATTGGTCTTTCTATGATCACAAACTGGCTGAGGAACAACCCGGCTCCGCCGCATGCAGCGGAGAGCAAGGAGGCGCCGCTCCCCGCCGCCGCCTCGCAGACTTTGTCTCTCTCCATGAGCACCGGCTCTCAGTCGAGCTCCCCTTTACCAACCGACAGCAAAGTGGGAAGTGCAGTGGTTGAAGGTCAAATTAATGGTGCGGTTGAATCAGTGCCAAGAAAATCTATCGACACGTTCGGACAAAGAACTTCTATTTACCGAGGTGTAACAAGGTGTGTAATTAATTAACTTATTATGTATGTATGAATCTACTTGTATTAAATTTATCTAGTGTAAAAATTTAAAATTTCTTCCTATTTTTGCTGTTTTTTTTAGGGTTTTATCGAGCGATTATAATTAGGTGTAGCATTTACGAAACCGCGAATTGGGGTTTTTGTTTTTATGCAGGCATAGATGGACAGGAAGATATGAGGCTCATTTATGGGATAATAGTTGTAGAAGAGAGGGACAAACCCGGAAAGGAAGGCAAGGTATGAAGAATTGTCTGCCATTATTAATGCAATTATTTTTGAAATTTTATGATTTTCTTGAATTTAATTTAACTCTCTTTTCCTTGTCTCTCTATTGGGGTCTGAATAAATATCTTGAAACCCTTCTGCAGTTTACTTGGGTAAGTTTAATCTTCCATACTCATTTCTGTAATAATTCTCTAATTAGTTTTGTAATTAGCGATCAAATTAGTGTTGAAGAATGTATTAATTAATGGTATTAATTTAAATATTGCAGGTGGTTATGACAAGGAAGATAAAGCTGCTAGATCTTATGATTTGGCTGCACTGAAATACTGGGGAACTACTACGACTACAAATTTTCCAGTAAGTAATTTTTTTTTCATATATTTCTAGCAAATTCATATATTTTGTCCTAGGAATTATTTAATTAATTATGACAGTTTAATATTATGTGTGTTTTTCCTATGTTATTCAGATTAGTAACTATGAGAAAGAAATAGAGGAAATGAAGCATATGACAAGGCAGGAATATGTAGCATCATTAAGAAGGTAATAAATTGAGTAAATTTTAAATTTCTGAACATTAATTGATGAATTCGACTCATCAAGAACTTGCAACTTTTTACAGGAAAAGCAGTGGATTTTCTCGTGGGGCATCTATGTATAGAGGAGTGACAAGGTATATTTACACGTATTCTCATCTTAATTAATCTTGTCTTTTTCTCGAGATTGAACTCTAGACTTCAACATATGTCGTTTCTCTTCGTCTAGTTTTGTGCTAAACAAAGTATAGAGGAGTTACAAGGTAAATGTACACATTCTCGTGTTAGTCTAATCTTGTTCTTGTAATTGAACTCTAGACATCTCCCTAATGTCATCTCTTCAATTCGTTTTGTTTTATCCTAAACTATTAATAGAGTAGGCACAAGGTAAAATCACATGTAATTTTATGTTATTCTTCAATCTTGTTCTCGAGATTGAACTCTAGACCTCTCCCTTAAACATCGTCTTTTTCGTCCCGTTTCAATTTGTCCTAAACAATGTATCATGAATTACAGACATCACCAACATGGGAGATGGCAAGCAAGAATTGGAAGAGTTGCCGGAAACAAAGACCTCTACTTAGGAACTTTCAGTAAGAATTCAAATCCAATTCTTACATTCTAATTAGTTACAATTTTTTCCAATTTAAACTACTTAATAACATTCTTGATTTTCACTTCTTTTAGGCACGGAAGAGGAAGCCGCGGAGGCATACGACGTAGCTGCGATCAAATTCCGTGGCCTAAACGCCGTAACCAACTTCGAAATCAACCGCTACGACGTCAAGAGCATACTCGAGAGCAGCACGCTCCCGATTGGAGGCGCCGCGAAGCGCCTCAAAGAGGCGGAAAAGGCCGAGATGGCTCTCAACCTCAACCGCCTAAACGAGTCAAACTTAAACCTCCACGTGGACGGCCAGATGCCCGCCTACGGGTCCACAAACAGCCACGCATCGTGGCCCACAATCGCCTTCCAGCAGCCCCAGTCGTTGACCATGTACCCCTACGCCCACCAGCGCCTCTGGTGCAAGCAGGAACACGACACGGACATCGGACACGGATACAATGAAATCAACCACCATCTCCAATTGGGAAACACGCACAACTTCTTACAACCCAACGTTCTTCACAATATCATGGGGTTGGACCCGAGCCTAGACCACGGCTCGGGTTCGAACCACCTCGCTTACGGGGCCAACGTAGCCGCGATGATGGGAACCGTAGTCGTTCCCGACGGGAATGGGAACGCGTACCAGAACGAGGAGACGATGTTCGGATCGGCGGAGGCATACGAGCAGGCGAGGAACTTCTACTACCAAACGTCGTCGAACGATCAAGGGTCGGGTTCGACGAATTGGATCCCGACGGCCGTTCCGACGCTTGCGAGGGGGAATAACATGAATGGGGCTTCCACATTCACGGTGTGGAACGATGCATGAAATAATATTATTATGTATACATGGCTAACTTCGATCTTCATCTCCATTGATTATTTTCATGGTTATGGTTATGGTACTAGGTTTAATTTGGTTAGGACATTGACATTAGTGTGACTTGAGTTCATCAGTAGCCATTTGGGAAGTTGTATTTTGGCTATGAATTTTGGGAACTCTAGTTAAGTTTTGTCTTCGGATAGTAGTTTAATTAGCTAGTATTTCAAATCTATTAAGGGGAAAAAAATATATACAAAGAATGACAGTTTTTTTCAATCTTGTTTTTATTATTGTTATTAGTAGTAGTATCTTTTTAGATCCTCTAATCTATTTTTCGTGTTTAATTCTTTAATTAACGTTCTAATTAATTTACACTTGTTTGTAAACTATTATACAGTATAGTGTTTCATTCTTTAATTAACGTTCTAATATATCGAGCCCCCGTCCCATAGATTTAGTCCAATATTCATTTTCGGTTTGTCTCATTGAAATAGTCCAGTTTCCTTTTTTGACAATTTATTACGAACACTTTTTTTGAGGGACTCGCAATTTTAAATAATTCTACACACACCAACTACTCTCCTTAAAAACCGCACCCAAAAGAAAGTGTACTATATCTATGGGACGAAGGGAGTACTATATAGTATAGTGATTGTAAATTTCTTCTAGTCGATAATAAACACCAAACAAGATATTAGATTGAGAAATCTCTTGTACATGGCATGAAGGATAAATTAATATCTGTCCGTAAGAATAGAATGTAATAAATAATAAGTCCAAGAGCCGCAAGACAAGGGTTAGTGTCCTCTCATAGAGGAACAGATATTATTCTTGCTTCAGTCTTGATTGGAGTTAATAATATTTATAATAAATATCCATGCAATATGCATGTATATTATATTGGGTTTTTTGTCAAGAATAACCACCACTACTTCAAAATTGCACCATCTGCCACCAAAAAATAATAAATGCATCAATACCCACCCGGACGTTTTTATCCCTATTCTGCTGCACTGACACGCAGCAGTGTCGTTACCTGCCGGCTGACGACGTTGATGCTCGTCTTGGTGAGCCGGACGCCATCGAGTGTGATCGCCGCCGCCTTTATTCTTCTTTGTGGACCGGCTTGAATGCCGTGTCCGCAATCAGCGTGCATTCCTGCCGCACATCAATTCTTGTTCGCTGTTTGAGTGATTGGACGGCAGCCAGGTAATGGTTTTGGACGACAGCTTTATTATTTTGGACGACAGCTTTTGGGGGTTTGTAATTAGGGTTTGTAGTTAGGGTTTGAAATTAGGGTTTGTAATTTTAGGGTTTGTATTACGATGCAAGAGTTTGAATTTCGATTGAATTGCGATGTACTATAAGAATGTAATTTCGAGTTTGTATTACGGATTATTATAAATATTTTATCGTCTATAAATAACCCGAATTAAATAGAAAATTAGGCATTTTTAATTTTACGTATAAATATTACATGCATTTAACGTTATGGCAAAGAGAGGAGGGCACTTTTTCGCTTGACAAGACCTTCAATTTTGTATTTTAGGCGAGAATCTCATGTGATCTTCCTCCACAATGCACACAAATTCCCTCTATTATTACTTCCTTCTTTTTAGCTCCAATTTTTGTCATCTTTTTTCATACTTTTAATCATAAATATTCTTCTGGTTTCATAATCATGAATATTTTTCTGTTTTGCTCATCTTTTTTCATATACTGTTTCCACCTCTTTAACCATTGGAATTAGGGTTTGTAAATAAATAGGAAATTAGGGTTTGTATAAATTTGATGGTATTATATTTTTGTACTAAAATTAACGATTATATTTTGGCACTAAAATCGCGTTAAATTAGATTAAATTAGGGTTTGTATAAATTAGATGGTTATATATTTTCAATTAAATCGTGTTCTATTTTGGTACTAAAATAAACGAGAATATTTTGTTACTAAAATATTTTGGTAAAAGAATATTTTCGTGCAATTAGGGTACATTTCAATAAAAATAAACGAGAATATTTTCGTTGAACGCGAATATTTTGATAAATATTAAATACATTTACGAGATTAGATAAATTAGAGTATATATAAAATTCTAAATAATATATAGGGTATATATAAAATCCGAAATTATATATATAAATAAATTAGGCCGAAATTAGGGTTTTAAAATTATAAATCCTAATCTTGAAGTCTTCCACACCAATCGAATTGTCCGTCTACTTGTTGCGTTTTTACCCACGAGCCGACCTTCCATTATATAAAGTGGTTGGTAGTCTTGATTCTCACACCTTCAACTTCTCAAAGACTAATTTCTCAAGAGCTAGCCTTCCATTATATAAAGTAGACAAGAAGCAACAAGTGACGAGCATAACTTTTCAGCACTACTTCTCAGCACTACTTCGCAACAAGTAGACGATAAATGGATGAATATTTTGCCGCCTCACAGGTTAGTAGATGAAATCCTATGCCATCTTGTTTATACGAAATGCCGACGAAAATTGTGTAGATTAAAGGCCTCGTTGTACTTCGAAATGTCAAGAAAATTCGGTTTATAGATTAAATGCCTCGTTGTTTATACGAAAATTCGTAGATGAAATGTTGACGAAATTCGAAAATTCTTTAGACGAAATGCTGAAAATTCGTAGACGAAATTTAGTGTTTGAAAAATGCGTAGACGAAATCTTGAAATTCCGTAGACGAAATTCGAAAATTTAGGGTTTATAAATTTAGGGTTCTAAAATAAATTATGACAAAATGTAGGGTTTGAAAATTATTGTAGATAAATCTTGTCGAAAATAAATTATGACAAATCTGGTCGAAAATTATTTTCTGGTTTTTCAGCATCATATATTTTGACTAATTTAGGGTTTTTTAGCATCATATATTTTGACTAAATTATGACGAAATTTAGGGTTTTTTCAGCATCATATAATTTCGGGTTTATTTTATATCGTTTATTTTTAATAAATTTATATTGTTTATTTTATATCGTGAAATTTTGTATATCATTGTTTTCGGGTTTTATTTTATATCGTGTTTAATGAATAAATACTGAAAATTTAGGGTTTAATGAAAAAATACTGAAAATTTAGGGTTTAAAAATTATATTTTTTGCTAATTGATTCACCATCATCACGTATTTATATGTTTTTTATGTAATAATATTATTGCAGTATTGTATACGTATTTAATATACTTTTATTAAATATATAATATTCAATACTGTTTGTAGTTAAATATTGTAATATTTATGTTATTTATGTAATAATATTTATAACATTAATATATGTATTATTTATATTATTAATATATTTAAGTACAATATTTATAATATAACATATATTAATATGTAATATATTAATAAATAACATTAATATTATAATCTGTGTTTTAAATGAAATTAGTATTTGTGTATTTTAAAGTATTAATATTATAGTATTTATCGTGGTGATATATTTATATGTGTGTATTATTAATATCGTGATTCTATTTTATACTATTCCGGAATTAATATCGTGAATTACATTTGTTTGTTTGATTGCGTATAATTGATTGATGTCTTATTCCACGCGTGTTGATATAATAATATTATTGCGGTATTGTATATTTTATCTTTGTCTTATTCCACGCGATGCGTTTGTAGGCTAATTTGTTTGTTTGTATGCTCGCATTCATTTGACAATCCTGCAACCATGCCCATGTGACAATCCTGCAACCATGTAGAATCTCAAAATATATTATAATATATTATAATATTATCTGTTTGTACATTATAATATTATTTGTTTGTATATTATAATATATGTTCGAACATATATGTTCGAATTTATTTGTATATTATAATATATTATTATATAATTGAATGCTTATTTCTTTGTATATTCGAATTTCTTTATATGTTCTAACTAGTCTTTGTATAATTTTTTGTTCATGCAGAGTCAATGGTTTTTTTTGAGGTCCGTAGCCAAGTCGGCTAAACCTCGAATCATGATTCATTACAAGTGGGATGTGATCCCACTGATCCGCGAGACACTGACTGCCGTCGGCGGTGACATCCTGTATGCACAATTTTGTGAGAGTAGCCCTTTCGGCCATTTCATGGAATGGGAGGGGAGTGTTAGTGCAAGCAAAGCTCTCCACCAGTTGATGTGCCGTGAAGTGGAATTCGCCGACTTTGCATCCAACAACTTTTGGTTTCACGTATCGAATCGTCATTTGAAGTTCGGTCCTCAGGAATTTGCCCTGGTCTCGGGGTTAATGTTTGGGTCATCGACATTTGACCCAACAATGGAGCATGATGCTTCCACTGTTCGTGCAAGGGCCGTATTTTGTGGAAATCGGAGAATGAAAATATCCGAGTTGGAGGATATTTTCGGGAGAACACGAGGTGAACGGCGCATCGGCGGCCGACTACGTGAAAGTGGCAAATGTGTTGATGTTGCACCCTGCTAATCTTGGGTGTTCCGAGGCCGAGACTGATCGACGACTTCGTTTGGGTTTTAGTGGACAACCTAAACGAATGGAAGGAATTCCCGTGGGGAGCGTATGCATACCGAGCATTGCTTCACTACAAGCAATTCATCCCCAACACTCTTGCGGGATGTAAGGTGTCTTATGTGTTCAGCGGCCCCGTCTGGGCCTTACAAGCATGGGCTTACGATTGCATCCCCGAATTTGGGAGGGCTTGTGCGAACTTGGTGGACCAACAAGCGCTTCCACGTCTGTTGAGGTGGAATTTCCCGAAAGTGAAGGGATCGTTCGCTGGATTCTTCGACGAAGAGGTAAATAACTATGTTTGTCAAGTTCAAACAAAAATACGGTAAACTATATATATACTGTTGAGAACTATAATCTTATACAGACATATAGGTCATTAGAAACCACCTAAGTTCATATATCTCCATTTAAATTGTACACGTCGTTGTTCTAGATTCTAATTATGTAACGTTGCTTGTTTTATACATAGCTGGAATGCGGACCGATGGTGGAGGAGGAAGCAGAGATCTTGGCTGATTATTATGCGAGCACGCTGTCCGGGGCGGTGCTTGGCGTGCCGTATAAAGAGCCGGTTGTTGTCCAGTTTGGATCTGATCGAGCCAGAGCGATGCACATTCCTCGTCCACGTGGCCCTGCAGCGCCCCAGTCTCCGCCTGCCATGCAAAGACGATCAGAAAGAAACCAGGCTCCGGCGAGTTCTAGCAGTCTTGACACTCAAGACATGACTCATCGTGAGAAAAAGTTTTGGAAGAAGATCAAAAACTTTTTCTCCAAAAATAAGTCGGAGCGGAAGTCGGCGGAGGTGGGAGGACCGTCGCATGTCGAGGAGGGTCGCCGACATTCAGTTTCACATAGTCACGGCATCTCGGGTCGACATTCCGAGAGTCGCGGCATCTCCGGACGACATTCCGAGAGTCGCGGCATCTCCGGTCGACATTCAATTTCTTGTACTCGCGGAGCAACTCCGCATGCATCTCGATCGGGTCGACCCGGATGTTGATGCCGTGAATGTCGGCGAGTGACTCGTCCGTCGCATCAGAGGCACGCACGAAGAAGTCTAATGATCGGCCCGTATCTACCCGGCAGCGACTTCCGGACGATGAGCCCGCACATCCTTCACGCTTCTCCCGATCCGGTGTCAGAGGTAGGCTATTAAAAGTTTTATTAAGACATGTATTTTTTACGAAGATATATACCTAAACTTAACGTAAACGTTTATTTTATAGGAGCCGGATGAAGATCACTCCTTATACGGTGATGGTTTCAACGCATCGTGGGCACTTATTGTGTCCCCAAAATATGTTGAACCGATAAAAGTAGTGCAGGCGGGAGATGTCGATACCAAACCGGAGAGGAGGAAAGGGAAAAGAGAAGGCCCCGTCGAAGAAGATCCGAGTAGCCCACATGGACGTGGATTTCGCACGAGAAGACCCTCTCGTGCCATTACGTCGCCGTTCGTTGCCCCAAAGAAGAATCTCGCCCGTTACTTGGGCGATTGGTCTGTCCTTGGCTTCAAGGAATATCGGGCGTGGCGTCGCGCACACAATGAATTTACTGACCACGTCTACACAGCCACGAGATATCATTTGACGCACTCGTGGTTTGATATCCTCGAAAATGTTACGAAGATGCTTACCCATGACATGATCGAATGTTATTTGGGTACCATTAGGAGGCAACTGGCGAGAGGAGACGGTCTACTTCATGGTGTGCGGAGCGGCACTACTCTCATTCTCCCCGTACAATTTTGGGTAAGTATTTTACAAGTATTTAATGTTTTATACAAAATTGCAAGTTAAAATGCTAACAATATGTATTTTACAAGGCTCAAATGCAATATTCTTGGGCGAACAACGGGATGGATGTGGATGCATGGGAGCCTTCCGAGGCTTTGAAAGAAGCTGCGAGAGAATGGGCACCGGGGCTGCAATATGTAAGTTATATCCACAAATTTTCTTTTACGGTGTAATGCGTAAGATATATTAGTGTAATGAGGTGAACTAATGTTCTGTTACGAATTTCTATAGCTCATATTGGTTTGCTTTGTCACTGGAGCTCACTGGGTCACCGTGCGAATCCGTCTGGCATATGTGGACTGTCGAGTTGTACGACTCGTTGTGGGCGATTTCGACGAATCATATCGGCGGATGCGGAGAGAGAGCATACAACCGATTACACGGATGATGTACAGACTGTTCGATTACAACAGGTATTTCGAACGTGTGTACGGGCAACCACGCCAAGAAGCTTGGCGTGATATGCATTGGAGGTCTTTGAACGAGCACAGTTCGTACAAAGAGACCAAGTGAATTGCGGTGTATACGCCCTATTATCCGTGCATCGGTTAATTGATGGACTGCCGAGGCCAGAACTCGTCCAGAGTGAGCTCGACATTTGGAGCATTCGGCATATTATGGGGATGCGGATTTGGTTGATGTGTGTGGTGGTTGACCCGGTTGATGATTAGGCCCTTTCAAAGACATTTATTTGTTTGATTTTCAATTATGTAACTTTGCAGAGATATATTTTTTCAAAGTTGTAATCTCTATATGAGTTGTTACATTAACGTCATTTTCAAATTTATGTTTAAATTTAGAAATTACTATAAATCTATATGTGTCAATTAAAACAATTTAAAAACAAAATAAAGCGATTCGTTCAAGGTACGTATAAAGTTGTGACAGCGTCACACGGGGGAATATACGTAATTTGCAGAGATATATTTCTATATGTGTCAATCTTTCTCTCTATTTTGACAAATATTTCTCACAATTGTATATCTTACCTATGATACAGAAGGTAAATTGAGAGAGGACTATTAGAACAAGTGTTTTCCAATTTAAATATAGAGATTACCATTTTAAGTAGGTTATATAGTTTTCTCTCTCATACTCTCTCAATTAAAACAATTTAAAAACAAAATAAAGCGATTCGTTCAAGGTACGTATAAAGTTGTGACAGCGTCACACGGGGGACTATACGTAATTTGCAGAGATATATTTCGGAATATACTAAATAACGTCATTTTGAATCGTACTAAAACATTCGTTCTCCGTATAAAGTGTGTATTGTAGAAGATATCGTCGTATATTGATTTATACGGAGATATACGCAAAATATACGGAGAACGAAAATGGAATATGTAATTTATCCCTATTTAGGGATGTCTAGAAATAATATATTCACAAAACCCATACGTATGAGGTACCTCATTTACAAAGTAGCGGATAGAGTACTATTACAAGAGCAAAACCGTCAATTTAAACAGCAAGACTACTATTTAAAGTAACTTGGGTAGTTTTTCTATGAATTTATGTCAATTCTGTTTTTTTAAATTTAGAAATTACTATAAATCTATATATGTGTCAATCTTTCTCTCTATTTTGACAAATATTTCTCACAATTGTATATCTTACCTATGATACAGAAGGTAAATTGAGAGAGGACTATTAGAACAAGTGTTTTCCAATTTAAATATAGAGATTACCATTTTAAGTAGGTTATATAGTTTTCTCTCTCATACTCTCTCAATTAAAACAATTTAAAAACAAAATAAAGCGATTCGTTCAAGGTACGTATAAAGTTGTGACAGCGTCACACGGGGGACTATACGTAATTTGCAGAGATATATTTCGGAATGTACTAAATAACGTCATGTTGAATCGTACTAAAACATTCGTTCTCCGTATAAAGTGTGTATTGTAGAAGATATCGTCGTATATTTATTTATACGGAGATATACGCAAAATATACGGCGAACGAAAATGGAATATGTAATTTATCCCTTTTTAGTGATGTTTAGAAATAATATATTGCACAAAACCCATACGTATGAGGTACCTCATTTACAAAGTAGCGGATAGAGTACTATTACAAGAGCAAAACCGTCCATTTAAACAGCAAGACTACTATTTAAAGTAACTTGGATAGTTTTTCTATGAATTTATGTCAATTCTTTTTTTTAAATTTAGAAATTACTATAAATCTATATATGTGTCAATCTTTCTCTCTATTTTGACAAATATTTCTCACAATTGTATATCTTACCTATGATATAGAAGGTAAATTGAGAGAGGACTATTAGAACAAGTGTTTTCCAATTTAAATATAGAGATTACCATTTTAAATTGAGAGATTACCATTTAATGTAGGTTAGATGGTTCTCTCTCTCACATTCTCTCAATTAAAACAATTTAAAAACGCCGTAACGCAATTCGTCGAAGGTACATATAAAGTTTGTACAATGTCCCACTGGGGACTATTCTTAGTTTGCTGAGATATATTTACCAATATACTAAAGAACGTAATTCTGAATCGTAAAAACACATTCGTTCTCCGTAAAAAGTTTATATTTTAGTAGATACCGTCGTATAATTATTTATGCGGGGATATACGCATAATATACGGAGAACGAAAACGTTATATGTATCTAGTATCTATCTTCTCATGGTAGGGTATAAAAAATTGCAAATAAACCATACGTATAAGGTCCCTCATATAGAAAGTAGTGGATAGAGTACTATTAAAACAAAAAAAACCGTCAATTTAAACGAAGAAGAGTTACGGATACATAATATTATAATGCATAAATAGAGTCACAGTCACGGTGGGACGAGGTCCTCCTTGTATGACCATGCTCTTTGCGGAGGCCACACTTCCGAGATCGTCTAGTTCTTGTACCGGCGCTTGCCTCAAGCCGATCTATATCGCCGTGACCTCGGGCGGACCGGCGGATCTTCTTGTCAAGGGAGGGAGCACTTGTTGGCACATTTGATATTTCTTCGGGCACGGTCCACGACTGGTGTGGAGGTAAAGCATGAAACCGGTGATCATATAAATCTCTATGAACTTACATCTTTGTAGACCGCCGATATAAATTCATACATATCATTGCATTTGATATTTGTCGGTAAATTTCTGTTAGTGTACTTATAACAAATATAGTCTGTAACGGAATATGTTAAAAGTAATGAATACTTACATAATAGCGGCTGCGGCATGCTCGCATGGAATAAGATCCAGATCGAATTTGCGACTTCGGGCAACTTCGTCTTGCTCCTAATCGGACCTTAAAATCTCGTTCCCCATCGTTCACGGTGAAAACTTCATCGCCAACGATCGTCACCTGGATACTGCGTCCTCTTTCAACTTTGCTCGTGCAACTTTTGTTTAGCAACCTCGACTAGGCTATGGTCGTGAGCATGCATGTTCGCCCGGCGCTCGTTGAACCAACTCTCCATGATAAACCGCACGGTATCAATTAGGGAACATATCGGAAGACGTCGGGCCCACAATAGCCTCGCGTTGAATGATTCGGCACAATTTGACGTCAAAAAACAGTAACGCCGAGAAGTGCAATGCGATAGGGCCCACCGTTCCGGACCAATGTCCATGACTTTATCGTGTGCCTCCTGACTCTTCGCCTTCAGTGAAGCCATTTTCCTCCGAAACTCAGACTTTGTGTATGCTTTTGCGGCCCTACGAAATATCCTTACTGCTGCGCGCCCGTAAGGAGCAAGGTTGTTGCTCAGATGGACGCAACACAGACAATGAGTTGCCTCAGGATACACCTCTTCAATGGCATGTTTAATACTCACGTGTTGGTCAGACACGATGACTATGCCCTCAGTCGGCGGGTACACTGTCCTTAATTTGGTCATAAACCATGTCCACGAGTCATTATTCTCTATCGGGCCAATGCCTATCGCAAGCGGCAGGACTTGCTCGTTGCAGTCTTTCGTCACAGCTACGAATAGCATGCCGGTATTCTTCCCTTTCAAATGTGTGCCATCAACTACGATGACTGCCTCAAGTTAAACATAAACGCATTTATGCACGGACCCCACGCGACAAACACGTACTCGAACCGATTGTCCTCCCCCGGTCTTGTAATGGGTAATCGTTCGGGGTTTAACCGCTCCAAGCATATGGAGGTACTTGGGTAGCGACTTATAAGAATCGTCGTGGTCGCCGTAGATCATCGTGATAGCCATACTCCGACCACGAAGTGCCTTGTAGTATTTAACTTCGACACCGAATCTATGACGCAACTCATCAATGATGTCGCGAGGCCTTATCATGGACCCCTCTCTCCGCATTTGTCGGCTGAAATATACACCGATAGTCTTTGCACTCACAGTTCTTGGCACCAATCGTTCGAAGTCGAACTCACATGTGTGCTTCTTGTCCACCTTGTATATTTCCCAAACATCTGCATCCTTTTTCGCACGCAACATAAAAGGACACGACTTTCCGTGCAAACACCCAAACCATGTATATTTTCTGTCAGCTTTTAGCACCATAAAAGACCGCCGATGCTCTAAGTGCCACACTCCCACGGCACCCGTAAGCTCGTCTCTACTCCAGAAAATCGAATCCACCTCAAGAACGCCGTCGTTAACAGCATCCAAGTCAGGACATCCAATGATGCCGGTCTGAGCGATAGGGAAGAACGGAACTAGCCAGTTTGCTATATCCGGAATCGAGTCGCCATCTTCTTCCTCCAACGACGAAAAGTTGATGGGTAGGTTCCTCGGTTGTTCGAGTAATGTTATTAACCGATTGTAACCGCCTTCGTTTCGCATCCACGTTGCAAACTCCAACATTGTACCATAAATGCTTTGATGTTCGCCGTGCTCATCTTCATCGGACTCCTCTTCGGCAGAGTAATCCGGATCGTCCGAATCCGTGGAATCTTCGTTATGTGTTTCTTGTTCTACCTCCTCCTCCATTTCCTCCTCCTCCTCCTCCTCCTCCTCCTCCTCCTCCTCCTCTTCCTCCTCGTTTTCCTCCTCCTCTTGCTCCACCTCCTCGTATTCCTCCTCCTCCCGTCCGTCACCGAAGAACTGATGTCTGTCGAAATCCCTAATGGATTGCTCAACTAGGTCCCGATCGTCCGTATAAGGGAGATGTGATCGGGTATGCCACGTACTTGTTCCAAGCACGATCACTCGGACTCGTCGTCACAACACGCAGTGGGATCTTCCTCGAAGCCAATGAGTCGATTTAAATCTTCATCACTCGTCATTAGTGACTTCACGAGCCGACCGGCGCGATTTCTCTCTAGGGAATACAATAAATATGGGGTACGCATCGAATTAGTTTGCGTAATTGAATCAATGGTTGCTTTTAGAGATGACAAAGAAAGTAGGCGGTGCGGAATTGCTTGCAAGTTGTTCATCCCCATATTTGTATTCGGAACCTTCAAATATTCCTCCGTACTTAAGTTATGCGTGTCCATTACGCCATCTAACCAAAGTTTAAGACATGGAAATAAGATTAAAATGAACTATCGTATATCTCTGTAATAATGTACGTTAAAATGAACTACGAAGAACTATAATTCATTGTTACGAAATTATTACAAGACTATTTCGAATAACTTTTTACAATGAACAACTATTTCGAATAGCTTTTCACAATGAACAACTATTTACAATGAACAACTTTTTCAAAATTAATATTTTTGAAATTATTATTTACTGATTTGTTTATGTATGCTCGTAATCTCACTTTAGTGTTTATATACGAAATTCGGAAATCGTATATAACACGATTTTTGAAATAGACGAAAATACACGAACTGAGAAATACACGATTATACACGATTATATACGAAAATACACGAACTGAGAAATACACGAACTGAGAAATACACGATTATATACGAAAATTCGGAAATCGTATATTAACATGATTTATATAACACGAAAATTCCGAATTCGAAAATTCGGAAATCGTATATAACACAATTTTTGAGAAATAGTAACATTTTTTACTTAGATAAAACACGAACCTAAACAAAATTGGAATTTAAATACGTATTTAAAATATTTTAGAAATTCCTATTTAAAATATGAATTTTACAAAATTGGAATTTAACAAACCCTAATTCGAAATGAAGATAAAATACGTATATAAACCCTAAATAAAATACGAACTGAGAATACAAAATACGTATTTAAAATAAGAACTGAGAACATACCTCGCAAAATACGAACTGAGAATGCAAAATACGTATATTCCTAAGTTGAAAACTTATCCAAAGATTTCTCTCTCTCGCAAAATACGTATATTTCTCTCTCTATATTTTTCTTTCTCTGATATGAAAATGCATGAGTACAAAATATAAGCATGACTAGCTCTTTATATGCATGAATCCAGCGAAATTTCTAATTTTTGTCACAGAATCACGTGAAATTAAATAGCCAAGTGAGCAGTCTAACTTTTTAGGAATTCAATAAAGTGGGCTGCAGTTAAATTTTGCAGTCAAATTTTGTCACAGAAACACATGCCTATGCGCAGGCCTAGGTGGGCGGCAGTCAACTTTGCAGAAATTAAACATCACTTGAATTCATTTGCACAACTATGCATTAAATGCGATGGGATGGCGTCAGGTAGGGACAGCCCACACCTGCCATTGTCAGCTACCATCTATGCCTATATATTGAGGGTAAAAAAAAGAGTTTGGGTATTTATGCATTTTCTGTATAAAGTGGACTTTTGTGCATTTACCCAATTAGAAGTGGGTATTTGTGCACATGGCCCTATTATATTTTACACACACATACATGCATACGCAACCCCATCGATCTCACAACCTTGTCTAAACCCTAATAATTTGTTCATGTAATTGCAAGATTAGTTAACTAATGGTGCATGCTTAAAGTTAAGAATTTTAAAAGGGTGATTATTACATTAAAAAAGCTAACTAGCTAGCTAGGATATGAATTTGGCTCCACTTACGTAATTCTATCCTAGATGTAATAAAAATAATGAATTAGATGATCTTGGATGAGTTATAAATTAATCCCCACTTAATTTTACCTATTTATCATTTCATTAATTCTTGCCTCCCTACCCTTCGATTACAACACCAGAGAGAGAGAGAGGAGAGAGAGGAGAGGAGAGAGAAGCATAGATATCTCCACCGTGTATGTGCATGTGTGTGAGAGTATGGAGTGTGTGTGTGTATGTGCATAGATATCTCCAATTGTGTCTGTGTGAGAGAATGTGCATATATATCACTACTTTCCATTGGAAGTAGAAATGATTTTTCCCCTTCATTTTTGAGACCTTCTCTCTCCTTCATCACCTCTCTCTCCAAACTATTCAAACCCTTCATTTCTCCCCTCTTCTTTCCCCTTCATCTTCATGCATGAACTCTTTCTAGTTCTTACTAGTCTTAATAATAAGTACTGCGCTCTCTCTCTCTCTCTCTCTCTCTCTCTCTCTCTCTCTCTCTCTCTCTCGATATATAACTATATATAGCTTCCATGAATAACTGGTTGGGTTTCTCCCTCTCTCCTCAAGAACTCCAAGATCATCCAGTCCCTCACTTAGGCTTCAACTCAGATGAAATCTCAACCGCTCATGGTGAATCGTCATGTTTTGATCTCCCTTCTGATTCATCCCTTCCTTCTTCAAATCTACCTGCTCCACCTTTTGGCCTTCTTGAAGATTTCAACCGGAACCATCACTCTCAAGGTTAGTCAAACTCCAATATATTTCGGATATAAAAAATCATAGAATCTTATAAAAAATTCATTTCATGCAGATTTAAGTATACAACACAAATTCGAAAAAGGGATCTCATTTTAATAATTAGTTGTTCCGTATGCTTGATTATGCGCTACGGAAATAGTAAAACGTGAAAGAAAACTGTGAAAATTAACAAGAACACAAGATTTTACGTGGTCTGGCAGCACCTACATTCATGGGGGAGTGAATTTCTTTTCACTATTTTAGGGTTACGATTACTCTAACCATGGGAGAATGAATTTTTTATTTATTTATTATTTATTTTTCACTATTTTAGAGTTACAATTACTCAAACCGTACTGGAAAAAATAAAATAGCTCCTTGAAAAATAGATCCCGGACCTTTTGATAGTGATTATTTATATAATTACACGTTCAGTAATTCGAGCCACTATTTCCAACACCGGATTTTTTTTAAGTAAATGCAAAATGACCACCTCGCTAAGTACCTTGTTTCAATTTTTTTTTTTTTTTTTTTTTTTTTTTGCAGATTGGAATATGAACACATTCTCATGCAGCAGCCAAGATTTGGAGGATCAAAACAAACCCAAACTCGAAAACTTTCTCGGCGTTCATCAAGAACAGAAGAGCAGCAATTTATATCATCAGCTCAATATATATCAAGAAACTGACGCCGCTTCTCACACAAACTGGCTGAGCAACAATCCGGTGCAGTCGCATCCGGCGGATAATAGCGAGACGGCAGCGCCGGCTGCTGCTCAAACACTTTCTCTTTCTATGAGTACAAACTCCCATTCAAGCTCTCCTCTACCACCGGTTGAAGGTCAAACTGGTGCAGTGGAATCGGCGCCAAGGAGAGCTATAGACACATTTGGACAAAGAACTTCGATTTACCGAGGTGTAACGAGGTAAACTCGTTCCATTATAAGTGCTTATTGCTCGACTCGTATTCCTTTTAGGACCGTCCCGTAATATTCTAACATAATCTATTGGATCACATACTTTTACACTACCTTATACATAAAAATAAATTTCTTAATTCTCGTGCCGAATTTTTTTTGAGCCACTTGTAAATTTCAAGAATTAAACTTTCTCACCTATTCTTGTTGATTTTGAGTCTTGTTGTTGATTGTTTTGATTATATACGAAAAAAAAAAGTAAAACGTAAGAGAGAGCAAAATTTTAATGTATGTCAAGTTAGGGTTACAAATTAATACATGATTTATGTCTTAACTCCATCTTTACGAAAAATCGTATATGTTAAGCTCCTTGAAAAACAAATCTCGGCCCTTTTGATAGTAATTTCTGACATCATTAAATATCTCCATAATTCGAGCCACTATTTACAACATAGATGCATATCGAGTAGGTGTAGCATCTGCGATATCGTAACGAGGGTTTTATTTTATTTTTTGCAGGCATAGATGGACGGGCAGATATGAGGCACATTTGTGGGATAATAGTTGCAGAAGAGAGGGACAAAGCCGGAAAGGAAGGCAAGGTATGAACAATAACTGTCTGCCATTATTACCAAAAATAAAAATAAAAAATCAACTTTACATGATTTAATTTCTTGATTTTAATTAACTCTTGTTTTGTCTGTCATTGGGAATGAAATTCTTACACTGCAGTCTACTTAGGTAAGTCTTTGCCTCTCTCCCAACTCCATATTGGTAACAATATTTAACAAAGATTTAAAATTAATTTATTAGTTATATAAATATATTGCAGGAGGTTATGACAAGGAAGATAAAGCTGCTAAATCTTATGATTTAGTAGCACTGAAATACTGGGGAGCTACTACAACTACAAATTTTCCTGTTAGTGAAATTTCATAGATTTCTTACGAGGACAGATTTGTTTAATTTGTAGTTTTAATATTTCTTATGTTGTTTTCAGATGAGTAATTATGAGAAAGAAATTGAAGAGATGAAGCACATGACAAGGCAAGAATTTGTAGCTTCGATAAGAAGGTAAAATTAACTGAAACTACACTTTGAAAATTTTAAGGTTAGTATTAATATTTGATGAATACAATTGTTTGATCAATGCAAATAATTTGTTTGTTTTATAGAAAAAGCAGTGGATTCTCTCGTGGGGCATCGATCTATAGAGGAGTTACAAGGTAAAATAGCAATTGTATTTTCAAGACTCAATATATTTAATTAGTTCTTGTAGCATTCTTATGGGTAGATCGGATATACTCAGTGACGAATGAGTGGTAGTGGGGTGGTCACACCTGCCACCAATTTTTTTTTACTACTATGTGTTGATTCTGATTCTAAGTGTAACTATAATTTGTTACTTAGCTCCACATCCACCAAAAAACTTACAAATTCTGGCTCCGCCAGTAGTCTGCAAACCACACAGGAATATACCTACCGATCCTTGTGCAGTAGTCTGCAAAACACACAGGAGAGTTCAACCATCATAGATTAACCATAAGTGACAGACAACACATAGTGGTTCCAGTGGGATTTGAACTCAAGACCTATCGGTTCCGGGTCAACCACTTTCACAACTACGCCATCCCAAGGGGATATTTTCATTTTTTTTTTTCATATCTAGGCATTCTTGTGTTTTTCTTTTTTTTTTTCCTTACTGCATCATAAAAAGTTGTTTGTGTCTCCACAATAATCATGAATAGACATCACCAGCATGGGAGATGGCAAGCAAGAATAGGCAGAGTTGCAGGGAACAAGGATCTCTACTTAGGAACTTTCAGTAAGCAAATCTTCCAATCTAAACTTTCTTACATCATTAATTTGACTAGAATTGTTGCTTACTTTCTTGATTCTCCGCATCTGTGTAGCCACAGAAGAGGAAGCTGCAGAGGCTTACGACATAGCGGCGATCAAATTCCGCGGCCTAACCGCCGTAACCAACTTCGAAATGAACCGATACGACGTCAAGAGCATACTCGAGAGCGCCGCTCTCCCCATCCGGGGCGCCGCTAAACGCTTGAAGGACGTCGAAAACGCCGACTTTAACCGGGTGATAAACGAGCCGAGCTTGAACTTAAACAGCGGCCAGACGAGTAGTCACGGTTGGCCTACCGTGGCCTTCCACCCGTTGAGCCTCTACCCGTACGACCAGCAGATGGTGTGGTGCAAACAAGAGCAAGACCCGTACGTTATCCGCGGTTTCAATAATCACCTTCAACCTTCTCTTCTGCACAACATCATGAGCTTCGATTCTTCCAACGTTGAACAAAGCTCGGGTTGTAGCAGAGTTTTGTACGGCGGTAACGGATCGGGGGATGGGGAAGTAGTAGGGATGATGGGTGGGAATATTCCAACCCATGACTATGAAGGAATGTTTGGATCGGCAGATGGTTATAATAATCATCAGCAGGGGAGGAATCTTTATTACCAGCAATCATCATCGGATCTGGTGAAGGGTGGTTCGGATCTTTACGATCAAGGTGGCTCGGCTTCTACGAACTGGATTTCTAGCAGTGTATCGACCGATCACTCTAGAAGTAACAAAGAGGATGGCGGGTCATGAAGCTTCGACTTTTATAGCGTGGAACGACACGTGAAGTTCGAGCAATCGAAGAAGCGTATAAGTATACATGACTAACCTGGTTATGGCCCTCAAAATGTTCGATCTACCTGATTTTTCGTCTCATATTAGCTGCAAGAAGCAAGAAAAGAACTTACATTAGGACAGTATAATTTTCTGATTTAATCATGTTTGTGTTTCGTCATAATCTGCAGAAATCCTGTAAGCTCTTGTCATGGCAGCGACCGATTTGGTTCTATAGCTTTATAATATGTTCGATTTTGGTTTTATAACTTTACTAAATATTCGATTTTAGTCATACGATAGAAATTGTCAAACAAAAAAGGTACGTGAATCTCACACTTGTCGAATGACTAAAATAAGCAATTTTTAAAGTTTCGCGATGAAAAAAAACGAATATTTTTATTATTAAAATGAGTTCAATTTTGGTTCTGTACGTAACTTTTAAAAGAGTTTATATTTTGTCCCGAAATTTTATAAAATATCTTATAGTCCTGAAGCGAAAAGTGTAGTTCATGTGTCTTTTTATATTCGACAATTTCTGTAGGATGAATTAAATCGTACATTTTGTAAAGTTATATGACCAAAATCAAACATTAAAAGGTATATGACCAAAATTGAACACAATTATGTTAGAGGACCCAAATCGGACACTACATGACCAAAATCTGACACTGCTATACTAAAAGATCAAATCGGACATAAGTCACATTAGAGAACAATAATTGATATTTTCTCCCGATGAATAAATTCTTCCTAGCGGTGGATTAAGAGGGGGTTTGCAATTAACTTAAACTTTTTTTAAAGTTGATAAAAGTTGTTTATTAGAGAATTTATGGAGTGTTTGTAAAAAAATGCTTAAAAGTTGAAAAAATTGAGAAAATAGTGTTTGGAAATTAATTAACTTATGTTGGGATGAATATCAAAATATCTATGTCACCCTGATTAAATTAATTTTATATAAAAATAGGGATAAGATTATCAAATTGTAACTTCTCGAAAATTACATGAATGTCATAATCTCTAGGTTGGATTTATTAAGTTCACTAACTTCTACTTATTAATCTTAAATTAACATAATTTAAGGGATTATAAGCATTGCAAGCACTTTTTTCGAATTAAATTATAAGTTGTAGATTATAATATATCGTAAACACTATACTTTTGGTTCAATTTTACCCGTTCGGAGTGAGTAACCTATTTATGAGAATATGCATTTAATTTGTAAGAACAATAATTAAATTAAATTAAACTATTTATAATCTCAAATATGTAATTAAAACTTTATTGCAACGAATATACATGAAAAGAATAATTATCACCTAACCGGATTTGTCTTGTCCATAGACCACATTAACCCGGAATTCTCCCCCACAAATGCAAGAACAGGAAGAGGAAGGGAGCAACAATGGCGATTACTACTGTGATCATCGTATTTCTGCTTCTCTTCTCCGCGATCCCATTTTCGATCTCCTCTAAGAACGACGCCAAGCGGCGGGTGATAGAGGTTGAGGAGGCGCCGGATGATCTAGTGTGGGCGGTGCAGCTCTCCGATCTCCACTTCAGTGTGCACCACCCTGAGCGGGCCCGGGATTTCAAGGATTCTGTTGGCCCCGCCCTCGCCTTCATCAAGCCTTCTCTCGTCCTCCTCACTGGGGATCTCACTGGTTCATTTCTCTACACTAAGATTTATGTTTTCCCCCTTTCTTAGGGTTAGGGCAATTAATTGTGTTTTTGAATTGATGGGTGTTGTGTATTGCAATTTTGGGATCTTACCTTTTCTAAGTTTTGGATTTTGCATGTTTTTGCTCTTAATTTTTAGTGTGATAGTTTATACAATCTCAATTGTTCTTGGAGTTTGGTTTCTTGTTCTGTTCATGGCTTCGTTTATTTTGATGAATGAATGAATGAGATGGGATTCTGGAGTTTCGGGTGTATGAGGATTTCATATATTCATGCAAGATGTTTTTAAATAAGATTAGGGTGAAATGAGTTGATTGAATGAGTTATCTACACCGATCACCATTGGTAACCTTGCTTTCATGTTTGTTTTTCTTCTTAATGGAGTGTTTCATGCTAATTTGATTATATGGACTATGTTAAATTCATCTGTACATCGACCAAAGAAGTTCCTTTTTTGTCTGGTTTTCGCATGTTTTTGCTCTGATTCTTAATGCGATAGTTTATACAATCTCGATTGCTCTTGGAACTTTCTTGTTTTGTTTTTAGCTCAGTTGATTTTGATGAACGATTGAGATGGCTTTTTGGAGTTTTGGTATATGAGGATTTCATCCTTCATGCAAGACGTTATCGACTAAAATTAGGGCGAGATAAGTTGATTGAATGAGTTATTCTACACCCATCACCATTTGTAACCTTATTTCATGTTTGTTCTCTTCTTAATTCGTGCTAATTTGATTTTATAGACTATGCTGAATTCATCCATAGATGCAGTGGCGGATGCACATAGAGGCAAGGAGAGGCAATTGCCTCACCTCAAAATTTGATTGATTTTTTTTTTTTTATATCTTAAGTATCACAAAATTATTTATTTTGTTGTAAAATTCCTTCAAATCTAGTATTTATGAGAGTAACAAATTAAAATCTTTTATTCTCCGGAGACATTAATTCATCAGTGCTTCGTGAGCAATTTTATAAGACTTATGTATATTATTTTGCCTTAGTTAGATATTGTTATTCTTTATAATTTCATCTAACTAAATTTAGAGTGATGTCAAAATAGGATTGTGTAATAAGTTTTTCGAATAAATATAAAAAATATATGAGTTATTCATGAAAGAAGAATATAATCCTTAAATAAGTCATAAAAAGTAACTATAATTAGATTTAAGTAGAAAAATGTGCTTTTTTTTGGAAAGGGGACAATATAAATGGTACGGACCGAAATGGAAAAGGGGCCAATATAAATGGGATGGAGGGAGTAGTTTTTTTAGTGTAGAATCAAATTTATGCATCCTTCATATAGGGCCTAACATTAATAGGATGCTTGCTATTATGCATATGCATTACTACGGATAAGATGTGCACGTAATAAGCCACGCCACGTGTGTGCCTATTTTTCTGAGATGCGATTAGAGAATGTCGAAGCTTTCTCCTTCTAAGCTGTATCGTATCTAAAGGTTCGAACTGAATGAATAGTTTTACTTTTATTCTTTGTTCACTAGATGGTAAAAGCAAGGACTTATTGACTATGAAACAAGATGAAGCGGAATGGATGGAGTATCACAAAGCAATGCATGATGTTATCGAGAAGAGTAAGCTTGACCCCAACATCTTCTATGATGTCCGCGGGAACCATGATAACTTCGGTGTTCCTGATGTCGGTGGATCGTTAGATTTCTTCTCACGGTACAGCGTAAATGCGAGACAACATCGAACCGGGAAGGTCAATAGCGTCACCGTTCAGGTTGGTATAACATCTTATCTAGTTGGTAATAATCACATGAGAAAATTAAATTCAAGTTTATTGTTTGGTTTTTTTTTTTGTAAATGCTTCCGAAATTGCTCATCCTTTAGTGAATGTGATGATACAGACCAAGAAAAGGAAGCATCTTTTTGTCGGGTTTGACAGCACGATGACTTCTGGTTTACGGGGCCCAACTAATCTATTCGGACACCCTACGGATGAGTTGTTAGCAGAAATAGATTCCGAGCTCTTACAATGGGATTCTCAATCGTCTCAACCGGTCACTAAGATATCGTTTGGTCACTTTCCCCTTTCGTTTTCTGCTAAATCGAACTCCGGAAAGACCCTAAAGGATGTCTTCAAGACTCGTGCTTTAAGTGCCTACTTATGTGGGCATTTGCACATAAAGTTTGGCAAGAATCTAAAGCGGCATCATAGCTCCAAACATGAATCCCATTCTACCAAACAGTTAGTCCAGCTACACGGGCATCGAATAACTCCAGAAAACTCCTCGAGTTGTTCCGAGACCGACGAAAATCCCGACGGGTTCTGGGAATGGGAAATGGGTGATTGGAGGAAGAATCGAGTTATGCGGATTCTAGCTATCGATAGGGGCCATATTTCATTCGTCGACGTCAACTTCACGTTGGGACCGAAGAAAACTATTATACTCCCAACGTATCCTCTCGACTCGCGTTTCTCTTCAACATCGTCCCAACACTTTAACTGCAAGAGAGCGGACCCGTCTTCTTATGAAGCCATAAGAGCTCTGGTCTTCTCCGCTTCTCCAATTGCATCGGTTATAGCAAAGGTTTACGACACTAGCTCGGGAAATCTCGTCACGGTGTTGGATACGGAAATGAAAAAGCTCCCCGGACCCCGTGGCGGCCTTTATGTCGCCCCATGGCATACTCAAGCATTCGAGGATCCTTCTCCCGAGAGATACGTGCTTCAAATAGAAGCTACGGATTTCATGGGTGAGACAACGACCACTGAACTCCGGCCGTTCTCGGTAAGTGGTATCCCGGCCAAGCTGCATTGGACTTGGAAAGAGTTTATTGTGATGGGTTGTCAATGGGACTCCTTATATTACCCCATACTATGGAGTTTTTACTTTTTAGTCCTTTCATTTCTTCTAATACCAAGAGCACTCGTTTATTTTACGAGGAGGAAGTATACATACATAAACTTTAGAACCAACAAAAGCTTCATAAATGGCCTTCTTTGGATGTTTACAGAGCTCTGCAACATCCCTATAGTTTGGTCGAGTATAGTAGGATACTTGTTTTACCTTCTATTATGCCCTTGGCTTTACGGTAAAGCGTTTACCCAAGACGGGGAAGGAGCGTACATGACTTACAGAGGTTGGGTGTCGAAATTGAGTAATGCGGACAAGATTGAGTTTCTTGGATCTCCGGATGTGATGGTGGTGGTTCTTCCACATCTCGTTTTCGTAGTTTTGCCAGTGATAGTGACGGTTTTGGCCTTGGCCGCCGAAAGTAGTGTGTATCGCAATCACCTTCTTTCTCTTTCGGGTAAGAAAAAGGACGACTCGATCAGCAAGGCATCGCAACGTCTGGTAAGGCGCCGGCTTAGGAAACTGTTGCTCGTGCTTGCTTTGGCAATCTCTTGGAAGCATTTTAAGGTACGAGGTTTTCAACTAGTTTAGAAGATGCTTACAATTCTTGTTTCGATTGCATGTTGTCTCTTTTAGGAACTAAATTACACGTACACTTGTTATGTTATACTCCCTCTGTCCCAATACTGTTGTCCTGTTTCTTTTCGGCATGAAGATTAAGAAAGTTTGACTTTTGTATGTAAATGATACGGGTCCACATGAAGTTTTGAGATTTTTAGGTTATCTTATTTCTTTTCCGAAAAACATGATAGTATTATTGGGACGTCCCAATTCGAAATACATGGCAATATTATTGGGACGGAAGAAGTATGTTATATGTTTACTTTTTGCTTATGATAATGGATTGTTGCAGAACTGTGAAGCTCTCATGAAGGCGTACGAGATGAACCCGATCATCCATTTTCCGCTCTACTGCCTTGTGGTTCCGCTGTTGCTGGCTTATTCGATCGTGAAGACATGGAAGAACTCGAACACCAGGAAACCAAGTAAGCCTTCGTCGCCTTGAAGTTACGGTGCAGTTGCTCTTGCTGGAGCTTTAGGTTTTAGCCCAAAGCCTCTTGATATGTTTCCTGATGCTTTGTGGCTATAGATTCACGTGTAGTCACAGTTTCTATAGAGTAAGAAGCATTCCAAAGAGAATGCAAATGAGACAATGTTGGAAGGAGAGTTTTGTTAGGTAGAAAAAGATACTCCCTCCATCCCGCTTAACTTGTCTTGTTTTCCTTTTTGAATTGTCCCGCTTGACTTGTCTTGTTTCTTAAAATAAAAATAATTAATACACAAATTCTCATTTTTTAATTGTGAGACCCATCTATTTACACACAATCAATCATTATTTTTAATCTTCATGCCGAAAATAAATAAGACAAATCAACCAAGATCCGCTACTGGCTATGATCAACTACATTAAGAGGCCTACTTGTACAAGCCATACACAGAAAGAGTGACCAACATAGATCTAAACAACAACAATGATAGATTTCAAGTATATGTACAACAACAAACTATGGGAGAGTTTGATCAAAATATATAACCATATGCAGCCACATGTAAGAGACTTTATACAGCTTAATTTTCTAGTTATGATTATTGCATCCACCATCTCCCTTCCTCCATGCCTAACCTTCATTTCTCCACAACAGAACACGAGTCCTCTCCGACGCCGTCGATTTTCCGGGTTCGTCTCACCGGTGCCTGTGGCACATCTCACAAACAGTAGAAGATCTGACATTAGCATAGGTGCAATATTCACAAGACCAATGGCCAGAATCATCCATGTTTCTTGAACTGTTTGATCTGGATGTACTTCCCTTGCCCTTACCACCTCTTCCTTTGCCGCCTCCTCCACTCTGCGAGCTGCCTGCTCGGCCACTCGCAGCGTGAGAGTCTACGTCGGAGAGACCGTTTTCCAAGGCTCGAACGAGGTTCTCAAAGTAATTCTTGGTTACACTGCATTTCATAAGAGTTTGAAAAATCAATATGGGATTGATTTCTCACAAGTGAAACTAAGAGATTGAATCAGTCACCTGGTTAATCCTGCTAGCTTTGTTTTGAATTCATTGAACTCTTGTGAAGGGCCTTCGGAGCTAAGGTAGATTTGGAATTCCTTCTCCGCGCACTGGTGAAGGCGTTCCAAACCAGATTCGGCCTCGCCTGAAGAACACGGAAGTAAATATGGGGTACCGGCAAATAAATATTTATGCGAAAGAGGTTCTTGATTTGCATACCTTGTAAATATTCAAAGAACAGCTTCTTAGCATGTTCCTGCTCGTTTAGATAGAACCCGTATGCGTATGTCCATTTTAAAACTCGTCTACATTCGACAATCTGCAGAATGTAAAATATTAAGAAGTTAAAGTGAACAGTGCTACGATGCTGGATACATTTAAAATTCTTGTTTCTCCTTTCGACTTTGGGACTTTACGTATATTTTCTAGGCTTCTATATACTTTCAAAAGGTGAGGTTAAACAATAGAAACGGATCGGCAATAATTTGACATATAAAGCCTAAAAGAAAACTGCATTCGTAATGTACCTGCTGCCAAGCCTCTATAATAAACTTAAGCTGAGACTCGGGCTGCTTCTGCTTATCACTCAGCGTCTCTAGCTGCAAAATAAATGAACTTAAATAAAGCTTAAACCATTCAACTTGATACAATACCACATAAACGAATAGAATCATGCTTCTGTGATGACTATAGAATATACATAAATAATGCAGAAGATAAGAGGAATGTAATGTACTCCCTCCGTCCCATTCATCTTCTCTCACTTTCCTTTTCAGGTTGTCCCCATTCATCTTGTCTCACTCCAAACACAGTAACTTTTCTACAGACAAATTGTGGGACCGACCTCTTCACTCAAACTAACAACTCTCCTTAATTAACCGCGCCGAAAAGAAGTGAGCCAAGCTCAAAGGGACGGAGAGAGTAACATTCACATCTCAATTTGCAAATATTTTTAGCTTCGAAACAGAGAACAGAGAGTTTACTTACATGTACTGTTTGCATCTGATGTAGATTCTCAATTGCTCGTTGCCTGGACTGCATAAAGGTAAATTTTGAGTTCAGATGTAACTCATGCAAGAGAGGAAAATGAAACCCACACAGATTCAAGCAGAGCCCAAAATAAATAAATATTAAAAGCTGAACAAGTAAGCATACGGAAGCATAAACAATGACAAAATAGAATATGTAACTAGATTTTCTGAGCGACGTAATCTTACATCAGATTACTGCTTGAATTAAGTGACAAAATATACCAAATCCTTAACATGTAAAAGAGAAGGAATACTTTTGACCACACAAAATTTCAAATTCTTACAGTTTTTTAATAGTCAGGATGCTTCGAAGAAACAGAAAGGAATACTTTTGGGCCACAAAATTTGACTGATAGGCGGGTAAACCATACCGCGAGTTTACTATTGCCAAAGGTTACCTTTTCCTATTGGGATACAGATCTAATGGCTACTATATTTTCTAAGAAATAAGATACGTAAATTGCAGCAGACCAAGTATATAAAGTAACAGAACACAACATACCCCGAGTAGTTACACTTAAAGCAGCTTGCAAATCAGCATATAACTAGAATGCCAAGTCCGCACACTGCAGAAAATAATCAACACCTACCGATTGGTTTGTAGCCCATCTTTCATAGTAATGTGTGTATCTTTCTAAAGAATTTTTGGCCATCTCTCTCCGTTTTTCAGCTTCATCATACTGTAACACTAGGCCAAGTTAATCGGGTACAGGCTTAAAATGTTCCAACAGTAAGACAAACAGATAAATTTACCACTCCGTCTTGTTTGGCTACTTCATAACGGTTGCACGCATAGAAGCCACCAGTTCTCTCACCATGTTCCGACCATGCACCAAGGCATAACCTGAAAGTAAATCCCGTTAGATTTCACATAGACCGAACCGTTAGATTTCACATAGACCGAACCCCCATAGCTTTAAGATAGTGAATCACTGGACGGATAATCACTGCTGAAGTTGTTTTGAGTTTTTTTTACTTCAGAAAGCAAGATTGAGAAGAAAAAGATACAACTACACGGCTGACCAAAACATAAAGTATGTGCATGAGGCGGTAGAAGAAAGTAAATAAAAAGCAAATATAGTTTTGAGTGTTATCACTAAAAATCAAGGATGGTGAAAACGATATGGATGACAACATCGTAAAACTTATGTTCATAAGAAGCAGACGAGACGTAGTGATTGTCGGGAAAACCTAAATAATACTATAAATAAGTAAACGGATGCCCCTAATGTTATCAGTGAAGAAAATGTACCAACAAAATTCAAATTTACATGGTGGCGTGCATGTAATATGCATGCACCCTTGATTCTTCTCAATAGGCCGCTTGCACTTTGGACAAGGTTTAGAATTAGCCAATATCCTGTGATAACATCATATGAATAAGATGGACATAACAACAGGTAAATAATAACATAGAGAAGAGAAATATCAACTCCTAGTAAATATCAGGTACCAATTCATATTTTCAGACTCGGCACTATTCTTCATTATCCACTTGGACACAGTGCCACAATCAACTGGGCGATGGGCTTCCTCAACACACTGCAAGGGGTACACAAGTGTCTTTGAGAATTTATGGTGTAATATATTTATTATAAAAAGGCAAATATAAAATCTAAGAAAAGGAAAAAAGGAAAGAAAAAATAGAAGGAGGTGAAACTCACATTCCAACAAAAACTGTAGGAGCAAAGGCAATTGACATCATAGTTTCCACCATCAACAGTAAAATCCACAACATAATCACAGCCTGGTGCTGGGCACCACTTTGTCTGCCGACAAAAGTGATAAGAATAAGCTAAAATATCTAGACTACAAGGCCTGAATATCAGGCTCTAACCGAGAACCCAAACAATGAAATTGAGATTCTCAGGCTCTAACCGCCATTCATGTTAAAAACTTTTTAAACAAGTATGCTTTGTTTCGAAATGATACCATTTTCATACATGTGCCTAAGGTTTTCTACCTTCCTGTTATCTTCAATAAATGATCTCAAAAGGTAGCGATTATACTTCTCTTTGCCATCTTTAGGAGCCAATTCATTCACCATATCATGGCCAACAGCGGCACCACAAGATGGATCGGGACAACGCAACATCAAACATCCAGGTCCATCATTGATGGCTGTGCCAATATACCCTGTGCCATGAAGGTAAATAGCTTCAATAACAAAAAACATATACCTTACATGTATATCCTGAGAAATTAAGACGAAGGCTCTTTTCAATATACGAGATGATTAAATAGCCCCTTGAAGCCACCAGCCCCAAAACCCATGTCCAATTTCAGAAAAACGCAGAAAACTTTTAGCAAGAGAATGGAAACCTTTCCAACACACGACGCAAAACGGATGGCCACAGGCAGCAGCCCTCATTCTATCACGCGGATAATCTTCAAAGCAGATCCCACAAGTTAGCTGCAGAAATAATTGAAAAGTAAGTTGCATAAATATGATCATAAGAATAATATCCAGTAAAACTATAAACAATTTCCACTATGTTGTGCTCCAATTGGAAGCAAATTTTCCATATTTTATGCTTACCTCTTGATCATCAGGAAGGCGAGTGTCATTCTCCAACAATCCAACAGTCTTGCGGACCTTCTCTTCATCTGCAAACCATTCATCATTCACTTTACTAACACTCCTGTGCGTCAAAAGCAAGTGAAATCTTTCAGCTAGTGAACAACCAATTTTCATAAATAATATCTAAGTTCATCCATCAGTTCACCAAGACAGAAAAGTATAAATATCCTTGGGTAAGCAATCCATTTCAGTCAATATAAAGGGACCAACTTCCATCTTCTAAAGCAAAGAAACATTTTGTATTAGCCTTTGAAGTGGACACTAAATTAAATATAGATTGTAAGAAAAACAGTAGTCAGAAATATGTTACCAGTTATATTGGCGGAGCAAAATGCTAGCAGCGACCCTAGAGATTGAGAGGACGGTAGATATCTGAGTGATATATTCATTTTGGCGTTGCCTTATATCGTCTTCATTTAAAATGGTGTAATTCTGGTAGAAAATAGGAAAAGATATCATCTTTATTTGAAATGGTATAACTCTGGGGGAAAAGAGAAAAAAGACCTATTCTCATAATAACTAAAATTGCACAAATTCAAATGAAAGAAATAAACAATATGATAAAAGCATAGTAAGTTAAAATCTAATATCCTGCATAAAAAAAAAACTAATCAAGATCTTTCATCATAATGAAAGCAAGTTTAGCACATTAACTTTGATTCGTTGCATTAAGAATAAACGAGAAAACCAATTATAAAATGCATACTTGAAATGCCCCTAAGAGTCATCAGAGAAGCAAATACTTATATTAAGCTATTCGCTTAACTTAAATGGTAGCCAAAAAACCACAACAGATCGCGACTCGAATCACTGAAACCAACAGCCATGCACATTCACCCACCCACCTTGAAGGCTTGAATCATACTCCCTCCGTCCCGTCCGACTTGGCTTAATAGGTTTGGGCACGGTTATTAAAAATAGTGGGTAGTTGTGTGTAAAGTGGTATAAAGTGGTGGGACCCATTAGAATTTATTAGAGTATTATTTTAGTTAGTGGCCAAGCCAAGTGGGACAATGAAAAAGAGGAAAGAAGCAAGTCGGGTGGGACGGGGGGAGTATAACATAAGGAGTATTCCATCTATTTTGTTTTTCAAAAGTAATTCGTGAATCTCACAACCTATGAATCATTGCAAATTCCCCTAAAGAAACAATAATGACATCATCAAGATACCAATTTCGAATAAAACCAGCCTTAAACCTTTTATCCACAAAATATCAAAATAAACCCTTTCGGCATAAATCTGCAACAACTCAATTACTCCTAATACCCACGTTTATCCAATCGAACTCAAAACAGAACATAAAAATAGCATTTTGCCTAAACCCAACGGAGCAGCAGGTTCGATTGCATAACGACCTAACTCAATCGCATATCTTTTTCGCAAAATAGGTATTCTGAATTGGAAGAAATTAGTGATGATTTTGGGAAACAGCTAAAATTACCTGCGACCTATGATAGTGTGATGAGAGGTGAGAGGAGGAGATATCATCGAAATCGTCCGAGTCGTGGTCCACCAGCCCGTCGTAACTGATTACGACGCTATCCCGGTCGGAATCTTCGTCTCCGCCGCCGTCGTAGAAGTCCTCGTCGTCGCACGAATCTTCCATCATCCCCGCTGCCATCTCGTCATCTGAATCCATTCCTCTCTTCTTGCCCTACAAATAATATACCTATCTATGCGAGATTGCAATGACAATCAAGCCAAATAAGTTCAAAAATATCTGTATCTATTTGTAGAGAGAGAGAGAGAGAGAGAGAGAGAGAGAGAGAGAGAGAGGTGAAAAGGAAATGAAATTGTGAATGGTGCTGGTGATTCCTTGCTTTTTGTGAATTGAAGGGAAAAGGGCGAAAAGTACGATCATGTGTGCGTTAGGTACAATATAATGATGCTGGACTTTTTGTTCCGCGGAGTTTTCTTTTGGTTAACTCAGATTGTATGTAACCGCCATTAATTTATGTTTATTTGGATTAACTGCAAATATTTTTCTAAGTTAAAACAATATTAACTACTTTGTGTAGTTTCTTTTAGTCAGGGAGAATATAATTTTTTTTAAGTGTTTATTTTGTAGTTTTTAATTATATTAAAAAATGGATATAATTTCCGAGTAATGATTCTATTAATGAATGTGAAAGAATTTATCTAAATTTTATTAAGTATAGTTAAGACAATTGAATTTTTTTTTTCCATATTATAATTGAAGAAATAATTTAAAATTTTTAAAAAATTAAGAATCATAACTTTCTGAGTTCGGATCGGAATAAAATCGTGAATTTTTTTTTTGAAATATGACACAAATAACGGAATAATCCGATTAAGAAAAAACATTGAAATAATAGGATGGAGACAGTATATCTTAAACTAAATTACCAATTGATTTCCCCTCTTCTCATGTTAAACGAAGGTTTTCACATGATCAACTCCATATATATATATATATATATATATATTATACGTATGATTTTAATTTTTTATGGTTTGCATTTAGAGATATTTTTCACAACTCAACGTATGTAAATACTAATGAAATTTAGAAATGATAATGGCCAAGCCAAATTATTCTTTCCTTTGCTTGTTTGGCTAGAAATACCTTATCTAGATTGTACATATTTCAACTTTAAGGTGAGGAAAAAAGTGCTAATGCTTGTGTCCATAATTTACGAAAATTTAATGGAGCTACATTCATGCTAATGGGCACGCCGACACCCCTCAAATTTTATACTCTCTTCATTCCACCCGACTTGTCTTGTATTTTTTTTTTGGATTGTCCGACCTGACTTGTCTTATTTTATTAAAAGAAAAATAATTACTACACAAACTTCTACTTTCTACACACAATCACCTGCTTCTCTACACACAACCACCCACTTATCAAAATATCCGTGTCGAAACCAAACAAGACAAGTCGATTGGAACGTCCTTCTAGTTTTTTTTTTTTTTTTTTTTGATTCATGGAACCTGCAGCCGCTACCTTCGGTGCGCACTGGGTAAACAACGTTTCTTGTGCAAACCACACAGGAGGGTTCAACCACCCTTAATGTGACAGGGTGACAGACAACACCTAACAGTTTTGGTGGGAATTGAACTCAGGACCTATCGATTATATTAAAAGGTATAAGAGAAAGCTCGTCTCCTTGTGGAATAATATGATTTGGCTTTGATGGGCCGTCGTTCCATTTTAGTGTGGCAAAGTTTTCGTTTCTTTCTTCCCTAAGGCCATTTGCATTTGGGTTAATTTGGGCTTCAGTTCGGAGATCGATCAAACTTTCTTAAAGACCTTGAGTTATATTTGAGCTTGAGTTATTAAACCGTGTATTATATTTTCGTCTCGCCTTAAGTTACATTTAAAAAACTAACAAATTATTATTATACTTTTTTTTATTTTTGAAAAACCACCTTTGGTTGTAGTCCTTGCAACTCAACATAGGTTAGGGACGATATCATAGAAAACAAGCGCAATTTTCATGTGAAAGAAAATATGAAGAACTTATTAAAATAATTATAAATGAAAACGGGAAATTATAAAAGGGCCAAGCGGGCGCAAAATAGTTGGAATTTGGGCACATAACCACTCTATCTTCCTGCAAAGCGCAAGGTAATTGAAACGCGATTCTCTTATCAAAATATACTATCCTCGTCTGATTTGCATTCTTCTTTTCGATACGGAAATTAAAATATGTGATTGAGTGTATGTAGAGAGGTAGACCCCAAATGTTTGTATAATACTCCCTCCGTCCCAATAGTAATGTCCCATATACTATTTTCGTCCGTCTCAATAATAATGTCCCTTTCCGAAAAAGGAAATAAATGTGTGGATTGTAATTAATCTAATTTAGTGGATACATCTACACCACACTTTATTCTTTTCTATTAACTTCTTTAATTTTCGTGCCCAAAAGTCAAGGGACATCAATATTGGGACCGAGAGAATAATTATTTTAAGAAACAGTATAAGTCAAGTGGGACAATTCAAAAAGGAAAACAAATAAGTTAAGTGGGACAGAGGGAGTATAATAGCAAAATTCCTAACTTGACTCTAAAAATTATGCTTAAGATTTGTAATATCAGTCCCCTTGGGATGACATAGCAGTTAAGGTGGGTAGCTTGTGGCCGGAAGGTCATGGGTTCAAAACCCACCAAGACCGCTATGTGTGAGCCTATTACTTATGGTTAGCCTAGGGTGGTTGAACCCTCATGTGTTGTTTGCAGGCTAAAGCACAAGAGTGGGGTTTACTCAGTGTGCACTTCGGTAGCAGCTACATGTTACTCTCGTCATCCAAAAAAAAATTGTAATATCAGATTGTTATAAAGGTTGATGATCAGGAAGGAGAAGAGGACAACTAGACAAGGCCAATGCCATTAAGAAGAACTGCCCTAAATGTTCGATCATATCTTCAAAAATCTTTTCCCTTGTAATGAAATGAAACTAACCAAATAACATATTATCCTCTCATTACCTGCCTACTTGTGTGCATGTATACTTGCTTTGCATTTACAGAACTTTGGTCTTATTAATTCTATCAATTTATTTGATGTTTTATCTTGGACTTTTCTCTCACCTCATTATGTTAACAACTCCTATGAACATGCAATAATATTAAGTGGTACATTATTTAAATGGGCCACATACTAGTTTAGTTTTTATAACTACCATTTTAGACTTTCATTTTCGATTTATTAAGCAGTGGCAGATTTAAAAGGTGTCGGTGCTTGTGACTCCCAATCATGTTGAAATCCATTTTTTCGTTAGTGATTAATGAATTTTTTTTTTTGCTACCCAAAAATTAATTCCGTCATGTTTTTCTATCCCGAATGCGTTTCTATATGGAACAATTAGGATGAGTCATATGAGAGTGGATGGATTAGGCTCTTTAATATATAGTACAATATATTGACTTTATTGGATGGAGATTAGCTTCTAAATAAGGTAGCTTTTAAAGTAATCAAGAAAATTTAGTACATGGTTCTGGCTAAGAATGTGACAACGTTTGGAATTTGTGATAATGTGCTTTCGGTGATGTCTGTTTGTAACCAGCAATCCCATGTGGGAAATTGGAAAATTTGGAAATTGAAGTTGATAGTGTTTGGCAATTTAATGGATTCTAAATCATATATAATTTCTCTTTCTTATAAGTTAGAGATCTTGATGTTAGAAGAAGATAGTAAAGTTAGTAATAAATGAATTAAGGAGATACACGCATGGTTAACGTAATTCGATGAATGTAACCTACATTCACGATCGTATTAGAATTGTATTATACAGGGGCGGATTCAGCCCAATAAAATATTTTGGATTGGGCATAAATTGGAAAAAATATTTTTGGGCTGGGCTAATAATTTTAACTTATATCTAGACATGCTCATTTTCGGTTTCAGTTACAGTTATGGTTTGCAAAAAATTAAAACTGAAACCGAACCGCATGTAGACAGTTGATGGTTTCGGTTTGAAACCGCCGGTTCCGGTTCCAATTTACCGGTTTCATGGTTTTCAAAAATTTTATTTTTTATAATTACTGAATTAATTTTTTATTAATTTAAAAAAAATACCTTTTTGTGTTTCGAATAAAATCAGTAATAAATTATAAATAAAATTATACAATTTAATGAAAGAATTGAACAATTAAATATATTAATACAATCTCATTGTTGATTCTTCATTATAATCATTTTTTTATAAATAAATTTTATATTATTGTTTTCGATTCTTCGTCGTGTAGTAATTATTAAACAATATTTGATATTCTATGTTTTTTAGTGATAAACTTTGAACAACTTGTATCCCATATATTTTTTTTTTTGGTACGTTAGTATCCATTTGCAATTATACTAAATACAGAACAATGTTTTATCCTTTTATATACGACTTTAAAATATTAAAATTGGTAGGATTTTTGTATTTTAAATGAATAGTTTATTTTAAATATGAGTAAAAATTAGAAGATTTAGATCTTCAATATTATTTTTAATTTAAAACTCATTTATCAAATTCATTAGATATCTGATCTTTGTTAATTTTAATAGGTGAAATCGTCGGTTTCACTCGATTTAGAATCGACGGTTTGAAACTAGCGGTTTCACGATTTGAAAAAGAATAAACCTAAACCGAACCACAAACCGACGGTTTACGATTCAAGACGGTTTCGATTTGCACCGGTTCCGGTTTATGCCGGTTCCGATTTCGGTTTAAAACCCGATTTGAGCCGGTTTCGGTTTAAAAATGAGCATGTCTACCTATATCCTTAAAAAAATTCTAAAATTAGTACTAGTAAAAAAGGAAAAAAAAAAACTTTATCTGGAGCCCACCCCAGCCTATAGGGTGGGTCTGCCCCTAGTATTATATTCTTTTTATTCGTAATTAAAATTTACAATTACGGATTATTTAACATACACTACATATTCAAAAAACAATCATCATAACCTTATTATTCCGTCAGCAGTTCGTCGTTATCATATTTGCCGATGGAATTCGTCAGTAAACGGCAGTAAAAACTACAGTTTTGATGTAGTGTTGGTTTTGAGAATGGTTGATTTGCAGCTATGCAAATATATAGCTTTTGCATAAGTTGTTGTACCGACATGATATGAAATAGATTTGTGACCGAACCAGTTAACATGCTGTACAAATTAATACAACTACTTGTATAATCATATGACAGGTTCCTGTCGTTTAATGTGTAGACCATGATGCCCCACTAATCGGGTTCATATCAATGAACAGGTGGATTTAGAGGAGTGTGCGCACGAACTGATCTAAAATTTATAATTTGGGGACGAGATTTTACGGCATTCCAATATATTCCCTCCGTCCGACTACAAGTGACACTTTTTTCATTTTGGATGTTTCGTTTCATGTGATCCATTTCTAAAAAATGAAATAACTTTAAAAGATAATCATAAATTCTCACTTACTTTATCATTTTTCTCTTATACTTTATCATTTTTTATCATTTCTCTACCCTACTTTATCATTTACTCTCTCACTCTCTCATCCATCTTCTCTCTCTTACTTTATCAACTACTCTGTAACGCCCCAATTTTCATAACTTAACTAGAGACGATACTTCATACTTAACATGCATATTTCAATTCTTTTAAAATATTTTCATGGAAAAGAATCATGGCAAAACTCATGTTAATTTCATACTCATCGGAAGTCTTAAATAAAAATTTACTAAGTCTAACATTTCAAAAAGAAATAACGAAAAGTTCATAAACTAAAAGCAAAAATTTAAATACGATGAATTATCCCCGTGACCATCACCACCAACACCTCTACGCATCGGCCAAGTCATTTCCTGAAATATGTTAAAATGATAGGGATGAGTATGACTACTCAGTGGGGAAATGCATTTATCCAAATTATATACGATACCAAATTTAAACATGATAACATAGACATGGTAACATAACATAGTTGGTCTGAAGACCCATAGACATAGTAGCCCTTAGGCTTGACCCGAAGGCCCCTCGTCGATACATGCCCATCGACCTTATATCTCTCGTTCATAGTTTCATAGATCATGTACTATAGTCACATGGAAACTCACGTAAATAATATAATAAGGATAAATATCAAGAATTCTTCATATTAACATTAACTTGAAGAAAATAAGTCATGCGCGCCGATCCTACACATGAAAATTTATCTTAATGACTCTACATGGAATGTCATGCATGCATCAACAATTTCAATAATTCATAAATAGACATAGACCAAAATAATCAAACCAAAATGTATATTATACATAATCTAATTATTAACATGGAACTTTAATGGTTTCACATAATAATAAACTTAAGTATATTAACAATAATCTTACTTTTATTGACAATTCATTCATGCATTGAGTAATTCGACAATTCATGAAGTAAATTAATGAAATCATAAAAGTTTTGTCCTAAAAATTATAGATCTCTAACATGAACAACATAATACATACTCTAACATGAACAACATAATACATATTTCATCACAATAAAACTTATCATGATCAAGAATTCATTTAATAGTAACATGAAAACTTTTGTTTTTCAATCTACATGCATGTTGACAAAGAATTTGGCACGTCAAGAAACAAATTAACAAATAAATAGTAAACGTATCCTAAAAATTCTATATTTTTAACATGAATGACCTAACATATATTACATCCCATTAAAATTCATCATGGTCGAAAACAACTCAAAGAAAACATGAAAAACAATTTTTCTATCAAGCTCATGGACATGCTGTCAAAAACTGGCAGGTTACGAATAACAATTTTAAACAAATACTTGTCATGCTTGTAAAATTCTACAAAAATAATAGAGAATACTAGACATCAACAAATATTTGTCATGCTTGTAAAAAATTCTACAAAAATAATAGAGAATACTAGACATACCGAGTATGACGATCCTAAGTTTTCACGACGAGATGACGATGAGAAAATGTGTAAATAATTCTTAAAACAGTTTGCAGATATGCTGATAGATTTTTGAAAATTTTATGGGATGCTATATTATGAGTGATTAAGGGGTATTTATAGGCCTAGATTAAATTATATAATGATCCCTAATAATAAAAGGTATCAAATATATTTTATCCATAATTATTTTTCGCACTTATATAATTTATATATAATTTAGTCTTTTACTTACCATATAAAAGATTCAATCATAGATAAATTAGGATATATATAAACACAACTATATTTGATCTTAAAATATATATATCACAAATACAATATCTATTTCAATCATAAAACATAATCTAAAATTATCTCTTAATAACTTAATATAATATAAAATATTATATCCTTTAATGAATCCTAGTAGGTTTAGGAAATTCGAAATAAATAAATATTATTCTTGTCTCATAATTCTATCACGATTTCTATCCCAATAATAGACCATATAATCACAATATGATATAAATAAACACATTCAAAGTTCAAAATAAATTTACATAACAATAATGATTTAATGAAAAATAAGATAGATGCTTTAAATTTTCATTTTAATTTCTAAGGCGCGAGTTACAGAACTAAAATACTTGATAACATGCATGAGTAGATATGCAATGCATTTTATACTGAAAATTTCGGGGCGTTACATACTCATCTCTCATATTTTATCATCCACTTTCTTAATTCTCGCGCCGAAATGAAATTAGTCACTTGGAGCGAGACAGAGGGACTATAATTTTAGAGGGTACGATAATAATTTTTATCTTCCAATATACAATTTTAGAGGGTAAGATAATAATAATTATAAAGAACAAAACATTGGTAAAAAAAATTAGAATGTGGGGGTACGTACCATGACTTATGATTATTAACCTAGTATATGATTAAAGTTAAGTAATTGTATGATTTATTTTGAATTAGTTTAAGGCCCACTTTTCCGTAATATAATTGGTCCGAATTGGGTAGTTGTGGCTTGTAAATTGTAATCGGTGTCATCGTACCGTACGACGAGGAATATTAATATTCGTAATTAATTGTTTATACATTTAAATAGAAACTAGAATATAATAAATATTCTTGACAAAAGATTGACTGATAACTAATTCGGTGGCATTATTAATTGCATTAACATTAATAAATCTTACTTTAGAGGAAGACATGTGACTTGGCAAATTTAAGACATCACGATCTAACCAACCAACTTGTACACAATTTCATTACATGGCCCTTTTCAACTACTCATTAAATGCACTATATAGGCTTGGTGTTTGCATGAACCCAAAGTTAGCTACAAAAACCATTCCATTAATAGTAGCCACAAGCATATATACATAGATATAAAAAAATATGTCCCCATGGGATGATAGCGGTGAAGGTGGGATAATTTGGGAATCGAAAGGTCATGGTTTCATATCCCACTGGACACGCTATGTGAGTCTGTTATCCTGTCACTTTAAGGGTGGTTAACTCTCCTGTGTGGTTTGCAGTCTATTGCATAGGAGCGGAGTTTACTTTGTGCGCACCTCTAGCCTTCAAATAACATAGGAGGATTCAACCACTTTAGTGCTAACCATATGATGAAGACACACATAGCGGTATTAGTGGATTTTGAACTCATGACCTTCCAACCACATGTTATTCACCTTAACCGCTATGTCATCCCAATGGGAACAAAAAAAAATTATATAGAGGAACAACAAATCATACGAGAATGATAGTTATAGATGGGTCGAAACAATATTATACATATTCGTCAGTATCTGTAGATCCTTTTTTTGTCCGTCGGTAAACTGCTACTTCCTTGTAGTGCATTAACACCGTTCGTTTTATACAATCTTACGGCCTTTGTTAAAATGCTTATTTAGTGTAGTGTGCTTTTTCTTTTTTGATGAAAACAAGTAATAAGGTTTGTATTATAATTTTATTTTCATTATGACTAATTAAAGAGTTTTGACTATGAGATATTAAATTTGTGTTAAGGAAAAGATATATAATATATATGTATTTTTCTTATTCATTAATATGTATATACAAATCATTAGTTGTTCGTAAACGATTAATTCATTAAATTATACATAATGGATATTTCAAAATATAAATAATCCAAACCCTCCAATAATAAAATAAAGGGTACAGATTGCTATTTATTTCCTAATTTAAGGAGTTTTTTTACATGGTCCATTCTCATTACGAGATATTAAATTTATGTTGTTCCATAAAATGCTTATAATGTTATGTATTAGTATGTATATATGCATATGGAGTAGTTTGTTTGTGTGTATTAGTATGTATATGTTGTAAATCTGAAGTTCCCTAGAATCAGGTGCATAATAAATTAAGTTTTTTACTTTTACTGTTATACCCCATAACATCAAATAAATGAAAAATAATTGATATTGTATAATTAATTTAAATCTAACTATATTATTATGTAATCTAGCTAAATACTCCCTTCGTCCCATTATTTATGTCCCATTGAGACTGGGCACGGTAATTAAGATAGTGGAGATAAAGGTGTAAAGTTGTGGTGTAAAAATATAAAAGGATGGGGTCCACTTGTTTAGATTGATTGTGGTCCACTCATTTATTTTCTTATTTGGTATGGGACATAAATAATTGGACAACCAAAAAAGGCAAGTGGGACATTAATAATGGGACGGAGGGAGTATTATATTAGCATTTTTTAGCTATTACCTAATCAAGAGTTCTCACCGGAATCCTCATATCTCAATAGAAAATGGATGTATGAACCTACATTTAACGTACGAATTATGAATTATACATAATTATTACATGTTTTATGCATAATTTTAAATTTTTTATGGAAAAATCTGTAATTTTATGCATAATTCTTATATGTTCCATGTAAAAGGAAAAAAAAATGTAAAATTATGTTCTATTTACAAAAGCAAAAATATAAAATTGCACGTTTTATACATAAGAAATATAAGGATTGTTCATAAAACATATAAAAATTAAACATAGTTCCAATGTGGGTTTCAGCAAGATCCACACCGTATCTCTACATGCATATACTAAAATATGAGAGATAATAAAATTTATTACTAGACATAGATCAATCTTGCTTGAAACATCATATTCATTAGTATAAATATACACATAGTCAACCATAAGATATATAGCAAGCCTTCAATCCACACACACTCTCTCTCTCTCCTCTCTCTCTCTCATGGGAACCCTCTACGAAGCACCCAAGGAGCCAGCCATCCAAGACCTCAAAGTGGAGATCAAAGACTCAACCCTAATATACCCTTCTCAAGAACCCCAAAACAACTCCATTTTCTTGTCAAACATCGATCAAGTCCTCAACTTCCACGTCCAAACACTCCATTTCTTCCCACCAAATTCCGAATTCCCGCCGGAAACCGCCGTCTCTAGGCTGAAAGATGCACTCCAAAAAGTCATGGTGGCGTATGACTTCTTGGCCGGAAGGTTGAAGCCGAACAAAGAGACCGGACGGCTCGAGATCGAAACGAAGCCGGCCGGGGCCGGCTTCGTCTCCGCCGCCACCGAGTATTCTTTAGATCAAGTTGGTGATTTGATTTATCCGAACCCAGCCTTCATGCAGCTTGTTCTACTTGGCTTGGAAAAATTTGATGATCAACCACTCTGTGTAATTCAGGTAATATAATATTATAATAATATAATATATATAATGTATAATATAATACTATGATATATAGAATTATGACGTGTTATGCTTATATTGATGATGTTATTTTATATATACCTCGTATAAAGTAAAATAGTGGTTTATTAAACACGTAGTGCATGATCCTTTGCCATCTTATAAGGAATTTGAAAATTTAAATATTAGATTTCTTAGAAATAATAATCAATAAAGAATATTTGTTTGATTCATAATTTCTATTTTGTTTTTTAATTACTTAGAAAATAATGGAGTATGTTGCAATCACAAAGCAATAAAAATGTTGACCTCTAACTCGTATGTTGTTCTCGAGCAATAAATTGTTTAGTTGGCAACTACTCATAATTCAGAAGGAAAGAAAGCAATTATTACTAGAGCCAAATTTATGAACTTTAACCTAATATAAGGCGTACCATGACCACAACTATTTTCTCTCACATCTTCGTCCTCCCATAATATATTATCAAGGAAACGTGCATGTCAAATGTGTATATTTAAATAATATTTTTTTAATACTAAAAATACCATTTCTAGTTGAAAAACATCATTATACAGTTAAACATCGATAAAATAATATTTGATAGAGTATAACTTCGCTTAAATAATATTTTTTTCCGGTCCCAACTTGAGTTAATGAATTAAAATAATAATTTACTAAAAAGCATTATTATATTGTTTTATAGCGCATATTATAGTATTTTTGTAATTTTTTTTAACATGGCATGTCACATTAGCTTTATTTGAAAGAGGTCTAACTACAAATTTAGATGATCAAGATTTCTTGATTAATAAATGGGCAAATTTTCAATGCTCATTAACCCTATTCATTGCTAGTTTTTATCTAGTAGAAATTAGGACGTAAGAGTGGTTGAATCCTAAATGCACATCGTATCCATTTTTTCATGTTTAATGATGTAATAATAATAGTAGGCAATTGAGCCGTTGAGGTGTATAGTTCGTACACGTATTACACCTACTATTCACGTACAAATTAATAATTCAAATTAAAAGATACTTCCCTACTTCCCTAGAAATTAATCAAGATATTTATGTACCTAATATTAAAACGGATTTTAGTATGATTAAATGACACCAAGTTCGATTAACAGTCAGTATAGAAGATTATATTCAATAAAACAATCAATGTGTGTGTGAATATGAAATCATTAATCTTCAATCTAATACTAAGGAGCCATTGATTCGGTTCACATCTTGAATCGGATATGGGAATATTTACAGGTTTTTGGACAAAACCGGCTACTACAGTTAAACCTCGATAAAGTAATAATCTCGCTAAGATAATAATTTTTTCCAGTGCCGATATTGATCAATGCACTAAAATAATGTTTAATAAAGTAATAATCTCGTTAAATAAATATTTTTTTTTCGGTCCCAAAATTATTACTTTATCGAGGTTTAACTTTAGTTGTTTGATAAATCTAACTTTTTATACATAACTCCAAAATTTTGAATATGATAAACTTGATTCAGACACATAGTTTATATTAATTCTTGATTCCGAAATATTATTATTATTATTATTTTATTATTTATTATTATTATTATTATTATTATTATTATTATTATGTTTAATTGTGATTAAATTATTTTTATAGGTTACATCATTCAAATGTGGTGGTTTTGCAATGGGAGTATCAACAAATCATGCATTGTTCGATGGAATGAGCTTCAAACACTTCTTGGAAAACTTAGCTTCCCAAGCCTTCGACGACAAGCCCATCGCCACCATCCCATGCAACGACCGCCACCTCCTCGCCGCCCGGTCGCCGCCGCAGGTAACCTTCCCCCACCCCGAGCTGCTGAAGCTCAAAATCCCAATCGGCCAAGAGGAAACCCCGCCAATCTTCGACTGCAAAGAAGAAAACCTCGAATTCAAAATCTTCAACCTAACCCCTAAAAACATCGATTTCCTGAAACACAAGGCGAGGACCGACGCCGCCGTCAAAGTCACCGGCTTCAACGCCATCGCCGCCCACATCTGGCTCTGCAAGGCCCTATCTCGCGACGTCGACGACAACCGCGACCGGGAGTGCACCGTCCTCTACGCGGTGGACATCCGATCGCGCCTCCGGCCGCCGCTCCCGGCGGCGTACTGCGGTAACGCCGTGCTGACGGCGTACGCGACGGCGCGATGCGGCGACCTGGAGGACCTGCCGTTCGCGAAGGTGGTGGGGATGGTGGCGGAGGGGGCGGCGCGGATGACGGACGAGTACGCGAGGTCCGCCGTCGATTGGGGGGAGAAGTATAAAGGGTTTCCGAACGGGGAGTTTCTGATCTCGTCGTGGTGGCGGCTGGGATTCGACGAAGTCGTTTACCCGTGGGGGAAGCCGAGGTACAGCTGTCCGTTGGTTTATCATAGGAAGGATATCATTTTGTTATTTCCGGAAGTTGGGGGACTGGAAAGCAATGGGGTGAATGTTTTGGTGGCGTTGCCTCCAAAGGAGATGGAGAAGTTTCAATCACTCTTTATGAAGTATTTGTCAGGATAAGGGTCTTTTGGTGAAAATCGAACTTGTGACGCATGTAATAGTTAAATATATTTCATGTGGTATAAAATAAATTGAAGATTATGTATGTAGGTATTGCTAGGTTATGCTACCAATACTACATTTCTATACATTGTTTGGTCAATTGGTGGATTATTTAGGGTGTTATGATTTACTTTTACTAAAAATCAGTTAATCGATTAATCTTCGATAATAACGAAATTTATACGTTATCTTTTTTGGATAGCTATTTTTTTAATAGTTATTTTTCAATTATACACGTTATATTTTTTGGATAGCTATTTTTTTCTTGAGTAGGTCTTGTGTGCAACTGGTTGTCCATGCAACCGGATGAGCCACAAGGTAATTTTTAGAGCCGCTGTCAGTCCATACCATGCAAGGAGGCCCGTTGGATCTGTCCAAATACAAAGTCCAGGTGGCTCCTCACATGAAATCATACAAAGGATCCGAGTCCATCTATTATTGTTTTATTTTTATTTTTATTTCTCTTTTTTTATATAATTTAATTATTTTTTAATATCTTTTTATTGTTTTATTTCTTTTTATTTCTCTTTTTTTTTATATATAATTTAATTATCTTTGAGCCAATCCAATGTCTACTCAGAGATTAGTTTTTTCGTTCAGGCCTAATTTTTTTCTTCCTTTTTCAACATATGTTAACTTATTTGATTTTATTATTATTTAATTTTACATTAATCTTAAATTACTTCATATAATATGAAAATTGATCTGAGTTATTAATTTTAGTTTCATGTTTATATAATAAGTGTTCGTGTGAATATATTCATAATAATTGATACGCATATTCAAATAAAGTAATACATTTCATTCAAAAAGTGATGCAATTGATCAAAACAACGAATACATTTATTAGTGTAAAGCGATACTTATATTAAGTGATACTAATGTTTGCATAAAGTGAGACTTTTGTTCAGAATAAATGATATAATTTCTATTCAAAATTGATACAATATATGTTTTCGCATTTATTGATACTAATATGAATAAGAATGGATACAAGTGCTCGTATTAATTAATACTTAATTAATTGATTCAAATATTTAGTACACGTGATACAATTTCTAATAGATACTGATACAATTATCCAATACAAATGATATATGTATTTAAATTAATTAATAGTATTATTTACATTAATTGATACTGATGAACAAATTATAATTCTCGCAAGTGCACGAATCAGTATAGTACCTAATCTAGCAACTCCCGAGGTCGATCTCACAAGAACTTAGCGGAGTTCTAATTATCCTAATTATTTCACTATCTACTTGGTCCTAAATTGGGTTTGGTTTATTCTAAACTACGAAATTAAAATAGCAAGAAAGTAAGAAAACAAGTAAAAGCGAAGCAAAGTGGATAATGAGTGTGGTTTCAAGATTGATGAAGAGTGCGGAGGTTTAACAATCACTATGCTTAAGATGATCGATTCATTCTCATTCTCTAGCTAGCATTTATGAATTTCTTTTGTTGATTCATCCACTAAGGCTCTAGAGATTCCGTATGATGGCGGGAGATCTCTAATTTATAATCCTAAGGGTCAATCAAGTGATCATATCATGAACGTAAGGATCGTATCATGCTCAAGGATTTAAGGAACCATCTAAACTATCCCAAACCAATGGTGACAATCTAAACACTTAATTGCAAGTCTAAATAAATAACCGGTATTATGCGCCGTATTATCTATTACCTATATTCTCTATAATTATCTAAGATGATGGCCAGTCACATTAAAGAATCATAGAGAAATCAAAATCAGGCTCAACAATTAAGAAACAAAACAATTCATTCATTGAAAAACTAGGGTTTGAATCAATTCATCAAAAACATAGATCTTGCTAAACCCCTACACAAGGGGATTTAGCCACTCATATTCGTAGGAAAACAATCACAAGATATGCAAAAAGTATCCATGGAAAATAAGTATCAAAAACCCTAAACAAAACTAAGATAGAATTATACAACTTAGAATCTAGCGGATTGATCCTCGCACTTGGTTCTTCGGTTGTAGTCTTCGTTCGTCACCTTGAATCTTCAACGGAGGGATGCCTTGGGTGTTTCTCTGCTTTGGAGGGTGGAAAAAGTCGGAATTATGGTGTGTGGTTCGAAGGAAAGAAGTCCGGAAGGGTTTATATAGGTTTCGGGCTTGGGCTGTAAAAGACGCGGACCGCGGTCCAACACAAAAGGCGGACCGCGGTCCGACCCCCACAGTTTTTTTATGTTTTGAGACAGAACGTACGGACCGCGGTCCAGCACAAAACGCGGACCGCGGTCCGCATGCTTCGGCCGAGCCCAATTTTCTGCACTGCCGCATTTTGGGAAAAACGCGATATCTCTTTCTTTAACCGTTGGATCGTTACGAAACTTTGTCACAATGTTCCTAATACATAGAACTACAATGTGGACGGTGGAGATTGGATTCTAAGATCGTTAGATCCGTCTGCCACGCGATTTTCCAACTGCCTTATTACACGAGCTCCGAAACACGGTTTCTTCAACATCCGGCTTCAAAACCTCTTGATTCTTCATCCAAACAACTCCATCTTTGCCAACAATGCATCAATGGTCATGGTTTCTTTCATTTTGATGACAAATACCATCAAATATGCTCAAAACGCGTGAGATACCTACAAAACCAAAAACCATCGAAAGCATACAATTTCAAGCAAAACAAAAACTAAAAATGAATAGAAAACAATGTAAATAAGCTTAAAAAGAACATGATGAGATGGTATAAAAAGCACTCATCAGATACTTTTGTTTAGTACCAATGATACTTTTGATGAAAAAAATTTATATTATTGTTTACATAAAGTGATACTTTTGTTTGGTACAAGTGATACTTTTATTCATATTAAGTGATATTTTTGGTTACATAAAGTGATAGTTTTGTTTTTGTAAGAAAAACTATATTATTGTTTACATAAAGTGATACTTTAGTTAAATACAAGTGATACTTTATTTAGAAAAAATGATACTACTGTTTAGATAAAGTGATACTTTTATTCATAATAAGTGATATTTTTATTTATGGCAAGTGATAGATTGGTTAATAGAAGTGATACTTTTATTCTTGATATTTTCAGAATAATTTATACTTTTTTAATGTAAAGAGATACTTTTATTAAGAACAAATGATACTTTTATTATCTCCACATATTCCCCATTATATTTTTATCTCTCCTATGTGTAATATGTATACAATCATAAAATTGAATAAAAAATAAAAAATAAAATTGTTTTTTTTAACAAGAATAGATTTTAATATACATATTAATATTCTTCATATCATGTAGTATTATGTTTTTAAAAATTAAAAAAAATAATTTTTTGGTGTCATAATTAGTAATAAAAAAAAAGTCACTAGGACTCGATAGTGGGTTACTCACTTAAGAGGCCCAACTACAGGACCAACTATACTACCACAACATTTGTGTCAAATTGCAAGAACCGGGCCGAAATTAACTCAGACAGTCGGTTGCACATGCAACCCGTTCCACCTAAGTTTTTGTGTAAAAGTAATATAGAATGGAGTAGCGGTGAAGATGGGTGACCCGGAACCGATAGTTCATGAGTTTAAATATCACTGGAAACCTATGTGTGTGCATATCACCTTAAGCTGGTTTAACTCTTTTGTATGGTTTGTATATCTGTATACACCAAAAATAGCGGCTGCGAGTTACTCATCATTAAAAAAAAAAAAAAAAAAAAAAAGTGTCTTGGTGCGTCCATTTGAAAATGGCGGGCAGCAAAATTGAGGAAATATTTGGGCGCCAAATAAAGGAAAAATCCACCAAAAGTTATTCTTTCACTGGCGGGAAGCAAATCAAAAAAACCCCCCCAAAGCTAACTAGGAATACGATTCGCCGCAAGAGATTCATTTTCCAGAAATTGCATTCGTCTTCAACCCATCTCCAGGTTCAGATTTGTTATGAATTTACTTTTTGCTGGTGATAAGTGAAGACCGTCTTCGATTATCTGGGAACTTGCATATTCATTTTCTCATTTTCAGTTTGTAGAAAAATCAATATTTCATTTTTCTCTTCTGGGTCTAGTATACTTTGATTTTTTTTGAGAAAAATCTTAAATTCACTGTACCCGGCGATGGCGGAGGTCGAGCCGATGGTAATCGATGCTACAGATGAAATGAAGCCGAAATCGGGGAGCTCAGATCAGAAGAAGAAGAAGCAGCTGAAAAGAAAAAGATTGGAGCCATGTTCGTACACTGAAACCCTAGAAGAGAAGCAGGCGAAAATCCTCGCTCTGCGGGATGAGATGAACAGTCTTGTTAGATTTTGTAAAGATGTGGCCTCCAGAAGCAGAGGGGTATTTCTGGAAAATGCGGAGAAATTAGGAATCTCTTCTGCTTCTCTGAACTGTGTCATTGCGATGTTGATGGAGGAGAGCGATCTTCCATTGTCGGTACTAGTGGATGATATTTTTGATAAAGTGAAGGGTAGGATTGTGAATGGGGAAAATGTTACTAGGGCTATTGTTAAGAGTAGTGTGCTTATGATTGGGCAGAGATTAGGTTATGGTGTTGCTAGCGCGGATGCCGATCTTCTGGAGGATGAGGTGGAGCTTGCTCTTTGGTGTTGGGAGGTATTGTTTTGATGAATTTGACTATTTCTTGCTGATGCAATTTTTACTGTTATAATATGTAAATAACCTTCATTAATGGAGTTTCTGCATTAGATTTTGATGCTATTTGGGATGTTCATAACATTGTATATTTGCTATGATTAGCTCTGCATTTTGAGTTCCTTCGATCATAGTCCTGTTTTATATCTACACGTAAAAACTGCATTTATTATTGATGATCATGTTAGAGGATTTGAGGGGCATAACAAGTGAATTCGTTGTGTTTCTTGTTTTGCTTTGAATGTGAATGGTTAGCCCTTATTGCGTACCTTGTTTCTTGCAGACAAGAGACTTGAAATTGATACCAAAACTAGAGCGTGTAGCTGTGAAAGTTCGCCGCACTTGCAGGAAAAAGATTCATGATAGAATTACAGCCATTTCAGGTAAGATCTTTGTATCCAGTTTTGTTCCATTATTTTCTCTACGTTTCTTGAATTGTCAGATTTGATTGAATTCTGAGATGCACGATTAGTGGTAGAGTTAAGGTTCTAGATTTTCCTTCTTGTTGCTTCGAAGTCTAGAACAAAGGTAATTTCACATCATGAAATAGTTACTTCAGATGATAAAATTTTTTTGGAGCTTGAATGTTAATTCTCCTTGTAGCAGCTGCATATTGAATTCATTGGACTAAAACTATTAAATAAATTTGCTTGTTCTTATATGTAATGCTGGCATTTTTGTGTTTAATTTGCTTCTTCTATATTGATTTCATTAGAGAAATTCTAAACATTTTGGATGCTTGTAGTGTAGTGGCTAGCTATAGCTGATCTACTGATTCTTTATGTAGCTCTTCTTCGTTCGCATTTTCTTGTTCTGTCTTGTTCAGTAGCCATTTTAGTGGTTCGATTTTTTTTTTTGCTCACAAACAAGAGGGTATTAGTATGTTACCTTGAGGTTTGTTCATCACAGCTTACTTGATAATTTTGATCCATATCAGCAATGATTAGTGCTCTTGAAAAGCCAGAGGACCATACAAACTATAAACAAGATATGGCAAAAGCTTCGGAAAAGCTCGGTAGAATTCTAAATGAGGCAGATATCCGGCTGTTAATGGAGAACATGTCTCAGAAGAACGCTGCCGAAATGTATGTATTTTTATGCTTTATAAGGAGTATAATTCTGTTGTATGGTCCAGATGGGCTTATTATAGCTGTGATTGGTGAAGGGCTGAGAAGGAAGCCAAGAAAGAAGGAATAATGTTAATCAAGCAAATGGAGAAAAACAAGCAAGAATTGGAGAAAGCAAAGAAGAAGAGAGAAAGAGAGCTTCAGAAGGAAATGCTGCAGACTGTATGTATCACTGCAGCCTTTTTGTTTGTTATTTTTCATGAATCTTTTCATATCTATTTCTCAATCGATCGCAGGAGAGAGAGCAGAAGCGGTTGCGAGAGGAGGCAGAGAAGGAGGAAAGGCGGCGCGAGAGAGAAGAACTTGATATGCAGAAACAGCTGAGAAGGCAGCAAGAAGAGGCGGAGAAAGATCAGAAACGCAAAGCCAAGGAAGAAGCTGCATTAAAGAAGCAACTTGCTCTCCAGAAACAAGCATCATTAATGGAGCAGTTCTTTAAAAGAAAGAAATCCACTCCCTCACAAAACGATGCTTCTGCAGAGAAAGAAACCCCACATGCCCCATCTTCCGACTCAGTCGAAAGAGAGTCTGAAACAGTTACTGCGAAAATGGACTCTGTTTTGGTTGAAAATGCTGGACTCGAGGCCGAAGCTATTTGGAAGTCGGTATCCTTTACCTTTCCCTCCATGCGTTATTTCAATCTATTTTTATACTAAATCAAGATGTGATATTTGTGTGTCTTTTACAGATCCCACTTGAATGCATGGCGATGCATTGGAAATTCGATTCGTTCAAAGAGGACGCATTGGGGTATACGCCAGAAGCCCAAAACCGAGCTGGTCAAGGAACTTAAGCTTACTATTAATAGTGAAACTTGTGATGAGGAACAAGTTGAAGATAAGAATGTGGATGGACTGATCGACCCCAATATAGAAAGACAGCCTCAGATAAGCACAGAGAGGCCTCTTCCTCAATCCCATAAGCGAATACGAAGTATGCAGCTATTGCAGTTCTGTAAGAGCCACCGGCCTGCATTTTATGGCGTCTGGCCGAAAAAAAGGTGAGATATTTTCTTGCATTATATTGGCAAGAAAATCTTGCCGGCCGGATTTTAGACAGTATTTCACTTGCTATTTGGTTACATGTGCAAATTGCTTTCATGATCCTTTTTTAAGGCAATATTTCAATGTCCCACTTTAGTTTTTTTTGCAAGAACTTCATATACTGATTATATAATCTTCTATTTCTTCAGTCGAGTTATTGGAGCACGCCACCCTTTGGCGAAGGATCCGGATATTGACTATGACATTGATAGTGATGAGGAGTGGGAAGAGGTATGCTATGTTGCTATTGCTAGCTCTATAGTTCAAGTGTTTCTCATTTCTCACATTAAATTTGATCGAGCAGGAAGAACCCGGTGAAAGCCTCTCCGACTGTGAGAAGGACGAGGATGATGTAAGTATGGAGGAGCAGCAAAAGGTGGATGATGAAGACGAAAGTGAAGATGGGTTTTTTGTTCCTGATGGATATCTATCCGAAACTGAGGTGACCAATAATTTATTATCACCTAAATTTTACTTAATCTCTCCGGAATATTTCTCTTAATCACAAGTTTAAACAGCAACATACTTGTATTGTATGGGACTGGGGATTTGAGTTTTTATTCACTTTCATTTTGTTCTTGGATTGCAGGGAGTACAGCTTGATGATATGGATTCAGATGGACTAGTGGAGGAAATGACAAATCTGCCCTCCTCGAACGAGCAAGTACAGAGCGAAGAATTCTGTAGCCTGCTCCGACAGCAGAAGTATTTGAACAACATGACGGAGCATGCGCTTAAAAAGAATCAGCCGTTGATCATACTCAATCTTATGCACGAAAAGACTACACTCTTACCAGCTGAGGAGCTTTCTGGTTCAGAGAAAATCGAAAAGATGTGCTTACAAGCGCTTTGTATACGCCCTTTCCCCGGTTTCCCAGAAACCGAAATATCGATTCGTGATGACAAAGTGGATGAGGATTTAGAAGCTTTACCAAGCAAATCAACCTCAACACCTCCTGCAACTAGTGCTGCTATATCTGATTCAGACTTGCCTCAGATTGTAAGCCTTTCTTTTATCTTAATCTCCTATTTATTGCATATTGAAATGTCACCATCTTGATGTGAAGATACTATGATACGAACCTCGTACCAACACGAGGGAAGAACAAGGTAAAGACACAACCAGAAGGGGGGAAGGGGGGACGTTTAGAGAAGATGGGACCTCCCAGAAGGACCGAGGGGGGAGGGGGGAGTTTAGAGAAGATGGGGCCCCCCAGAAGGGGGGGGTGGAGTTTGGAAGGTTTATACCCGCAGAAGCAAAAAGAACGTGGGGGAGTAAGGGGGAAATATCTATCCACCCCAAGAAGAAGCCAGTAATTATACCACCTAGAGTTGGTGTATAACTTAGGGTCCATGTTCTCTCTATATCTCTCTCTTAAAATTTCAAAGTTATTTTCTCTCTCTCTCTCTAACATACGAAGGGAGCCTAACATACTATGATATCCTTTTATTAGACTCTATCATTGACTTATTGTTTTTGCAGATCTCCATCATCAATTCATGTCCACATGGAATTGCGAAGATCACAGACTCCCTTCACGATATGTTTCCGGCTTTCTCAAAGTCTGCACTAACAAGAAAAGTCCGGGAGATATCGGAGTTCTCTGAAAATCGGTGGCAGGTCATTCTTTAGCCTCACTTTCTTGATCTACTTCATATCTTCTTATGATCATATCTAGTATACTGAATATGATGATGATGATTCAGGTCAAGAAAGAGATATTAAGCAAGTTTGGCATCACCATATCACCAGGTAGTTCATGATTTGCTTCCTTCACTTGGCCCAAAATCCCTAACTTGAAATCCATGCTGATATGCTTTGTATATGCAGAAAGGAAGTGTTTGAAGGCAAAGAGTATAGCCTCATTCTTCTCCAAAAGATGCTTGCCTCCATCCGGGAATACGGCTAAGAATTCGAACGAGACGTTCCCTCAACCGCCCCCCAAACGCGCAGCTACCGCCCCTCCACAGCCGGACTGCTTTGAGTGAGCAACATTAATTTTGCTAGGATGTTACTTCTTCTGTTTCTTGCTTAGTGCAAGTGTAAATGAAGCACTGTTAATCTTTCTCTCTTTGCTGTTGGTGGTTCAAGAAACTGAAACTGGGCTAGACACTTTGTAAAGCAGCCATGCACGGAGAGTTGGATATTAATCGAATCGAGTCGAATATAATAATATTTTTTCTAGAATTTTTTTGGGCTTAGGAATTGTATTTGTTTCTTATGATTGATATATAAATGAGTTAACTTGACTGAGCAAATTTCCAGAATATTATTTTTCAAAAAGTTAAATCCCAAAATACTATTCTCAACAAACTAATTCTCAAAATATTACTACTAAAAATATAACTCTCAATCTACATGTGTAATAGGAAATAATTTTTTAAGTTTTCAAACTTATACTTTCTAATGAAACTTCCATTTTATAACTAAAAATAACATTGACAAACACGAAATTTAGAAATAAAAAACTGCATTTTAATTTAATTTAAAAATATCCTATTTAATTATTGTTGAAAATGGAAGTATTAATCATTAAAAGTTTAATTGAGTAATTTAATCCTTTTATAGATGTACTAGATTGAGAAATAACTTTTTAGAAAGAATATTTTGGGAATTATTTTTATAAAAAAGTATTATTTTGAAAATTACCTCTAACTTGATTATGTTTTAATAAAACTTATGCAAACGTCATATGTATTTATGAATTTGGGGATTTTAAATTTCCGGGATTTTAGACGTACGACATTTAGATATTTATATTATTCAAATTAATTCATGTTGTCTGAAAATAATTCGTTGAATAAATTATCAAATAATTTGGCATTACAGCGATATTCCTCCATCGCCAACAATCCCCACACAAATACTTACAACAAAGATAATCAAATAAACCAATTAAATTTAAAACTACTAATTCCTAGCCAAATACGGCGCCGTTTCAGACCTGAAACGGCCATGGGAAGCTCTTCAAATCCTCATCATCTTGAACCTTCCCGCCGTAACCACCGCCGGAGTTGATCCCCTTCCTCTCAACATAGGCGTAATAGTTCAGGAAAAACGCCAGTGTCAGCACCACCCACTCAAGGCAGAAGATCAGAATGCAGAGCCCGCCGGCGAGCTTCAGAATCACGACGCCGTCCTCCTCCCTAACGTACGATTTGAGGTGGCCGAGGAAGTCGGAGGGGCGGGTGAAGATGAGGACGGAGATGGAGCCTTGGAAGATGGCGGTGAGGACGGTAGCGATCATGTGCGCGCCATAGAATTTTCCGGCGGAGGTTGGGGCGCGCGAGGCGGCAGCGCAGCCGGAGACGGCGCCGGCGATTGTGATGACGTGGAGGAGGATGAAGAAGAAGCCGATTAGGGAGGGGAGGAGGCGGAGGGAGAGGGTGAGGAAGATGCAGCTGGAGGCGGCGCCGAGGAGGATGTAGTTGCTTAGAAGGAAGATTTTGTGAGTGTGGGGGTGGGAGCCGTCGCCGGAGTCGATTGATAAGCCGCCCATTTTGATTTTTAGTGAGAGAGGAGAGAGAGAGAGAGAGGGTTAGAGAGAGAATAGATGCAGATGTGAGGGAGGGGGAGACCGGAGACGTATATATACGTACAGAGAGAGTAAGGGTGGTGCAACGGTAAGGAGAAATATGACCGTTGGATGGAAAAAAGAAATTCAAAAAGAGTGGAAGTGTAACGGATATATTTTAACAAAACGGGCCTCCGAATTGAAATTGAAGCCCAATGTGAAGGCCCATTTTAGATATGGTGTTAAAATTGTTTTATATGCGGTAATAATGATATTAAATCTTACTATGGTTATACAAATTGCTACTTTAATAAGTATGAAACAAAATGTAATATAATTATACTAACAGGAAAAAACATTAGAGACGTTTGGTACGCAGTTTTGCGTTGTATTCATGTACGGGATAGTTTCCGACGAATTGGAATGGACACTGACAAAACCGACAAGTTATTAGGAATTTGAGTAATAATACAATTTTGATTCCATGTAACTCAAATACAGTTAAACTTCGATAAAGTAATATTCGATAAAGTAATAATCTCGCTAAGATAATAATTTTTTTCGGTCCCAATATGGGTCAATGCACTAAATTATGTTCGATAAAATAACCTTGTTAAATAAATATTTTTTTCGGTCCCAAAATTATTACTTTATCGAGGTTTAACTGTACCTTTTATGAGAATGAAATCTGCTGTTCAATTCTTCGTGTTTAATTTGTATTTATTAATAAAATAATGTCACTTGTCCCCATTAATATGAATTAGCTAAAGTAATCAATTTGGTTAAGAAATTCACATTATGATATATTAAGAAAGTTGTTAATTATGTATAAATAAGTAATAAATAGTAGGGTCCACTAAATTTTGTTAGATTTTACTATTTTATTTAAAAAGGAAAATAGACAATTAAAGTAATAACTTGCGAAAATGAAGAAAATAATATTTTTATTAAATAAACCGTATGCAACCATTCAACTGATAAACACAAATTAAATTGAATATATAAAAAAAATTGGACACGTGATTGCGATCTGCTCACTCATACTAATTTTTATTTTGAAATTCTCTTCCAAATTCGAATGTGTAATATTCAAAATGTTTTTTAAATTAAAAAAAATACTACTATAATCTTTGCTTCTAATTTTTTGGAAAAAGTCAGCCTTTAAACTGAAAGTTATTGCAAATTAAGCCAAAAAAAGATCGAAAATCCGATTGGAAATTCGACGGCGACACAAATGACAAACAACCAAAAGCCCTTAAAGCCCTAAATTAACCAATCGCCACCATCACCGACGCGATGAGTAGATCAACGGCCATCTGCCGCCTTCTCCTCCGCCGTCGTATTCTCTCCACTGCCCCTAAATACTCCGCGCACCCGTTCGTACCATATTCTCCTCCGCCTAATCCCATTTTCGCCGCTCTGGCCACTAGGAATTTCAGCTCCAACTTCCGAAATTTATCCCCGAATGCCCGTTTCGCCGCAGCGGAGCGCGCGTTCGACGAAATCTTCGCTGAAGCTGAGCGCGAGAGGCAGCGTGAGAGGGAGGAGAAGATAAAAGCGGGCGTCGATGTTAAAGATCTCGACGATGAAAAAGAGGAAGATTACTTGGGCCTTGCCCCGCGTATTGCGAAGTATGAGAAGCAGAATGCGAAAGACAAGGAGCATGAGTTGAATATGCGTGAGGAGCGGAGTGACTCGGATTCTGAACCGGAAGATGAGGAAGCTTACAATATGCGGGTGGATATGTTTGAGAAGAAGTTTGAACAGTTTGAGAAACTTCTTGATAAGTTTGCTAAGGCTGGTTCGTGATTCTGTCAACACTTCCTCCCCTGCATATTTTGTTCTTAGTTTCTCTGTTTCAGCTGTATATTATTACGTGCTTTTTAGTGATTGCTACTTGATCGAGGGCTGATGAAGAAAAGATTTGGAAATGTTATCGAATGCTGTGCTTAACCGCGATAATTAATGTTTCTAGATGATCGTGTGCATTAATGTTCTTCTTGAGCTTCCCAGGATGAGAGTGTTCAATTCCTCATTTGTACGAGAGTGGTTGCTCTGTTTTCAATATCCTTCAAACTAAGATTACAGCTAGGGAAGTAGAATCTAACTACCACGAGTTGTTTCGTTTAAGAATTATGTAGTGTTGCAATTTGAAATACTAGATGTGAATGCATTATTTTCTACTTCAATATGCTTTTTTTTTAACTTGTGTTTTATGATTAGACATCTGTATAACTTTATAAAGTTGAGCAGATAACTTTGATGATTCATTCAAATGGATGAAAAGAATCGATGATTTTGAGGAAAAGCATTTCCGGTTGAGACCAGAGTATCGGGTGATAGGGGAGTTAATGAATAGGTTAAAAGTAGCTGAAGGAAAGGACAAATTTCTTCTTCAGGTCAAGCTGAATAGGGCACTGAGGATGGCTGAGGCGAGGGATGCCTTTGATCCTAATGATCCAGCCAATTATGGGGTCATTGAACGGGAAGATGTTGGTTCGGCGGTTGATAATGTAGAGGACCGTGACATGCGGGAGGATCAAGAAACTGATGAAAGTGGAGCGAAGATCGACGGTTTCGAGTTTGATGATCTGAAACAGAAGGATAATAAATTTATGGAAAAGATCAACAAAATAGATGAAGCGCTTGAGAAGAAGCTGGCGGAATTGGATTATACGTTTGGAAAGAAGGGGAAAGTATTGGAGGAGGAGATTAGAGATCTTGCTGAGGAGAGGAACTCGTTGATCGAACAGAAGAGACAGCCTCTTTATAGGAAAGTAAGTATATACACCTGTGAATCTACTTACTATCATTCGCTTGCATATTTCTTAATTTAATTACCTACTGCTTGATCCTGTAAAAGGGGTCTATTTTATTATCATTTATACCTTTTCTAAAGTCAAATTTGCGAAGATATGGTAGCATGACAAACCATTGATTTTGAAACTTGAGATTACTTATATGGTGGGATATGAGCTAGCAAGTAGTATGTTGTACAATGCTACTCCATTTTACATCTATGAATATGTCGTCTACTATATGCGCACACAAAAAAGACTGGGTTCTTGATTGTAAAATATTATATATATATAAATAATTTAAGAAATATCTTGTTCTGGACCTTGTTAGAAAATGTACCTCTGTCATTAGGTTATGTCACTTTTCTTTCTTATTCTATGAATGGGGGCCGTGGCCCGTGGAGAGTTGGTACTGGTCTTTGTTAGGACCATTAAAAATGTGCCTATGATAGTTAAAACTACGGATTCAGTAGATTCATTGGCTATTGATATTCTTCACATTTCTCCCAATTCGTACCATTTTAATTTCTACTTTATGAAGGGGATTATAGTTTCTGGTAATCAATTTGTTAAATTGGACTGTCTCCAATATGTGCAGGGTTTTGATGTTAGGCTGGTTGATGTGAACAGAACTTGTAAAGTGACAAAGGTAATATAGCATCCTCATTTACGATTCAGCAGCGATTTTTTTTTCACAAGTGAGACTGACAAACGAGACAGGGTGGGCAAGTTATCAAATACACTGCAATGTTGGCTTGTGGAAACTACAACGGTGTCATTGGTTTTGCTAAAGCAAAGGCTCCTGCAGTTCCGCTTGCACTTCAAAAGGTATCCGGACAATTTATTTCAATTTAAGATGTCTATTTTTGTAGAAATGCAATGCGGTTTGTATATTAATCCTGTTACTGTATTATGAACCTATTGTCACAGGCGTATGAGAAGTGCTTTCAGAATCTACACTACGTAGAGCGGCATGAGGAGCATACAATTGCACACGCAATTCAGACATCGTACAAAAAGACTAAGGTTTTTGTAATTTCTAGCTCTTTTATGTTTTTTTAACGTCGTATTGTGTAAAAAGTACTACCAATATCTCCTGGGATTTTGTCCTAAAAGGTATATATAAACTTGTAGGTGTATCTTTGGCCAGCTCCTACTAAGTCAGGCATGAAGGCAGGCAGAACCGTCGAGTTGATTCTTAATTTAGCTGGTTACAAGAATGTGAAATCAAAGGTATGAAACTTACTAGAGCATTTGTGTTATCCATATCATGCTTTCTTCTCCTGATGGAAATATCGTTTATAGGTTGTCGGTTCAAGGAATCCTCATAACACCGTGAAGGCTGTCTTCAAGGCTCTAAACGCGGTAAACAGAAGGGAATTATATTCTCTATGCAGACTATCTACATCTCTACTTCTCACCATTTTTCTAAATTTCTATTTGAGTTGCTTCGCAGATTGAAACCCCGAAAGACGTTCAAGAAAAGTTCGGCCGAACTGTGGTTGAATCATATCTACTTTGATAGGTATGCTTCCAAACACAATTTTGTGATGGATTTGATAACTCGGATCTATTTGGGATGATGACGAAGCTGTTAAATGCAACATCACAGATGCAAAGATAGTGAAAGGAAGAACCACTTGGTTTTCTTTTATAATTTGTGGAATCTAAAGTGCTCAAATTCATAGTTGCCTCGTGCTAATAAAATGCTTCTGGATATCCTTATTTATTCGATCTCATTTAAAGTGTTATGTTGTTTTTATTTACTAGCAGTGTGTTTGTAACTACTTTTTTTAAGTGCTTATCTATTTAAAGCGCATTAACTTTTCAACATACAAAATATATGCTTCCTCCATTCTATTGATCTTGGACCCTTTTTTTAGACCGTTCCCCTTATCTTACACTTTTTCCTAAAATTGAAAAAAGTAAGTGAACAACGCCATCTAAGCAAGTGAACTTTATTATTTTATATTTTTTACATTTGAAACCTAATAATGCAAGATTAATAGGACGGAGAGAGTATATTTTTAGTATGCGATACCAAAAATTCTTTGCTTGTAAAACAAAAACAAATAAGAAATTTTATAACAGGCAGTTGCAAACACATTATTTGCCGATGGAATGAGATGAACATTGATAACTACAAAGAGAAATAGACACAAATGGTAATGTTTGTACCTTATGCAACAGAAAATGAAAGGGAGAAGAAAAACAGAGTATCAATCTTTGTACCATCTTATACAACAGAAAATGAAGGAATGAAAGAAAAACAGAGTAAATAAAAGCATTCAGCACAAATTCGGTTCTAGTGTTGTTTCCACTCACCTTTAATAAGCCAACCATCATCACCACGCCTCATTATCATCTGATTCATCTCCATCATCTGATTCATCTCCATCATCTCCATCATCTGATTCATCTCCATCACTATGCAAAACAAAAATATTCAGACAATACGCTTGGAATATTTATTTTCTGGAAATAATGAATTGGTTTTCTCTACCTACATTTTTGATGTTAGACGTATATGTTGTCGTGTCCAGCACAATACTAATAATATTATAAGTCTTCAATGCTTATGGAATGCATAGGGATTAGATCTCTAACCTGGGTAACAACTCTTCAATGGGCTCACAGTCGAGGATACGAACTTCTAAGGAATCATTTCTGTATTTCTGTGCCTCCCTTTGTATCCACTTGGCAGATTTCGCCGCAGAGCCCGTACAGAACTTCAGCTCAATTAACTTAATTGTCAGAATATTTATACATTCTGGAATCTTAATTAGATACGGACATGAACGAAGCTTTAGGGTCTCGAGTCTCCGGAAGGGTTTTCTTTTGATCTCCCATTCCCTTAGATCTGATTCTTCAACGAGCAGAAATTTCAGCCGAGGGAAGTCTTCATCTGTAATTCTCCATTCTTGTAGCATGAAATTGAATCTCTTCAATTTGAGCATTTCAAGATTAGGAAACGGACCAACAATGTCGAGGTAAGGCTCTTCAATACCCCAACCAACCAAGGTTAAATATTTCAGTGAGCTCGGAACAATAAGATTAGGTTTACCGGAATCACGCCAGCCAGATCCTAGCTCCAAATGTAACTTCTCAAGTCGGTGGAGATGTACAAGATTATGGAGGAGTAACTCTCCGGATCCATCAGAGTAAGTGAGCCACAGTTCTGTAAGATTTGGGATCAAGTTGAGGGTATTTACAGAACACACGAGATTTTTTACTTCCCTAAGTGTTTGGAGATTTTCTAGAGCTGAAGTGGCAGCATTTGTATCAGCTAAGCAACAATTAGAAATCATAAGATGCCGAAGCTGCTGCATGTTCCAAATTTCATATGGCAAACATGAATCACTAATCTCCTTAATGATTAAGGTTTGAAGACATTGAAGGTTGGATATCGCTTGGGGAATTGTGTGAGAATACCAGAAAGCAAGGTACCTCAAATGAAATAGCTCGAATAATTGATCAGAGAGCGATCCAGGATGCTTTCGAGCTCTTAGCAGATCTAGGACCCTAAGCAGTTTAAAATTCCCGAAACAGCAGAGCTCATCCTCGAGGTAAATTATAGAACGGATGGTTGGGCTATGAATGTTGGAGAAAGAATTTAGATTAGAATGATAAATACTTATCCTCTGTTGATCTTTCATGCTTTCCAACCCTTGACTATCTTTAACGTGCAAAAGAAACTTCTCTTCCAGGGATAGCTTTATACACATTTCGCGTGCCAAATCATGAAGGTTGCAATATTTGAATTTTCCATTACTCTTCCTTTTGGTGACGACAATGAGTCTTACGTCGACAAGATCTTCTAAATACTCTTTCGCAGTGTCCTCAAACTCCTTGGGTGCAACTGGCTTGACAAAGCCCTCAGCTATCCATAACCTTATCAGGCTTGTAACGTCGATTTCGTAATCTTCTGGAAATCCTACCATGTATAAGAGACACGACTTTAAATTGTGAGGCAAATGAGTGTAACTGAGATATAAAATCTTTTCTATCAGCTGATCTTGTGTGGCAAGAGACAATCTTATAGTCCTAGCAATTTTCTCCCATGAAGTTAGAGTCTTATTTTCCTTAGATAGGAGTCCAGCTATCACCAGTATAGCAAGTGGTAAGCCTCCGCAACATCTTGCAATCTGCCTTCCAATGCTCTCCAGCTCTTGAGGAATACGATCTCGGTATATGAACACCTTCTGACAAAGTAGATACCAGCTTTGATCCGCATCCATCAAACGCATCTCATGGGGAAGGATAGAGGAGTTGGGATATCTAGCAACTTCTTTCAACCTTGTGGTTAGCATGATTCGGCTTCTATTGTTGTCATCAGGAAATAAATGCTTTACATCATCCAATAGATTCGTGCTGCAGATACCATCCATTACAATAAGAAACCTCCTCCCTCTTAGTAATTTGTGGATTTTCAAGGCCATTTCACTACTACTGCAGTGGTCAGAGTTTTCCACCATGGGTTCCTTGTTCCGATCGGGGTCGAATTCTTTCATGGAATATAGAAGGTCCAAAAGAATTCTTCTTTCGCTATGATATTGTGATATTGTGACCCAAGCTCGAATCTGAAAATGGTGCTTGATTGAGTAACCATCGTAAATATTTCTAGCAAGAGTCGTCTTTCCAATACCTCCCATGCCAAATATTGGGAGGACTTGGAGTTGTGGCGCCATTCCACAAAGCTTCTCCTTTATTTTTGTAACTTGTGATGATGAAGTAGACCTCATATAACCATCAAGTGACCGACGCTTTTTATAACTGCAAAAAAAAGAATTCAGAATATACATTTAAATTGTTTATTCTGAGAAATAATTAATTATTCTCTAACCTGGAAATATAGCTGTGAATAAAACGAACATAATTTCCGTTTTCCTTTGCCTCAACTTCTATTCCTTTGGCAGATTCTTCGAGAGAGTCCGTACAGTTCCCGAGCTCAATTAACTCAAGTGTTGCTATTTCTCCTATACATTCTGGAATCTCACTCAGACCCCAACAATAATGAATTAGTAGGGACTTGAGTTTGGGGAGTGGGGTGCTTTCAGTCTCCCATTGCCTCAGATTTGAATATGCAATGAGCAGGAATTGAAGCTGAGGGAAATCTTCATCAGTGATTCTCCATACATGTCCCTCGAAATTGAAACTTTTCAGTTTCAGCACTTCAAGAGTATGAAATGGACCAGCAATGTCAAGGTAGGTCCCATTCACACCCCATCCGAACAAGGTTAACTTTTTCAATGAGCTTGGAATAACAAGATTAAGTTTACCATAATTACGCAAGTTATTTTCTACTTCCAAATGCAGCTTCTCAAGTCGGTAGAGATGTACAAGATTCTGGAGGAATTTATCTCCGACTTCCTGAGAGTAAGTGAGCCAGAGTTTTTTAAGGTTTGGAATCAATTTGAGGTTATCTACCGAACATGGTAGATTTTCTACTCTCCCAAGTGTTTGTAGATTTTCTAGAGCGGAAGTGGCAGCATTTGTATCTGGTAAGCGAAGCTTAGAAAAGAAAATAAGATGCCTAAGTTGCGGCATGTTCCAAATCTCATATGGCAAACATGAAAAAGTAATATCGTTAATGATTAAGGTTTGGAGACTCTGAAGGTTAGATATTGTTCTTGGAATCTGGTAAGAATACCTGAAAGCAAGGTACCTCAAATGAAACAGCTCGAAAAATTGATCACTGAGCGATGGGGGCTGATTTCGAGCTCTTAGCAGATCTAGGACACTGAGCAATCTAGAATTTCCGAAAGAGTCTACTGTATGATGCAAGTAGATTATACTACGGATGGTTGAGCTATCACGGTTGGAGAAAGAATCTAGATCGAGAATGATATATACTTAACCTCCGCTGATCTTTCATGCTATCCAACCCTTGACTATCCTTAACTTGCAAAAGCAACTTCTCTTCGTGGAATAGCTTTATACACATTTCTCGTATAGTATCATGAAGGCTGCAAGATTTGATTTTACCATTAGACTTCCTTTCATTACTGATGATGAGATTTCTGTCAACAAGATCCTCCAAATACCCCATGCGATGTCCTCCAACTCGTTGGATACAAGTGGTTTCACAAAGTTTTCGGCCATCCATAACCTGATCAAGTGTGTAGCTTTGATCACTTCATCTTCTGGAAATCCTCCCATGTATAAGAAACACGGCCGGAGATGCTGAGGCAAGTGGTTGTAACTTAAAGATAGAATCTTTCCTATCTGCTCACCAGCTGTGGAACGAGATGATCTTATCTTTCTGGAAACTTCCAGCCATGAAGTTAGAGTCTTGCTCGCCGTAGATAGCAGTCCAACAATCACCACTATTGCAAGGGGGAGTCCTTGACAACTATTTGCAATCTCCCTTCCAACGCTCTGTAGCTCATTAGGTACATCTTGGTGTTTGAACACCTTCTCACGAAGTAGATTCCAACTTTGATCCGCATCCATCAAACGCATCTCGTGTTGAAGGGTAGATGAGTTGGCATACCTGGCAACTTCTCCAAGCCTTGTGGTAAGCATGATGCGGCTTCCCTTGTTGCCATTTGGAAATAAATGCTTGACGTCATCCCATACCTTTGTGCTCCACATATCATCCATTACAATGAGAAACTTCCTTGGCATTAGGATTTTGTACACTTTTGACTGAATTTCCATATTGTTGAGCTCATGGATTTCTGCCCAAGATTTATTGGATTCCTTCCTCCAATCTGGGTCGAATTCTTTCATGGAATCTAGGAGATCGAAGAGAATTCTTCTTTCGCTATAATCTTGTGATATTGTGACCCAAACACGAATCTTAAAATTCTCAACGATTGTTTGATCATTATAAGCATTTCTTGCAAGAGTCGTCTTGCCAATGCCTCCCATACCAATTATCGGGAGGATTTGGAGTTGGGCGGCCCCTCGGCAAAGCTTTTCTTTAATCTGTTTCAAATCTCCGTCGAAGCCGACCATATGGTTATCTATGGTATCTGCAACTTGCGATGATGAACTGGCCTCGGGAGAATCATCAAGTTCGACGTCTTTGATGATGATGCTGTTTTGTATCTCAACCACCTGTGCGGCAATTGAATCCATTTCATCGCTTACTTTCTGTAGCTGGATTTGGAACATGAGTCTTCTTAGTATTTCATTCCACTCCGTATACATGTAGTCGAACTGGATATGTTCATGATGAAACAAATCAATAATATCTTCAGCCTCAGCAGCTACATCCCTGATTCTTGCTTCCAAGATCTTGCCTCGATCCGGAAATTCTTCAAGAAAAGCTTGCAATGAAATCCCACACTTGTCTAGATATATTAATTGATATTTTTCATGAGGAGAAATAGAAAACCGATCATCATTCAGGATTTGATTTATGGTGTATTCAAGTGAAGAAAGAGTAGCATAAGCCATCCCCTACACACCTCTCTACCTACTGGAGTTTGCTAATTGAAATAAGAAAAAAGAAAGAAAGTAAGCTCTTGGTAAGAGATTTTGCAGATCAAATGACAAAGGAACAAGAGAAATCGAGAGAGAGAGAAATTATGCTCTTTCTAAGAGATTTTGCAGATCAAATGACAAAGGAACAAGAGAACTCGGAGAGAGAGAGAGAGAAATTCTGATCTTTCTAAGATATTTTGCAGATCAAATGACGAAGGAACAAGAGAACTCTAGAGAGAGAGAAAGCGAGTGAGCAAGAGAGAGAGAGATTCTGCCCTTTCTACGAGATTTTGCAGATCAAATGACAAAGGACCAAGAAAACTCTAGAGAGAGAGAGGGAGAGCGAGAAAAAAATTCTGCTCTTTCTAAGAGATCTTGCAGATCAAATAACGAAGGAACAACAGAACTCTAGAGCGAGAGCGAGAAAGAAATTCTGCTTTTTCTTATGATCTTGGTGATTGAATGAAGTAAAAATGTCGAATGTGTAGAGAGAAACTATTGATGAAAATAGACCCAAGTGATACTTCTACTGTTCCTCTTGAGTGTGTGTGTAATCTTGAAAACCATGGCAGGGTTCGGAGTGGCATCTCAACACCAACGCGTGATACATGTAATTCAACAAAAAATAAGTATTTTATTATTAAACAATTCAATGCTAGAGTGTATCATAACGAATGGCAGACAAGTGCACATGGGCAAGAAGGGTACTACAGTGACTCGGTGAGTCGATATGCACAAGTGCCAAAATAAAATAATACTCGTGATTGGAATCAGACAGTTCACTATTTTGATAATGCTTTCATATATAATTCCTTAATTAATTAACATGCTATTTTCTGAACTGGTTGGCTAAAACTCGTTCCTCATTTAATTTTTAGGGAACAAAATCTAGATCATGTACCACTTGCTAGCTTAATTCTATTATTTTAATATTGTTATTATTATTAAACTAAACAAGGATAGTTAGTGTTTTTTAAAAATGTTTATGGATGACGAGGGCACAAGAATAGTCTGTCAACCTTATGTCATCCCTTTGGGATACGCATAATTACTTTTAATTAATTAACTACAAGGGGAAACTCATAAAATCATAACAAAATTGTGTCAACCCCCTCTAAATAAATAGTTGAGGTTTTTTAACGTAACCGTAGTGAGAGAAGAAACAAGAGAAAATAACGCTTGTCCCTTGGGATGGCGCAAGCGGTGAGTGCTGGGTGGCTCGGGACCGATAGATCATGGGTTCAATTCTCACTGGACACGCTATGTGTGAGCCTGTCACCCTGTCATATTAAGGGTGGTTTAACTCTTCTGTGTGGTTTGCGCTATTTATTAAGATGGCGAGGTTAACTGTCTTGCGCACAAAGGTAGCGACTGCGGGTTCCTCGTCAAAAAAAAAAAAAAAAAGTAACGCTCTTGATAAGATATTTTTTTCCATATCTAATAACTATTCACATTAATGGCCCCTCACCAACACTAGGTGCTAACGATAATTTTTTTTTTGAATAAAAAGAAAATCAATAATAGTGGGCTCATACCAACGTTGGGTTGTATACAGCTCCTTTGGTCGAATACTGTTGATCTTTTTCAGTGGTAAAGAAGCTGCCACTATTATGACTGCTAAGTAATTCAATGGAACACTAAAAAGTCATCGAGGTGCACATGGACAAGCATGGACCAAGTCAAAAGAAAAAAGGGGAATGTATTATTGAACATAATGTCGAGGGAAATGACAAAAAAAAAACACTATGTGTTTAGGTAAAAATGTGTAAAATTATATATATTTTGTTCGTTTTATTGCAAAAAACACCCTCGTGTTCTTCAAAATGCTGCAGCAAAATCCCTCCCATCAAAACTCACAACGTTTATCTCATTCACTATTAAATCTTTAACAATGATAATATTTATATAAAACTACTAAACTAGACGAGGCAAAATCTTAAACACAAGATAAAAATTGGAAGAAAACTTGAACTTTGAAGAATTGAGAAGTGATCGATTCAAAATTCGAGGTGCAACGCCGATGCATATGCTTGTGAATTTATCAAAATTAAATATTATAAGTACTTTTATAAAGTATTTCGAACATTGTATATCGAGACAATGTAAAATCTTGCATATACATACACATGCCGAATAAAATACAAGTGTTTAATTAATGTTACAGATTTTCTTGCAGCAAGTATAAGAACACAGGGGTGTCTTTTGCAATAAAACGAACACAAGACAGTTTTTACGCATTTTCAAACACAAAACCAGTCATTTAATAAGTTATACTATGCCTATCAATTGTTAAACAAGAACACACTGAGAAAAATCTCAACTTCTCAAAAAATAATCAAGCATTTAGATGAGATTTCTTATGGCGTCAGAGTTCAAGAAAGGGCTGTTGTTTTGAGGCCCTTGTTCTAACACAAACAAGAGTGTAAATCATACATCAAAATTTGAATACAAGATTGGTGAACCAGAACAAGAAGAATCCCGTTAAGACTACTGTAGAGGGAGAGAGAGAGAGTTGGTCAAAGTAGGCAGACACACAAGAGGTCATTATATGATTACTTCATCTTATTTTAATTGTGCAGTTTCTTTTTGTCACAGAAATTGAAAAAATTATTGTTTGTGTACAAAAAAATAATGAAATAGTTGGATCCACTAAGTTATATAGAGTATTATTTTAGGAAAAATTACAATTAGAGTGGAACAGCTCAAAAAGGAATACTAAACAATTAGAGTGAGACTGAGGGAGTATGCCGGAAACTAAGCACTAACTAAACTATATATTTTGCATATCAAATGAAAGAAACAAGAAAGAAACGCTCTTGCTAAGAGATTTTGTAGATCTAGTAAAGAACAATTACATTAACTCGAGAGAGAAACTGTTGATGAGAAAAAACAAAAAAAGAAAAGGGTGAGGATCCAACGTCAATGCTCCTAATTCTAAAAGATAAAAAGGTACACATGTGATGTATGACATAAAGAAATGTCTTTTCCTAACAAAAAATGTCGTTTTTGCTTATGTGTTTTGGAAACATGACATCTCAACTAACAAAATATTGTATACTCGACCTAACATCAAGAATTTTATTCCATTCAGACTCTTGATAACTACATGCATTCCACAAAACTAATGAATTACTTGGATACATAAAATCTGATGAAGGCCCAATGAAGAGTCACCATGTTGAAGTTTGAGAAAGAAGATTGAAAGGCACAAGCATGCAAAAAAAAAAAGATGAAGAATAAATGTTTTAATAGTTGTATTTCTTTATTAGTAGCCTTTAATATTCTAATTAGCATTAATAGTTGTCTAGGGTTTTATTTAGTATTTAAACCTCTCATTTGTATTGTTTGAAGCAGTTGCTTGAGATTGGAAAAAAAAGGAACGTTTGTTCTTCTCCCAATTTCAGGTTCTCTTTAGGCCGACTTCTGGATGTTCTGGATCCGGTATTTGGGTGACAAATTAAAGGATTTAGGAAGAGCTTTGGTTGGGTATTCTTGCATCGAATCAATAACCCTAGTATTATAATCGCTTTCGGTATTCCGAGGAATCAATGGACTTGGAGTATTTATCCCTATACATTTCTGCTGCATCATAATCTAATACAATCTGAATTTATGAAAAAACATCATGAAGTTGTTAGAAAGCTGGCTATTTCGTTCAACTTTAGATAAGACCAGTAACAGCCACGTCCGTCGGATGTGGTACACATAATTCTACAAAAATAAATAAATCCTTATAATTTAATTAATTCAATCCAATATTTGCATATGAACTTTTCAATAACAATCAATTTCGGAGACAAGTTTGAGCGATTAGATGATCATAAGTATCTAATGTCCAATTTTTAGATGTCCAATTCATTTCCAATTTATACCATGAACACCAATGAAACAATGACACATTTCTTCTTTAACTCAAATACCAAAACCGTCACAAAAGGCTACTTCTAGCCCCATCCGAATTTTGGCTATCAAGGCACATAGCAGAAAATAAATGAAGCGGCGCCTCCCTGATCTACGCTCAGGTACATTCAAACTAGGAACGGCTTCGACACGTCTTCGCTCGTGAGCGCTTAGAGCCCCTCTTCCATCAATAGGTACTCCCAAGACGTCGACCACATGCCCTAGCATAGCCTTTCCCGCAGGAACATCCACAATAGATCCAGTGCGCTTGAAAAGATCTCTTTCTTTAATAGCAGTATCACTACCAAAGACGGATTCCATGATGAAAGAGTCTCGCCTACGAATCAAAAATGGAAAGTGTTCAATTAGAACATGAAAACGTGATTAAATTGGTCCTTGTTACTCTTCGGGACAAAGTTGAAGAAGGGAGGGGATTCTCGACCGCAGAAAAGGATCCAATGAATTCGAAAGAATTGAATGAGGAACCGTATAAGGTGAAAATCTCACGTACGATTACGTAGAGTGGCACTAAGGGTGACCTATCCGTCAACTTTTCCACTATCACCCAAAAAAACCAAATTTCGCCTTACGTAAAGTTGTAAGAGTACGATTAACCTCCGGATTTGAAATCACCGCTTATATACTCGATATTGGCCATAATTCACAAGAACATTCTTCGAGTCTTAGTAAGAGGGGAGAGGATTAAGGATTTACCCGGTGTAAGATATCATATTGTCCGAGGAACCCTAGATCTTTGTCGAGTAAAGATCGTCAACAAGGGCATTCTAAGTGCGTTGTAGATTCTTATCCAAGACTTGTATTATTTGATGATGCCATGTGAATGGCTAGAAACATGTGAAGTGTATGGCAGAGTAAAAAATATGACACTGCATGATAATATGTTGAATAATGGGTTATGTTTGCTTTATGACACAAAGATATTAATATAATGCACCACATGCTAGCTAGTTACAAATTCCTCTTATAGTAAAAGAAAATAACTAGATGACAATCATAGATCTATAGAATGTATGATTTTGATCATGGAAAATAATTAAATTCCAACTTTTGGAACCGTCGAACCAATTGATCCTTAACCGACTGCTACGGCCCAACTAAATTTTCGTGCCTAGTTGGGCCTTTGGATCAAAGTCCGACTCCGCCACCGTATATATGCATTGTAATTGATGCATTGATTATGCATAATTGTATTTTAGCTATTACTTTGGACAAGAAAAAAATAGTAAAATAATTACAGTACGGGTTTGTTAATTTTATGCAATTGATTTTTACGATTTCAAATAATTATGCCTAAAAAGACTGATTTACGTTTCCCTAGCTAAAATCATGCAATTCCGCCGACAAACACACCTAACTTTCATAGTGGCTGTTTGTTTAACATGATAATTGAATAAGTTGGATTAGATAAAGCAACAAACATTTCTTATGGGAAATAATAATGAAGTTTTCGTCATTACGATCACACCTTGGACAGAAAGAAAATAATAATAAAGTTTTACTCAAATACAATGTAGCCAGTTATAAATTGCTTATCCAAGCAGAGTACAGATTAACAGATATAGACATCTAAATTAATTATTCAATACATTACACAACCCTGCATTATTTTCGGAATTGAACATGATCAGAAACAGAAATATGTGCACGAGGCACTTGGACTACTTTAACTTTTTTGGGAGTTCAGCAAATTTAAATTTCAGCAGTGATTTAAGCTAGAGAAATTGCAGCACTCCTTGGTACACCTGCAAACCTCACGAGTCGTTAGTTTTTATGAAACTCTAATACTCTTCGAGGTGATACAAACTCTTAACTGTGAAAGAATGGAGAAAGCAAATTTGCACAGAAAAGAGAATTTTGACATATTATTCCAACTGAGCGAAATTTCAACATAGCATAAGGAGTAGATCAAATGAGAACTTCAACTTACTGCTGGATGGCTTGAATTGAATATGCCCCGGTAGATTGTCATGCATTATCTTTATATGTTTTGTGCATAAGCGTGAAATTGTGATGTTAAATAATTTTGTACAAAAAATGTAAAGATAATCCTTAAAAACTATAAGGATTATGTCACAGATAAGGACGGACCTACCCATGGACTGGGTAGGACTCCAGCCTAAGGTGCCCAATTATTTTTCAGTATTTAGTAGTATAAATTTTAATTTTTACGGTTTAAAAATCATTTTTAGCCCTAGTTAAGTTTAAAAAAATAGGTTAGCCTAAGATAATTTTTCGAGTTGGATCTGCACCTGATCACAAAGAAAGATTACAGCTTTGGGAGAAAAAAACATTTGTCAACCAAAATCAGAGGGAGGAATTTTCATACCAATATGTAAAACATAATCTCACACGACATATAGAACAGATATAGCACGCATACACAATGAGAACAGTCAATAAATTAATAGTGATCGAGTGAAGGTTCAAACTCATTCTTGAAAAAAATGATCAAGGGGCATTATCTTCAGCAAAAGTTTACCTTGTAAGAAGCTTAAAATCAGAAAATTCTACAAAAGATAATCCACATTCGAGTTGGAGTATGAAAGATAACTTACCAGTCAAGATTGATTAGTCAATTGGAGGAAAGATGGAGAGTTTGAATGCAGCCTCTGGCTCTATCTTTGCCTCCCGGATTTTTTTGGCAGAGGAGACTGCAGATTTGCAGGTGTACAACTCCAACATGCAGAAGGTTTTTGTGTCAGCCAGACCAACTGGAACTCCGATAAGCTTCTCACAGTTCCTCAGCACAAGTTCTCTAAGTTTGGGGTAATGACGGGATGAAGCCCCCAGACCTCCAAATCTGTATCCTTGATGAGCAAGACTTGAAGACGGGGAAAACCTCCATCAACGGCCACCCATGTGTTCCCCATAAATGCCTTATCTTTCAGCTTGAGTACCTCGAGGTGAGCCAGAGATCCAAGGATAGACATATTACTCCAATCAAGGTAAGTAGCACGAAGGGTGAGGCTCTTAAGCTTATATGGGAATTGATGAGGTTGAGGAAGGTGATTCAGTTTTCCGTCTGAAGCTGGGTGAGGATATACATCATTTATTAGCTTTAGATTTTCAAGGTTTTCCATTTTGCGGAACCTATCGAAAGATCCTTTCTTCTCATCCAAAAGCAAGGCCAATTGCCCACAAATAGACAATTTCTTCAAATTGGAAGCTCGTTGGAAGAGTTCGGCTGTGCAGCTCTTTACCAGAAACTGTGCCGAGTGCTTGAAGCTCCTCACCATGTTTGTTGTCTTTACTTGGCTTGGGCAAGATAGTAGGAACATTTGTCTTAAAATGCCTTAGCCGGATCAATTTCCATATATCGGCTTTAACTTCAAAATGTGTAGATGTTGTGTCCACTATAAGAGTTTGCAAGTTCCAGAGCTCGCTGAACCTCGAAGGAAGAATTGGCAAATTGAATGCTAGGACGAGGTATCTCACATGAACCAGTTGAATTTGTTAATTTTGGGGAACTGGATGCACTCGACATCTAAAACTCTGAGCTTTTTGAAAGCTTTAAGGATGTGTGGAATATTTTCTTGCGGCAAAGTGAGTTTATCCTTGGTGAAACAAACAAATGAGCGGACACAAGGACCATCACGCTCTGAGGAGAGAAATTTTAAGAAATGGGAATGAATAGAAAGACGACGATAATTATTCAAGTTTGAAATGTTAGGTGTAAAAACACCATTCTTGAACTTGATTTCTTCGAGGAAATTTTCTTCTGCAGCCTCTTTCTGACAGAAATCACGCAAGGCATCATGAATCCGAATTGTTTTAACCTTACCGTTAAACTTAATTTGTTCAATCATGACCAAATTTCGGTTGATAAGATCCTCCAAATACTTCTCTCCAGTCTCCTCCAAGCTAGAATCATCACTCTGTTGAACGAATCCTTCCGCAATCCACATAAGGATCAATTTTGATGCTGGGATTTCGAAAGCTTCCGGAAACATCCCTAGATAGAGGAAGCACAACCGCAAGTGGTAGGGTAATGTATCGTAACTCAAATCTATAAATTTATTCATGTGATCTGCCGGGTCGTCGTTAAGGTACTTTCCCACCTGTTCAGACACTTTCGTCCATTCTCTTTCCGTTGCACTTAAATCCGTGGGCGAATACTTTGTGGCAAGGAAGCCTCCTATGACTACTACTGCAAGTGGTATTCCTTTACAACTACTTGCAATTCGATTCCCAACAAATTCCAACTCAGGAGGGCCGTTCCGCGTGCCGAGTGCCTCCAATTGGAGCAGCTCCCAACTTTCTTCTTGCGTGAAGAAACGCAAGTGGTGGGGAACTCTCGGGTTACAAGCATACTTTCCCACATCCTCGATACGGCTGGTGATCAAGACTTTGCCCGTCGTATTGTTACTTGGCAGCGCATATTTAAGTCTCGCCCAATCATCACGACTCCACACGTCGTCCATAACAATCAGGAAACTTCTTGTTTCGAGACCGGCTGCAACCAATTGGGCGATGTCCTTTTTATCCTTTTTACGTATTTCATCAGTTATATTGGTGAAGTGTTCAAGAATGGATAAGAAGATATCCTTGTCAGAGAACTCTTGAGAAATTGAAAGCCATATACGGACAGGAAACTCGTAGAGGATTGCTGGATCGTTGAAAATCTTCCATGCTAACGTCGTCTTGCCCAACCCAAACATACCAATCAGACAAACCACATCAAAATAGTTGGTCTTTTCAATCAGGCGGCCTATCAGTTCGGCCGTCACCTCTTCAAAGCCCACCACATCTTTCAGCCTAGGTTGCCGGACCTATTAGACAAATTATAGGCTTCAGCTATCGATTGTCCTTATTTGTCTTTAGATCCACACATTTAAACTGACTTCATAGAAAATAAAATATATTGTGAAAAATAAGAGTTAGGATTGGATGAGATTATCCCATTAAGAGGTACTTAGAGGTGATAAAATGGGCTGGCGGGCCCATCGGGCCAACTAAATTTTTTGGCCCGCCTAAGTCCCCTTGACACTTTACCGAACCGTGATATATGAAGTCCAATCGGACCCCAGACTCTCGAGCTGGTGGGCGAGCCTAACCTATTAATTTCTTAAATAGGTTTTTATTATTTCTTAATTATATATTTATTGTATAAAATAAAATTAATATATATAATTTAAACTAACACGAACTTTCGGTATCAACACATCACACATCACACCACAAATTTCCAAACGACCTTCAATATATTAGTCAAAAATAGGGCAAAATAGTGCGGATAACAGATCTTACAAAGCTCTAAACATGCCGGCTTATTTCAATTAAAACCTCCATTCGATATCATTTCTTATCATAACATCAATTTTATCTTTCATAATATCTGAACTAGTGTTGGAAGATAATTATATAGTTCGACATAATTTATCACAAGTGTTTAGCCTATAAGGCTAAACATATATAATTACAAAACTTAAGAATCAAATTAACAAACTATAGAAAAAGAGAAAGAGAAGAGACTTACAGAGATAAAGACTACAAACTCTTTCTTGGTAGTTAGATGAAGAAATTTACAAAAGAGAGTTTATAAAAGTGAGAATTTTTTTATTTATTTTTTGTCTCGCTTTACAATACAAAGACTTCCCTCTACAGTAGACAAAATGAGGAGAGAAAAGTAAAATGGAAAGACACATACAACCTAATAATACGGTAAGTGGACACCTATTACATTCTAGAAAGACAAATTATTAATGGCAACATTTCAAACAAGATGACAAATTATCGATTGGTTGAGAAAATAATTTTCTTTGAAAGAGAAATTTTTCTCTTGAGGGTGATATGCCCTCATATGACTATGTCATTTGCTCTTCAATCATGTGAATATTTTCCTTTATTCTCCTTGCTTTACTTTGATGCGAGAAGATTCTTCTTTGTACTTGAAATTTTCCACTAAAGTTTCTTTCATTCGCTTCAAAATATCTTCAATAGAAGGTCCTTCATTCGTATCCCGAACTTTTGAAAATCATTATCTTGATTCGCTAAGGATATTGAAGTGACATCAAGATATTCCTCAATCATTTTTTCCTAGAATATAATCCCGGACATCAATCTCAATTTCCTTGAGATATGCTCAAATGGAGAAGAAGATTCATTCCTTAATTTAAACTTTATCTGCTCACCATATTTCTCAAGAGTATAAAGGAATATGACACATTAGTATCAATACAAAAAAATGTGACCGTCTCTAGGTCTCGTTTTATCATTTTTTCACATAACTTAGAATGTGAAACCCTTTTGATATAGGGAGTGTCATATCTTCAGTATTGATAAAACAAATCACGTTTTTGGTATTGATACTATGTGTCATACTACTGATACTTTTGAGAAATATGGTAGCGGATAAAACTTAAATTAATGAAGAAATCTCCTTCTCCATTTTGAGCATATCTCAAAGAAATTGAGATTGATGTCCGGATTATATCCAAGGAAAAAAATGATTGAGGAATATCTTGATGAAGTCGAAGAAGGATTTATTGATAACATTTAAAGAACACACTATGTCTCCAAAGTCTGGTAAGTCCGACATTTCAATGTCCTCTGCGAATCAAGATAATGATTTTCAAGAAGCTCAGGATCCAAACAAAGGAGCTTCTATTAAAGATATTTTTGAAGCAATGAAAGAAGCTTTAGTAGAAAATTTCAAAAACAAAAAAAAATCTTCGCATCAAAGTGAATGCAAGGAAAATATTCACGGAGGATTGAAGACAATTGACATAGTTATATCGGGGCATATCACCTCAGAGAAAAATTTTTTTTCGAGAAAATTATTTTCTCAACCACTATGAAAATTTGTCATCTTGTTTGAAATGTTTCCAATAATAATTTGCTTTCTAAAATGTAATAGATATCTACTTACCGTATTAGTAGGTTGTAAGTGTTCTTTTTCATTTTACTTTTCTCTCCTCATTTTTGTCTATATAAGGAGGGAAGTGCATTGTATTGTAGACAGAGATGAAAAATAAATAAAATTCTCACTTTTATAAACTTTCTTTTTGTAAATTTCTTCATCAACTTCCAAGAAAGAATTCGTAGTTTTTATCTTGTAAGTCTCTTCTCTTTCACTTTTTATTTAGTATGTTAATTTGATTATTAAGTTTTTGTATTATATATGGTTAGCCTTATAAAGCTAAACTCTTGTATGATAAATTATGTCCGAACTATATAATTATCTTACAACATTGGTTCAATGTTATGATAAGAAATGATATCGAAATGAGATTTAATTAATTGAAACAACCGACATGTTTAGGGCTTTGTAAGATCTATTTTTCATAACCGCTTTTGCCGTTTTGGCTAATATATTGAAGGCCATTAGGGAATTTGTTGTGCGAATGTTGATCTCGAAAGTTCATGTTTAGTTTAAATTATATATATTAAATTTATTTTTATATAATAAATATATAATTTATAACTAATAAAAACATACTTAAAAATTAGTAGACTAGGCCTGTCCACCAGCCCGAAAGCCTGGGCCAAGTTGGACTTCATATATTACGATCCGATAAGGTGTCGGGGGCTTGGGCTGACTAAAACATCTTATTGGCCCGATGGGCCCGGAGCAGGGCCGGCCCGCCAGCCCATTTTGGCTACATGAGATCTGGAAAGGTTTTATGTCAAAACACCTTATATGAATTGAATAATATGAGAAAATTGCAAAACAAATGTAAAAATCGAGGATATGGAATTTTTTTCCTGTACAGAAAGATTTCTCTGTCTCAAATTATAAAGCTCTCAATGTCTTACAACGATAACTCTAAATATACGAAAAGAATTATTTATTTTATGCAATATTAGAATAAATTAAAGGTATAGATGGCATATTTATACTCTAAATACAAGAAAATACTTGAGATAAAAGGGTTGAAGAAATAAGGGTACCTCCGGCCTTTCAGATTTGTCTTCATCACTGGCTTGGAGTTTGACCAAATCGATCTTTGCGTCCTCGACCTTCCTTTTGACATCCTGGATCTTTTGCGCAATAGTGCTGAAATCGAGGGTAGACTTCCAGAATTTATAAGTATTCGCTGACCTCTTTTGTATAACGAAGTCATCAATCACATCGTCTGCTTCATAAATAGCCTCACGAATGTTGTGATCCGCCGCTTTCGTGAGCTCGTTCTTTGTTCGGCTCCTCAGTGACACCTTCAGAGACGCTTGCAAGAGGCGGAGATCCGCCTGCAGACTCTCGATGTTTCTATTGGTTTCGGAGCTCAGATTGGCGTGGTAGATCAGTAGATCCTTGAGGTTATTCAGCAGGAACTCTACTGCAGCATCAGCCATGTCTCTCTCTCTATCTCTCTCTCTCAAGAAAGCTCCTCTTCGTTGAACTTCTAGCATATATTAGATACAATAGAATTGTTTACATGTAAACGTGTTTATTGTTTTTAACATAAACGAAACTATTACGATGGGAAAACGACAACGAGATAAGACAAATCGAATATGAATTGAGCGGTTTTTCACTGCGTGTAATAATCTTTCTTTAAAGTTAAAAACAGATAATATCATTTCTCAAAGTAATACTTTGAGATTATTTCCTCCATCCCCGCTATTTTGAGAATAAATGATAAAGTATGGTATGGGGAAGATGATGGGAGAAAATATGATAAAGAATCGAGAGAATATGAGAGAGAAGATGATAAAATGGAAGAAATGATGATAATTTCTTACCAAAATTAGGTAAGTGACCACTTTTAGTGGGATATTTCAATCGGAAAGCTGGCCACTTATAGCGCAATGGGGGAATAATTGTTTTTTAGAGAGAATTAATTTAGAAAATACTTATTTTTGTAAATCTATTTCAGAAATTCACTCCTCAAAATTAGCGATTGCAACTGGCCTTTCTATTGTAATTCCGATTTTCTGGTGTTCAACTAATGCATCATTGGAATGGTAACGTCAACCATGTGCTACAAATTAAAATCAATTTATAAAGTTGGTGGAACTTGTAATTTTGGCAGCGAGATAAATTATTTGTATAAACTAGGACTGAGCTCTCTCGAAAGGCCTTAGGGGTAGAAATATCTAACCTTTATATAGAGAAAACATAATCGATATCAAGTTGATGTGAGACAACCTTTAACAATTTGATCAGTAGGTCAGTGTTAAGGTTACAATTGAGTGACCCAATTTATAATGGTATAGAGCGGGTCCCAAGTTAATGATGGTTTATTTGGTCCTTGTGTATGAATTGACTGATGGACTTGTCGATTTATTGTTTAGCCATGTATAGTAAGTCAGGTGGTCATACGGAGCCTATACATGAGGGACTTGTTGAGGCCTATATTATCGTCCCATATCAACTTTATATCAATCTCATTGTCTCGATATATACTTTAATAATCCATTACTTTTGCAACGCAATTTAAAGAAAGTGTGACCCAATTTATCAAATTTCAGTTTTGATTTTTCAAAATCGGGTCCCGCTTTGAACCGGCAGTGAAGGGAAACCGGCTGTACCGAAACGTAATGAAGTTACTAGGAGAGAAACTGTTCGTACAAATAGACATCAGCACATGGGGCAAGTCTTTGTCATTTTGCACCAAATTCAAAAAGAAAGATAAGTGCGCATATAATTGAGCATAAGGTAGGCCACAGAAAAAGTAGTCATGAATGATTGTGTCAGAAGTCCAATAATTTACATTATTGATCCATCTAGCTAGAGAGTGAGATAGCCATTTTATAGTTTAGGGGTGTATTTGCAATTCCAAAGGGAAGTAATGCAATTTTTATTAATGTATAAAGTGAAAGCACCGACACTTTATACATTCACTATTAACTTTAATTTAAAAATAATCTAATTATGAAACAATTACTTTAGGTCTTGAATATTCGTGAATTTACTTATAGGATTGTAGGAAATTGGTTTCAATAAATTGAGTTACTATTTATGTTCGGACAAATATTCAATTTTTCAGAAATCTAAAGCAGATATTTTTTTGAAATTTATCGGTGGCATATAAATCAGAATATATTTTCCATTATACTATATATATATATATAGAGGGAATGAATCATATGAGAAGGAGACTTAAAATAAGAAATAGGAAGGAATCCTAGCCCTCCATTTTTAAAAATCTATGATTGTGATTATTTTGAATATATGTTTTTATTTAATACATTATTATTGATTAATATATCATTAAGGGTATTTATGTCCATTTAATTTCTTTTATTTGTGTAACTGCTTTCTAAAGTTAATCCTAATTTTCATCATTTCCTTTTTTTGATTAATTGATTCTCTTTCCAAAAACAACACGTAATTTCCATATCAAATAAAATTTAGGATCTAATTTGAGTTCAAAATTTTGAATTTAGAGATTGTTTGCGCATTTTCATTTCCTATATAACCATTCCATCTCTTTTTCTTAGGTTTGGTTTTCATTAATTTTCGAATAAGTTAATATAATTATATGATGACAATTTTAGAGTAAATATGCATATATTTTTATATAACTATGCATAAAATTATTCATTTATATGCATTCAATTAAAGTATTGCTGTCACAATTATATTACTGTAGAAATAGTGAATTAACATTTCAAGACATCAAAATCTAAATATGCTAGAACTAAACATAATTATGCATTATACTATTCATGTGTATGCATTAAAGATTGTGATTTTTTTTGTATTACATAATGTAATTATTAGTGCTAAATATGCATATATTTTCAAATAACTATGCATAATACTATTCATTTATTTGCATTCAATTAAAATATTATATCTCAATTACATTGTTATAGAAAAAGTGAATTAATATTTCGGTTGATAAAGTCTAAATATGCATGAACTTAAACATAATTATGCATAATACTATTCATTTATATGCATTAAATATTGTGATTTTTTTTGTATTACATAATGTAATTATTAGTGCTAAATATGCATATATTTTCACATAACTATGCATAATACTATTCATTTATATGCATTCAATTAAACTATTAGATTATAATTACATTGTTGTAGAAATAGTGAATTAACATTTTGGTTCATCAATGTCTAAATATGCATGAACTTAAACATAATTATGCATGATACTATTTATTTATATACATTAAATATTGTGAATTTTTTTGTATCACATAATGTACTAGTGCTAAACTAGATAATATGCACAATTATTTCATTTGATATGCATATTTAAACACACATGTTTTAATATATTCAATGTAATTATTATGCATAATGTCATTTATATGGAAACATAATATTTTTTACTTAAGAAAATTAATTGTATTTGGAATTCGAAAATCCAGTCCAAAATCTTCTATGAATCATTTTTGGAAAAACATTAAATTCTAAGTATTTCTCCCAAAGGTTTCCTTGTTTGGGTGAGGAGTTATGAAAGGTTTTAAATATGCATATTTTTTATGCCAAAATTGTCCTTTTCTTAATATTACTTTTTACAAAAATTAAAAACTAATATTAATCTTAACCATTCATTAGATAAGAATCTATGGTTATAAATCCTTCTTATTTCCTATCTTAAGCCTTCCTTCTTACAGGATCCATCATCCTCTATATATATATATATATATATATATATATATATATATACACGTTAACGGATTATACTTTATTTGAAAAAAAGAAGCTAATAGAGCATCCCTTGAAAATAGAAATAAAGACTACACAAACTGCAGAGTGATTAGCAACAATTTTTGTTTATTGTTGCTTTGTTGTATACTCCTGAGTGCGTATATATTCAGTGGCAGTTTTGTTAGAAAAACGGATATTCTATTTATTATATTAAAAAACTGATCAGATTATTAATATATTTGGTAAAGAAAGGCACACACGTGTCATCAATGAAAAGATATTTCAGGTCTTCTTATCCGTGGAGCCCGACTGAGCTCGTGTTCCTCGTTTTCTTTGTTTCAGGGCCCATGACGGGGCTAATCCGAGCCGAAAATGGGCTTTTTCTGCCAAATGTTGAACCTCAACGGGCTCCGCCTAAAGGCCACATCATCGGTGGTGTCAAGAGCTTCGTTTTGTGGTGAGCGTCATTTCATATTCACCAAATGATTAGTCCTGTAACACATACAAATTGAAAATAGGGATTAACACAATGATAAGTAGGGTTGAATCCATAGGAAACAGGAGAAATATTATATATTTCTAATAATTCAATTTTGGTGTAGCCACCATACTTTAAATTTGAGTTTGATTGTAACGAGACAATAAATAAACGACAAATAACACAAGAAATGTGATAAAAGAGAGGGACATGACTCGCAATCCGAACTAACCACTATCCCAATCCTTAACTCAAGAATTTATTCATCCCCTTAAGCCTAATTAGCTTGGAATGACATGTTGAGCATGTTATTCCTTAACCTTACCAACTAGGTAGAAATAAGCATGTTAAGCCAAATAACTTGGTGATCGTCGTATTGCACCAAATAATCCCGCAAAAATCGTAGAATTATATCAGTATAGTTTCACATATCGAACACAGGGAACGGACGACTAGACACTTTATTTCTTCTACTTTATCTAGGGTTTTGGTTAGCGACCACGCAAGATTTGAGTTTCCTATTAAACTAAGAACTTGTAAATTTAAAAGCAAGAATAAAAACCGAAACGGAATTTAAACTGAATGAACCCTGGGCAATTGAAAGGCGGGTCAACGGAATATTCATGCACACGTTATTCCAATCCTCGGCACATAATATGAATTAATCTCAAGAATCTACTAGTTATAGACCACTAGTAACTTAAAAATCTGCGTGATCCTCACTCCCACTTACTTAGTCGGAAACCGCCATGTTGGGCATAGAACGACTTACTTCCCTAACCTAGCTACAACCTACGTTGTTAAGCAATCAATAGATTTAATAGCTAGACGAAACTTTATCGAACTAAGGGAGCCTAGTATAGGAGCCTACTCGTATGTTAGGCATCTCATAGTCTCCTACCGGTTTAATCCAATTACTCAACGAATAATTTTGCTACTTACCTAGCCCTGTTTCTACGAGAAACGATGGAAATACTAAGTTAGCTACTGATCGCGTAACCTAGGGTGATCAAACCTAAATTACTAGCCGATTAATTAATTCGTAATTATCCCGAAACCCTTTGATTAATTATGAGCACCTAAGCCTCACGTATGCGTTCACGTGTGCATTCACATTCCGTTGGACCCTAAAAAGTTTAGCTACTCATGCTGACGCTTCGGTTGGACAACTGGGACAGTTTGCAGAACAGAAACATGAACACAAATAACCCTAAATCTAGCATGCACAAAATTTAAACTAATTAAGGTACGAAAGAGCATAATACTTGAAACTTACTTAATTTTAACTAAAATCTTGAATTGAAATAACAAGGATGTTCGAATTGAAAATACTAAGTTCCTAGAAAACGATTAAATTCAAAACGGAAATAAACTAGAGTTCAACTACGGAATTTAAAGAACATGAAAGATGGAAATAAAACGCTGTTTTTCTTCAACTACTAGCTACACGGAATTTTTGGTCGGAATGGTTCTGGAGGTATCTTCGGCTTGGGCGGTTCGCGATCACGGAAATGGTGTGCGGCGACGGTCGTGCGGTGGATCGGAAGGGAGCAATGGCTGAATGTGAGCCCTGGGATGTTGGGACGTGTTCGAATGGTGTAGAGGTGTGTCGAATTGTCCCCCATGATCCTCTTATATACTCCTCCTTTTCTTCCTCTCCAAGGTAGGTTAGATCTTTGATAAGGAAAAGATTTGGATAGATAAGGAAACAAGATCTTTTCCTAACTACCATAAGATATTTTCTTGATCTTTTCATTTCCCACATAACCGTGCCTTAACCGCGAATTTCGCGCCTTTTCTTCACTAAATCGCGCCAAATAATATCCTTGTCATCCTGCCACGTCGCACCAAAACCCTGCATTATACGCCAATGCGACTACACCGGTTGACCAATCGACGCACTTTTCTACTTGGAAATCACTTAGTACGAAAACGACTCATCAAATATCCTTACACTTGATTTATGCTCGTCCACGAGTATAAGGAGAGAAAAGATAAGTACTTAGTTATTTCGGCGAATCCCCAAGACTCAAAAAAAAAAAATAAAAGACTCAAGGAAAACAAAGACACGAAATAAACAAACGGATTCAAATAAAAATAAGAAAAAACGACGACATGAAGCAAAGCACCAATCAATCCAGAAAAATTCTCAACACCGATTAACTATCCCAACAAATCAAATCATGCAAATATGATCTCATCAAGCAAGTAGACGATGCAAATTTCAAACTAAGCACACATATATCAACTTGGTCAAATCTAAACAATGTGGATCTCTCAAGCGTTCGCTCATCACTCAACTAATCTAGGTCCTGGCTCAAGCCACTCAAGAAAATAAATCCACGCAATCACGATAAGAGATCGTCACAATAGCAATATTAAGGAGGTCTTTCTCATTAGGTTATAATGGGGCTTAGGACTTAGACAAATTGATGTTGGTAAGGGTCCCAGGGGTACTAAGCTTCATCAATTTTACTTGGCTCAATGTTATCAATGCCAAACTCACTTACTTGTGCAATTAATACAAAAAATTCAAAACATCCCGCACCACTTAACAATTTCAACACATGCTACAACTATTTAATGTACCCATTTTTTTCTTTTTCTCCGCCTCATCTCTCTTTTTTTTCTTTTTTTTTTTCGAATATTTCATATGTATTTTTCGTGGCATATTTTTTTTTTTTTCATCTTTCCGGTACATGCATCGTCTCAATCGGGCAATCGGGTCACTTATATCTCGCTTTCTTCTTTTTGCGGCTTATACATTCAAGTTTCGGCCTATACACATCTTTTGGAAGCACCTCTTAATTGGGTAGGCAAAGGACATATGTAACACTCCTCTAAACAATAATATTATGCACAAGAAAGTTTATAAGACCACGCAATAACATGGGCCAGAGAAAGTTTAAGGCCTTGGCTAAATTCTTACTAACTCATATCAAAGAATCGGTCCAAGGCTCAACTTGGCTCACTAGGGGATAATTTAGGGTCGGAAATATTTTGTCGCGTCTGCTTGGCTAAAAATCCCTAAGTGCCTCCTATCATTTATCACAAGTGACTCAAATTTATTCGCAATTTTCAGGATAAACACTCTCAAAAGAAATAGTAGGAAGTGTCCTACTTTAGGCTCAATTCTAATATAATGTGAGTGGTTATAAAATTCGATCCAACAAGGTTTATTTTTCGTCATCCCAAATTACATACACATATGCACCTGGATCCAAGTTTTCACAAAGTCTACAAGCAAGAATATTGACACATAAAAGCACAAATAAGACATGCTTGAGCGTAGAAATCCCGCGATCAAAAATCAAAAATTTTACGCTTCACGACCCAATAAACCCCCCTCCTTACACTTTAAAACTTGCTCGCAGCCTCGAGCAAGAAGAAAAGACAATACAAAGATAATTTTGTCTTTGTTATGTCGTGTCTTTGTAATATGGCCACGCCATAGGACTCCATCCAGAATCTCTTCCAAACTCTTTGGGTACCGATATTTTCTTTTCCTTAGCACATTCGGTTGGGTCCATGTTGATTTTCTTTACAGCCCACCAAGCTTTGTGCTCCAGCTTGCACAAGTGCATGACATAGCTTACAAAAATCAATCCAAGACGGAGACATTCCAAGAGGGAGTTTTATAAGCCGTCAGATAAGCCCATAAGGCGCTCATCCACCTCGCACTCCAATCCTTTCTTGATGGATTGAGCAGTCTTCTCCAATATAGTCTTGATTTCTCGATGGACACTTCAACTTGTCCACTTCGATTGAGGATGGTAAGTGGTAGAGACTCCAGTGAGCTACTCCATACTTCTTCATTAATGATTCTATGGTGCGGTTGCAAAGTGTGTGCCTTGGTCGCTTATTATAGCTTTAGGCACTCCAAATCGCAAAAAATGTTAGTATGGAGAAATCCCGCAACCACTTTAGAATCATTAGTCTTGGTGGCTTTCGCTACGACCCCACTTTGAAACATAATCGACGGCAAGTAAAATATACACGTTCCCATATGAGTGTGGAAACGGACCCATGAAATCCATACCCCACACATCGAAAATTTCACAAAATCTTAAGGGCTTTGGGCAGTTTCATCTCTCATGGATATATTTGTCATTTGGCAACGTGTACGACTTTGCCAATACTTATAAGCGCTGAGGTTGTAAGCGTGGCCAAAAGAATCCCGCATCCAACACCTTTCATGGGTTCTTTTGGACCAAAAATGTCGACCCATAAGCGAGAAGAGTGGCAATGGAATAAGACATCTTCTTGCTCATCTTCGGTATGCATCTGCGAATTACTTGATCGACTCCCATTTTCCAAAGAATTGGAGAGTCCCAAAAGTATCATGCTTGCACTCGCTTTCAACTTTAGCTTTGAGCGTGAGTAAACTCGGGTGGAAGCTGCTTAGATGTCAAAAATAATTCATAATATTAACAAACCAAGGTAAATTAGAAGTCTTACCGCACCTGCAACCGTTTCCGACTTGATGGTGTCTTAGGTGTGGCAACCGAGATCCTTTCGAACTTGCATAGCAAAAAACAACCATTCGTTCGCACACTTGGGGAAAGTGTGGATACTCATCTCGGGAACATTATATAAATGTTCTTCCGGAAGGTCGATTGATTGGCTCTCCATCATCTTCTTGGTTTAATCGGCTTAAGTGGTCCGCCACATGATTTTCAGCTCCTTTCTTGTCCTTCACTTCCCAATCGAATTCTTGTAGCAAAAAGAATCCATCGGATAAGCCTTGGCTTTGATTCCTTCTTTGCAAGGAGATGCTTGACGGCGGCATGATTGGTATAGACGATTATCTTCGAGCCGAGTAAATAAGAACGGAATTTATCAAAGCAACACACCAATTGCTAACGTACTCCTCGTGGTGGAATAGTTGCATTGAGCCGGGATTTAATGTCTTTGATGCATAGTAAATCACGTGGCTCTCCTTTCCGAATTTGTCCCAGATTGCTTTCCGATTGCCCAATCGGAGGCATCGCGCATAATTCCCGAAGGGCTTGTTCCAAACCGTGTCACGCATCACTCGGAGTGAAGTAGAGCTTGTCTTTTAGGAGGGCAAAGGCCTCCTTACACCTGTCATCGAAATCGAAGTCGATCTCTTTTGCAGTAGCCTTGTCATTGGTTGAGCTATCTTCGCGAAATCTTTGATAAAACGCCGATAAAACCCGGCAGCCCTTTTAGAAATCCGCGAACCTCCTTTTGCGTAGTAGGGCACGACTAACTTGTCATGGACTCGACTTTGGCTTACATCAACTTCGATTCCTCTTCTAGAAACGATGTGTCCGAGCACAATCCCTTGGCCACCATGAAATGGCATTTTCATAGTTTAATACCAAATTCTTTTCGACGCACCGCCAAGACCTTGTCTAGATTCTTCAAGCACGCAGGTGTAAGAGTCATTCGTAAAACGGTGAAGTCGTCCGTGAAGACTCTCATGCAATTCTCGATAAGGTCCGAGAATATACTCATCATACACCTCGAAAAGTGCCGGCGCGTTACACAACCCAAACGGCATTCGGCGGTAGGCGAACGTTCCATATGGACATGTGAACGTCGTCTTGTCTTGATCCTCTTCTCGAACACGGATTTGGAAATAGCCGCTATATCCGTCTAGAAACCGAAATAGACTTGCCCACCGCAAGTCTCTCGAGCATCTGATCGATGAAAGGAAGCGGGAAATGATCCTGCGTGTAGAACCAATCCGCCTTTCCAGAATCGATGCACATGCGCCCATCCGTCACTAAGCGCATCTTGAACCAATTGCTTCTTCTCATTTTCCACCACTTGGAATCCGGGACTTCTTGGTACGACGTGCACGGGACTCACCCATTTGCTATCCGATATGGGGTAAATAATACCCATCAATAACAACGACTTCAAAACTTCCTTTTAGTACGACCTCCCGCATATTCGGATTGAGCTTCCTTTGTTGATCGCGTGGAAAGGCTTCTGTGTCGAGCTCCACAGCAGCGAATGCCGCATACGTTGAGACTTATACGTAATGTCGGCTAAAGTCCAGCTTATAACCTTCTTATGCTTTTTCAAAACTTCAAGCAATGCCGTCTCTTGATTATCATCAAGCTCCTTATTGATGATGACGGGTAGCGTCTCATTCTCTCCCGTATATGCATACTTCGGATGTGTAGGAGTCTGTTTAAGTTCCGAACGGAGCTTTGATGATCGATGGCAACCAGTTTCCAAAAATGTCTTGGCCAAGTAACCGAGACACTGCCAAGCTTGGTTTCAGTTTTGGGGTGCATCAGAGCTAAGATGCTCTCTCTCGATCTCCCTCATCTCTCATATCTTTGACGTGCGCCTCGGTCGGTCCCTCGAGTCAAGATAACTTCCATCTTATCCTGTACCACATCGCCCCAAGATATTCGGACATAACAAGCATCAATGGAGTCGATGAAAAGCATTCTCATTTTCATGATCGTATGGTTTCTTTAGTGCTTCGGGTATCCTATGAACATAGGTTTCATTATGATATGCCACACTAATTGAACCCTCATCCACATTAATTATAGCCTTTCCTTAATGTCTTTAAGAATGGCCTACCCAATAATACTCCTTGCAGTTCCTTCAACTTGCCCATCATTCGTGTCAATTATATAAAAATGACGGGATAAACAAAGTTATTGATTCGACTAAAATATTCTCAAGTAAACCAATCGGAAGCTTGCTGCCCTATTCGCTAATTCGATAATTACTTTAGTGGATACTAATTCTGGCTCCTACCCAATTGATTATATACGGATAAGGGTATAACATTTATAGATGCTCCTAGATCACACATGGCTTGTTTAATCATGACATCACCCATCAAAAAAGGAGTGTGAACATACCGGGGTCGGCACATTTGGCCGGAAGCATCTTCGCATAATTGCCCGACACCAGTGTGATCGAACATGACTTTCCTAAGGACTTGGGGAACTTTTCCAATATGAAATCCTTCACAAATTTTCTAAACTTTGGAATCTTTACGGCTTCAAGGAAAGGGATATTTATCTCTAACTTTTGGAACAACTTCATGTAATCCATGCTTTCCTTGTTCGGCGCTCTTTTTCTTTCCAAAGCTTCGGGAAATGGTGGAGGAAGTATCGGTTCGAATCCGATTGGCTAATCGGGACGATCTCCTTCTTCTGTTCAGTGCCCGCATCTTCAACATCTTTGTTCTTACGGATCGATAATGAGGGTTGTGCAGCCGTTTCCGCGGCCTTCTTCTTCTTCGTCGGTTTTTCCAGGTGTCTTGCCAGGCCAACTGGGCCAGGAGCAGTTCTTTTCCTCCACGCCAGCCGTAATCCGACTGCAAAGCTTATGGGCATTTGGATTTTGCTTGTGGTTGAGCTGGAAGCCGCCCCCGAGAATTTCTTTATCTCCTGCATGGTAGAATTCAACTTACTACTTTGCTTGGCCAACTCGATCCATAGTAGCTTCTTGATCCTTCTTTGTGCGATTGATCTCAGTGCATTTGTTGTTGAAATGCGATGTTGTCCTTCATCGCGAAGAAACCATTTCACTGCAAAAAGTTTTTCCAAAGGATTCGGTGCTTTCGGTTGGGCAACCGGAGCACTCGTCGGCCGAAATTGCCTTTGATGCGAGGCTATACGTTCGTCTGGTAGCCATTTCGATTAGGAGCCCGGTAAGGCCGCCGAAAATTTTGTTCTTTGTTAGTACGACGCTTTGAAATTGTTGTTGAGGCGGATTCCTGGTTGAAATTGTTCTTCCGGTTGCCCTCATCGAAAGTTCGGATGAACCCCTGGCCTTGCTGCTCCACTTTCAATGCGTTTGCTTCTTCTCTGACATTGCAGCTGATGTATGTCCTTTTTCTCCACACGCTCCGCATGCGTGATCGACATTTGATCGGCGGAAGCGGGAGCGTTCGCTTGAGTAACAAGTGGAGCTTGTCTTGTAATAGGCCTGAATTTTGCCTCCACTTTACTCACTCGATCTCGTCCAAGTAGCCGGAATGAGACCAATTTACAGCTCTCCTTGTTGGTCTCACCCTTTGTGTATGAGGTAGGATTCGCAAGTCCTTCGATTATATTCCTTGCATCTTCTTAGAGGCTTGTATGGAAATTCCCCATCGACCGAGATCAACCATGGCTTTGGTCATACGTCATTCCTTGATAGAAAATTTATAGAAGCTCCACATCGAGTAGCCATGGTTCGGACAACTATCGACAAGTCGTCCAAATCTCTCCCAAGATGCGCCAAAGGTCTCATCGAGTTCTTGAGCAATCCGGGAAAGTCTGCTTCTTTAATGCATTTGTCTTGATCGCGGAAATACTTCTTTAGGAAGATCGTACGCATCCGGGGCCCACGTCGTGATCGTGTTCGGCTTTAGACTAGAGAACCACGCTTGTGCTCCGTCTTGAAGAAGTGAATGGAAAGGCCTTGAGCTTGAAAAGCGTCCGGATTGGCCTGCCGATGCAGAGTGCACACTTCAGTTGAACGACGCCAAAAAGGAATTTGGATTTTCGTTCATCCTTCCATAAAACTTTGGCATGGCGGCTACCATGCTCAGCTCGACATCGATCTACGTTCGTAGTGGTGCTTGGATTGGGACCGGTAGGTCCGCTCCCATGTCAAGCGATCCTGTGTTCATCCTCGGGGTTGTGGATTGTGCACTTCCTCCGTCTCTTCCTCCCTCCGATTCGAACTTGTTCTCGGAGTGTTGTGGAGTGTTTTGTCCGAATAAAACATCTCTCGTTCTCGAGTCGCCGATCGGATCAACGGCGTACGTTGCTCGCTCTTGGTTGGGCAATTGAAGACGTCTGACGCTTGGACGAGAATTTGTTGCTTTTGCGGCTTTGTCTCCTTCCTATTTCTCTTTCTTTGCTTTCTCGATCTCGGGATCGAATATCGATAGGCTTGGAAGACCCGCTCATGCAACATCAAAAAGCACGAAAGAAAGATTAGTAGAAAATTTAAAGAAACTAGTTAACACCGTTTCCCAAGAACGGCGCCAATTTGGTGATCGCTGTATTGCACCAAATAATCTCGTAAAAATCAGAGAATTATATCCAGTATAGTTTCACAGGTGTATCGAACACAGGGGAACGGACGACCCAAACACTTTATTTCTTCTACTTATCTAGGGTTTTGGTTAGCGACCACGAAGATTTGAGTTTCCTATTAAACTAAGAACTTGTAAATTTAAAAGCAAGAATAAAAACCGCGAAACGGAATTTAAACCGAATGAACCGGGCAATTGAAGGCGGGTCCGGAGAATATTCATGCACACGTTATTCCAATCCCTGGCACATAATATGAATTAATCTCAAGAATCTACTAGTTATAGACCCACCGTAACTTAAACTGCGTGATCCTCACCCCCACTTACTTAGTCAGTAACCGCCATGTTGGGCATAGAAACGGCTACTTCCTAACCTAGCTACAACCTACGTTGTTGGACAATCAATAGATTTAATAGCTAGACAACCTTTATCGAACTAAGGGAGCCTAGTATAGGAGCCTACTCGTATGTTGGGCATCTCATAGTCTCCTCTAAGGTTTAATCCAATTACTCTAACGAATAATTTTGCTACTTACCCAGCCTTGTTCCACAGAACGATGGAAGTACTAAGTTAGCTACAGATCGCGTAACCTAGGGTGATCAAACCTAAATTACTAGCCGATTAATTAATTCTGTGATTATCCCGAAACCCTTTTGATTAATTATGAGCACCTAAGCCTCATGTATGTTCACGTGTGCATTCACATTCTCCCGACTCCAAAAAGTTTAGCTACTCATGCCGACGCTTCGATTTGGACAAGCTGGGACAGTTTTAAGCGCACGGAAACATGAACACAAATAACCCTAAATCTAGCATGCACGAAATTTAAACTAATTAAGGTACGAAAGAGCATAATACTCGAAACTTACAAATTTTTAACTAAAATCTTGAATTGAAATAACAAGGATGTTCGAATTGAAAATACTAAGTTCCTAGAAAACGATTAAATTCAAAACATAAATAAACTAGAGTTCAACTACGGAATTTAAAGAACATGAAAGATGGAAATAAAACGTTGTTTTTCTTCAACTACTAGCTACGGAATTTCTCGGTCGGAATGGTTCGGAGGTATCTTCGGCTTAGAGCGGTTCAGCGATCATGGAAATGGGTGTGCGGCGGCGGTCGTGCGGTGGATCGGAAGGGAGCAATGGCCGGAATGTGAGCTCTGGATGTTGGGACGTGTTCGAATGGTGTAGAGGTGTGTCGAATTCATCCCCATGATCCTCTTATACACTCCTCCTTTTCTTCCTCTCCATGGTAGGTTAGATCTTTGATAAGGAAAAGATTTGGATAGATAAGGAAACAAGATCTTTTCCTAACTACCATAAGATATTTTCTTGATCTTTTCATTTCCCACATAAAGTGCCTTAACCGCGAATTTCCGCGCCTTTTCTTCACTAAATCGCGCCAAATAATATCCTTGTCATCCCGGCCACGTTAGCATAGAAACCCCAGCATTATACCCATCGCACTGGACCGGTTGACCAAATTGACGCACTTTTCGGCCCGAAATCACTAAGTACGAAAACGACTCATCATAACTCATTTCACCTTCCTTAACATAATCTAGCATTTTGAGCAAGTCTAGACCAATATTAAGAAGTATTAAACTCAAGGTTACCAATTTAGCTATTTACCCATGATGAGCATGCAAACTAATTAACCAAAGATCAAATTACATTCAATTAAATAATTTACTATCTTAAGGGTGATCAATCCTAAAAATAATTTATTATCCAATTTTAACCAGAAATTTATCTCGAACTCAAGGAGAATAATTTAAGCATCATTAGGTCTCAAGGAGGAATCGAGGGCTAGAACTTCATTGCCTAGTCGAGCCGAAAAGATTAGCTACACATACTTAGAGATTTAAGAATGAAATACATAAGTGAATGAGACATAATTGAGGAATCCATTAACAAGTAATAAATGCTAAAGAACTTAAAGAGATAAAAACACTTGCAATGAGAGAATGCATTACCCATTACCAAGTCTTCTTCATTGTAGAGAACATAAAAATAAAAATAACCAATTCTTCCACCTAATTGTTGTGGCAGCCGAGAGCAAGAAGGAAAAGTGGAGTCAAAAGAAATTGTGGTGAAAGTTGTCCCACTCTCTCCACACTATCTCTATTTATACCTAGGGGCAAAATGTGTAGAGAGAGTTACAAGTTTGGGCTATAACAAAACATTTGAGCCTAGAATAATATTCTCAAAAGTCTTTAATCTTGGACCCAACAACAATTAAATCTTCAAAGGTGGCCCAATTCTCCATATTTCATCCATTTTGCTTCTACTTATGCAATTATCTTTCTCGGTTTTGCATGTTTCGATTTCTCCGCTATTTGACCATGAGACGGCGAACAAATGCACAATTCCAACTATTTAACCGCACAAAACCCGTTGAAAATGCAAGTAGTAACATACTTATCATGTTGATATGATGTGGGTATTATATTTCGACCCGTATGATTTGAATATATATTATTCTGACAAAATGCAGATAAAACGCCGACAAAATTATTGAATAAGCGTAAACAACTAATTTATTATATTGTAATCCTAATCACACTAAAAACCATAGTGGTAGTAGGTATAAAACTAAGTATCTTATGTTTTAGAGTTTTGGCCTTTAAAAAGCATGAATTTATCTAATTTTATAATTTTTACACGAACTTGTAAATTTAGTGAATTAAACCACGAAGCTTCAATTTTTTCGCAATTTGAGACACGTCCGATCCCTAAATTTTTCCGGCCACCAGGAAATACTAAAAATGGCGTTGTTTTGTTGACTTGATTACCAAGCTAGATCAGAATTGCCGCATCAGCAAAATTCTCACCATTTTCTAAATTTCTACTTGTGTTGCTTCGTAGATTGAAACCCCGAAAGACGTTCAAGAAATGTTCGGGCGAACTGTGGTTGAATCATATATCTACTTTAATAGGTACTATTCCATTCCTGGTTCTTAGTTCCATTTCCATCAATATATTTCTCTTACAACTTCCATTTTCTCTCACTTGAAACTGAACAACAGATTTTAATATGATAGCTTCTTTTGTTCAAGGTATCGGATTTATCGAAGAAACAATTTTTGTGCGTGATGGATTTGATAACTCAGCTCTATTTGGAATGACAAAGCTGTTATCTTCTGAATCGAAGATTGTATCAAATGCAACAGCAACAGTGGCAATGATAGTGAAAGGAAGAACCACTTTCCTTTTCTTTTATATTTATGGAAGGGAATCTAAATTGCTCCAATTATTTAACCAATACTTGCTTCGTACTAATAAAATGCTTCTGGATAGCCTTATTGATTCAACCCTATTTTTGCAGTATTTCCTTATCATAAATACTCCCTTCGTATCACTATTACTTTTGTCTTGTTACTATTCGGTATTAAAATTATGAAAGTGGCTGGAGATATACTAAAGTGGTGGGTCTATTTATTTAAATTGATTGGGGCCCACAAATTATTTTTATTATTGGGGAACAAGACAATAATAGGAGGGCAACTGAAAAAAGAAATTAAGACAATGAGAGTGGAAGAATGTATTTCTAACGTTATTATTGTTGGCTTGTTTCGTTTCCGTATGGAAATTAAGAAAGAGGGTGAAAATATCGGCGGAATCAACTTATTTTAAGTGGTTGTGATCTAGAATTTATTTCTACATTAGGAAATAAGACAATAATAATAGAAAAACTCAAAAAAGAATACACACCAGCATCAATGACATCGAGTCGATATAATTAAATTTAACAATTTAGTAATTTAATAAAAAGCGGTTGGAAAACAATATAAACATAATTTGAGAGAACAATATAAATGTATATGTCATGCATATATACCCATTTACAATTATTCATTTACTCATTTCTATCATGTAAAGATTATGCGACAGACTTGGTCTACATCGAATGAAATTCATGAGGTCTTACCCCATATCTTAGCTTATAATACAATATCTCCTCTTCGCTCCACACTTTAGGCTTTCTTCTAAGCTGTGCTTGTTTTTCTTGCCAGTGAACTGTACAAAACAAAAATAGGGTCAGCCGGTTTTATAAGCAGATTATATAGCCATACGGTTCCATTACCTGACAGTCTCCGTACAATCAATGCAACGAACTTGAAAGTCATCATTTCCATTGCTTTGTACCTCCTCTTGTATTTCTTTAGCAGATTCCGCTAGAGATTCCATGCAGAGTTTAAGCTCAATTAACTCAAGCGTCGGAATTTCTCCGGATACATTCTGGGATCTTGCTCAGACCCAGACAAGTACGAATATGTAGAGTCTTGAGTCTCGGGAATGGCTGCTTTCGGTCTCCCATTGACTTATATTTGATTTTTCAATGAGGAGAAATTTCAGTTGAGGGAAGTCTTCTTCTTTGGTAGTCCATACTTGTCGCTCGAAATTGTAACTTTTCAGTTTGAGCACTTCAACATTAGGAAACGGACCAACAAGGTTGAGGTAAGGCCTTTTCTTACCCCAACCGATCAACGTTAACTTTTTTAGCGAGCTCGGAACAACAAGATTAGGTTTACGAGCAGTATTCCGACCATCTTGTAGCTCCAAATGCAACTTTTCAAGTCTGAGATGTTTAAGATTTTGCAAGAGCAAATCACCGGATCCATAAGAGTAAGTGAGCCGCAATTCTTTCAGGTTCGGAATCAAGTTGAGGGTACTTATTGAACACTTGGAGATTTTTTACTTTCCCTAGTGTTTGCAGATTTTGTAGAGCGGAAGTAGTAGGAATGATATCAGGTAAGGGACAAGATGGAAGGATAAGATGCCTAAGTTGTGGCATATTCCAAATTTTACATGGCAAGCTTAAAGAAATAAATCCCTCAATGATTAAAGTTTGAAGATTTTGAAGGTTAGATATTGCTCTAGGAATTGATTGACAACGGTAGTAGAAAGAAAGGTACCTCAAATGAAACAGCTCGAAAAATTGATCGGGACCAAGTGGGAATCAAATCGAACTCGCGGGCGCATTGAGGACCCTAAGCAATCTAAAACACCCGAAAGATCCAAGTTCATACTTGAAGTACATTATAGTACGGATGGTTGAGCTATAAATATTGGAGAAATGATCTTCATTAGAGTCGCAAATACTTATCCTCCGCATCCTTTTGAGAAGCTTCAATTCCCGCCTATCCTTAACGTGCACAAGAAACTTCTCTACTTGGGATATCTTTATACACATTTCTGACCGTATCATGAAGGCCGCAATATTTTATTTTGCCATCGAGACTTCCTCTTGGTGACCACGATGAGATTTTTATCGACAAGATCCTCCAAATACTCTTCTCAGCCTCTTCAAACCTTTTTGATACATCAAAGCTTCACAAAATATTCAGCTATCCAATAACCGATCGTATTTAACTTGATTTGGTGATCTTCCGGAAACCCTCCCATGTATAAGAAACACGCCTTCAAATGGTGCGGCAAATGATTGTAACTCAAAGATAGAATCTTTTCTCCGCCCATTTGTTTTGGCAAGAGATGATCTTATATTTCCTGCAACTTCCTCCCATGAAGTCGAGTCTTGCTCGCGTAGATAGAATACCCGCGATTACTACTTTTGTAAGCGGCGGTCCTCCACAGCTTCTCGGGATCTCCCTTCCAAGGGATCTCCACATCACGAGGAATTTGATCTTCGTGTACAAACACCTTCTTTTGAAGTAGATTCCAACTTTGATCCGAATCCATCAAACACATCTCATGGGGAGGGATATAGGATTTGGCATAGTTAGCAACTTCTTTCTGCCTTGTGGTTAACATGATTCTACTTCCCCGTTGTTCTTAGGAAAAAAGTGATTTACGTCATCCCATACCTTTGTGCTCCAAATATCATCAATTACAATGAGAAACCTCCTGGGAAATAGAATTTTGAACACCTTTTGACCCCATTTCACTGGATTTTTTTGCAGGAGATTCATTGCCCTGTTGAGATGTTTTCACTGGAGACTCAAGTTGCATTGGTCAGAGTTTTCGACATGGTTGACTCGAACTCTTTCATGGAATCTAGGAGGTTTGAAAGAACTCTTTCTTCGCGATAATCTTGTGATACCGTAATCCAAACACGAATACGAAAATGTTCCACGATTAATTGATCATCGTAGGCATTTCTAGCAAGAGTTGTCTTGCCAATACCTCCCATACCATATATTGGGAGGACTTGGAGTTCTTTTGCCTCTCGACAAAGCTTATCCTTTATTTCTTTCAAATCTTCGTCGAATCCAACCATGTTGATTTCTCCGGTATCCGCAACTTGTGATGATGAACTAGCCCCTACAGAATCCCCAAGCTCTTGCTGATTGACTTCGATGCTATTTTTTATCTCCACCACCTCTGCGGCGATTGAATCCATTCGACCTCTTATTTGTTAAGCTTGTACTCAAACATGATTCCTCTTAGTATCGCGATCCACTTGGTATATCTTAAGGCATACCGCATTTGTTCCTCCAAAAACCATTCAATTATATTCTTCAGCTTCAGCAGCTACATCCCTGATTCTCGCTTCCAACTTCTTGGCTTTCTCTGGAAAATCTTCAAGAAATGCTTGGAATGAAAACAAAACATTTATCCAACGATATAATATGTTTTTTAGCATCAGGAGAAATGGAAAATCGATCATGATCGAGGATCTGATATATGGCTTTTTCAAGCGAAACAAGAGTACAATAAGCCATCGAAGGAAGAAAATAAAATTAGACAACCAGAAAAGAAACCTGAGAGAGAAGCTGTTTATGAAAATAAAAATCTCTCATCCTTGATGCTTTCTTGTATACATCTGAGTCTATGTATAATCTTTAAAGAAGTAACTTTTTAATTAAAAAGATAACGGTATGCTTATGTACTTGATTAACGTCATTAGTATAAGAATATCCGGCCAATAGAGATCGAAATGAAGAGGATCCTGCATACTGTTTGGCAATCAAATGCTTATGTACTTGATTAACGTGACATCTCAACTACTATATATTATACAATATATGATATAGTGACATCTCAAATCTTAGGTACCATGATTATGATTATTAATAATTAATTGCAACAGCGTATTGTAACAAAGTCTCACATGAGAAATTTGCTCTTTGCTAATGTATTTGGTAAAACATCACATCTCAACTACCAAATAAATGTATGATTTCCGTACCTACCATCAAGAATCTTGTTTCATTCAAGGAATCTAAACTTGCTCCAATTCATGGGTTTGGTTGATTCGCACTACTAAAATGATAGTTTTGTTCACTAACAATTGAAACTTATTTCCTAAACAAATGAACTTTTTTCAAAAGTTGAATTGACATGGATGGTCTCCAAACTATGTTAGTTTTGATAAATTGGTTTATAATATTTATTTTTTTAGTTGATTAGTCCTTAAATTATGCTAGTAACCTAAAAAAATTGGATTCTTATCCTAATTATATATATATATATATATATATATATTATATGTGTGTGAATCTAGTGGTGTGAACTCACATTTAACGTGAGAACTACATAATTATGCATAATCCTTATATATTTTATGCATAATATTTGATGATTTTATGGAAAAAATCTACAATTTTATACCTTTGTCTTACTCCATAAAACATATGCTAATTACGTATAATGTAACAATACATTTTACATAAAATATCTAACTATTATGTATAAAATATATTATAATGATTATGCATGGTTAGTTTTTGCTTGGCCATGGATCATGAAATGAACCCCTTCATGGAGTCCAGGACTGCCCAAAAAGAACTTTTTTCGTTCACTATAATCTTGTGAGACTGTGATCCAAACACAAATTTGAAAATGCTCCATGATTAGTTGATCATCGTAAGCATTTCTAGCAGGAGTCGCCTTGCCAATACCTCCCATACAAAATATTGTGGACTTGGAGTTGCGGGCGCCCATCCACAGAGCCCCCTCCTTTATTTTTATCATAATCTTCGCTGAAGCCAACGTCATTGATTTACCCTGAATCTTCAACTTGTGATGATGAAGTAGATGAATCACCAAGTTGTTTGTCTTTGATCATGATGCTATTTTGTATCTCCACTACTTCTGGAGCTATTGAATCCATTTCATCCGTTACTTTCTGTAGCTGGTGCTTGGAAACTTCATATGTTTTTATGTGAAGTTATTCATTTATCGATAAATGAATAAATTATTTATTTATCGATAAATGAATATTTATTATTTTGAGAGAGAAATTTACGATATAAAAAAAGTTAAATATGTCCATTAAACTTTTTTTTAATAACTTAATTATGTAAACATTAAAATATAAAAAAATTAGTATTTGGTTTAGTAAAATCATGTTAGAAATGTACATTTAATATACCATAATTATAAAATAAGTCAAATTATTTAATATTATAAAAGCTCAATTGTTTTATAAAAGAACGCTCATGTACATAAAAGAAAAATGAAAAAGATTTTTTGCTTATATTAGAATTATCATAGAAGTATGTTTTTGGTATTGCAAGATTTATTCAATAGTAAATGAAATACAGAACAGTCCTTGAATTGGGATGATGATCTCAAATAATAAGTAATGCCATCTCTAATTTGGCACTACAAAAATACTATGAATGTCTAAGATCTTTTCAAATATCGAGAATGATGCAAACTATGGAATTACTAATGAATGATGAGATTATTGGAACATTTATGAACGGTAACGATGATGAATAGGTCTATCCTAAACGGATGACAAGTACATTTATTCCAATTCTGCCATTAAAATGTTTATTTCAAGCAATAACTACCTTAAATAATTAAGGCCTCAACACGAGCAAAATATTCGGAAGTTGTTCATACTGCGTAAAGTTAATGATGATAATTTTTGTTTATATGGGAAGAAAAACAATAACTATGGAAGTCTATATTCATAAAAAATGATTATTGTACTATTATACTATTATAATTGTCCATATATATTTTCCAAATTACTAATTATTACTTAGATTTCCATTGGGACCTTAAGGATTTAAAAAAATTATTACTTAATGTATTTAGCGAAATTATTACTTTAGAACACTGGCCCGCGGAGTCACCAGAAAAATTATTATCTAAGTGAGAGTTATTACTTCATCGAAAAATTACTTCATCGATGCTTAACCCCATTTGTTTAGAGATATCATCTGTTTTTTTTCATGAGGAGAAATAAAAAATTGGTCATGATCAAGAATTTGATCTATGATGTTTTCAAGTGAAAGAAGATTAGAAGTAAGCCATCCCCTCTCATATACACATCTACTGTGGGGAGTTTGGTAATCGAAGGAAGAAAAAAAAAAAAAGAAACCGAGCTCTTACTATTAAACTTTAGGGATCAAATAAAGGAACAAGAACAACCCAAAAAAGTCAACGGTCGAGTGAAAAAAACAAGAGAAAAAACTATGCTCCTGCCAAGAGATTTTGCACATTGAATGAAGGAAAAATTGACAACTTTAGAGACTAGAGAGAGAAATTATTGATGAAATACAAACAAGTGATCATCTTTGTTCGTTGATGATTTCTTGATACTTTTGAGTCAAAATATAATTAGAGTCTTTTTTTAATAAAATAGGTGATCGTGACATCTTATCTACCAGGCTATTTTAAGATTTTTGACATGGCGGCATCTCAACTACCAAGATTATGATGATTAATTAATCAATTCATTGCAATGCTGTATTTTAACATAGTCAGGAAGGTGCACATGAACAAGCATGGGCATACGGTGTATTGTGATTATTTGTGTACTTCAATTACATTCTTGGTCAGAGGTTGGACAGGGGGGCGCAGTGCAGTCCGGATCCTCTATACTACTTTCTTGTATCTGATTTGTGTCCCACTGTCATTTTTAACTATAAGCACCTAGGTGCTTACGATAACTCTAAAATTCGAATCGTAAATACCTAGATACTTACAGTTAAAAATAACAGCGGGACACAAACGGTACACAAAAAAATGGGACAGAAGATCCTGTGCAAGCCCAGTGACCCTTGGAATATACAAAATGAATATGTATGTAATATTTTTAACTATAGTAGGCTTGGTTTAGTGGTAATAGTCAAGTTAAACAATGGAAAGCAAGAGTTCGATGCTAATCTATCAAAACCCTTTATTTTTCCTTATCTCCTAATTTCCTTTTTATTTTGTATTTTATTTCATTTTTTTCCGTATTTCCTTTTTATTTTGTATTTTATTTTATCTTTTTTTTCCTTTTTTTTCTTTCTTTTCTCTCCTTTTTATTTTTATAACCATATATTGCTCCTTTTATATTTTAGAATTCTGTATTTGTTCTCAACCAAACATCTTAATTTAAAACAAGTAAAATTGGATCTCCCTAATTTCCTATTTTGTATTTTGTTTCATTTTTTCCCTTTATTTTTCCTTATTTCCCAATTTCCTTTTTATTTTGTATTTTATTTTTATTTATTTCTTTTCTCTCCTTTTTATTTTTATAACCATATATTGTTCCTTTTATATTTTAGAATTCTGTATTTATTCTCAACCAAACATCTTAATTTAAAACAAGTAAAATTGGATCTCCAGAGTCAAAGTCCTGGCTACGTCACTATCTACCAGTGGATTAATTTAAAACAAGTAAAATTTTGTATTTATTCTCAACCAAACATCTTAATTTAAAATTGCACTTCTCTTTCCTTATTTATAATAACTTGTTAATGTTGATATTAATTATAAATTATTTTAGAAATCTCACATCGTTTTCGTATATAGTTTTCTTGAAAACCCCCAACCGGCCAACTCTATAGAATTTAACAATGGCAAAGTAGTACAACCCAATCCGCATTGTCTTTCTTGTCCCTTTTTTTTATATTTTTTCTCATAAATATTTATATAGTACTATCATTTAACAAAATAAATAAGTCCAAAATATTTGGTCAAATTTGGTACAAAGATCCATGCCAGCATTCTAAAATAAAATTAAAAACATATCCATAAGACAGCATTCTAAATAAAATTAAATAAAAAGAGGCATCTTGTTTATCTGGTTTGACTAAGAACGCATTCCCCTCAATCCGGATCAGTTCAAGTGCTGGATTCCTACAATAGCATTTCGAAGGAGTTAACTGTTAAGTGCTAGATTCTCGAACTATACATTTTACAGTACGAGTCATGTCCTGAGTATATGCCAGTTTTCCTCAACATATATGAAATAATACGGCACTTCTAGATATAAATTAACAAAACAATAGTAAACTCATTCTAAAGATTTTAGATTTTTATTTAAAAATCAATTATTTCCAATGTTGCATACATGTGGATCCTAGAACTTGGAAAAATATATTAACAAAACCATAACAATCATCCCAAAAAATTGTAGATATTTAACATGAATTACTTAGGGCCTGGACAAAATTCAATTAGAGCACACTAAATGATTCTAAATATCAAGAATAAATAACATATAAATTATACATCATGTAAATAAACACATTTAAATAAGAGACATATTTAGTTCTCGAGTGCGTAAAATGGTGTATGGTCATGGTTTATATTTCATTTTTAATTTCTAGGATGTCTTTTACATAGAAGATGAACAATTAATTACTTGCAAGGGATAATTATAGGAGCAGTGGTCTCCTCCCCTAGGATCAAATAATTACACCAACCTGCTTCTTTTCCTCCAGCCCTCCTTCACGTTAATTGAGATACACTACATGGGGATGGCGGAGATGCTCTATGAAGCTATTGTTTACCATCTCCTTAAGCCCAGCAAAATGTGCCTAACCTCCTGTGATTTTGTCATCGCTTCCTCATACAGACTGCACAAAACAAAAAAGTCAGAAGGAACAAGGAATGATTTTCGCTATTTATAGTAATATGCTATTTAATACTTGCGGAATGTATATGTAGTAGATCTTTAACCTGGATTGTCTCAAGTCACGGCTGCGCTTACAGGCAATGCAACGAACTTGAAAGACATCTTCACCGTAATTCCGCGCCTCCTCTTGTATCGCTTCTGCAGAGTCTACCAAAGAGTCCGTACAATCCTTAAGCTCAATTAACTCAAGTGTTGGAATTTCTCCAATACACTCAGGAATCTCAGTTAGACCACAACAAGAATGAAAAAGTAGGGACTTAAGTTTAGGAAAGTGGCTGGTTTCAGTGTTCCATTGCCTTAGATCTGATTCTTCAATGAGCAGAAACTTCAACTCAGGAAAGTCCTCCTCAGCAGTTCTCCATTCTGGTAGCATGAAATCGAAACTTTTCAGCTTGAGCACTTCAAGATTGGGAAATGGACCCACAATGTCGAGGTAAGGCTCTTTACGACCCCAACCCATCAAGGTTAACTTTCTCAGTGAGCTTGGAACCACAAGATTAGGCTTACCAAAATTACGCCAGCCATATCCTATTTCCAAATGCAACTTTTCAAGTCGACGGAGATGTACAAGATTATGGAGGAGTAATTCTCCGGATCCAAAAGAGTAAATAAGACTCAATTTTGTAAGGTTCGGAATCAAGTTGAGGGTACTTATTGAACATGTGAGATTTTCTACTTTCCCAAGTGTTTGTAGATTTTCTAGAGTAGAAGTGGTAGGAGTTGTATCAGCTAACCGAATCTTAGAAAGGATAATATGCCTAAGTTGCAGCATGTTCCAAATTTCATATGGCAAACATGGATCACTAATTTCCTTAATGATTAAGGTTTGAAGACTTTGAAGGTTGGATATAGCTCTAGGAACTGGATTAGAATTGCAGAAAGCGAGGTACCTCAATTGAAAGAGTTTGAAAAACTCATCACTGAGCCAAGGGCTCTGATGTCGAGTTGTTAGCAGATTTAGAATCTTGAGAAAGCTAAAATTCCTGAAAGAATTAAGGTAAGCATTGAAGTACATTATAGTACGGATGGTTGACTTATCAATGGTGGGGAAAAACTTTAACTTAAATTGAGAAATACTTATCCTCCGTTGGTGAGACATACTCTCCCGAAGCACTTCCGAATCCTTAACATGCAGAAGAAAATTCTCTTCCCGGGATAGCTTTATACACATTTCTCGTAGCGTATCATGAAGGCTACAAAATTTAATTTTGCCATTAGAGTACCTTTTGGTGACCATAAGGAGGCTTTCGTCAACAAGATCCTCCAAATACTCTTGTGCAATATCTTCAAACTCTTTAGAAACAACTGGTTTCACAAAGCTTTCAGCTATCCATAGCTTGATAAGGTCTGTGACTTTGATCTCGTGATCTTCTGGAAACCCTCCTATGTATAAGAAACACGACCTCAAACGATGAGGCGGATGATTGTAACTTATAGATAGAATCTTTTCTATCCGCCCATCCTGCTGTGGCAAGAGCTGCTCTTACATTGTATGCAACGTTCTCCAATGCATTCAGAGACTTATTCGTTGTAGATAGAAGTCCAGCAATCACAACTATTGCAAGGGGCAATCCTCCGCAGCTTCTTGCAATTTCCCTCCCAATGCTCTCCAACTCTTGTGGAACATTATCTTGGTGTATGAAAACCTTCTGACAAAGTAGATTCCAACTTCGATCCGCATCCAACAAATGCATCTCGTGGGAAAGGGTAGATGACTTGGCATACGTAGCAACTTCGATCAGCCTTGTGGTCAACATGATTCGGCTTCCGTTGTTGCTATCGGGAATAAATGCCTCACATCATCAAGTACCTTTGTGCTCCAGATATCATCCATTACAATAAGAAATCTCCTCACTACCAAGATTTTGTGCACTTCTGATACCATTTCTCCATTGCTCACCTCAGGGATTTTCACCTGAGGTTTGTTCCCCTGTTTGGATCTTTTTACAAATTCATCAAGCTGTTGAGATCTTTTTGCCACAGATTCAATTTCGAAGTCAGATTTGTTTGCCAGAGCTTCATTGCCCTTTTCAGATCTTGTTGCTATGGATTCCTTCCTCCCATCCGTGTTGAATTCTTTCAAGGAACCTAAGAGGTCCAATAGAATTCTTCGTAAGCTATAATCTTGGGATACTGTGATCCAAACACGAACCTGAAAATGTTCCACGATTAATTGGTCATCGTAAGCATTTCTAGCAAGAGTGGTCTTGCCAATACCTCCCATACCGGATATTGGGAGGATTTGGAGTTTTGGGGCCAATCCACAGAGCTTCTCCTTTATTTCGAGCAGATCTTCGTTGAAGCCGACCATATTGATTTCACCGCCTTCTGCAACTTGTGGTAATGAAGTAGCCTCGACAGGATCACCATCTTGCATGTCTTTGATTATGATGCTATTTTGCAGCTCCACCACCTCTGCGGCGATTGACTCCATTTCACCTCTTACTTTCTCAAGCTTGTAGATTCCTCCTTTTGCGATCCACTCGTTGTATAACTCGTCCTGCAAAAAGCATTCAATATTACTTTCTGCCTCATCAGCTACACCCCTGATCCTTGCTTCCAAGTTCTTGGCATTCTTTGGGAACTCATCAAGAAAAGCTTGGAAAGAAATAACACATTTGTTTATTGATATGAGTTGTTCTTTTTCATGAGGAGAAATGGAAAATCGATCATGATTGAGGATTTTATATATGACGTTTTCAAGTGAAAGAAGAATGGAATAAGCCATCCTCACAAACACCTCTACCCAGCGGGAGTTTGGTAATCGAAGGAAGAAAAAGAGAAAAAATAATGTAGAGAATTAAAGAAGAAAAGCAATCTTTGCTTTTAGCACAAGATTTTGCAGATCAAATGACGGAATTCAAGAACAAAAGTAGACGAGAAAGGAGAAGAAGAGGATAAGGAGCTCCTACTACAAGAATTTGCTTATATATGAAGTAGAAATTACAACCCCAAAACTAATATCTGTAGAGAGAGAGAGGAAACTATGCTCTTTCTAAGAGAATTTGCTGATTGGACGTTGACAATATAGTAAGAGAGACGTAATGGAATTCGACAATCTTTATTGGTTGATAATTTCTTGTATTCCACCGAGTGTATATATAACCTCGGAAATAGTGGCAGATGGGCCTTGTAATTCTTTTTTGTAAAGGGGCAACTCAACTACAACTTGCATCAGACTTGGTACATGTAATTATAAAAAGAATATTTTAAACTTTAATTAATTCAATGCAAGAGTGTATTATTACCCAAGTGGATTTATTTTACGATTATTGAAATCTTGATATCTCAACTACCATTATTATGACAATTATTTAATTCAATGCTACAGTGGATCATGACAAAGTCATCGAGGTGCACATGAACAAGCATTGACATACGGAGTCAATGCACAAAGTCTGAAAAGAAATAAAAGAAAAAAAGGGTGCATACAATATCAAACATATATAATAAAATGTATGAAAATCGTAGCGGTAGGTACATCTACACAGTAAAATTATTTTGGAATCGAACCAGATATAATGGAGTCTCTATAACAACCCGCCAGGCTTTTATTTAGTTTTTTAAGAGAAGTATCCAAGTGTATTAAAGATAAGGAATCCATTTACAGTTTCTCTTCTTCTTGTTTTTCCTTTAATTATTCATCCACATATTCCACCAATAAAAAAAAAAATTATTTCTCAAATGTTTGACAAGTTGCAGCTCAGCTCTTCGTCTGCAACACTGAAAAAAAAAGAAAATTTGACTAATTGCACCGTGTTTAATGAATTTAATTTGTATTAATTTAGTGGGAAAATATGAAACTATTTATTTGGACCATTTTTACATAAAGTGGAGTATGACATAGTTCATGAAACTTTCTTGATTTCATTGATTTTGCTGAATTTAAAAAAAGTAATTAAATTTCCAATCAAAGGATATGTCTGTTATATTTAATTGAAAAAAATACATGTGGAGTGTTGATATTTTTTTCACCTAAAATTTGCATTTTTACTTTTCATAGTCAAGTTCAAGAACATATTTACACACTTATCTTTTTTTAAAAAGAAAACTCCACTAACTACTACCTGTGTCAGACGTGGTACTTGTAATACATTGTTATTTAATCAATTCAATGCTTAACAAAGTCAGAAAGGTGCACATGGGCAAGCCTGTGTATACCATGAGTCAATGCACTAAGTCTTAAAAAATTTTACCCACTTGTTATTGAGTACTACTTCTTTCTCAGTATTTCTATCTCACTTCTTTTCGGCATTGAAATTAAGAGAGTAGATGATAAAGTATGAAAGATGAATAGATAATAAAGTAGGAGATAGAAGATGAGTTATAGTAGATGATAAATCAAGAGAGAAGATGGTAAAGTAAGAACAAGAAGATGATAAAATAAGAGAAAGTATGAGAGAGAATATGATAAAGTAGGAGAGAAGATGATAGTTAGTTTTCTAAATTGGGAAGTGAGACAGAAACAGTGGGACGTCCATTTCGGAAAAGTGAGACCGTAATAACGAGACGGAAGTAGTATAATGTAGGACTTAAAATAAAGAATGCAACTTTTTATTTTGCCGTTAGACTTCTTTCTGGTGACCACAATAAGACTTCTTTAGGGAAATACTCTTCCGCACTTCCTTTTAACTCCTTGGGTTCAATTGGTATCACAAATCTTTCAGCTATCCATAATCTGATAAGGTGTGTGGCTTTGATATTGTCATATTCTGGAATTCCATCATGTATACAAAGCATGGCCTCCAATGGCATAACCAGAGATTTACATCAGTGGGGACCAAATAATTACGCACTTGTGGTCTATCGTGAACTAAAAAAGTGACGACAAAATAAAAAATGAGAGAAGAAAAAAGGTAGAGAAGAAGAAACCTGAGGGGAAAAAGTGAGAAGGAAACTATAAGAAAAAGAAAGAGAAAAGAAAAAAAGTGGAATTAAATTGAAAATAATAATGCATATCTTTTAAGAAAAGACATAATTATTATAAATATAAAGTTGTATCTTGATCAAATTTGGAAAAATATTTGTAAACAATTTCGAGCGTGAAGGGGGAAGATACATTACCGCTGGACCAAATTTCAATTCCTAATAGAAAATCACAGTAGAATATCTCAAACTCAATCGAGGCAGTGGCCCCCACTACCCACCCTTACCTACGCCACTGATGGCCTCAAACGATGTGGCAAATGATTGTAACTTAAGATAGAATCTTTTCTATCTGCCATCTGTTGGGGTAAGACATGATCTTATATTTTTCACAACTTCCTCCCATGAAGCTAGAGTCTTACTCGTCGTGGATACAACTCCGGCTATCTCCACTATTGCATGGGTCGGTCCTCTACAACTTCTTGCAATCTCCCTTAAAATGCACACTAAATGACGAGGAATATAGCATTGGTATTTTAAGTCCTACATTATACTTGTGTTTGCTAGAGGAGGGAAGAACAAGAAAAACAGACAAAAAGAAGAAAAATAAACTAAGCTTCTATTTCAAGATTTTGCAGATCAAATGAAGGAAAAACAACAAAAGTAGTAGTAGTAGAAAAAGAAGAGAGATACCGAGCTCCTAATGGTGAGACATGATACATTTAATTCAACAAATAGGAAAATAAAAAATAAAATAAAAATGAAGCCTCAATTAATTCAATGTTATAGTGTATTATAAGAAAGTCAGAAAGGACCACATGATTAGAAGCCTGAGCATACGGTGAGTCAATGCACTAAAGCTTCCCCCAAAAATAAAAAAATAAAATAAAAATAATAATAGTAATAAATACCCACATGTTTTTGAGTATCATGTAGGACTTAAATAAAAGATCCTGTCCACATTAATGGTATTGCTTTGAGAAAGAAATTATTAGTGCAAAAATTGTATTATCTAGAATACAAATACACAGCTGGTGATGTATATGAATAGGATGTAGTTAGTGTTGATCGATTAGATGATCATTAGTATTCATACCCATGATATCATATTTGATTTGAATCAATCACTAATGCAAAATACAAAAATCAAGTATATAAATTACCACCTTAGATACGCAGGAGCAGATTTAGGAATATGAATTGGTAGAAGCAAAACCCGCAATTTCTTTTCATCTATTTTTGTTTTCCATTGATTCATAGATTTTAATATTATTTGTTGGCCAAAAAAGAAAAATACAACTTAAGTGTGGATTGAGAATGAGTAATGCCAGCGGGTTCCTCGAATCAAAAAAAAAAAAAAAAGAATATATCTCATTTTATTTACGAAAAATGTAGTAGATCGATATATAAGATGAAAAACAGAGTAAATTATCGATATTAGATGAAATAGCATGTTGTTTTTCCCACCTAATATTTAGGAACTCCATTTCATTTCTAGTTTGATTCTTCAACCACAAAACCAGTCATTCAATTAGTTATACTTAGCCTCTCAACGCTAAACAAGTTATAAAGCCAAAAAAAAAAACATAAAAAATCAACTTCTGAAAATAATTGAGATTTCTTCATTTGATGAGTTTCGATTGGGGATGCCGCAATCTAAGAAGGACTTGGACAGCAAAATAGTAATTCAAGAAATATGAGCTGCTGTTGCCCTCTGTTCTCACACAAACAGGAACGTAAATCAGAAACCAAAACTCGAATGGACTCGGATAGAGAGAAACAAGATTCTCAAGCTTATGCAAATGCGTGAAATGATCTAATGAAGAACGTTGATTCTCTTTATAAGAACTCTTCACCTACCACAATGGTATGGCGCGCCGGATGCTACTCTTTGCTAGTCCTTTGCGCCCTTCAATGGCATGAGTCGGTTCTGAGCACTGTACAAAAACAAATAAAGTAAGAAAATACAGAAAAAGAAAGAAATACCATGTCTTCGTTTTATTGCAAAAAAAATAATCTCCTTTACTAACTTAAGTTTCTAGCTATCTTGTAGGGTTTATTTGGTGTGATTCATCAACCACAAATGCGTCTCCATACGTGATCGTCATGACGAGTTCCACGCCGTTGTCGACGACGTGGTTTTACGGCCACTCTTTGAAAGGTTCCACGTCTGTAGAAAATAAGAAAAAATCAAACGACATGCTTAGAATATTTATTCTGAGAATCTATATGGGTTATGAAGTTGTATCTAATATAAAAATAACATTTAATACTTGCCGCATGATAATCAGCAAATGTAATATGGAATCTCATAGCAAATAATATGACAAACTTGAGATGGAACCGAATTTTATCACTGACCTGCCAGGTGGGGACGGTGACCGGGACCTTGAAATTGGCAGCGGTGGCTCCGGCTCTCTAGCGGCCTTACAGTCGATGCAACAAACTTGAAAGACATTATCGTCATAATTCTGTGCTTCCTCTTGTATCCCTTGGGCAGAGTTCGCCAGAGATTCCGTACAGAGATTAAGGTCAATTAACTCAAGTGTTGGAATTTCTCCGATACATTCTGGAATTTCATCTAGACCCAAACAAGAATCAACGAGTAGGGACTTTAGTCTTGGGAAGTGGCTGCTTTCAGTCTCCCATTGCCTTAGATCTGAGTATCCAATGAGAAGAAACTTCAGCTGAGCGAAGTCTTCATCATTGTCCTCCATACTCGTGGCGTGAAATTGAATCTTTTTAGTTTGAGAACCTCAAGATACGGACAACCAATTTCAAGGTAAGACCCTCTACGACCCCAACCGAGCAAGGTTAACTTTTCCAGTGAGCTAGGAACAACAAGATTAGGATCACCCGAATTCTTCCAACTATATTCTACTTCCAAATGCAACTTTTCAAGTCGGCTAAGATGTATAAGATTATGGAGGAGTAATTCTCCAGATCCCCCCGATTAAGTGATCTGAAGCTTTGTAAGGTTTAGAATCAAGTTTAGCATACTTATTGAACACGAGATTTTTCACTTCAAGTGTTTGTAGATTTTTCAGAGCAGGAGTGTCGGCATTGGTATGATCTAAGCAACTAGTTGAAATGATAAGATGCCTAAGTTGATTCATGCTCCAAATCTCATGTGGCAAACATGAACCATTAATCCTCTTAATGACTAAGGGTTGAAGACTTTGAAGGTTAGATATTATTTTCGGAATCTCATATGGCAAACATGAACCAAATCTCATATTGTGTATGAACACCTTCTTCCAAAGTAGATCCCAACTTTGATTCGCAACCATCACACACATCTCATGCGGAAGTACAAAGGAGTTGGCATATGTAGCAACTTCTGCCAGCCTTGTGGTTAACATGATTCGGCTTCCACTGTTGTCATTTGGAAATAACTTTTTTACATCATCGAGTATCTGTGTGCTCCAAATATCATCCATTACAATGAGATACTTTCAGCATGTTAGGATTTTGTGCCCTTTAATTGCCATTTCAATATTGCTCTGCTGAGATTCATTGCATTGTTCATTGTTTTCTGCCATGGATCCCGGGTCGAACCCTTTCATGGAGTCCAGGAGGTCCAAAAGAATTTTCGTTCACTATAATCTTGTGACACTGTGATCTAAATACGAATTTGAAAATGCTCCATGATTAGTTGATCATCGTAAGCATTTCTAGCAAGAGTCGTCTTGCCAATACCTCCCATACCAAATATTGGGAGGACTTGGAGTTGTGGCGCCCATCCACAGAGCCCCTCCTTTATTTTACCCGAATCTTCAACTTGTGATGATGAAGTAGATGAATCACCAAGTTGTTTGTCTTTGATCATGATACTATTTTGTATCTCCACTACTTCTGGAGCTATTGAATCCATTTCATCCGTTACTTTCTGTAGCTGGTGCTTGAACTTCATACGCCGTACTATTGAGAAACTCTTGTTATATCTTTGTTTCCATAAAAACCATTCAATAATATCTTCAGCCTCAACCGCTACATCCCTCATTCTTGCTTCCAACATCTTGGCTTTCTCCGGAAAATCTTCAAGAAACGCTTGGAAAAAAATAACATATTTGTTTAGAGATATCATCTGTTTTTTTTCATGAGGAGAAATAAAAAATTGGTCATGATCAAGAATTTGATCAATGATGTTTTGAAGTGAAAGAAGATTAGAGTAAGCCATGCTCTCATAAACACATCTACCCGTGGGGAGTTTGGTAATCGAAGGAAGAAAAAAAAAGAAACCAAGCTCTTACTACTAAACTTTAGGGATCAAATACAGGAACAAGAACAACCCAAAAAAGTCAAGAGAAAAAAACTATGCTCCTGCCAAGAGATTTTGCACATTGAATGAAGGAAAAATTGATAACTTTAGAGACTAGAGAGAGAAACTATTGATGAAATACAAACAAGTGATCATCTTTGTTCGTTGATGATTTCTTGATACCTTTGAGTCAAAATATAATTAGAGTCTTTTTTAATATAATAGGAAATCGTGACATCTTATCTTCCAGGCTATTTTAAGATTTTTGACATTGCGACATCTCAACTACCAAGATTATGATGATTAATTAATCAATTCTTTGCAATGCTGTATTTTAACATAGTCAGGAAGGTGCACATGAACAAGCCTAGGCATAAGGTATTGTGATTATTTGTGTACTTTAATTACATTCTTGGTCAGAATGCCTACAGGATTATATCAATCTTTGAGAAGATAGTTTATTAGATTACTACTAACATAAGATTTTCCAGACCAAAACAAATTATAAAAACTCAGTCTTAAAGGAAAAAAACATAATATCTACAAGCAGGGGCGCAGGGAGGGGTTGGACAGGGGCCCAGTGACCCTTGGAATATACAAAATGAATATGTATATGAAATATTTTTAACTATAGTAGGCTTGGTTTAGTGGTAATAGTCAAGTTAAAAAAGAGAAAGCACGAGTTCGATGCTAATCCATCACCATTTTTTTCCTTTATTTTTCCTTATTTCCTAATTTCCTTTTTATTTTGTATTCTATTTCATTTTTTCCTTTATTTTTCCTTATTTCTTTTTTATTTTTTATTTTATTTTTATCTCTCTTTTTTTCTTTCTTTTCTCTCCTTTTTATTTTTATAACCATATATTGCTCCTTTTATATTTTAGAATTCCTTTTTATTTTATTTTGTATTTTATTTTTATCTCTTTTTTTTTTCTTTCTTCTCTCCTTTTTTATTTTTATAAGCATGTATTGCTCCTTTCATATTTTAGAATTCTATATTTGTTCTCAACCGAACATCTTAATTTAAAACAAGTAAAATTTCATCTCCTGAGTCAAAGTTCTAGCTACGCCACTATCTACAAGTGGACCTATTTGTAACGCCCAAAAAATTTCGATATAAAATGCATTGCATATCTATTCATGCATGTTATCAAGCGTTTTAGTTCTATAAGTCGCACCTTAGAAATTTAAATGAAAATTAAAGCATCTATCTTATTTGTCATTAAATCATTTTTATTATGTAAATTTATTTTAAACTTTGAATATGTTTATTTATATCATATTATGATTATATTGTTTATTTATTGTTGAGATAGAAATAATGTTAGAATAATGAGGCAATAATAATATTTATTTATTTCGGATTTCTTAAACCTACTAGGATTCATAAGAGGATATAATATTTTATAGTGTATTAAGTTATTAGGAGATAATTTAAAATTATATTTTGTGAATAAAATAGATATTATATTTGTGATTTACATGTTTTAGGAAAAAAAATCTAGTTGTGTTTATCCATATCCTAATTTATCTATAATTGAATCTCTTATATGGTAACTGTGACACTAAATTATATATAAATTATATAAGTACGAAAATAATTATGGATGAAATATATTTGATATCTTATATGATTAGGGATATTTAGATAATGATTTCTAGGCCTATAAATACCCTTAGTCTCTCATAATATAGCATCCCATAAAATTTTCGAAAATCGCCAAAGATATCTGCGAACCTGTTTCAATAATTATTTACACATCTTCCCATCGTCATATCATTAGTCATATCATCGTGAAAATTTAGGATCATCTTCCTCGGTATGTCTAGTATACTTTATTATTTTTGTAGAATTTTCCAAGCATGATAACTATTTGTTAAAAATTGTTATTCGTAACCTGCCAGTTTTTGACAGCATGTCCATAAGCTTGATAGGAAAATTGTTTTTCATATTTTCTTTGAGTTGTTTTCGACCATGTTGAATTTTAATGGGATATAATATATGTTAGGTCATTCATGTTAAAATATAGAATTTTTAAAATACGGTTACTATTTATTTGTGTATTTGTTTTCTTGGTGTGTCAGATTCTTTTGTCAACATGCATGTAGATTGAAAAACAAAAAAAATCATGTTACTACTAAATAAATTCTTGATCATGACAAGTTTCATTGCGATGAAATATGTATTATGTTGTTAATGTTGGAGTTCTATAATTTTTAGGACAATACTCTTATGATTTTATTAATTTATTTCACGAGCTGCCGAATTACTCAATGCATGAATGAATTGTAAATAGATGTAAGATTGTGATTAATATACTTAAGTTTTATATTATGTGAAACTACTAAAATTGCATGTTAATAAGTAGATTATGTATAATATACATTTTGTTTGATTATTCTGATCTATGTCTATTTATGAATTATTGAAATTGTTAGTGACGCGCAGAACTTAAACATCTGATATTCATGATTTTTTTCATCAAGTCAAAGTTAAGGTGGAGAAAATGCTCCATGATTAGTAGATCATCGTAAGCATTTCTAGCAAAAGTCGTCTTGCCAATACCTCCCATACCAAATATTGGCATGACTTGGAGTTGCGGTGCCCATCCACAGAGCCCCTCCTTTATTTTTATCAAATCTTCGTTGAAGCCGACCGCATTGATTTTACCCAAATCTTCAACTTGTGATGATGAAGTAGATGAATCACCAAGCTTGTCTTTGATCATGATGCTATTTTGTATCTCCACTACTTCTGGAGCTATTGAATCCATTTCATCCGTTACTTTTTGTAGCTGGTGCTAGAACTTCATACGCCGTACTATTGAGCAACTCTTGTTATATCTTTGTTTCCATAAAAACCATTCAATAACATCTTCAGTCTCAACAGCTACATCCCTCATGCTTGCTTCCAACATCTTGGCTTTCTCCTGAAAATCTTCAAGAAACGCTTGAAAAAAAATAACATACAGTTAAACCTGTTTAAAGTAATATACTTGGGACCAGAAAAAAATATTCATTTAGCGAAGTTATTCATTTATCGATAAATGAATAAATTATTTATTTATCGATAAATGAATATTTATTACTTTAGAGAGAAATTTACAATATAAAACAAGTTAAATGTGTCTATTAAACTTTTTTTTAATAACATAATTATGTAAACATTAATATATAAAAAAATTAGTATTTGGTTTAGTAAAATCATGTTAAAAATGTACATTGAATATGCACTAATTATAAAACAAGTCACATTATTCAATTTTATAAAAGCTCAATTATTTTATAAAAGAATGCTCATATACATAAAAGAAAAATGAATTACCCTAGAAGTATGTTTTCGGTATGGCAAGATTCATTCAACAGAAAATGATCTACAAGTCCTTGAAATTAGATGATGATCTCAAACAATAAGTAATGTCATCTCTAATTTAAGCTACGAAAAAATACTATGAATGTCCAAGATCTTTTAGCTATCGAGAATGATGTAACTATGGAATTACCAATGAATGATGAGATGATTGGAACACTTATAAACGGTAATGATGATGAATAGGTCTATCCTAAACGAGATGATAGTACATTTATTCCAATTGTGTCATTAAAAAGTTTATTTCGAGTAATAACTACCTTAAATAATTAAGGCTTCAACACGAGCAAAATATTCGAAGTTTGTCTATACTTTGTAGAAAGTTAATGATGATAATTTTGGTTTATGTGGAAAGAAAAAACAATAAATATGGAAGTCTATATTCATAAGAAATGATTATTGTACTATTGTACTATTATAATTGTCCATATATATTTTCTGAAATTACTAATTATTACTCTATATTTCCATTGGGACCTTAAGGATTTAAAAAAATTATTACTTAATACATTTAGCGAAATTATTACTTTAGAACACGGGCCGTAGTTGGGACCGGAAGAAATTATTATCTAAGCGAGGTTATTTCTTCATCGAACATTACTTCGTCGAGGTTGAAGTGTATTTGTTTAGAGATATCATTAGTTTTGTTTTTTTTTTTATGAGGAGAAATAAATAATTGGTCATAATCAAGAATTTGCTCTATGATGTTTTGAAGTGAAAGAAGATTAGAGTAAACCATCCTCTCATATACACATCTACCCGTGGGGAGTTTGGTAATCGAAGGAAGAAAAAGAAAAAGAAACCAAGCTCTTACTACTAAACTTTAGGGATCAAATAAAGGAAAAAGAACCCAAAAAAGCCAACGGTCGAGTGTAAAAAAAAAAAAGAGAAAAAAACTATGCTCCTGCCAAGAGATTTTGCACATTGAATGAAGGAAAAATTGATAACTTTAGAGACTAGAGAGAGAAACTATTGATGAAATACAAACAAGTGATCATCTTTGTTCGTTGATGATTTCTTGACCTTTGAGTCAAAATATGTTAGAACGGGTGTATCGAAATGACGATTATAACGTTAGCCGAGGCAAGAGTTGTACTCTTTCTCCGCAAGACGATAATGCTCCGCTACTCAGTGCAAGCGGTCTATAGCACTCGTCTCCAAGATACAACGGCTTCTTAATTACGAGTAGTTGCACTACTTCTCGTAATTCCGGCGAACTACTTGATATTTGGGACTAAGGAAATGAAAGATGATATGTATGTGATAAATGAAACATAATATAAAAATTGGAGAAGTTAATTTAATGTCTTAATCTCACGGTGGCATCTCTATTTATAGCATGAGATGCCTTTTCTTAAAGAGACACAATGCTTGGTTAATCAAAGAGGCAAATAGACGCTTTATTGAATCATCACAACCTTTACGAAGCCATGCATGATTAATAATGCATGCGTCTATCCATCAATGCATGTGTCTATTTATGAAGCCATGCATAAAAGTGAATTGAAGAGGTATGCAACGTGTCCGTGTCTTTTGAGAAGCCATGCAAGATTTCTTGACTAATTGTTTAATTCACGTGTCTATTCACGTGAATCATCAAACCAACGTATGTAACGTTGTGTTGAAGAATATGGCTCTTCATGCAAAGTGTACAACTCATGCCTCTTCATGCAAATATTTAATAATCAAAATCCTAACAATCCCCCACATTAGATTATTAAATGCAAATGCAAAATGTTATGCAATCCAAAGTCCCAATGACCTATTATTGCATCGGGATAGGTAGTTTTTGCTTTGAACCTTCCTTAGTATAATGTTATTGGATTTACTTGCTGCTCGGTGAACGCGATGTCTTGAACCGGTCAGCTTTTGTGTAAACTAAGACAATAACAATACACAATAATAGATACAATATCTTTCGTTCTCACGTTGTGTCCATTTTGGCCTTGGACCATATCTTGGATTCATAAGTGGTTTTCTATTTGAAGCGGCCACACTTCTCACTTATATAGGTGATCTCCTATTAAGAGTATCCTGTCATACTCCACCAATAAGGCTATAGGAATCATTAAAAGCTTATAGCTTACCCTTTTACCACAAGCTACAGGTTTGCACTTGGGGCAGCTTCGAGAATGGATTTTTAGTTGTGTTTCCAAGTGCACAACTTGAACATTCTTAACTTAGTTGTCTCTTTGAACCATGTTCATGGGATCTCCAATTATCATGGTAGAGTTACCGTTAAGAGCGTTCTTTTAGTGTGGATTTTAATCCCATTCCCCTAACTGCATTGTACAATTGATCACGGTTAATACCTTTAGTAAACAGATCCGCAATATTGTCTTTTGACTTCACATAGTTAATACATATTATTCCACTAGTGATCAATTGTCTAATGGTATTATGTCTTCGACGAATATGTCGAGACTTACCATTATACATACTACTCTGTGCTCTCCCTAATTCTGACATACTATCACAATGTATTAAGACGAGAGGCACGGGTTTTTCCCAACAAGGAATATCCTCTAAGAAGTTTCGTAGCCATTCGGCTTCTTCGCCAGCTTTGTCTAGAGCAATGAATTCCGATTCCATTGTAGACCGAGCTATACAAGTCTGCTTAGAGGATTTCCATGACACTGCTCCTCCACCTATGGTAAACACAAAACCACTTGTGGACTTAGATTCTTTTGTGTCGGATATCTAACTTGCATCACTATATCCTTCTAGTACAGTGGGATACCTTGTGTAATGCAGACTATGAATTAAAGTATGCTTTAAATACCTTAGAACTCTAGTTAGTGCGGTCCAATGATCCTTTCCGGGATTACTTGTGAACCGACTTAGCTTGCTTATAGAATATGCTATGTCGGGCCTTGTACAATTTGCTAAGTACATTAGGCTTCCAATGACCTTAGCGTAATCCAATTGGTAAATTGGATCTCCTCGATTTTTGGCTAAGTGTAGGCTTAAGTCCACAGGAGTCTTAGTCGGAGGTAGATCAAAAGCATTGAATTTCTTAAGCACATTCTCTACATAGTGAGATTGTGATAAAGTAATTCCTTCGGATGTTCTAGAAATTTTAATCCCTAGAATTACATTAGCTATTCCCATATCTTTCATGTCGAACATTCTTTTCAACATTGCTTTAGTATTCATAATTATATTATGATTACTTCCCATAATAAGCATGTCATCAACATACAGACATATAATGACAAAGTTGTTAGGTGTGCCTTTAATGTACACACATTTGTCACACTCGTTTATTTTAAAACCATTTGATAACATAACATGATCAAATTTCTCATGCCATTGTTTGGGAGCTTGTTTAAGTCCATATAATGACTTAACAAGTTTACAAACTTTCTTTTCTTGTCGGGAATCACAAACCCTTCAGGTTGTTCCATGTATATTTCATTTTCTAAATCTCCATTTAGAAATGCCGTTTTAACATCCATTTGATGTATCTCAAGGTTATGTAAAGCAGCAATGACAATTAGCGTTCTTATGGAGGTTATCCTCGTTACGGGAGAGTATGTATCAAAATAATCATACCCTTCCTTTTGCTTGTCACCCTTGGCTACTAGTCGTGCTTTATACTTGTCAATAGACCCATCGGCCTTATATTTCTTCTTTAGAATCCATTTACATCCTAAAGGTTTACAACCGGGAGGAAGGTCAACAATCTCCCAAGTGTGATTGTTCATAATTGACTCAATTTCACTATTAATCGCTTCTCTCCATAGAGGAGCATCAGGACTTGATAATGCAGCCTTGATTGTTTGCGGTTCATCTTCTAATGAATAGACTACAAAGTCTGGACCAAAAGACTTTGCTATTTTCGCTCGTTTTCCTCGTCTAGATTCTGGTATTGACCCATCATTTTGGTCAATCTTTTCAAGTGAGCTTTGTTCATGAGTTCGTTTCTTAGAACTCACATCACTCTTTTCTTTCTTAGGGAATATATATTCGAAAAAGACAAAGATTTCGGATTCTATAATCATTCCCTCATTTATATCGGGTATTTTCGACTTATGTACCAAAAACCTATATGCGCTACTATTGCTTGCATATCCTATGAAGATGCAATCAATAGTTTTAGGTCCTAGCTTTATTTGTTTTGGTTTAGGTACTTCAACTTTTGCTAGGCACCCCCACACTTTAGTGTATTTGTAGGATGGTTTCCTACCTTTCCATAGTTCATATGGAGTTTGATCTTGTTTCTTTGAGGGTAACTTATTCAAAATTTTATTTGCCGAAAAAATAGCTTCCCCCCACATGTTATGTGGTAAGCCCGAGCTTATCAGCATAGCATTCATCATTTCTTTTAATGTTCTATTCTTTCGTTCAGCAACACCATTTGATTGTGGTGAATAAGGTGCGGTTGTTTGATGAATAATGCCGTTTTCACGACAGAAGTCCACAAAAGGTGCAACATACTCACCGCCTCGATCACTTCGGATCATTTTGATCTTGGTGTTAAGTTGATTTTCAACTTCGTTTTTATAGCTTTTGAAAGCATCGAAAGCTTCGTCTTTGCTTCTCAAAAGATATACATAACAAAATCTTGTGCAATCATCTATAAATGTTATGAAATAGTTCTTTCCACCTCTAGTTTGCACAAGTTTTAAGTCGCATAGATCGGTGTGAATTAATTCAAGAGGTGTAGTCGATCTTTCCACCGAATGGAAAGGTTGTTTAGCCATTTTTGCTTCTACACAAATTTCACATCTTGAATGTTTGTCAAATGATATTTTCAGCAACAATTCTAAATTCACTAATTTTCTTAGTGTATTTAGATTTACATGTCCTAATCTATCATGCCATAAATTAGGAGACTCAGTCAAATAAACAACGGGGATCTTTTTATTATCACGGATAGCATTTACATTGATACAATTTAGCTTGAAAAGGCCGCTATCAACATAGCCTTTTCCTATAAATTGTCCATTCTTGGACAATACAACCTTATCCCCCTCAATAACTATTCTAAATCCGGCCTTGCTAAGGATAGAGCCGGAGACCAAATTCTTGCGAATGTCGGGAACATGCATCACGTTTTGGAGAGTCAAATTCAATCCCGACGTCATCTTGAGTACAACTTTTCCAATTCCATAGACCTTGGAAGTAGAGGAATTTCCCATGTATAACATTTTCTCCTCCTTGACAACTTTATAAGTTGAAAACATTGATTTATCCACACATACGTGCTTGGTAGCGCCGGTATCAATCCACCATCCTATCGGATTACCGACCATGTTTACTTCATCTACGACCGCAGATAGGTCGAGTTCAGACATATTGACGGGCACGTAATTTTCTTCCGCCATATTTGCTTGTGGACGACCTTTGTATTCCTTCTTTGGCTTGCGGCAATCCTTTGCCATGTGGCCAGTTTTTCCACAATTGTAACAATTCCCTTTGATCTTTTTCTTCCTTTTAGAATCTTGCTTCTTTTCAAAGAACTTGCGTTTCTTTGGGTTAGTGCTAGTGCTGCACTCGGCTAGATTAGCCCTTGCCTCTATAGACGACTTGTTGGTCTTTCGATCTGCCTTGCGATTGTCCTCTTCAATTTTGAGACGGACTATCAGATCTTCGAGACTCATCTCTTTACGTTTATGTTTGAGATAGTTCTTGAAATCCTTCCACATAGGTGGTAGTTTCTCGATCACAGTTGCAACTTGAAATGATTCGTAAAAGGACCATACATTCGGCAAGTATATCATGTATGATCAATTGAATCTCTTGCACTTGTTCAACTACAGTTTTGGCATACACCATCTTGTAGTCTAAGAATCGTCCAACGACGAACTTCTTTAGACCGGCATCTTCGGTCTTGTATTTTGTCTCCAGAGAGTCCCACAATTCTTTCGACGTCTTTGCAGTCGAGTAGACACTATAGAGAGTGTCGTCAAGTCCATTTAGGACATAGTTGCGACATATGTAGTCGTTGTGAGACCATGCATCATACGCTATGCGTTTTTGCTCATCAGTTTCATTTTCTCCCATAATTGGAGGTGATTCTTTCAAGAATCGAGATAAATTTAAAGTAGTTAAATAAAACAACATTTTAGATTGCCAACGCTTAAATTCAGAACCTGAGAATTTTTCCGGCCTTTCCGCATGAACAGGGGCGCTTGGAATTTGGTTGTTCGTTGCTGTTGTAAAATTCGGCGGCATGTTACTACTGCTTGTCGTTACTTGGACAAGAGGATCGGGTACATCACTGCTACTTGTAGTCATTTCTTCAACACAATTATCGTCTTGCGATTGTTAGAACGGGTGTGTCGAAATGACGATTTTAACGTTAGCCGAGGCAAGAGTTGAACTCTTTCTCCGCAAGACGATAATGCTCCGCTACTCGGTGCAAGCGGTCTATAGCACTCGTCTCCAAGATACAACGGCTTCTTAATTACGAGTAGTTGCACTACTTCTCGTAATTCCGGCGAACTACTTGATATTTGGGACTAAGGAAATGAAAGATGATATGTATGTGATAAATGAAACATAATATAAAAATTGGAGAATTTAATTTAATATCTTAATCTCACGGTGGCATCTCTATTTATAGCATGAGATGCCTTTTCTTAAAGAGACACAATGCTTGGTTAATCAAAGAGGCAAAGAGACGCTTTATTGAATCATCACAACCTTTACGAAGCCATGCATGATTAATAATGCATGCGTCTATCCATCAATGCATGTTTCTATTTATGAAGCCATGCATAAAAGTGAATTGAAGAGGTATGCAACGTGTCCGTGTCTTTTGAGAAGCCATGCATGATTTCTTGACTAATTGTTTAATTCACGTGTCTATTCACGTGAATCATCAAACCAACGTATGTAACGTTGTGTTGAAGAATATGGCTCTTCATGCAAAGTGTACAACTCATGCCTCTTCATGCAAATATTTAATAATCAAAATCCTAACAAAATATAATTAGAGTCTTTTTTTAATAAAATAGGTGATCGTGACATCTTATCTACCAGGCTATTTTAAGATTTTTGACATGGCGACATCTCAACTACCAAGATTATGATGATTAATTAATCAATTCATTGCAATGCTGTATTTTAACATAGTCAGGAAGGTGCACATGAACAAGCATGGGCATACGGTGTATTGTGATTATTTGTGTACTTCAATTACATTCTTGTCAGAATGCCTACAGGGTTATATCAATCTTTGAGAAGATAGTTTATTAGATTATAACTAAGATAAGATTTTCCAGACCAAAACTAATTATAAAAACTCAGTCTTAAAGGAAAAAACATATATCTACAAGCAGGGGCGTAGAGAGGGAGAAAGGAAAACGAAGAAGGAAAGATCATATTGGTTTCTCCTTCGGGAGTAGGTCGGGCACTACCCAATGATCAAGTACCGGTTACAGTACAACTACCACCGAAACCTCCTTCTCCCACAAGAGTGCCAGCCCTCCTGACTTAGCCCTCCCTTCCCCCGCAATGCAATTCCAGTAAGAGAAGCTTTATAGGGAATAGAGGTGAAACGACTTAAAGAGGTACCTCACGATAGACACCACAGGGGGGCCCAATGACCACTGGAATTTACAAAAGGAATATGTATGTAATATTTTTAACTATAGTAGGCTTGGTTCGGTGGTAATAGTCATAAGTCAAACAATTGAAAACACGAGTTAGATGCTAATCCATCACACCATTTTTTTTCCCTTCATTTTTCCTTATTTCCTTTTTTATTTTGTATTTTAGTTTTATCTTTTTTTTTAACCATATATTGCTCCTTTTATATTTTAGAATTCCATAATGTATTTGTACCATATATTGCTCCTTTTATATTTTAAAATTCCAATAATGTATTTGTTCTCAACCAAACATCTTAATTTAAAAACAAGTAAAATTGGATCTCCTCAGTCAAAGTTATGGCTACGCCACTATCTACAAGTGGCTTAGAATAAGAGTATTTTGATTAACTAAGATAAGATTTTCCAGACCAAAACAAATTACAAAAACTCAGTCTTAAAGGAAAAAAATATAATATCTACAAGCAGGGGCGTAGGGAGAGGTTGGACGGGGGGGGGGCAGTGACACCTGGAATATACAAAACGAATATGTATTTGAAATATTTTTTACTATAGTAGGCTTGGTTTAGTGGTAATAGTCAAGTTAAACAACGGAAAGCACGAGTTCGATGCTAATCCATCACCATTTTTTTCCTAGTTTCCTTTTTATTTTGTATTTTATTTCATTTTTTCCTTTATTTTTCCTTATTTACTAATTTCCTTTTTATTTTGTATTTTATTTTTATCTCTTTTTTTTTTCTTTTTTTTTCTCTCCTTTTTATTTTTATAAACATATATCCCTCCTTTTATATTTTAGAATTCTGTATTTGTTCTCAACCAAACATCTTAATTAAAATTGGATCTCCTGAGTCAAAGTTCTGGGTACGCCCGATCTACAAGTGGACCTGTTTATTTGGCAGTAAGTTGTGGCTTAGAATAAGAGTATTTTGATTAACTATATTTATGATACTATCATTTGAGTCAAGCACATTGTATTAACTTGGTTATGGTGATATCAACTATAAATTATTTTAGAAATCTCACATCATTTTTCGCATATAGTTTTCTTGAAACCCCCAACTGGCCAACTCTATAGACTTTAAAAATTCCAAAGTAGTACAACCCAATCCGCAGTGTCTTTCTTGTCCCTTTTTTTTTATATTTATCCTCATGAATATTTATATAGTATCATTTAACAAAATAAAAGACTCCAAAATATTTGGTCAAATTTGGTACTAAGATCCATGCCAGTTTAAGACAAGTCAATAGATTTCTTCATTTGAAAACAACATGAACAATAAAATTAAAAACATATCCATAAAACAGCATTCTAAAGAAAATTAAATAAAAAGAGGCATCTTGTTTATCTGGTTTGACGAAGAACGCATTCCCCTCAATCCGGATCAGTTCAAGTGCTGGATTCCTACAATAGCATTTCGAAAGAGTTAACTGTTAAGTGCTAGATTCTCAACAATACATTTTACAGTCATGTCCTGAGTATATAAATTAACAAAACAATAGTAAACTCATTCTAAAGATTTTCGATTTTTAACATAAATAAAATACACAGTCAGTAATAAAATTAATCATGATTAAAATTTTATTTAAAATCCATTATTTCCAATGTTGCATACATGTAGATACTAGAACTTGGAAAAATATATTAACAAAACCATAACAATATCATCCCAAAAAATTGTAGATATTTAACATGAATAACCTAACACAAATAAATTACTTAGGGCCTGGACAAAATTCAATTAGAGGCACACTAAATGATTCTAAATATCAAGAATAAATAACATATAAATTATACATCATGTAAATAAACACATTTAAATAAGAGACATATCAAGTTCTCGAGTGCATAAAATGGAGTATGATCATGCTTTATATTTCATTTTTAATTTCTAAGATGTGTTTTACATAGAAGATGAACAATTAGTTACTTGCATGGGACAATTATAGGAGCAGTGGTCTCCTCACCTAGGATCAAACAATTATACCAACCTGCTTCTTTTCCTCCAGCCCTCCTTCACGTTAACTGAGATATACTACATGGGGATGGCGGAGATGCTCTATGAAGCTACTGTTTACCATACATTAGGTCCTGCAAAATGTGCCAAACCTCCCGTGATTTTGTCATCACTTCCTCATACAGACTGCACAAAAGAAAAAAGTCAGAAGGAACAAGGAATGATTTTCGCTATTTATAGTAATATGCTATTTAATACTTGCGGAATGTATAACTAGTAGATCTTTAACCTGGCTTGTCTCAGGTCACGACTGCGCTTACAGGCAATGCAACGAACTTGAAAGACATCTTCACCGTAATTCCGCGCCTCCTCTTGTATCGCTTCTGCAGAGTCTACCAAAGAGTTCGTACAATCCTTAAGCTCAATTAACTCAAGTGTCGGAATTTCTCCAATACACTCAGGAATCTCAGTTAGACCACAACAAGAATGAAAAAGTAGGGACCTAAGTTTAGGAAAGTGGCTGGTTTCAGTATTCCATTGCCTTAGATCTGATTCATCAATGAGCAGAAATTTCAACTGAGGAAAGTCCTCTTCAGCAGTTCTCCATTCTCGTAGCATGAAATCGAAACTTTTCAGTTTGAGCACTTCAAGATTAGGAAATGGACCCGAGATGTCGAGGTAAGGCTCTTTACGACCCCAACCCATCAAGGTTAACTTTTTCAGTGAACTTGGAACAATAAGATTAGGCTTACCAAAATTGCGCCAACCATATCCTAGTTCCAAATGCAAGTTTTCAAGTCGGCTGAGATGTACAAGATGATGGAAGAGTAGTTCTCCGGATCCAAAAGAGTAAATGAGACTCAACTTTGTAAGGTTTGGAATTAAGTTGAGGGTACTTATTGAACACATGAGATTTTCTACTTTCCCAAGTGTTTGCAGATTTTCTAGAGCAGAAGTTGCAGCAGTTGTATCAGCTAATTGAATCTTTGAACTGATAAGATGCCTAAGTTGCAACATGTTCCAAATTTCATATGGCAAACATTTATCACTAATTTCCTTAATGATTAACGTTTGAAGACTTTGAAGGTTGGATATAGCTCTAGGAACTGGATTAGAATTGCAGAAAGCGAGGTACCTCAAATGAATGAGTTTGAAAAACTCATCACTGAGCCGAGGGCTCTGATGTCGAGTTGTTAGCAGATTTAGAATCTTGAGAAAGCTAAAATTCCTGAAAGAGTCAAGGTAACCATCGAAGTACATTATAGTACGGATGGTTGACTTATCAATGGTGGGGAAAAGCTTTAACTTAAATTGAGAAATACTTATCCTCCGTTGATCAGACATACTCTCCCGAAGCGCTTCTGAATCCTTAACATGCAGAAGAAAATTCTCTTCCTGGGATAGCTTTATACACATTTCTCGTAGCGTATCATGAAGGCTACAAAATTTAATTTTGCCATTAGAGTACCTTTTGGTGACAATAATGAGGCTTCTGTCAACAAGATCCTCCAAATACTCTTGTGCAGTATCTTCAAACTCTTTGGATACAACTGGTTTTACAAAGCTTTCAGCTATCCATAGCTTGATAAGGTCCGTGACTTTGATCTCGTGATCTTCTGGAAACCCTCCTATGTATAAGAAACACGACCTCAAACGATGAGGCAGATGATTGTAACTTATTGATAGAATCTTTTCTATCTGCCCATCTGATGTGGCAAGAGCTGCTCTTATATTTTTGGCAACTTTCTCCCATGCATTTAGAGACTAATTCGTCGTAGATAGAAGTCCAGCAATCACCACTATTGCAAGGGGCAGTCCTCCGCAGCTTCTTGCAATTTCCCTCCCAATGCTCTCCAACTCTTGTGGAACATTATCTTGGTGTATGAAAACCTTCTGACAAAGTAGATTCCAACTTTGATCCGCATCCAACAAATGCATCTCGTGGGAAAGGGTAGATGACTTGGCATACGTAGCAACTTCGATCAGCCTTGTGGTCAACATGATTCGGCTTCCGTTGTTGCTATTTGGGAATAAATGCCTCACATCATCAAGTACCTTTGTGCTCCAGATATCATCCATTACAATAAGAAACCTCCTCACTGCCAGGATTTTGTAAACTTCTAAAGCCATTTCACCATTGCTCACCTCGGGGATTTTCGCCTGAGGTTTATTGCCCTGTTCAGATCTTTTTGAAACAGATCTTTTTACAAATTCATCAAGCTGTTGAGATCTTTTTGCCACAGATTCAATTTCGTGGTCAGATTTGTTTGCCAGAGCTTCATTGCCCTTTTCAGATCTTGTTGACATGGATTCCTTCCTCCAATTTGTGTTGAATTCTTTCAAGGAATCTAGGAGGCCCAAAAGAATTCTTCGCAAGCTATAATCTTGTGATATTGTGATCCAAACACGAACTTGAAAATGTTCCATGATTAATTGGTCGTTGTAAGCATTTCTAGCAAGAGTTGTCTTGCCAATACCTCCCATACCAGATATTGGGAGGACTTGGAGTTGTGGTGCCCATCCACAAAGCTTCTCCTTTATTTCGAACAGATCTTCATTGAAGCCGACCATATTGATTTCTCCGCTATCTGCAACTTGCGGTAATGAAGTAGCCTCGACAAGATCACCAACTTGCACATCTTCGATTATGATGCTATTTTGCATCTCCTCCACCTCTGCAGCGATTGACTCCATTTCACCTCTTAATTTCTCAAGCTGGTAGATTCCACTTTTTGCGATCCACTCGCTGTATAACTCTTCATGCAAAAAGCATTCAATAGTACTTTCCGCCTCAACAGCTACACTCCTGATTCTTGCTTCCAAGTTCTTGGTTTCTTTGGGAACTCTTCAAGAAAAGCTTGGAATGAAATAACACATTTGTTTATTGATATGATGTGTTCTTTTTCAAGAGGTGAAATGGGAAATCGGTCCTGATCGAGGATTTGATTTATGATGTTTTCAAGTGAAAGAAGAATAGAATAAGCCATCCTCACAAACACCTCTACCCGCGGGAGTTTGCTAATTGAAGGGAAAAAAAAAAGAAAAAAAAATGGACAGAAGGAAGAAAGGCAATCTAAGCTTTGAGGCAAGATTTTGCAGATAAAATGACGGAATTCAAGAACAAAAGTAGACGGAAAAGGAGAAGAAGAGGATAACGAGCTCTTACTGCAAGAATTTCCTTGTAAATGAAGTAGCAATTACAACCGAAAAACTAATCTTTAGAGAGAGAGAGAGAGAGAGACAAAACTACGCTCTTTCTAAGAGAGTTTGATGATTGAACGTTGAGAGAGGTAATTAATGGAATTAGACAATCTTTATTGGTCGATAATCGGAATGTATATATAACATCGAAACTAGTGGCAGGGTAGCTAGAAAGATGGGCATCGTAGTTTTTATCATCAAGAAAATGACACTTCCTCCCCTCCGTCCCTACGTTATATACATGTTTATTTTATTTTTTCACGTATTAAAAAAAATTAATAGATAAAATGATATTAGAATTTGAGCAAATTCAGATAAATTATTAAAATATTAACCGACATAATTATATTTATTATTATAAATTGGATAAAATAATATTTTTCTATATTATCACATTAGGCATTCCTTTTAAAGTTGGTGTATAACATTTAATAGGCACAAAAAATATGCTGATAGACATATATGCAATAGACGGAAAAGAAAACGAGAGATATACAATAGGAATGGATGGAGTATATTCGGTGGATGAAATAAGAGCTGCTGCAAACAACCCAAATCGTAAAATTATATACTTCAATATATTCAAAAACTTTTATTAGACTTGACAAATTTACCCAAGTCAATTTATTTTACGATTATCGATATCTTGACATCTCAACTACCATTTATGACTATTAATTAATTCAATACAACAGTGGATCTTGACAAAGTTGGCCCAAAATATAATATACAAGAGAAAGAATGATGTCTTCTAATGTATTTGGTAAAACATGACTATCATGGCATTTGAACTATGAAATTATTGGCACGAGATCACTTGTCCCAAAAACTCTATTCGAATGATGTCCCATAAGAGTAGCCATCTAGATGACTATGGTACAATTTCCAAAAAATATTGTCCGATAAGGATAGCCATCTAGACGACTATGGTACAATTTTGTAATTTGTATAATAACCATCTCGACGCCTACTTTATGGGACAACGTTGGGACAAGAGTTTCATGACAGGTGATCTGATCCCCGATCTACTGTATGGATTACAATACCTACCATTCAAAGAGTCTTGATAACTACATACATCCCACAAACTAATGAATACATAAAATCTAATACAATCTAAATTCATGAAAACATCATGAAGTTGTTACTTAGCGGTTTGAAACTGGTGTTCGGCTTTCGACAAAGACTAGTAACATTCAACAAAAGTAGATGGAAAAGGAGAAGAATAGGATAACGAGATCTTACTGTGCAAGATTTTTCCTTGTAAATGAAGTAGCAATTACAACCGAAAAACTAATAACCGTAGAGAGAGAAAAAACTACGCTCTTTCTAAGAGAGTTCGATGATTGAACGTTGAGAGAGGTAATTAATGGAATTAGACAATCTTTATTGGTCGATAATTTCTTGTATTCCTCGGAGTGTATATATAACCTCAAAAATAGTGGCAGGGTAGCCTGAAAGATGGGCATTGCAGCAGGAAAATGATACTCTCTATATTATATGCCCGTTTATTATTTCACACGTATTAAAAAAAGATTTAATAGATAAAATATTGATATTGAAAATTGAGTAAATTTAGATAAATTATTAAAATATTAAGTGACATAATTATGTTTGTTATTATAAAATTGGATAAAATAGTCTTTTCTATATTATCACATTAAACATCCTATTAAAGTTGGTGTAAAACTTTTAATAGACACAAACAATATGCTAATAAACATATAATTTGGGATAGACAAAAAATTAAACGAGCATATAAAATAAGGAAAAAGAGAGTATATTCGATGGAAGAATTAAGAGCTGCTAAAACAACCCAAATTGTATAATTATATACTTTAATATATTCAAAAACTTGCATAAGACTTGAAAAATTTGGCCAATTCAATTTCTTTTACATTATCGATCTTGACATCTCAATTATTATGACTATCAATTAATTCAATACAAAAGAAAGAATGATGTTGCTTGTGTATTTTGTTAAACATGACTATCAATCTATCATGACATTTGAACTACCAAACTATTGACATGATATCACCTGTCCCAAAAATCTGCCCCATAAAGATAGCTATCTATATAGCTATGATACATTTCCAAAAATCTTAATAAGAATAGACTATTCACATTGATGGCCTATCACGGTCTCACCAACACTAGGTGCTAACAATAAATTTTTTTGAATAAAAAGAAAATCGATAATAGTGGGGTCATACCAACGTGGGATTGTCTGCAGCCCCTTTGGTCGAGTACTGCTGATCTTTTTCCGGTGGTATAGAAGCTGCCATGTGGCAGAATTAGTTGGTTCTTTATAATTTAATTAACTTTAATCTTTTGAATTAATATAGAACAACCTAATTAGTATATGACCTAATATGTAAATCTTAATGTAAGATTTACTTGGACAAGCCTCCTCATACGTGTATCATACTCTCTCCGTCCGGCTCCAAGTGACCCATTTTTTTTTGGTATCGGAATAAAGAAAGTAGATGATAAAGTATGAGAGATGAATATATGATAAAGTAAAAGAGAGAAGATGATGAGATTGAGAGAGGAATATATGAGAAAGTAGCAAAGAAAAATGATAAAGTGAGAGAGATAAATAATGTAACTCCCCAATTTTCATAACTTTACAAGGGGCGCTACTTCATACTTAACATGCATATTTCAGTTCTTTCAAAATATTTTCATGGAAAAGAATCTTTGAAAAACTCATGTTAATTTCATACTGAGCGGAAGTCTTAAATAAAAATAACTATGACTAATAGTTCTTGAAAATAACATGCACAGAGTTTAATGCAATAATGACTTTCATAATTCCTTCATCGTGTGACCATCACCACCAACACCTCTACACATCGGCCGAGCTATTTCCTGAAAAATGTTATAATAGTGGGTTGAGTACGACTATTCAGTGGGGAATACACTTATCCAAACTATATAATCTACCAATATATTATGAAAAATTAGAACATGTAAGAATTACGTAGTCACATAGACCACCGAGTCAACTTCGACTCTAACATTTAAAACGGATCAACTTCGACCCCGGTCAACTTCGACCATAAACATGTGTACCGATCAACTTCGATCGCGGATCAACTTCGATCATTCCTTATGATGTCTGTCATTAACTCATAAATATCGAGCATAAAATATAATAAAGATAAATATAGTGTAAGAAAACTTCCCCACCTTAACCTTGACTTTGAAGAAAACTATGGATATCAATGTTTAAGTTGTCCTAAACATGAAAACTTATCTTAATAACTCGTACATGGAATGTCATGCATGCATCAACAATTCAAATAATTCAACACATAGATCAAAATAATCAAACAAATGTATACTATACATAATCTACTTATTAACATGCAATTTTAACGGTTTCATATGGAAATAAACTTAAGTATATTAAACATAATCTTATTTCTATTGACAATTCATTTGTGGATTGAGTAATCCGTCAATTCATGAAATAAATTAATAAAATCATAAAAGTATACTCCTAAAAATTATAGAACTCAAACATGAGCAACATATTGCATATAACATCATAATAAAACTTATCATGATCAATAACTCATTTAATAATATATGAAAACTTTTATTTCAAGATCATGAACATGTTGTCAGAAACTAGCAGGTTACGAAGAACTATTTTAAAAAAAATACTTATCATGCATTTAAAATTCTACAAAAATAATATAGTATACTAGACATAACTAGGAAGACGATATTAAATTTTCGCGATGAGAAGACGACGGGACGTTATGGAAATAATTTTTGAAACAGTTCGCAAATATGCTGGCAGATTTTTAAAAATTTTATGGGATGCTATATTATGACCGACTAAGGGTTTTTATAAGCCTAAAAATCATTATCCAAACATATATTTTATCCATAATTATTTTCGTCCATATATATTTTATATAGAATTAGGATATGGATACCATAACTAGATAAATTAGGATATGGATACCATAACTAGATTTTATCCTAAAATATTTATATCGAACATAAAGTATCTATTTTAATCATAAAATATAATATAAAATTATCTCCTAATAACTTAATATAATAATAAATATTATATATTTTTATGAATCCTAGTTGGTTTAGGAAATCCAAAATAAATATTACTCTTGCCTAATAATTCTAATATTATTTTTATCTCAACCAAAATAATATAATCATAATATGATATAAATAAACATATTCAAAGTTCAAAATAAATTTACATAATAAAAATAATTTAATAACAAATAAGATAAATGCTTTAATTTTCATTTAAATTTCTATGGCGCCACTTACAGAACTAAAACACTTGATAACATGTATGAATAGATATGCAATGCATTTTATATTGAAAAATTTTGGGGCGTTACAAATAATTAAAGTAGGAGAGAGAAATGATAAAATATGAAAGAATTTGTGATTTTTTTTTAAAAGTTATTTTATTTTTTGGAAACATATCACTTGAGACAGGACGCCTGAAATGGAAAACTTGGAGCAGGACGGACGGAGTAAAAAACAAGAAACGTTCAAATGAATAAGCCTCGATAGTCATACGTGTATTATTAAAAATAAGAAAAGTGCACATGAGAATATATTACGAGTGGTTTACTATAAACGTCATCATTTCCTAATTAAGTTGTTTTATTAAAAGTGTCAATTTTCTAAAAAAAGACAAAAAAATATGGATACAAATCAAATACCCAAAAATCAAATAATGTACGCGAGATGACAGATGGAGTATACATTTAGGATAGATACAAATTAAAAGATCAAGAGAGTTTTCTCTTAACAGAATGGCACCGTACTCTACTTAGATCTGCTCTTTAGGAGTGGGTGAACACAACCCAAATCCTTGAAATTCTTCCATTAGTCATATGATTGTTTCCTTCCCAAGTTTAAGAGTCATATAACACATTTAAATTTTTACAATATTAGTTTAAGGTTCATTGCGATGCAAAATTACATACTTTAATCGATTCACAATGTTGATTAGACTTAAAATCATTTGTTTGTCCACACATTTATTAATGATATAGTGAAATCTCAACTACCACTATTATGACTGCTAAATAATTCAATGCAGCACTTCAAAGTCATCGAGGTGCACATGGACAAGCATGGACCAAGTCTCAAAAGACAAAAAAAAGGGAATGTATTATCGAACATAATGACGGTTATGAGAAAAGAGGGACCCTGAGTGAAAAATAAAATTGGGCAATTTATCTAGATAAGGGGGTCATGCATTTCGCTCGAGTATGGCTCCAAAAATCTTAAAATAATCAATTTTTGAGTAATTTTTTTGGAATAAAATTATTTTGCTCCACTCGTAATTACAAAAATTGTACATATACATTTTAATTCTATGTAGGCTATATGATGAGCCTAGATTTGTAGCTCATTTATCCATTTAATTTGTGCGTTTTATGTTATGCAATTGCAGATAAGTAGCCTAGATTTAGAGAAAATAGGGAGAAAAGATGGTGCTGCTGGATCTAGAAGTCTTCTGGCCGAGATTGATGGAATCGCCTAGAAGACCGGAGAAATGGCCTGAAAACAGGCCATAATTGAGAAGAAAAATGCTGAAGCAAGCCCACTAACCCGGCCCACATCATTCTGGCAAGCTTATAGCGGGAACTAGGGAGCTAGAAGCTACAGCATGGTCTTACTTTGACCAGCAACCCATACCTGCAACAGTTCTTCCCACCTACCAAATCCAAATATTTTTGTGAATACTAAAAGGGAGGGAACGAAGCTGATAGAGGAGAACTTTTCATACTTAAAATTTCTATGGATGTAGCTCGTTCCTCTCTCTAGAAAATTCTCTAAAATTTCCACCATTAATGTAGTTCCAAAAACATCTTTACTTTTCTGCCTAGAATTGCTTGAAGCTCTCCAAGGAAAAGACTTCCTTTTGTGAATGTTATCGGTTAGCTTTATTTACAGCTCTTAAATTCAGTCTTTAATGCTTACATTTACTCTTTCTTGTTCGTTGCTAAGTTCCTCTACTATTCACAGCCAAGTTAATTTATTGCATGCTTTTTGTCCATATCACGCCTTTACATATAAATGCCTTTGCTTTCGTACGATGTTGTCTCTTGTTATTTTTAGTTAAATGTTCATGCTAGTTCTTTGCTGTTTTACGAAAGTTTGCTGTTTCAACCTTAAATTTCAGATCTGCTTCATGCTTTATTTTTACATGCCTAATTTTATGTCCTTAGTCAATATGTGTAGCTAATTTCCCTGATCTGGCTGAGGTAATGAGATAACACCCCTAAGAATCCGTGAGATGTGAAAACGTGCTTGATAATTGGTTGAGTAAAGGTTTTAGTTGAACTCTGTTTGAGATAGTTGAGAACTGCTTAGATCTGATCAACCCGGGCAAGTAGACATATTTCTGGGCAGATGTAGGCTAGCTGGGTTTTCTGCTTTGAATGCTAAACATCGGTAGATGCCTTGATCTGGTTCCTTTGTTCTTAATGCTCCTTAGTGCCTCCCTAGTCATTGCTAAACAAGGTAGGGTAGTCACCTGAGTAGGGGACTGTTTCTGTGCTCAACATGGCAGTTCCAGCGTAATAGAAGGAATGGACGCCCCTGTGCTCAACACAACATCCTAGCCAGATAACCTTAACTAAAATTGATTCACATAGTAATCTAGGATCGGACTGGGGGTGGTGTGAAATTACCTTGGCTGAATTGCTTTTATAACTTGTTATTTGATTGTTGATTATTTTATGTTATCTTTCTGCCTAATTATAGAATACCCAAAATTTATGGTGGCTGCTAGCCAAACCCTTTAGGTCAGTAGAATTTGTTGCTTAATCACTCGTTCCCTGAGGATCGACCTCTTGCTTGTCATTATACTTGTCCAGTATAGTTTATGCGACGGTGTTCTTACTTACAAATTTATTTGGTCCGCGCGGTTCTAACAGCGACGGAACTGCGTGTCCATCACTATACTAAGAATTTAATGGCGGGACGAAAATCGCAAAAAGTAAAAGTTTGGGGACCAAAAAAAAAGAAAAAGATTGAGGACTAATTACACAAAATTGTAAAGTATGAGGACGAGATTTGCCAATTACTCCCTCCGTCCCGTTATTTGTGGCTCAATTGGTTTCGGCACGAGAATTAAGAGAGTAGATGATAAAGTATGAGAGAGAGAGAGTAGATGATAAAGTATGAGAGAGAAGATGCGTAAGATAATGAGAGAGCATGAGAGAAAGATGATAAAGTAGGAGAGAGACTGTAATAAAGTAGGAGATAGAAGATGATAGAGTAGGATAATTTTTTACCAAATAAGGAAAGTGAGCACAAATAATAGGACACCCCTTTCGGGAAAGTGAGCCACAAATAGCGGGACGGAGGGAGTAGCTATTTAAAAAATCCGATTTTTCCCTTGCTTTTTTTTAGGTATTTATGATAAGAATTTGATTAACATTGAATGGACGGAAAAATTAACGGTGAGACCAAAATCGCAAAAACAAGTAGTTTGGGTTCGAAAAAAAAGATTGAGGACAAATGTTGCAAAATTGCGAAGATTGAGGACTATATTTGCCATTTGCCAAAAATAATAAAGTTGTTGGCTCTACTAAATTATATAGGTTATTATTTTATGAAAAATAGACATTTAGAGTGGAAAAATTCAAAAAAGAATACTAAACAATTAGAGTGAGACTGGGAGAGTATGTCGGAACTAAGCACTTACTAAACTATATATTTTGCAGATCAAATGAAAAAAACAAGAGAAAGAAACGCTCTTGCTAAGAGACTTTGTAGATCTAATTTAATACTCCCTCCGTCCCATAGAAAGTGTCTCCTTTCTATGTGACACGGAGTTTTAGGAGATTTATTGTAGTTGGTAAAGAAGTTGAACCCATACAATTAATAAATTATTTAGAATTGGTTTGTGTGGTAGAGTGGTGGGTCCCATGTAATTAATTAATTATTTTGAATTGATTTGAGTTGGTAAAGGTGTGGGACCCATTTCCTTTTTAGGAAAGGAAACACTTTCTATGGACACCCCGAAAAGAAAAGAGAGACACTTTCTATGGGACGGAGGGAGTATTATTTTAATTGCATAACTCATTTCCTTTATTATTTAATATTATTATTAATAAAACACTTTTTTAACTAATTAAATATAAATATATTGAATAAAATGAAAAATCATATAAAATATATAAATACAATTTTTGAAATAAGAGTAATGCCCTTGTTTTCACATACTGAGAAATTGAACATCAGATTTTTAAATAAATAAAATAATAGATAAATTACATAGATTATTAATTAAATATACTATTAATTATTGATGAATATAAATTGAATTGAATCAGATTGAATTATTTTTTTAAAGTAATATGAATTTTGATTGAAATTGATTCTAATTGAATTGTATTTTTTTATATAGATGTAGTTGTGCATCCATAAATTAATAAAGAGAATAATATATTTACCACTAAATTTTATGAAAGTTAAATTGATTTAAAATTATAATATTTGATTTTTATATAGATAATAATAGATTATTTTGAATAATTAAAAAAAATTATTTATTAAAGAGTTTAAAAGAAATTTAATGTACATATTTTTTGGAAATATTAATTAGATTGAAATGCAATTAGATTTGAAATTGAATTTTTAATGTAGATGTGTATCTATTGAAAATAAAAGAATAAAACATTTGTCCTTTAATTTAATGAAATTTCAACTAAGTTCAATTGAATTGAAATTGAGATTGATTTCGAATTGAAATCATTCGATTTTTATATATATAAGATTCATTATTTTTAAAAGATATTTTTTAAATTATAATCTTTTTTGAAAAAAATTAATTTTTTTCAAATAATTTTTTCGAAAAAGTGTTATTTTTTCAAAAACAAAATTAAAAAATTAAAATTTTTTGTAACGAAAAAAATTAATTAAAAAACCTAAAATTAAAAATTATCTAAATTTATTAACTAATAATTTTGCATCTCACGGCAAAGGAGTGAGGGGAGTGGGTCGACACAGCAGTTGGGGAATGTGTTATATTTTTTCTACATAGTTTGCACCCTTGTAATTAAAAAAAAATTAAATCAATGAAGCAGCAAGACTTGGCCACCACCGGCAATGATCAATAAATAATAAAGATCAATAGAGCCTTGAGTAATAAGAAATAAATATTTCTCTAATTCATACAATGTTATGCGAGATTAAAATTATGGAGTACAAGTGAGACAACTCAACTCGTGAGCTAGATGCACGTATATTTAGATTTACATATATTACTCCTTCCGTCCCACTCCATTAGTCCACTTTTTTTCAGCACGGAGATTAAGAAAGTTGTTTGTTATGTGTAAAATAGTATAAAGTAGTGGGGTCTACTAGAATATATAAGAGTGTTATTTTAAGTTAAAAAATGAAAGTAAACTAATGGAGTAAGACGACCCGAAAAGAAAAACTGGACTAATGAAGTGGGACAGAGGGAATATTTCTTTGTAGATTATAAACTATTAAACGAGAATATTTACACACTTATGTAGAGCATGTAGATTAAAAATAATAATAATAATAAAAAAAAAACGAGTTGGCCTACCAAAATTATAGACTTCCCAATTTAGACAAATAACTAATTACTTATTCATTTCCAACAGAAACCCGGATCTATCCATGTACGACATATCTTTGTAGTTATCCAAATTTTGATTCCCCCCTGGTTGTTTCAAGTTAAAATATTCACTACTCCGACCAACAGAATCTTCTCTTACCCTAAACTGCAAAATGCCACCACCAAGAGTTTTGTCTTACGCACCAACTTGTACGTTATAAATTTATGCATGTTGTGCATGAAAGAGTCACATCAATTCAATGGCGATTCCAACCGTTGATCTTTCTCCCTTCTTGACCGGCAGCGACGAAGACAGTAGGAAGAAGGCGACAGACATCATCAAAGAAGCCTGCTTACACTACGGCTTCTTCCAAATCATAAACCACGGCGTTCCGCTCCATCTCATCAACCGATCCATAGAACTTTCCAAAGCATTCTTCGCTCTCCCAGATCAAGAAAAGCTCGAATATAGTCCCGGATCAGCTGCTCCTCTTCCCACCGGCTACAGCAAGCAGCCGGCTAATTCGCTGGATAAAAACGAGTATTTGTTGATGTTCGAGCCTCAATCTAGCTTCAACATCTTGCCCAAAAGCCCTCCTGATTTGGGGTAAATTACTTGTATATATAAATGAAGGGTAGCTGCTTATGCATAATTTTACATTAAAAATAATATATTTAATAATTAATAGTAATCGTAGACTGAAACAGATATTTGGTTAGGAATTGTTCATATTTCCTATCAGATTCTCTTTTTTAACCTCCCCTATATATATGTTAAAAAACAGAAAATAAAATCCAAAAAAGAAAATAGTATGGGAAATAAGAATAAATCTAAACCATTGATATAATAAATTGGACAGTCGAATTTCATTGATGCATTTTCATATTAGTGAATATATTATAGTATGTAGTATAATGCAATAAATTTTATATATGACAAAATTTATTCTTATTTCCTATTATAAATCCATTCATTTATTGTACTATAAAAGAATTGATTAATAACTACCACTGATCTGGTAGGATGGATGACTTAAATTTATTCTTATTTCCTATTATAAAAAAATCTTTTTCTTTGATCTCTCATATCTATATATCCTTATATATAAGGTCAATTTTGTGTCAAACTTTTTTCCTAACAAATTAAATGCAGGAATGTACTTGAAGAGATGTTCGAATCATTTAGAAGGATGGGAAAACTGATAGAAGGGATTGTAAATGATTGTTTAGGTCTACCTGCTGATTTCTTGACAAAATACAACGATGGTCGGAGCTCCACAGTGATGGTGTCCTTGAGCTACTATCCGTCAACTGAGAATGAGAAGAACGGGATGAAGGAGCACGCCGATGCAAGTTTCATGTCGTTGATAATCCAAGATGAAGTTGGTGGGCTTGAGATGAAAAAAGATGGGAAATGGATCCCAATTTTTCCGGCTCAAGGAACCATTTTTGTCAACATCGGCGAGGTTATTCAGGTATGTGTCAGACTCCTTAGATGAATGACACGTGACACTTGTAAAATCATTATGATTTAGTTTAATTTCTTGATCCTTATAGGTGTTGAGTAACAACAAGTTCATGAGTCCGGTTCATAGAGTTGTCAGGGCTAAGGGAAAAACGCGTCAATCTGTGGCTTTTTTCTTTAACATAGACGGTGAGAAGTGGATTGAGCCGCTGCCGCAGTTCACGGAGGAAATCGGGGAGGCGCCGAAGTATAGGAGGTTTCTGTACAAGGAGTATCTGGAGATGCGAACGAAGAACAAAACTCATCCCACTCCTGATGCACAGGACTTGATCTCTGAGACTCATTATGCAATCTCCAACTAATGATCGATCGATACGAGATCAGCTTGATCTCGCTCGATTGCCGTCTTCAATAATAAGAGCATCTTCATCGTCCTTCTTAACATGTGAGATAAAATAATATGTTTTGCTGTCATGCAAATTCACATAAAGTTGCGATATTAAGTAAGACGCTGCCTTGAAAGCATAATTGCTCCGACTTCAATAATTATAAATTAAGCTTATTAGCATGTAAATATAAGAAGAATAGGTCGGTTCTAATTTTGCACATGGAGACTTTTAGATACTTCTAGAGGGTTGATGTAGACCCTTAGATGAATTTGAGGACTTCAAGATTAGGAATTAGACCAACAATGTCGAGGTAAGGCTCATCATAGACTCAAAGCTCAATGTTAACTTTTTCAGTGACCTTGGAACAACAACATTAGGTTTACAGAATTACACCAGCCAAATTGTAGTTCCGAATGCAATTTTTCAAGGCGGCTGAGATGTAAAAGGATTATGCATAATGTAAAATTATATATTATTTGAATAAAAAATATAAGGAACATGCATATTTCATAGTTGTTCCTACATGATTTTCTCCATATATATATATATTATTGTTAAACACTTGGGATGCATGAAAATAACCTATTTCTCTTCCTTGAGCTTGCCTTCACGTTAGCTTAAGTGATGTTACTCTTAAGCATCCCATTACCACCGATACTCAACAAACTGCTCCAGCCATGATTTTCTCATCGCTTCCTCATACAGACTGCATAGAAAACACAAAGGTCAGATGTACGCTTTAGGATGTTGTGTCGAATTCAGTAATATGTTGTTTAGTACTTGTGTAAGGCATAGGAAGTAGATCTTTATATAACCTGGGTAGCATCAGCTGATTACTGGGCTGACAGTCAATGCAACGAACTTGTAAGACTTCATCTCCGTTATCCCGTGCTTCCTCTTGTATCCGCTTGGCAGAGTCCGCTAGAGAGTCCCTACAGAATCTGACCTCAATTAACTCAAGTCCTGGAATATCTCCCGTACAGTCTGGAAGTTCAGTCAGACCTGGACAAGAATGAAGAGATAGGGTCTTGAGTGCCGGGAAGTGGCTGCTTTCGATATCCCATTGTGTTATATCTGATTCTTCAATAAGCAGATATTTTAGCTGAGGGAATTCCCCATCAGTGGTTCTCCATTCTTGCGGCATGAAATCGAACCTTTTCAGTTTGAGCACTTGAAGGCTAGGAAATGGACCAACGATTTCCAAGTAAGTCCCTCGATCACCCCAACCGGTTAAGGTTAACTGTTTCAATGAGCTTGGAATAGCAAGATTACTTTTACCAGAAGTATGCCAGCCAAATCCTAGTTCCAAGTGCAGCTTTTCAAGTCGGCTGAGAAGTGCAAGATTATTGAAGAGTAATTCTCCGGATCCCTTGGAGTAAGAGAGCCACAATTTTCTAAGGTTTGGAATCAAGTTGAGGGTACTTTCTAAACACTTGAGATTTTCTATTTTCTCAAGTGTTTGAAGTTTTTCTAGAGGAGAAGTAGGGCTAGCAGTAATAGGTAGGCGAATTTTAGAAATGATAAGATGCCTAAGTTGCAACATGTTCCAAATTTCACGTGGCAAACTTGAAGCATTATTTCTCTTAATGATTAAGGTTTGGAGACTTTGTAGGTTAGATATAGCTCGGGGAATTGTGTGAGAATACCAGAAAGCAAGGTAGCTTAAATGAGAGAGCTTGAAAAGTTGATCACAAAGAGAGGTTTCATGAGATCGGGTTCGTAGCAAGTACAAGATCTTGAGCAATCTAAAACTCCCAAAAGATCTGAGTTCGTCGTTGCAGTAGATTATAGTACGGATGGTTGAGCTCTCCATGTTGCACGAATCATAAGATTTATAAGAAATACTTATCCTCCGCTGGCGCTGATCATTCATGCTTTCCTCAAGCAATCTCGAACCACCGGGGTGAATGAGAAACTTCTCTTCCTGCGATATCTTTATACACATTTCTCGTACCGTTTCATGAAGGCCGACAAACCTGATTTTGCCATTAGATTTCCTTTCTGTTACGAGGATGAGATTTCTATCAACCAGATCCTCCAAATACTTTTTTGCAGTGTCTTCAAACTCTTTTGATGCAACTGGTTTCACAAAGCTTTCAGCTATCCATAACTTGATCACATCTGTGGCTTTGATCTGGTTATCGTTCGGAAGTCCTCCCATGTACAAGAAACATGGCCTCAAATGATGAGGTAAATGACTATAACTCAAAGATAGAATCTTTTCTATCCGCCCATCTTCTGTGGTGAAGAATGAACTTATATTTGTGGCAACACCCTCCCATGAAGTTACGGTCTGACTCATCGTAGATAGAAGTCCAGCAATCACCACTGTTGCAAGGGGCAGGCCTCCGCAGCTTTTTGCAATCTCCCTTCCAATGCTCTCCAAATTATAAGGATCACTATCCTGGTTTGTGAACACCTTCTGCCGAAGCAGATTCCAGCTTTGTTCTGGATCCATCAAATGCATCTCATGGGAAAGGGATGAGATGTTGGCATTATAGGTAGCAACTTCTCTTAGCCTTGTGGTTAGCATGATACGGCTTCCATTGTTGGCATTTGGGAATAAATGTCTGACATCATCGAGTACCTTTGTACTCCAGATATCATCCATTACAATCAGAAACCTCCTACCTCTAAGGATTTTGCTCACTTTTAGCTCCATTTCAATGATTGTTGCTTGAGATTCATTGCCCTCTTCAGGCCTGGACTCCTTCCTCCAATCAGAGTTGAATTCTTTCAAGGAGTCTAGGAGGTTGAAAATAATTCTTTTTTTGCTATAATCTTGTGATACGGTGATCCAAACACGAATTTGAAAACACTCCTTGATTAATTGATCACTGTAAGCATTTCTAGCAAGAGTTGTCTTGCCAATACCTCCCATACCTAATATTGAAACGATTTGGAGTTGTGCCTCCCGCGTCCATCCAGAAAGCTTCTCCTTTATTTCTTTCAAATCTTCTTTCAAGCCGACCACATTGGTTTCTGTAGTATCCGCAGCTTGTGATGATGAACTAGCGGCAACTGAATGATCATCAAGTTGTTTGTCTTTGATTTTCATGCTACTTATTATCTCCGTGATATTCGGATCATCAAAATCATTTCTAGCAAGAGTCGTCGTGCCAAAGCCCCCCATACAAAATATGTTAACAACTTGGAGTTGTGCAACCCATCGACAAAGCTTTTCCTTTATTTCTATCAAATATTTTTTGAACCCGGCTGCATTGATTTCTCCGGTATCTGCAACTTGTGATGATGAACTAGCCTTGGAGAAATCATCATCAAGTTGTTTGTCTTTGATTTTCATGATATTTATCTCCATCACCTGTGTTGCGATTGAATCCATTTTGTCTTTCACGTTCTGCAGCTGGAATTGGAAGTTGTTTTCCCTTGGTATTGCGATACGCTTGTTATATCTATTGGAGGGCTGGATTTGCTCGTGCAAACACCATTCAAGAATGTCTTCTGCCTCAGCAGCTACATCTCTGATTCTTGTTTCCAAGTTCTTGGCTCTCTCTGGAAAATCTTCAAGAAAAGCTTGGAAAGAAACAACACATTTGACTAGAGATATGATCTGGTCTTTTTCATCGGGCGAAGTTGAAAACCGATCATGATTCAGGATTTGATTTAGAATGTTTTCAAGTGAAAGAAGAGTAGAATATGCGGCCATCCTCACACACACCTCTACCTGTTGGAGTTTGCTAAGAGGAGAAGAAACCAAAGAAAGAAATGCTTTTGCTAAGAGATTTTGCAGAGGTAATGAAAGAATTATAGAGAGAGAATCTGTCCGAAAAAAGAAATATTTTATAAATATGTCCGAAAGTCACATATTCCAAGCCTAAGCATCTTTGAACAAAAGATCCTCATTTTCAAATAAGACACAACTGAAACTCGGTTTATTGTGAAGAATTGACGATTTAGTCCCTTGAGATAATTTAACTTTATATAGAGGAGATAAGATTTACCCAGCGATGTGGGACAATAATGAATTTTAAAAAATATTTCATTATGTGTAGGCGGGATGAATATTCAACAAAAAATTCGAACGCGCAATTTCAGGTGGGTGCAAATATATAAAGAGAATTCGTGATAAAAATGCAATTTGGGGTCAAGTGGCATTTAATATGCGGTCTTTTTTCTACCGACGATGTGAATGAAGAAAAAAATTGGTGGTAGTTGGAAGAAATACATCGTGGTGATTTGTGTGTGAAATGTTTGACTTAATAATTTTTTCGTAAGGAAAAAAATGCTCTCTTAGAGCATCTCCAACCCACACTATAATAGTGTTTGAAGTAGAAAAATCATCACCAACCCAACTCTATTTTCAAAACGAAAATAACAATTTACCAATTTTCTCTCTCCTAGTACTCCATAAATGGTGATTACTATTCACCACACCATTTCATTTTTTCAAATTTAATCACGGTTTTTATATAATACAATTATATCAATAATAGAAAATAATGAAATATGAAATACACTAATATATTAAAAACATTAACAATAATAGAAAAATAATAGAAAATGCATAAATAATTTATTTATTTTTCATTTATACAATAAAAAATATTTCATATATAATTGTTGATTAAAATTGTTGTGAGTCTAATGTATAATATTGAGAAATATATAGGTATTATTGTAAAAGTAGAAAGAGTAGAAATAGAATATATGAGTTATGAGTCTAATGTGTAATATTGAGAATATTCTTTTTGAGGATGAATTTAAAGCTGTGGGTTGGAGTGAAATTATTGTTTGATGTGACAGAAACTGTAAAATGATGTTAAAAATAAGTATCTCGGTTGGAGATGCTCTTATAATGTATTCATGTATTTGGTAAAACATCATGATCTCCACTGCCAGATTATTTTACTGACCGTGGGACCTACCACTAAGAATTTTATGCCATTCAACGATTCTTGATGGTTATTGGTCGATCTATGATTTAGAATTTGGAACACGAGATAGTAATTCTTAATTTCAGTTGAGTAAATCACCAATTTCAAGAGGAGGGAATTTGTAAATTTTCATAGTACATAAAGATAATTCATAATTCGGTAAAAAAACACAATTTAAGGTAAAGTTTCGTTGAGATGAATCTTAAATCTTCGTAATTAACATATAAAGAGAATTTGGATTAAACAATAATCTGATCATGCAACTATGTACTTTGTCTCGGATATTCACAAATTCTTAAGGGCGAGAGTAGGAAATTGGTTTTAATAAGTTACTATGCACTTAAAACAATTAGAGAATCTATCTATTTATAGGTGAAATTAATGATAAAATTTATTAATTATCCGATATGGGATATGCCTCAATTTCCTATAAGGATTATGATTTGAGCCACATCATAACAGATGTAAATGAAACTACTTGATCATGAGAATCATATGACAGGTCTTGACTCAGACGATCATTAGTTCTGAATCAGAATTAACGATCTTTCGAAATGGTAGAGGAAGGAGAAGAAGATAGAATCTTGCAGACACCTATAAGTGAAGGAGCCATAACAACCCTTCGTATATGATCTTGCTATTATTGTATGATTTTTTATTTGAAAAAATAGGATTAAACAAAATGCAGATAAAAAAGCAAAACAACTATACTACTCCCCCTGTCCCGCTATTTATGTCCTACTTGTCTAATCGGGTTGTCCCGCTATTTCTGTCCTCTTTTCTAAAATAGTAAAAATTACTTTTAAACATAAAATGAAGTGGGTCCCCCCTTACTCACTACTCAACCCCACATTCTTATACTCTCTCTCTTCAAATATCTATCTCTCACTCGATTATGTTCCGCTCCGAACTCAGAAAATTATGATTTTTATCTTTTTGAAAACTTTAGATTATTTCTTTAAATACAATATAAAAAAAATATAAAAAATAAAAATCGATTGCCTTTCACTAGCCTTGCAAAAATTTGGATAATTCTCATTTCTTTCTATCAACCACTCCTCGAAAACTGTGTCATTTTCTTTATACAATTAAAACTCATAAAATACACACTAAATTAAAATTTCTTAATCTCCTTGCCGAAGTCAACTGGGACGTTTTTAGCGGGACGGAGGGAGTATTATATCGTAGAAGATAAGATTCCTGATCAGTATAAAAACCATAATCGTAGCCTTTATTAAACTATTATATGTCATAAATCATAGAAAATTTAACACATAAAAAGAATAATCATGTTGCCCATGTAAATAACTCTATCATGTAGAAAATAAAGAATGACATATTCATACTTTTCAAATCAATTGAATTCTAAGGTATGACTTACAGAACTTTATGATATGAAATCATGTATTTTTTATAAAAAAAAATTGGTTGTTACGATCTCCCCTATTTGAAAAAATTTCGTCCTCGAAAATAATTTAATTTGAAAACATGCATAAATGTACTTCAATGAAAAATCATGCCTTTTCATAATTGTGTAATTCATGAATTTTGAAACCTTTTTATGACTCAAAAACTTATCTTACCTCCTCGGTGCTATGTGGCGGTAGTGATGATGGTCTCTTTTGTTGCATAATCTTGAACAAGTCTACAGGAAAATAAACCTGCTCTGATACCATTTATAACGCCAAAATTTTAAAAACCTTGAAAGGGAATGTCACCTCATGAACTCTTTCATAACAAGTAGAAGGCATTTTGTATTGAGTGGAAGACTTTAAAATATTAATTTTCAAAAAATAATTTAACTTTTTTTTCCCAAAACGTGATGAATCATTTTCGATACATAATGTAAAATTCTTCAAATCCCTTTTCCTTTTTGACCATCACCACCACTACCTATAAACATCCCACGAGCCATTTCCTGAAAAATATAAATCTAAAGGAGTAAAACAAAAATATTAATGATATCTATATTTATCTTAAAAAGATAAACAAATATTTCATGTGTATCAAACATGCATAAATACGTATATTATAATAATAATTTTCGTTTACTTCAAACCTCTACTTAATCATGGACTCTATTAAAAATAATACTCAATCATTACTACTTTCAAGTTCTAATTATCTAAATTAGAGCTACAACGTTTTATACTTCTAATCTACATTGTGTTAAGATATTCATGATTCACCCCATGGTAATTATTCCAGTGCTGACAGACTTTTAACTATTTCTTTTGTTATGATACAATGTTGAATAAAATTTATTATATTATAAAATGTTTTCTTTTTGTAGAATTATATGTACTGCGTCCGGTATACATGTATGTTAACATTGTCGTCAAAATTCAAAAGAATTTCCAGCTTCTAACAACTTTGTGATTTTTTTTTTCATGAATTCAAATTGTTTTAGATTATATCTTTTTAAGTAATTCATTAGTTTATGGAATATGTAGTTATCAAGTAATTGAATAGAACAATATTCTTAATGGTAGGTATACTAATCATACAATAATCTGGTACGGTAGTCATGTTTTACCGAAGAAATAATTACACATCTATCTTATTTGATCTGCAGAATCCCTTGGCAAGAGCATAGCTCCTCTCTCTTGTTTATTCTCTCTCTGCAGCTTATTTTGGTTGTCACTGCTCCCCTCTTTATGTGCAAATCTTGTACTAAGATCTAATTAAGTGTCTCCGTCTTCTTCATCTTCTTCTCAATTATAAAACAAAACCAAGTGGTTATTCCTTTAACTATCTTTGCCACTGTTGCTGTTGCATTTGATATACCTTTGATTCAGAAGATAATAGTTTTGTCATCCCAAATAGCTATGAGTTATCAAATCCATCACGTTTAAGAAAATATGCTCTTCAATTTAATAAGTTGTTTGTGTTTGGAGGCAATATATATTATAATTTATACTCCATATGTCTCCCTCCATTGGTCCCATTTCTTTTCGGCATTGAGATTAAGAAAGTTATTTTTTGTGTATAAAGTAAGATAAAGTTGTGAGGTCAATTGAATATGTTAGAGGAGTATTTTAATTGAAAAAGGAAATGAAACAAATGAAGTGGGACAACCAAAAAAGGGAAATGAGACCAATGAAGTGGGACGGAAGGAGTATAATATATAAAAATTATAGTATAAAAATTATTGGAATCATGATTTGATGGGTATATCTCTGCATAAGCTCTTTATAAATTATCCTTAAATTATAAATATTAACTTATAGAAATAAGTCTAAGGCCCCATTTGAGAAAACAACATAGGCAAGTACTTATAACATAAATGCTTTTGTGATAAGCACTTAAATTGAATAAGCTGTTGCGTTTAGATATATTTATATATAATCATTTAATCAGAGAAAAATAAATACAATTTAAATAATTATTGTCAATGGGGTTTGATATGAGATATAATTTTCATAAGCTATTTTTGACTTATTTTCATAAGTTGTTTTCATAAACTCTCCCAAATGCATGGATAAGCTCTTATTTTTCAAAATAAGTTATTTTCATAAGCTCTTCAAAACTCGTCGATAAGCGCTTATTTTTTAAGAATAAGGCCTCGTTTGGAAGAGTATAAAGATGACTTATTTAATTTATTCTAAATAATGTCATTTTGTGTCCGTTTTAGAGAGCTTGTCGAAATAATTTATTCTACTACATAAGTTATTTTTGACTTATTTTCATAAGTTAATATTTATAACTTATGGATAACTTATAAGGAGCTTATGCAGAGATCCAAAATTGAATCTTGACAACTACAGTTTTTACACTAGAATTTTTATGTTTTTATACTGTATAAGACATTATTAATTTGTGCATCCAAACACAAAACTTATTAAATTTAAGATCTTTTGTCATAATTCCTTATACTATAATTCCTTTTGTCATAAGGATTTATTTAAGTTGTTTTTCCAAACTGAGCCTAAATAAGCTACTGACAAGCTCTTCCAAACGGAGCCTAAAATAAATTATACAGAGAATAAGTTATTTGATAAGCACGTAAAATAATTTATTATTTTGAATAAGTTGAAATAAGTTATTTTTAAACTCTTCCAAACTGGCCTTAGTAAAAAAAACATGTGAATGCATTCAAAGCTAAGTAATCCATTGACAGTTTCTCTTAATAAAGTCATTCGATCTACAGTTTTTGTTCAAAAGTTTGACAAATTGCAGCGCACATAAACCAAATTTGCTGAGCTTTGTGTTTGAATCATCTTGCTAAGAGATTTTTCAACTGAAATGAAGGAATAATGATGACTGAATAATTGTTCATGAAAATAAACAAAAATAAAAGAGAGAAGATAAAGGAAACGGAGGGAGTACTTGGCTTGGTAAGGTAGTAGACACATTTGTCTTGAAAAGCAATTTATAGTTTAGCCACCACAAATAGAACTTTTAACCAATGGATCCCTAAATTATTTTTTTCTACAATGATGATAATTAGCTTCCTATACTTTGAATTTAGAAAACTCAAATTATAGGTGATTGTTAGGATCTTGGACCCTCAAAATATGAAGAACGAAGACAATAATAATAAATAACACAAAGAGAAAATAATGGGGACGAATAATCTAACGTGGTCCGGTTGATGGACTTATATCTATGGGCGGAGGACAAACAATTCACTAACAAAAAGAATAATACTCTCTCCGTCCCATTATTTATGTCCCATTGGGACTGGGCACGGCAATTAAGATAGTGGAGATATATGTGTAAAGTTGTAGTGTAAAAGTATAAAGTGGTGGGTCCACTTGCTTAGATTGATTGTGGTCCACTCATTTATTTTCTTATTTGGTATGAGACATAAATAATGGGACAACCAAAAAAGGCAATTGGGACATTAATAATGGGACGGAGGGAGTACAAAATAGGCGTTTGGAATAATATGTTCCAAGCCCAAAAGCACATGCACTTAAAAAACATGATCGATTAGTTCAATTGACTAATTCCATAACAACAAATTTCTAGTTAAATAAACTTGTTAGCGTTATTGACTCCTCGAAATTAAATCTATTAATACATAATAGTGTACTCCCTCCATCCCGCTTGACTTATCTTATTTTCTTTTTGGTTGTCCCGCTTGACTTGTCTTGTTTCTTAAAATGGAAAACAATTACTACACAAACTATCACTTTTTCTTTGTAGGTTCTACCTCTCTACACACAATTAACCACTCATCTTAATCTTCGTGCCGAAAATAAACAAGACAACTCGGACGAGACGGAAGGAGTATAAGATTAGATACCGCAGGAGCAACTAACCAATTTAATAATTTTTGCAATCGAACCGGATCAAATTTCAAAACTAATTTCTTTCTTTCACACATCCTCAAATTAAAATTGTATTTTCAAATGTTTGAACAAATTGCTTGACTGAGTCGTCTGTTTATGTGCGCCAATTGTATTATTTAGCCTTAATCAAATTGGCTGGCGGCTAGTTACATGGATTGAAAAATCAATGGACAAAACTTGGTAACACATAATGAATGAAAATATGACAAAAAACTTTCTCCAAACTTAATTAACAAAATTGAATTGGATAATTTTGATATATCCATATACAACTTGCACTTATTATATTCCTTAAGCTATGTAATTTGGTTAAATAATTTAGGAGTGTGGATCACCTCTTCAAATTTGTTCATATTCAAATGGCCTTCAATCTATATCAATCAATAGAATGGTGACACGTTTATTTATTAGTTGACCCTAGGGATAATAGATTATTTGTGTCATTGTCATCATTCTATTCATGACACAAATTGAACACCAATTTGATAAGTTATTTTAGATATTTCATTCATTACTCCATTTGTGACATAAATTGGACATCAATTAAATATGTAAAAATTGGACACCTGATCTCATTCAATAATTTAGATTTAGATTGAAAGATATTTAAGAGATATATTGTTAGGAATAACGGATGTGGATAGGTCAAATATACATATATTCACTAGACATAGCAGTGAATTAGGAGATTGAAAAACTTATGATAATTTTTTTCTATCTACATTCAACTTGATGTAATTATAATAATTTTTATAACCAGGTCTGGCCTGAGTTTGTGCAGCCGGCCCAACTGCACATGGCCCCAAAAACTTGGAAGCACTAGTCCACATATCAAATACTCCCTCCGTCCCGCCCGACATGGTCTAATAGGCTTTGGGCACGATTATTAAGAAAGTGGGTAGTTGTGTGTAAAGTGGTATAAAGTGGTGGGACCCATTAGAATTTATTACAGTATTATTTTAGTTAGTGACCAAGTCAAGTGGGACAAGGAAAAAGAGGAAAGAAGCCATGTCGGGCGGGACGGAGGGAGTATTATATATAGAATCAAGCCCACTACACTAAATATATTATTTAAACCAAAACAGTCCACCAATAAATTGACCCACTTAAACTTTTTTTAGTAGAGGCCCACTTGAAACTTGATAGACACATAAATGGAGATCAACACTAAAAATGGGCTTTTTTTTAATTTTATATTTAAATATTTTTAAAATAGTACTTTTGCTATAAGGAAATGAAATTGAAAATAAAATATTATTATTTAAAAATAAAATCATCATTTCATCATCCCTCGGCCACTCTCTCTCTCTCTCGTTTCTGTTTCTCGAGAATAATATTATTTTAATTTGTGTGTCTCGTTTTCATCGTTTACGTTATTGCGTATCATGTCCGCCACAATTTCTTCTCTAGCCCACTTGTCGTTGATTGATGATTTTGCCTCAAAGAACGCTCGGAGAGTTGCAACCTTTAAGTGAAACATCATGAACAATTATGTTATTACCTTTTATTTGTTTTTTTCACTTTAATAAAATTTAGTTTTTTATTTTTTAGTATTGTTACGTATGTGGCCCCATTTTTTAAATTCGCACATAGCACCAAAAATGTCAGGGCCGGCACTGTTTCTAGCTTATAATAATTTTTTAAGTTTTTGTCGCACATGATTGTGGTATAATTCACATTGTTTCTTGAACGTGGTTCGCATGCTACTACACTTCATACCAAGGATATTCAGATCCAATAGCTATTTTGAATCGAAGTCAATGGTCGATAGGGTTAAGCCTTTACCAAAATTATATAGAACATTTTTTCAGAAAAATTAAAGAATAAAATATTCTTCGTTGGTTGTTATACAGACGACCATTGTAGAGTTTCATTATGAAATTAAAATTATTGTTAGCTCACGTATTTGTTAAATTAACACATGTCATAGGATATATATTATCTTATGATTGCTAAGCCGACAATTAAGAAATTTATGCCCATTGATAATTAAATATTCTACGTACAAGCAACCGAATTACTTAGATACATACAATATATAGTTATAGCGTGTGGATTTAGTGAGAACCCGCATTTAACGTGAGAACTACAAATCATGCATAATTCTTTTATGTTTTGTGCATAATCCTTATATATTTTATGAAAAAAAACATGTAGTTTTACACTTTTTCCTTCTGCATAAAATATATAATGATTATTCAAAATGTAAAATTATAGTTTTTTTTGCATAAAAAACATAAAGATTATGCATAAAATATATAAGGATTATGCATGATTCACATTTCTCACGTTCAATTTGAGTCCTCACATGATCCACTCCCTATGATTATATTTATGATTAGTTTACAGTCTTCGTCAAAAAGTGTCTATTGCTTATATATGGCTCCGTAACAACCACATTGAAATTGATTGTCATTTTTTGGGGATCATATTCAATACAAGCTGCTCCAGCTACTTACAATAGGTTGCTCTTGCTAAGAGTTTTTGGAGACAGAATTAAGGGCAAATGACTACTGTAGAGAGAGAATATGTTGAACAAAACAGATACAAGTATCCATGTTTGTCAATGCAACATTGTATTATAACAAAGCCATTGCACATGACAACCAACCCTCCTCTAAAGTGGTTAGAGTGGAAACTATTAGTACACTAACTTAAAATAATACTCCCTCCGTCCCATTATTTATGTCCCATTGGGATTGGACACGGTAATTAAGATAGTGGAGATAAAGGTGTAAAGTTGTAGTGTAAAAGTATAAAGGGGTGAGGTCTACTTGCTTAGATTGATTGTGGTCCACTCATTTATTTCCTTATTTGGTATCGGACATAAATAATGGGACAACCAAAAAAGGCAAGTGGGACATTAATAATGGGACGGAGGGAGTACTATAGAAGTGTTATATATGAATGTAGAGGGTTCCATTATTGTATTCTGTTATAGCGCTCAACCTTTTTCCTCAAATAGTTTTACATGTTCATCCTATATCTGAATATAAATATATATACTTTCCGCTTCCCGTTAAAAGTGATTTGTTTTCTTTTTTGAGCTATCCTATTAAAAGTGGTTCATTCTAAAAAAGACAGATTTTAAAATATTAAAAAGTCAAACAATTTAAACCACATAAAATCAATTTCTTAATTCCTCTGTGTCATTATTAACGCCTCCTTTCTTTTCTGCTCCTAGATTAAGAAATTTTATTTAGTTATATATTTTATGAGTTTTAATTGTATTAAAAGATTAACATCGTTTTTTAGGATTGTTGGTAAAAATGAATGAGAATTCATCCAAATTTTATTAAGGGATAGTTGAGGCATTTGATTTTTTTCCCGTTTTATTTTCATGTTGTAAATGAAGAAATAATCTAATGTTTTCAAAAAGTTAAAAATCATAATTTTCTATGTTTTGAGCGGAACAAAATCATGTGAGAGATTTTTGAAGAAAGTGATTATAAAAATGTAGGGTTTGTACGTAGTGAGTAATGAGGGATCCACTTCATTTTTTGAATAAAAAGTTAATATTTATCATTTTAAAAAATGGAACATTAATAATAGGACAACCCAAAAAGGAATAAAGGACATTAATATTGGGACATGAGGAGTAATATATAAGAGTTTTCTAACTAAATCAACTTGTTAGCATCATCAACTTCTGGGGAGACTATTATTAAAGAATTCTCCCTAAGTCATTTTAAAATGTATAATATTACTAATTAATATAATGAATATGGTAAGATATTCAATAACATATAAAATTATTATTTTTGTAATAAAAAATACTCCCTCCGTCCCGCTAATTCTGTCCCAGTTGACTTCGGCACGGAGATTAGAAATTTTAGTTTAGTGTGTATTTTATGAGTTTTAATTGTATAAAGAAAATGACACAGTTTTCGAGGAATGGTTGGTGGAAAGAAATGAGAATTATCCAAATTTTTGCAAGGCTAGTAAAAGGCAATCGATTTTTATTTTTTATATATTTTTTATATTGTATTTGAAGAAATAATCTAAAGTTTTCAAAAAGATAAAAATCATAATTTTCTGAGTTCGGAGCGGAACATAATCGAGTGGGAGATAGATTTTTGAAGAGAGAGAGTATAAGAATGTGGGGGTTGAGTAGTGAGTAAGGGGGACCCACTTTATTTTATGTTTAAAAGTATTTTTTACTATTTTAGGAAAGAGGACGATAATAAGCGGGGATGTACGGGACAGGCAAGTAGGACAGTAATAGCGGGACGGAGGGAGTATATTATAACACAATAACATTTAGACGACTTCGTAATATGCATATATGAGTTCAATAATATACATTGACCTATAATGAAATATGCATCATTCAAATAAATATGAAAATTACAATATTTTTAAATGAGGCACACTATCCTACCTTCTCTTTCATTTTCCGCTCTTTCATCTTCGCCTCCCGCTCAGTATCTGCCTCTCTCTCTCTCTCTCTCTCTTTCTCTCTCCACCTCCTCGCTCCACCTCCACTCTCTCCGCCTCTTCTCTCCCCATCTCCGTTGTCCGTCTCCGTTCTCTGGATTTTTCCAATACCCGCTCAGTGTGTTTCTCTCTCTCTCTCTCTCTCTCTCTCTCTCTCTCTCTCTATCTATCTATCTCAGACACCAAACATGCAGATCTTCACAGAGTGTGCAATTTGAAATAAAACAAATTAGGTTAATTGAATCAAAATCGTTCATGAAATTTGGGTGAATATTGCTTGTGCGTGACAGTGCTGGTAGAATTAGCACAATCGTTATTAGTTTACAAGATTCCTTGGTAGAATTGTACTTGTCCGTTATGAAGTGGTTTTTTCACATATTTTCAATGAATTTCGTACATATAGATTGTAGCATCTCTTAATTGATTTGTTTTTGTATCCATGTGTCCAAGAAATGACCTTTATTCACAACAATTGACACTGTGAGATAAATGACACTTTTATTCACAACAATTGACACTGTGAGATAAATGACACATTTGTTCGTTACAATTGACACATTTATTCATTGCAAATGACACTCTATGAGCATGTGACATTGTCCTCCGAGACAATTGATACTTTTGTTTGTTACGATTGATATTTTTAGATAAATGATACGTTTGTTCGTTGCAATTGACACTTTTACATTACGAATGACTCTATGAGAATGTGACACTATCCTCCGAGACAATTGACACTTTTGTTTATTACGATGAACACTTTCAAATAAATAACACGTTTGTTCGCTGCGGTTGACACAATTGTTCATTACAAATGACACTCTAAAAAAATCTGACACTCTCCTCCGGTACAAATGACATTTTTGTTCGATGCAAAAGACACTTTTGTTTGAAGTAAATGATACTCTACAAATAACATTTTTCTTCAAAAACAAATGACACTTTTTTATGAAAACAAATGATACTTTACAAATGACACTTTTATTTAATGTAAGTGACACTTTTGTTCAAAGCAAATGACACTTCCATAAGTGATGGTAGAAATTGTTCAAAAATGAAAGTAACAATTATATTTTGAAACAAATGATACTCAATTAAAAAAAAATTAAAAAATAGTGGAATCATGATCCGGGTGAGGTGGGTAATTGAGCCGTGAATATGGGTTGCGAATTAGGTACATCCGACTCAAACAAGTTTTTGTGTTTTTAAATAAGTTTTTTGATATAAATCACTTAAATAGATTAAACTCTACAATTAAAATATTATTAAAAAACGAATATAAAATCACTTAAATAGATTAAACTCTATAATTATTAAAATATTATTTATGGTGCATCCGTAAATCATTTAATATAAGATATTAAATGGCAACCAATTTACCTTATCCAAAATATATGTACCATTTACACACGATTTATTAGGTAGTTGATCAATCTAAGATTACAGTAATAACTTTTTAAATAATTTTCCTATCGAGCCATAAAACAATGACTAATGCATTTCAAAAGAGAGATGTTTAATTTATTTGTACAAATTTTGGTAGGGAGAAATGAGATTTGTTAGGCAATTGAAATCTTGGATGTGATGTGGCCTCACAGGCTCGTAGTAGATACCACTACTCATTCCATGCTCTTTGATATTGTGTGGGGTGGGATGTAGATGATGATATTGTTGCTTCCGTTCGCGAAACATTGGTGATGGATCCTATCTGGACTCAAGGTATGTCACTAGCTATCTAGAGTTATTACCCATGCATACATGGCCGGCCCTAAGGGTGGGCGAACCCGGGCGACCGTCCAGGGCACATAAATTTTGGGAGCCTATAATTTTAAATTTGTTTAAATGTAGGTAGTATGATTTGAACTTTAGACTTATGTGTGCTATTTTCAGCCAACTAAAGCATTTTTCATATTGTTGAATCAAGGGTGTATGCAAATAATTATCATAAGTACTTCTTATTTGTTCTTACTTAAAGTAAATATTTGATTTTAAGCAAAAGCGTGATTTAAGCACCAATTTTAGAGAAGCTGCTGCTGCAGTAAGCAAATTTTCCAAACAGAGAAAAACTGTTTATGTTGTCAATAAGTAGATAGTGCTAAAAATAAGCATTTGCAAACACCTACTTTTCGGCTCGATAATTTAGGAGAGTTGTTGATTGTGTGTAGAGATGTAGGACCTACTAATAAAGTGTGTGTAATAATTTGCTATTTTAGAAAATGAGATAAGAATTGAGGGACAACTAAAAAGGAAAGTGGACAAAAATTATTGGACGAAAGGAGTATGATTTTTTTACAAAAATCTCCTTATTATGTCTTTTCCTAAACAAAAGCCCATTTTCTTGCATTGTGGAAAACCATTTTAAGACATGCAAAATAACAATCTTAAGACTAAGTTTTGTGTTTTTATAGTAGTTTTGCAACTAATTTATTATTTAGGATTTTCAACATGATCATTTTTATATCATAAACCGCAGATGAAGACGCCACAACAGGAGTCTCACTATAAATTTATATTAGATGAAATCGGAAGCTCATTGAGGAAGTTGTGGATCTAGACATCAATTGGGATCAACAAGGACGGGTAAGTTAGAATACTAATTGACCTTTTAATTTATTATTTTTCTTTTTTACTAATGGTCGTGTCATACTTAGACCTCTACCCACAAGTGTATGGGTGGTGAGCAAGGTCGTCTCCCAAAGGACTATGCGGTTAAGCGTGTAACTACTCCTATTTGGATGCTTAAACTCTATCTAGATGAAGAAAACTTAGTGGAGTGATTAATCATAGGCAATAATTGAAATAAATCTAAGCTAAGGGCAATAAAGAAGCTAAATTGATGAAAATCCAAGAGAAGATATTCTAGGGGTAGACACTAATTATATGTAAAATGATCTAGCTTACTTGAGTTTGCTACGGTTAATTACATCTATTTATGAGCGACGTTGGATATAGCCTAACTACCTCTCGGTGAACTTAGACCATGGATTCTAGATTAAGATTATCGTCTCCAATTCATCGAAACCTAGAACTCCCAAAAGCCCTCGAGTCTATTGCCCTCACCCGTATCACAACCTCTCGGCCTATTGGAAAGAGGTGATCTATGCTCCTAATCTAGAATTAATTCTCAACTCTCGTTTATCGAATTAGTTCCATGGATAAATTTAAATGGTGATCAATCATTCAAACAATCATTAAAAGCAAGAGCATATAGAAATAGAGTAGATTAACCATAAGCAAATCTAGCAAACATCAATTCTCAAACAAACTCATCAAGTCTAGCCCCTAGAATAGTGAATTTAGCTACTTATGTTCTTGATTAGCAAAATATTCAAATCATAGCAAGTTAAAGACATGAGAAAGCAAGGGGAAAAGAAAATGCAAACAAATCTTAAAGTCTTGTCTTCAATCTTGATTGCTTGATTCCTTCTTCTTTAAACTTCACACAATTATCAACTTCAATGGTGGAGAATGGAGGATTTTGGGTGTTTGGAGGAGAAGGAATGGATTTGGAGAGTGAAAATGGTGAAATTTCGTGTGGTAGGTGAGTTATGGTGGCTAGAGCTTCAAGTTTTGGCTTTATAAAGTGACCCGGGTAGAAACCGGTTCAAAAACTGGATAATCCGCGAAAAAAGGGGGGCGGACCGCGGTCCAATAATAAGATTCGTGTTGGAAGTTATGTTGTTAGTCCTTTCCAACCTGAACTATTTTGTTCTGAACAATCATTTAAAGAAACAGATTACAAAAACTCAGACTATGTATGAATATAATAGATATCTGAATACTAGCTAGTTTTATATGTTGTTTGATGTTCATACTATGTATGAATAATATATGTAAGGATTTTTTAAACTCAATCAATTTCCTACTACCATTGACTTCTCGAGATAAACTCTATTACTGAAGAAACTTCTCAAACTATATTGTAATGTATAAGATTTATAGTGTTAGGTACAATTATTTAGTAAAATAATTTTCCTATTGAGCCATAAAACAGTGACTTATGCATTTAAAAGCGAGACATTTAATGTATTTGTCTAGATTTTGGTACGGAGAAATGAGATTTGTTAGGCAATTGAAATCTTGGATGTAATGTGGTCTCACAGGCTCGTAGTAGATCCCACTACTCATTTCATGCTCTTTAATCTTGCTTTGGGTGGGGATGTAGATGATGATATTGTTGTTTCCATTCATTTCATGCTCTTTAATCTTGCTTTGGGTGGGGATGTAGATGATGATATTGTTGTTTCCATTCGCGAAACATTGGCGATGGATGTTATCAAGACTCAAGGTATGTCACTAGCTAGTCTTTAAAGTTATTACCCATGCATACAGGGTCGGCCCTGAGGGTGGGCAAACCCGAGCGACCATCCAGGGCACATAAATTTCGGGAGCCTAACATTATAATTTTTTTTTTAAATGTAGGAAATATGATTTGAACTTTAAACTTCTTAAAAACCTGTGTGCTATTTTCAGCCGACTAAAGCATTTTTCATTGGCTTCTTATACAAAACAAAAAAAATGTGAGATTTTAGACCCCAATTCTTTTCTTAAGGGCCTCATTTCTCATTTTCACCCGAGGCCTTTTTTTCCTCAAGAACGACCCTGCATGCATATTGCAAAAATCTTCTCATTAGTCCTATACACTAAGCCATTGAAGAAACCCATTTTCTTGTATTGTGGAAAACCATTTTAAGTCGTGCAGAATAACAATCATAAGACCAAGTTTTATGTCAGTTTAAGTCATGCATAATAACAATCTTAAAGACAGTTTTAGTCTTTTTATACTAGTTTTGCAACTAATTTATTACTCCCTCTGTCCTCTATTTGTCCTCACATTCTTTTCGGCCCGGGAATTAAAAGAATAGATGATAAAATATAAGAGATAGAGGTAGATGATAAAATATGAGAGAGAAGATGAGTAAAAATAATGAGAAAGTAGGAGAGATGATGAAAATTATTTACTAAATTAGGAAAATGACCAGGATATCCTAATTAGAAAATGTGACCACTTATAGTGGAGTATTTTATGATTTTTAACATGATCATTTTTATGTCATAAACCGCAGATGATTTCACAACAGAAGGTTCATTATAAATTTATAGTAGGTGAAACTGGGAACAACAAGGACAGGTAAGTTAGAATATTAAGGAGGCATGTTGAATATTAATTGACATTTTAATTTATTGTTTTTCTTTTACGATTTAACAATACTTTTAGACTACGGAACTTTTTTGTTGCGATACATTATATATGTAGGATAAATTAGAATATTTTAATATATTGTTTTTGTGATTTAATTTAATTTTTTGTTGTGATTGATAACTAGGGTTTTCTGTAAGTTTTTGGAGTTTTACTAATCATTAATATACATCTTGTACCACTAAGGTAAACAAATTGTTTTGATCTCTCATTCGAACATACTTGATTTTTGAGATAATAGCACATAAAACTTGATTAAACCTTTGAATGTTTTTATTCTTATTGAAAAAAATAAATGTTGTTTGGTTAGCCAGTTAGCCACACCAAGTACATCCGTATTAAGGCTAAAACTGGACCAAAACTTGAGTGGGTCACTCCTATTTGAATGCCAAAGCACAATTATGGCACTCCCGTTAAAAATAAAAACTTAACTATCTAAAAAAAATTCCATCCAGATCAATGATGCCAAAACACAATTATAACACTCCAGTTTTACATAGAATTCTTATTAAGTAGTATATGCCAACAAGGAAAAATGGTTATGCATATTTATTAATTATAACAATTATTATTTAGCATTTTAAACCCATTTTAGAGCAAATTAAAGTCATTCAATAATATATTCAGCCTCAGCAGCTGCATCGCTGATTCTTGATTCCCAAATCTTGGCTTGCTGCGGTAAATCTTCAAAAAATGTTGGGAAAAATAAGATTATTGGTGAAATAAAACAGGAATTATATTCTATTAACAATTTTAGCACGAACATCAGCCCTCAACAAATTAATATACGAACTTTATAATTTTTATAATTGAAGACATGTTTCAATCCTCAATTTTTTTCGGTAGTCCCAATGCTAAGTTGGACACTTAATTCAATTTCTCCAACTCCTAAAATTAGATTTTTACCACTAAATATTTACTTTATTTTATTTTTTTTAATTTAAATGGGTGTGAAATACTACAATTAAGATTAAATAGATATCTAGTACCTTCTATAATACTTTAATGGCGCCTTAAGATTTTCACTAACAAAAATGCATATCATCTCTTTTTTTTTTTTTTTTTTGTGAGTGTGTGAGTGTGTTAGTTATCCACATCGCCATAGGATGAAATAGAAAGGTGATGTCGACTATTTTCTGATTTTTATTGTAAATTTAATTAACATTTACTTTATCTAATTTTTTAAATATGAAATTGAAGCAAAAGTTCATAATGGGTCGGATTGGCCCTATCATCTGAGGATCCCTGAAGGACTGGGCTAAACTATCATTTCCATATCACATTTCTGGGCCAACCTGACCCAATACGAAATCAAGGAGTGGCCCCATGGGCTGGACTGGTCGGCCCACACAATTTGATAGCTCTAATCAAATACTCCCTGCGTCCCGGATGAAACGTCCCTTATTCTATTTCGGGGTGTCCAGGATGAAATGTCCCCTATTCCTTTTTTGGAAATAATTAGTTATCTAATTACTTATGTGGGACCCAAAACATTTACTCTAACCTACCCACTATCACACACCTACCCACTCCCCTTACTCTAAAATACAAGTGGGCCACCATTCTTTACTTCTAAATTACACCGCATAAATTACCGCGCCGAAAAGAAAGATGACGTTTCATCCGGGACGGAGGGAGTATAACATAATGGTTAGTATATTCTAAAAAAAAAAGCGAACTCAAATATTCTAAAAAAATGGTCACCTTAAGTACTTTTGTTTAAACATAAGCACTTAATTTAAAAAACTAAAAGATAACAACGGCGACAAATTGCTATTATTTCTTCCGTTTGCAAGACTAATTGGCCTGCAGTTTATCACGTTCCTCGTGATAAATGACAAAACAATCATAGTCAAATGCTATTTAGGAGCATTTTCTTAAATAGTCACTTTGCATAAAACTAACACAATAATTAGCTATTTTAATAATAATATTCACACTATAGTCATAACTCGTGTTACAAATTCAAGTGTTGAAATTTCTACTATACAATAGAGAATCTCATTATGATCCACACAAAAACAAATACGAACGGTCTTGAGTCTCCGGAAGTGGCTACTTTCAGTGTCCCATTAAATTACATTGGATTCTTCAATGAGCCAATACATATCTAAGCTGAGGGAAGTCTTCATCAATATGCCAAGAAACTTCAAAGACACTGAATGAATCTGTCATCACAGTATTTATTGAGAATGCAAATAGCCATAATGCGTTACTATTTACCAAGATTCAATCAACTATATATTGAAGAAGTATCCTAATTATGTACTTCCTTCGTCCCATTGATAATGGCCCCTTGGCTTTCCAGCACGGGATTTAAGAAAGTAGAGTAAGTGATAAAGTAAGAGAGAGAAGATGAGTGAGATGGTAAGAGAGTGAATAATAAAGTAGGAGAGAGAAATAATAAAATATAAGAGAATGTAGTATTTTTTTCTTTCTTTGAAAATTGGTCATTTCAAATGGGACAAATCGAAAAGGAAAAAGAGTCATTATCAATAGAACGAAGGAGTATTATATAAGATTCCTGAACAGTTGTCCCCATGGGATGACCTAGCGGTTGAGGTGGGTGGCCCGGGACCGATAGGTCTTGGGTTCAATTCCCACCAAGACCGCTAGGTGTTGCCTATCACCCTGTCACATTAAGGGTGGTTGAACAGTGCGCACCGAAGGTAGCGGCTTCGGGTTCCATGAATAAAAAAAAAAAAGATTCCTGAACAGTTTAAAATTCGTATAAATGGGTACAACTAATCAGTAGAACAATCTTACTTTTGCAATGAAAGCATTACCTTTACATACTAATATAATATCTATAGCAAGAGCTGTGTTAGAGTAAGATTGAAACGAAGATAGACTTTATGGGGCCAATTGTAGAACGAACATACAAAGATTAGACAGCAACTATTTTTTCACACCAAAATTGCCAATAGATGACTAACCTGAAAGTAGGCTGCAGTGGCGGCTCTCAAATGTCCTTACAATCAATGCAACGAACTTGTAAGATATCATCTCCGTAACTCTGTGCCTCCTCTTGTATCTGCTTGGCTGAGTCCGCCAGAGAGACTGTACATACCTTGAGCTCAATTAACTCCAGTGTCGGAATTTCTCCAATACATTCTGGAACCTCTGTAAGGCCCCGACAAGAATGAATGTGTAGGGCCTTGAGTCTGGGGAAGTGGCTGCTTTCAGTGTCCCATTGCCTTATATTTTGAATTTTCAATGAGCAAAAATTTAAGCCTAGGGAAGTCTCCATCGGTGGTCCTCCATACTTGTGGCATGAAATTGAAACTTTTGAGTTTGAGCACTTCAAGATTGGGAAAAGGACCAACAATGTCGAGGTAAGGCTTTACATAACCCCAACCAACCAAGGTTAACTTTTTCAGTGAGCTTGGAACAACAAGATTAGGCTTACCACAATTAGTCAAGCCATATCGTCCTAGTTCCAGATGCAAGTTCTCGAGTTGTCTCAAATGTACAAAATTATGGAAGAGTAACTCTCGAGATCCTTGAAAATAAATGAGCCGCAACTTTCTGAGGTTTGGAATCTTGTTGAGGTTACTTATCGAACACGTGAAATTTTGTACTTCACCAAGTGTCTGCAGATTTTCTAGAGAGGAAGTGGTACCATTGAGATAAAGTAAGGGACTCTTAAAAAAGATAAGATGCCTAAGTTGCGGCATATTCCAAATCTCATATGGCAAGTCTGCATGCCCGTTAAAAATTAAAGTTTGAAGACTTTGAAGGTTAGATATATCTCTAGAAATTTGGTGAAAATAGCGTAAAGCCAGGTACCTCAAATGAAATAGCTCGAAAAACTCATCAGGGAGCAAGTTAGATCCAAAATCAATTGTTTGCATATCCAGGACCCTAAGCAATCTAAGACTCTCGAAAGAGCATATTTCATCCTGGAAGTAAAGTATAGTGCGGATGGTTGGGCTGCAAAGGTTTGAGCAAAGATTAAGATCAGAATGAGAAATACTTAACCTGCGTTGATCTTTCATCCCTTTCAGAAGCTTCAAAGCTTGCCTACCGTTAATGTGCACGAGAACTTTCTCATCTAGGGATAGCCTTATACACATTTCTCGTACCATATCATGAAGGATGCAAAATCTTATTCTTCCATTTGACTTCCTTTTTGTGACAATGACGAGACTTTTGTCAACAAGATCTTCCAAATACTCTTCCGCAGTATCTTCAAACTCTTTCCCAGCAGCTGGTTTCACAAAGCTTTCAGCTATCCATAACCTGGTGAGGGTTGTGACTTCGATCTCGTGATATTTTGGAAATCCTCCCATGTATAGGAAACACGGCCTCAAATGGTGAGGCAAATGATCGTAACTTAAAGATAGAATCTTTTCTATCTGCCCATTTTTTGTGGCAAGAGATGATCCTATATTTTTGGCAACTTCCTCCCATGAAGTTAGAGTCTTACTCACCGTAGCAAGGACTCCAGCAATCACCACTACTACAAGCGGTAGTCCTCCACAGCTTCTTGCAATCTCCTTTCCAATGCTCTCCAGCTCACGAGGAATACGATCTTGGTGTACGAACACCTTCTCCCGAAGTAGGTTCCAGCTTTGACCCGGATCCATCAAATACATCTCATGGGAAAGGGTAGAGGAGCTAGCATAAGTAGCAACTTCTGTTAACCTTGTGGTTAACATGATTCGGCTTCCATTGCTGTCATTTGGAGATAACTTCTTTACATCATCAAGTACCTTTGTGCTCCATACATCATCCATAACAATGAGAAATCTCCTACCTATTAGGATTTTATGCACTTTTAATGCCATTTCACTATTGCTCATCTCACGGGTTTTTGTGGGAGACTCATTGCCATGTCCAGAGTTTTCTTTCATGGATTCTGGGTCGAATTTTTTCATGGGATCTAGGAGGTCCAAAAGCATTCTTCTTTCGCTATAATCTTGTGAAACTGTAACCCATGCACGAATCTGAAAATACTCTGCGATTAGTTGAGCATCGTAAGCATTTCTAGCAAGGGTCGTCTTGCCAATACCTCCCATACCAAATATTGGGAGAACTTGGAGTTGTGGCGCTGGTCCACAAAGCTTCTCCTTTATTTCTAACAAATCTTCTTCAAAGCCGACCATATTGATTTCCCCAATATCTGCAACTTGCGATGATGATGTAGCGACATCAGGTTGAGCAACTTGCTTGTCTGAGATTATGATGCCATGTTGTATCTCCACTACCTTTGTGGCGGCTGAGTCCATTTCATCTTTTACTTTCTGAAGCTGGTACTTGAACTTGATGCGTCGCAGTACTGAGAAACGCTTGATACATCTAGTGTTGTTCCGGATTTGCTTCCACGAAAACCATTCAATAATATCTTCAGCCTCAGTAGCTACATCCCTGATTCTTGTTTCCAAGATCTTGGATTTCTCTGGAAAACCTTCAATAAATACTTGGAAAAAGCCAACATATTTGTCTAGAGATATGATAAGTTTTTTCTCATGATGAGAAATTGAAAATCGATCATGATCGAGGATTTGATTTATGGCTTTTTCAAGTGAAAGAAGAGTAGAGTAAGTCATAAGACACACTTCTAATCAAAGGAAGAAAAAGAACAAAAAAATAAAGAAAGCTCTCACGACAATATTTTGTAGATCAGATGATGGAACACGAATAATCGTGGAGGCAGGAGAAGAAGAAGAAGAAGAGAGAGATAAGCACTTAGCTCTTATTACAGAATTTTGCTGATAAAGTAGCTAGGAAAAAAAATCAGTGGAGAGTGATAAAACAAGAGAAAGAAACTAAGCTCGAAGGAAGGAAGAATGATAAGTGAGAGAGAAACTGATGATGACAAAATACACAGAAGTGACAATATTTGAGGAGAAGAAACCAAAGAAAGAAAATGCTTTTGCTAAGAGATTTTGCAGAGGTAATGAAAGAATTATAGAGAGAGAAACTGTCGACGAGAGTAGAGAAAAGCAACTCTACAAAAAAAAAAAAAATTATAAGTATGTCCGAAAGGCACATATTCCAAGCCTAAGCATCTTTGAACAAAAGATGTTCATTTTTCAAATAAGACAACTGAAACTCGGTTTATTGTGAAGAATTGACGATTTAATCCCTTAGATATTTAACTTTATATAAAGGAGACAAGATTTATCAAGTCGATGTGGGACAATAATGAATTTTAACAATACCTCATTATGTGTAGGCGGGATGAATATTCAACAAAAAATTCAAACTCGCAATTTCATGTGGGTGCAAATATATAAAGAGAAATCGTGATAAAAATGCAATTTGGGGTGAAGTGGCATTTAATATGCGGTCTTTTTTCTACCGACGATGTGAATGAAGAAAAAAATTGGTGGTGGTTGGAAGAAATACCTCGTGGTGATTTGTATGTGTGAAATGTTAGACTGACTGACTTAATTTTTTCATAAGGAAAAAAATGCTCTCTTATCATGTATTCATGTATTTGGTAAAACATCATGATCCTGCCGGATTATTTTACTGACCGTGGGACCTACCACTAAGAATTTTATGCCATTCAACGATTCTTGATGGTTATTGGTCGATCTATGATTTAGAATTTGGAACACGAGATAGTAATTCTTAATTTCAGTTGAGTAAATCACCAATTTCAAGAGGAGGGAATTTGTAAATTTTCATAGTACATAAAGATAATTCATAATTCGGTAAAAAAACACAATTTAAGGTAAAGTTTCGTTGAGATGAATCTTAAATCTTCGTAATTAACATATAAAGAGAATTTGGATTAAACAATAATCTGATCATGCAACTATGTACTTTGTCTCGGATATTCACAAATTCTTAAGGGCGAGAGTAGGAAATTGGTTTTAATAAGTTACTATGCACTTAAAACAATTAGAGAACCTATCTATTTATAGGTGAAATTAATGATAAAATTTATTAATTATCCAATATGGGATAGGACTCAGTTTCCTACTAGGATTATGATTTGAGCCACATCATAACAGATGTAAATGAAAGTACTTGATCAGGAGAATCATATGCAAGTCTTGACTCAGACGATCATTAGTTCCGAATCAGAATTAACGATCTTTCGAATCGGTAGAGGAAGGAGAAGAAGATAGAATCTTGCAGACACCTATAAGTGAAGGAGCAATAACAACCCTTCGTATATGATCTTGCTATTATTGTATGATTTTCTATTTGAAAAAATAGAATTAAGAAAAATGCAGATAAAAAAGCAAAACAACTATTAAAACCATAATCGTAGCCTTTATTCATATAAAACATTTTGCATAATGCCATAAGAAATTCAACACATAAAAAGAATAATCATGTTGCCCAAGTAAAGAACTCTATCATGTAGAAAATAAAGAATGACATATTCATACTTTTCAAATCAATTGAATTCTAAGGTACAACTTATAGAACTTTAACATATGAAATCATGTATTTTTTATAAAAAAATTTGGTTGTTACAATCTCCCCTAATTGAAAAAAGTCCGTCCTCGAAAATAGTTTACTTTGAAAGCATGCATAAATGTACTTCAACGAAAAATCATGCCTTTTCATAATTGTGCAATTCATGAATTTTGAAACCTTTTTATGACTCAAAAACTTTTCTTACCTCCTCGGTGTAATGTGGCGGTAGTGATAATGGTCTCTTTTGTTGCATAATTTTTAACAAGTCTACAGGAAAATAAACTCGCTCTGATACTACTTGTAACGCCCCAATTTTAAAAACCTTAAAAATGAATGTCACCTCATGAACTCTTTCATAACAAGTAGAAGGCATTTTGTATTGAGCGGAAGACTTTAAAATATTAATTTTCAAAATACAATTTAACTTTTTTTTCCCAAAACGTGATGAATCATTTTCGATGCATAATATAAAATTCTTGAAATCTCTTTTCCTCTTTGACCATCTCCACCACTACTTATACGCATCCCCAAGACATTTCCTAAAAAATATAAATCAAAAGGGGTAAAACAAATATATTAATGATATCTATATTTATCTTAAAAAGTGAAACAAATATTTCATGCATAAATACGTATATTATAATAATAATTTTCGTTTACTTCAAACCTCTACTTGATCATGGATTCTATTAAAAATAATACTCAATCATTACTACTTTCAAGTTCTAATTATCTAAATTAGAGCTATAACGTTTTATACTTCTAATCTATATTGTGTTAAGATATTCATGATTCATGCCATGGTAATTATTCCAGTGCTGACAGACTTTAAATTATTTCTTTTGTTATGATACAAAGTTGAATAAAATTTATTATATTATAAAATGTTTGTTTTTGTAGAATTATGTGTACTGCATCCGGTATACAAATTTCAAAAGAATTGTCAGCTTCTAACAACTTTGTGATGTTTTTTTCATGAATTCAAATTGTATTAGATTATATCTTTCCAAGTAATTCATTAGTTTATGGAATGTGTAGTTATCAAGTAATTGAATAGCACAATATTCTTAATGGTAGGTATACTAATCATACAATAATCTGGTACGGTAGTCATGTTTTACCGAATAAATAATTAGACATATATCTTATTTGATCTGCAGAATCCCTTGGCAAGAGCATAGCTCCTCTCTCTTGTTTATTCTCTCTCTACAGCTTTTTTGGGTTGTCACTGCTCCACTATTTATGTGCAAATCTTGTACTAAGAGCTAATTAAGTGTCTCCCTCTTCTTCTTCTTCTCAATTATAAAAGAAAACCAAGTGGTTATTCCTTGAACTCTCTTTGCCATTGTTGCTATTGCATTTGATATACCTTTGATTCAGAAGATAATAGTTTTGTCATCCCAAATAGCTATGAGTTATCAAATCCATCACGTTTAAGAAAATATGTTCTTCAATTTAATAAGTTGTTTGTGTTTGGAGGCAATATATATTACTATAATTTATACTCCATATGTCTCCCTCCGTTGATCACATTTCTTTTCGGCATGGAAATTAATAAAGTTATTTTTTGCATATAAAGTAAGATAAAGTTGTGGGGTCAATTGAATATGTTAGAGGAGTATTTTAATTGAAAAAGAAAATGAGACAAATGGAGTGAAACAACCAAAAAAGAGAAATGAGACCAATGAAATGGGACGGAGGGAGTACAATATAAAAAAATTATAACATAAAAAATTATTAGAATCATGATTTGATGAGTGTATCTCTACATAAACTCTTTATAAATTATCCTTAAATTATACTCCCTCCGTCCCATTGGAAGCGTCTTGTTTTCCATTTTGGGTGTCCCATTAGAAGCGTCTTGTTTCTAAAAAAGGCAAGAATATGTGGACAAGATTTAACTATCCAAAAGTCAAACAATATACACCACACACTATCATTTTCTTAACATCCGTGCCCATTGGAAACAAGACGCTTTCAATGGGACGGAGGGAGTAAATATTAACTTATAGAAATAAGTCTAAGGCCCCATTTGAGAAAACAACTTAGGCAAGTACTTATAACATAAATGCTTTTGTTATAAGCATTTAAATTGAATAAGCTGTTGCGTTTAGATATATTTATATATAATCATTTAATCAAGAAAAAATAAAATACAATTTAAATAATTATTGTCAATGGGATTTGATATGAGATATTTTTCATAAGCTATTTTTGACTTATTTTCATAAGTTGTTTTCATAAACTCTCCCAAATGCGTAGATAAACTCTTATTTTTCAGAATAAGCTATTTTCATAAGTTCTCCAAAACTCGTGGATAAGCGCTTATTTTTTAAGAATAAGGCCCCGTTTGGAAGAGTATAAAAATGACTTCTTTTAATTTATTCTAAATAATGTCATTTTGTGTCCGTTTTAGAGAGCTTGTCGAAATAATTTATTCTACTCCACAAGTTATTTTTGATTTATTTTCATAAGTTAATATTTATATCTTATGGATAACTTATAAGGAGCTTATGCAGAGATCCAATATTGAATCTTGACAACTACAGTTTTTTACACTATAATTTTTATGTTTTATACTGTATAAGTCATTATTAATTTGTGCATCCAAACGCAAAACTTATTAAATGTAAGAGTTTTTGTCATAATTCCTTATACAATAAGTTTTTTTTGTCAAAATGACTTATTTAAGTTGTTTTTCCAAACTGGGCCTAAATAAGCTACTGATAAGCTCTTCCAAACGGAGCCTAAAATAAATTATAAAGAGAATAAGTTATTCGATAAGCACGTAAAATAATTTATTATATTGAATAAGTTGAAATAAGTTATTTTTGAACTCTTCCAAACGGGCCTTAGTAAAAAAACATGTGAATGCATTCAAAGCTAAGTAATCCATTGACAGTTTCTCTTAATAAAGTCATTCGATCTACAATTTTTGTTCAAAAGTTTGACAAATTGCAGCGCACATAAACCAAATTTGCTGAGCTCTGTATTTGAAGCATCTTGCTAAGAGATTTTTCAACTGAAATGAAGGAATAAAGATGAATGAATAATTGTTCATGAAAATAAACAAAAATAAAAGAGAGAAGATAAATGAAACGTAGAGAGTACTTGGCTTGGTAAGGTAGTAGACACATTTGTCTTGAAAAGCAATTTATAGTTTAGCCACAACAAATAGAACTTTTAACCAATGGATCCCTAAATTATTTTTTTCTACAATGATGATAATTAGCTTCCTATACTTTGAATTTAGAAAACACAAATTATAGGTGATTGTTAGGATCTTGGACCCTCAAAATATGAAGAACTGAGACAATAATAAAGAATAACACAAAGAGAAAATAATAGGGACAAATAATCTAACGTGATTTGATTGATGGACTTACATTTATGAGCGGAGGACAAACAATTCACTAATAAAAAGAATAATAAAAAATAGGCCTTTGAATAATATGTTCCAAGCCCAAAAGCACATGCTCATAAAAAACAACATAATCGATTAGTTCAATTGACTAATTCCATAACAACAAATTTCTAGTTAAATAAAATTGTTGGCGTTATTGACTCCTCGAAATTAAATCTATTATGAAAAGCTTCCCCAATACTTAATAATGTACTCCCTCCATCTCACTTGATTTGTCTTGTTTGTCTTTTGGATTGTCCCGCTTGACTTGTTTTGTTTCTTAAAATGGAAAATAATTACTACACAAACGATCACTTTTTCTTTGCCGGTTTTACCTCTCTACACACAACCAACTACTCATTTTAATCTTCGTGCCGAAAATAAACAAGACAATTCGGGCGAGACGGAAGAAGTATAAGATTAGATACCGCATGAGCAACTAACCAATTTAATAATTTTTGCAATCGAACCGGATCAAATTTCAAAACAAATTTCTTTCTTTCACACATCCTCAAATAAAAATTGTATTTTTCAAATGTTTGAGCAAATTGCTTGACTGAGTCGTTTGTTTATGTGCGCCAATTGTATTATTTAGTCTTAATCAAATTGGCTGGCGGCTAGTTACATGTTAGAGAAACCACTATTGACCAGAGTTTCGAAAACCGGCTTGGCATTGACTCGGAAAATTAAATTTTAGCGGTATTATTTTTATAGAATACCACAAATTTATAAAAAGATATTCACTTTGAAAAATATATCAAGACATGCATTTGGTCTAGTGGATAAGACTTGAGCTAAAATTGGTGAAGGTAAGTAGTTCAATTTCCTTTGACAACATAATAAAATTTATTTTTTAAGTAATAAGAGTTAAAATCTTGTGAAAATCGGGTCAACCGAGCCGTTGAATCCCGGTTATCTCGGTTGACCCATCGGCCACACCGGGTCTGCCCGGAGAAACATGCCTCTCATAGAACCGGCTTGGATTGCTACTGGGCTACAGTTGAACCGGTTTGGATTGCTACCGGGCTACAATTGAACTGGTTCAGCCAGCTGGGCCGGGCCGATTCTGAGAGCACATCTAATGACGAGCACCGTGTGTCTTTGTATTTGGGTTTTTTTTTTTTGCAGTATGAAATATATACCGTGTTTGATCCAACAAAAACCTTAGAATAACATATTCAGCCTCAACCGCTACATCCTTCCAAGTTCTTCGCTTTCTCCAGAAAAATCCTCAACAAATGCTTGAAATGATACTGTAGGTCAAAGAATGAACAATGCTGACTCACGATCCAACCGTGGTAATTGAAAAAAGTTTCTTTAAAAAAGTAACTAAGGAGATTGCCAAATCAACAAAATCTCAAGGTTTGGAATTTATACCGAATATTAATCGATATGAATAAGGGGTATTCGCAAATGTTTTTTAAAAGTACTTATCTACTTTTGGGCCCCGCTTTTTATTATAGATACCAAATGCTCTATTCGTTCCACTAGAAACGACGCGTTTCCCTTATTAAGTCATTCCATTAGAAACAAACCGTTTCCTAAAATGGTAAAAATCACATTTAACCACTAAAAAATCAAACAATCTACATCATATAACACCACTTTCTTGATTTCCGTACCCAAAAAAACGAGTCGTTTCTAGTGGGACGGAGGGAGTATTTTTTTTCAATTTAAGCGGATGGGATCAAAAGACTATCGTCTAGTCTCGCTTGGCCAAATACATCTATAAGAGCATCTCCAAGAGGCTCTTTACAATAGAGTAAAACTCTATTCTAAAGGAGGGGTGTGTTCCAACAAAGCATGGCAAGTAACTCTACATAAGAGGAAATCAATAGTGACACGGTAGTAGAGCCGTGCCACTGTTCATCCCGCTATCTCTATGTTGGGTGTTATTTTATTATTATTTCTTTTTGTGATTTTTATATTTGTTTGGCTGAATTTTGTTAATTTATTAATATTTTCTTTTGTTTTCCAATTTTTACAAAAGGAATGTATATATAGAGGGGTTCTTTGTATTTGAATTTGTTTTAATAATGTTTTAATCGTTATTTTTTTATTTCACAATAAAATCAAAAAATTATAATTTAAAAATTATAAATTGTTATACAACAATAACATAATATTTGTTTGCATTATAATTTTAGTATGTTTTTTATAACATAATTTATTTAAAAATTATCATATGTAATGTTAGTTTTTCTATTATATCATGTAATTTTTTGATTTGTGCTTGTGTATTGTTAGTTTTATTATTGTGGAAATAAATTAATTATTTAAATATTTTTTTAATAATTTTTTTTTATCTAAAAATATTTTTTAAGTGAAATTAAGTATAAAAATAAGTATATATAATATTAGATAATCAATACAACATTAATAAGTATATTAATTTAATAATAAAAATATTAAAATATAATATTTTATTGTAGAGTTAAATGTAGAGTTAACGGTTGGAGATGAATTTGAAAAAACTGTACATTCAACTCTACAATAGTGTAGAGGGAACTCTATAATAGAGTTTCCTCTTGGAGGTGCTCTAAAGTGAGTTGCATGCACTGGCACTGTAAAACTTCCAAAGAATTCAATGTCTTCCTACTAAAACTAACGAGAGCAGGGGACAACAAAAAGTAATATGAGACAAAAAGGTGATAAAGTTTCTCTCTCTTCCATCCCTTAAACTAGGCAACATCCAACAACCCTGGACAAGATTTTGGGCCGCTATTATAAGTCTTAAAGAGTACTTTGGTCCCAATTTAGCAGACCTGCCTGCATTAATTCTTGAAAGCTATCTTAAATATACTTAGCAAGGATCAGTTGCCTCTGAACCAGTCATCAATATTTTCTACAAGGATTAGACTTGTATTGCATGGAATTATCGCCCAATTCTCGATTATCCAATTTCTACTTGTCTTCACCAACTTTCGCATTATTCCACCAATTTCTCATCATGTCCAACCATTTTCCTACATTGACTCAACATAAACTGCACATAATTCTGGTAAAACGGAGCAGTAAATCCGTTCTTACCATAAGCAACTGTAAATAAGAAGGAATTTGCAAACATCCCAAAGAGATAAAACTGAAACAAACAACAATCTTTCTTCCTTGGTGGCCCTGCAATGAGTCATTAGCGTTCATAATAGAAAATGGAAGGAGGAGAAACAAAGTAACTGAACCATTGCAGCTGGCCTTTCACAATAAATACAAAACAATAAAAAGGATAACACATATATCTCCACACATTCTACAAATGAATTGATCACCGTAAACAAATTAATCATTCAGCACAATACACATTTGTGCATTATTTTGGGAATTCAACATGAAGAAGTGCAACAGAGAACTTGGGCTACTTCAACATTTCGGGAGCAATTATTCACGCCAGATATACTGCAACTCTGTTTGGTGGCCCTGCAATGAGTCATTAGCGTTCATGAAACTCGAATATTTTTAGAGGTGACGAAAAAAATCAAATGTTTAACTAAAAAAATTAATAATAATTAATATAAATTAAAATTATCGTCTGAATAGAAAGTAATTATTTAAAAAATAAAGGCACATAATTTTCGGGAAAAGTCTACTTGAAATTCAGTAAATGTCAATCAAGTTAGGAGTTACGAGTTCGAAAGATAACTAACCAGTCAAGATTGATCAGTCGGTAGGAGGGAAGATGGAGAGTTTGAATGCAGCCTGTGCATTCATCTTTGCCTCCTTAACTTTTTTGGCAGAGGTAACTGTAGATTTACAGGTGTTCAATTCCAACATTTGGAAGGTTTCTATGTTACCCAGGACAGGTGGAACTCCAAGAAGCTTCTCACAGTTCCACAACACAAGTCCTCTAAGTCTAGGAAAAGAAGAAGAAGAAGCCGCCGCCCATACTTCTAAATCTGTATCCTTGATGAGCAAGACTTCAAGGCGAGGAAACCCTTCATCAGTGGCCACCCAGTTGTTCCCCATAAACGCCTTATCTTTTAGCTTGAGCACCTCTAGGTTGCCCAACAATCCAAGGATAGACATATTACTCCAATCAAGGTAAGTAGCCCGAAGGGTGAGGCTCTTAAGCTTAGATGGGAATTGATGAGATGGAGGAAGGCGATTCAGTTTTCCTCTGGAAGGTGGGAGAGGATTTACATCATTTATAAGTTTCATATTCTCAAGATTTTTCATATCTCCCAAATTACCTAAAGTTCCTTTTTTTTCATCCAAAAGCAGGCTTAAGTTCCCACGTATGCACAATTTCTTCAAATTGCGAGCATGTTGAAAGAGTTCGGTTGTGCAGCTCTTTACCGAAACTGTGCCGAGTGTTTGAAGCTCCTCACCATGTTTGTTGTCCTTACTTGGCTTAGGCAAGGTAGTCGACACATTAGTCTTGAAAAGCCTTAGTCGGATCAATTTCCATATATCTGCTTTAACTTCAAACGTTGTCGATGTCGTGTCCACTATAAGAGTTTGCAAGTTCCGAAGCAGACTGAATTTTGGAGGAAGAGTTGACAAATCGAACGACAGGGCCATGTATCTAACATGAACCAACTGAAACAAATCGTTGTTAAGTCTGGGGAACTTGATGCAGTTGACATCTAAAACTCTGACCAAATTGAAAGCTTTAAGGATGTCTGGAATATTTTCTGATGGCAAAATGAGTTTATCCTTGGAGAAACAAACGAATGAGCGGACACGAGTACCAACTGGCTTTGAAGAAATAAATTCCAAGCAATTGGAATGAACAGAAAGACGACGATACTTATCTACTTCGGATGCTTGAGGTGTAAACACATCGCCGTTAGACTTGACTTCTTGGAGGAAATTTTCTTCTGCAGCCTCTTTTCGACAGAAATCACGCAAGGCATCATGAATCCTGCATGTTTTAACCTTGCCATCAGGCTTAAGCGTCTCGACTATGACCAAATTCCGGTTGATAAGATCCGCCAAATACTCCTCTCCAGTTTCCTCCAAGGTAGAATCATCACTTCGTTGTATGAATCCTTCAGCAATCCACATTTGGATCAATTTTGATGCTGGAATTTCAAAAGCTTCTGGAAACATCCCTACATAAAGGAAGCACACCCTCAAGTGGTGAGGTAATATATCGTAACTCAAATCTATAAATTTCTTCATGCGAGCTTCCTGGTCGGCATTAAGGTATTTCCCCACTTGGACAGACACTTTCGTCCATTCTCTTTCTTTGGCACCTAAATCCAAGGCCGAATACTTTGTGGCAAGGAAGCCTCCTATGACTACTATTGCAAGTGGTAGTCCTTTACAACCACTTGCAATTAGTCTCCCAACGACTTCCAACTGAGGAGGGCAGTCCAGCGTTCGGAGTGCCTCCAACCGCAGTAGCTCCCAACTTTCATCTTGAGTGAAGAATCGCAACTCGTGGGGGGGTCTCCGGATACAAGCATATGTGCCCACATCCTTAATCCGACTGGTTATCAAGACTTTCCCCATCTTATTGTCATTCGGCATAGCATCTTTGAGTCTGTCCCAATCGGCAGTACTCCAGACATCGTCCATGACAATCAAGAATCTTTTTGTCTCGAGATAGGCAGAAACCAATTGTGCTATCTCCTTTTTATCTTTTTCACGTATTTCATCGGTTATAGTGGTGAACACTTTGAGAATGGTTAGGAATATGTCCTTATCTGAGAACTCTTTTGAAATAGGAAGCCATATACGGACAGGAAACTCGTAGATGATTTTAGGATCATTAAAAATCTTCCATGCCAGCGTCGTCTTGCCCAACCCAAACATACCAATCAGACAAACCACATCTAAGTAATCGGTGTCTTTACTCAGACGGTCTATCAGTTTTTCCGTCTCATCTTCAAAGCCCACCACGTCTTTCACTCTTGGCTGCCGAGCCTGATCAGAAAAATATCCAGCACATTAGCAAATTCTGAAAATGCTAAATGCAAAAATGAGCATTCACAGTTTATGAGTTCTATGGGCATAAATTTTCTACATCAGCCACCCTAATACCATTGTCATTCTCAAGTGTTATTCTTCATTTGTCTTCAAAGTTAAAGGTACTCCCGTATTTACATCTCTAGAGTCACTTCTTAAATGTATTTTAATATCTTAAATTAATTAAGACAAGTCAAACGGTAAAATTAAGATAAGTAGCCAAGTACTGGATTCAGGCAAGGGTTATCATGTAATAGTTATGTTTTTCTTTTATACAAGAAAATCCGCAGCCGCTACATTTAGTGTACATTGGGTAATCTTCACTCTTATGCAATAATAGGGTAAAGCTTTCTAATTTTTCCCCTTTAAAGTTAGAATATAATTTGTGAAGTACCGTTTGTCTCCTAAAAAATAAGACTACTTGGTTAGTAAAACATTTGACTTAAAACTTTAGATTTTTGCTAATTTCTTCAACGTGGTATACGTTCTTTAACGATTGTGTATGGTTAGAAAATCTGTAATACTTCATGTAGAAAATTTGGTCCCCATAGTGTATCAGACAAATGTATGCATTTCGATTAGGGTCGTATTCTAGGGTTACGATGCTACCATATTACCGAATCACACGTAGAGATATTGATAATACACGTTAGCACATCGTTCAAAGATAGATGAGACGAAACATTGAATATTTTCATTGCACAATTGAGAATCTATAAAAATATAAAACATATTGGTGGATAAGAATAAGTTCCCGCCAAACCATCTTGTAATTATGGAATTAACATGTAAGTCAATCTATCCATTTCAAATTTTAGAATTGTGAACTATGGATTGAAAAATCAATGGACAAAACTTGGTAACACATAATGAATGAAAATATGACAAAAACTGTCTCCGGGCTTAATTAACAAAATTGCATTGGATAATTTTGATATATCCGTATACAACTTGCACTTATTATATTCCTTAAGCTATGTAATTTGGTAAAATAGTTTAGGAGTGTGGATCATGATAGGTCTTAATTCGTACTATCCATATTCCGTTTATTTTGGCGATACTTTTGTCGTTGGATTGCGTTTTGGTGTTTGTTTTGCAGTTTCTTATGATGATGTGGCGTTGACGAGGCGTTGATGTGGTGGATGCAAATTAAAGGCAATATAGGCTTAATCCGGAAGGAATTAAGAGGAAAATTAAGTATGGAAAGAAATTGATATAATATCCTTTATAGTATATCCGACCATACTTAGAAGACCTAATTCTACAAGGAAGGGAATAAGCATATATATAGGGGAGATTAGAGGCGCCGCACAACCGATCCATATACACACGCACGCCCAACACACCGAAAACATCTTGATTCTCATTCACGCCGTTTCATCATCATCATTCGACACCAACCATCCAATTCGAACCGAGAGAGAGATTCCCGAAACACAACCGAAGCCGGGGGAGAGATCGATAGAGCCGAGAGAGATTGCCGAGACCGAGGGTTTTAAAATCAGAATTCCAGATTTGTTATTTCAGAATTTATGTCGTTGATTGTAGTTTGATTTGGAGAAAACAACATGTTTCTGTTTCCGTTTCCGTTTCCGAATTTGGATGCTTCCGTATTTATTTCCTGTTGGATGATTTGAAGACTTTAATTTGGTATATTCTAATTCCTTAGGTTTAATTTCGTTTCAATTCATGCTTAGTTGATTTAGTAATAGTTTAAATTTTCGTGCATATTTATTTCGTGATTTTCAGCATTTTTGTGTTCTGTCCAGCAAACCTGTCTGTCTGGCCAGTCCAGTCTGTATGCGTGGCTAAGTCTTTTTAGGGCCGGCGAGATGTGAAACACACACCACCATATTTTCGTGAGACTAGAGTTTAAAATTAATCACTTAGGTTCTAAATTAATCTAGGTTAATTAATTGAATTAATTAATTTAGATTTGATCACCTTAGGTTAGTTTTATTCATAGCTAATTTAGTACTCCCATCGTTTCTCGTGGGATTAGGCTAAATAAGTAGCAAATTGTTCTTAGGACAATTGGATTAATTTGGTAGGAGACTATTAGATGCCCACCATACGAGTAGGCTCCTAAATTGGGTTCCCTTAGCTCTTAAAGCTGATTAGGTGTTAAATCTATTGATTGTCCACCAATGTAGGTTGCATCTAATTTAGAGAAGTAGTCGTTTCAATGCCACCATGGCGATTACCGAATAATTAAGGGGAATAGGGGTTATGTCAGTTTAATTACGGTGACCTACAACTAATTGGCTTAAGTGGATTAATTAATTAATAGTGTCAGTGAACGATTGTGAGTGTGTGCGAATCATCTTGGTGGACCCGTTTTATTTGCATAAGTTTACTTCGTGTTTAATTCCTGCTATTTACTTTCTTTGTTTTAGGTTAGAAAATTCTCAAAACTTGCGTGGTCGCTAACTAAACCTTAATTAATAGGAATTTTAGGTCTAAAATACTTCGTTCCCGTGTTCGATACCTGTTGCTATACTAATTTTGGTTCTAGCAATTCTGCATGATTATTTGGTGTAAACAACGATCACCAGATCACCTGTTCAAATTTGTTCATATTCAAATGGCCTTCAATCTATATCAATCAATAGAATGGTGACATGTGTCCTTATTAGTTGACCCTAGGGATTATAGATTATTTAAAATATTTTTGGTTAAATGAAAGCGTCATTGTCATCATTCTATTTGTGACACAAATTGAACATTAATTAGAAAAGTTATTTTTTAGATATTTCATTCATTACTCCATTTGTGACATAAATTGGACATCAATTAGATATGTAAAAATTGGACCCGATCCCATTCAATAATTTAGATTTAGATTGAATGATATTTAAGAGATATATTGTTAGGAATAACGGACGTGGATAGGTCAAATATTACATACATTCACTAGAGATACCTGTGGATCTTGGACCTAGCACAGATCCATTTATTTCTGATTGTAATATTCAAATTTTCGGATGTATGGTTCGGATCACATCAGGACAAGATCGTTATCTCTAGTTTTATAGCTAAAGTATTATTGGGCCTGTCAGAATATTATTGGGAGAGTTTGACCAGTTCAATAAATAGAAATGAAAGACGAAGAAGCAATTGAAAATTTGTGAAATCAACAAGATTTTAGTTGATTTAGGATTTAATTAAGTTCAGTTAAAAAACATATGAATTTGGGGATAGATCGAAATGGTGTAGATCCAATGGTTTGAGGTTAATTAATTATTAAGTTATTAATTTAAAAAACAATCGGATAATAGTAAAAAGCTGTAAACTGAGAATCTTAAGATTCCATTTTCTAATATAAGAAAACATTTTAAGATGAAAAAGATTGAGGATTGAGGAAATACGACCTCAGATACTCCAGATTTGTCTTGAGCATCGGCTTTGATGCTTAGCAATTCAGTCCTTGCACGCTCGACCATCTGCTTGACGTCCTCGACCTTCTGCGCAATGGTGTGGAGGTCGATGGAACGCTTCCCGAATATCTTCCTCGGCCCCTGGGCCTGGATGACGAAGGTGTCAATCACATCTTCCACTTCATAAACAGCCTCGCGAATGTTCCGATCCACCGCTTTCATCAGCTCATTATTTCTCCGACTCTTGAGCGAGTCCTTTAGAAACCCGTTGAAGATGCGGAGATCCTTCTCCAGAATCTCAATATTTTTCCTGGTGTTGGAGTTGAGATTGATCTGGTAGATCAGTAGGTCCTTGAGGTTATTCATCAGGAACTCCACCGCAGCATCCGCCATCTCTCTCTCTCTCTCACTATCTTTTTCTGTCTGTATAAAGTGTCAACAATGTTTTTCCTATCCAAATGATTTTATTGAGTTGAGAAGCCAAAGAATGCTCTTCCTCCATATCGAACATTAGGTCAACCGTAAGGGGACGACTTTTGAGGTCTACATAATATATTCTTCACAAATCATAAGATTCTAACATGGTGGCTGATATTTTAGATAGTGAATTAGGAGATTGAAAAACTTATAATAATTTTTTCTATGCATTCAACTTGATGTAATTATATTAATTTTTCTAACCAGGCCCGGCTTTGGATTTGTGCAGCCGGCCCAACTGCACATGGCCCTAAAAATTAGGAACCACCAGTCCACATATCAAATGTTATATAGAATCAAGCCCACTATACTAAATACATTATTTAAACCAAAACAGCCTACTAATAAATTGGCCCACTTAAAACTTTTTTTATTTTAATAGAGGCCCACTTGAAACTTGATAAACACATAAATGGCGATCAACACTAAAAATGAGCTTTTTTCTAATTTTATATTTAAATATTTTTTAATAGTACTTTTGCTATAAGGAAATGAAATTGAAAATAAAATATTATTATTTAAAAATAAAATCATCATTTCATCATCCCTCGGCCAGTCTCTCTCTCGTTTCTTTTCTCGAGAATAATATTATTTTAATTCGTGTATCTCATCTTCATCGTTTACGTTATTGAGTATCATGTCCGCCACAATTTCTTCGCTAGCCCACTTATCGTTGATTGATGATTTTGCTTCAAAAAATGCTCGGAGACCTTTAAGTGAAACATCATGAACAATTATATTATTACCTTTTATTTATTTATTTCGCTTTAATAAGATTTAGTTTTTTTTGGTAGTGTTACGTATGTGGCCCAATTTTTTAAATTCGCACACGGTACCAAAAATGTCAAGGTCGGCCCTATTTCTAGCTTATAATATTTTTTATGTTTTTGTCGCACATGATTGTAGTATAATTCACATTGTTTGTTGAACGTGGTTCGCATGCTACTACACTTCACAACAAGGATATTCAGATCCAACAGCTATTTGGAATCGAAGTCAATGGTCGATAGGATTAAGCCTTTACCGAAATTATATAGAACATTTTTTCAGAAAAATTAAAGAATAAAATATTCTTCGTTGGTTGTTATACATACGACCATTGTAGAGTTTCATTATGAAATTAAAATTATTGTTTGCTCACGTATTTGTTAAATTAACACATGTCATAGATATATATTATCTTATGATTGCTAAGCCGACAATTAAGAAATGTATGCCCATTGATAATTAAATATTCTACGTACAAGCAACCGAATTACTTTTACTTACAATGTATAGTTATAGCGTGTGGATTTAGTGAGAATCCACATTTAACGTGAGAACTACGAATCATACATCATTCTTTTATGTTTTATGCATAATCCATATATATTTTATGGAAAAAAAACATGTAGTTTTACACTTTTTCCTTCTACATAAAATATATAATGATTATTCAAAATATAAAAATTATAGTTTTTTCGCATAAAAACCATAAAGATTATGCATAAAATATATATGGATTATGCATGATTCACATTTCTCACGTTAAATGTGAGTTCTCACATGATCAACTCTCTATAGTTATATTTATGATTAGTTTACGGTCTTCGTAAAAAAGTGTCTATTGCTTATATATGGCTTGGTAACAACCACATTGAAATTGATTGTCATTTTATAGGGATCATATTCAATACAAGATGCTCCAGCTACTTACAATAGGTTGCTCTTGCTAAGAGTTTTTGGAGATAGAATTAAGGGTAAATGACTATTGTAGAGAGAGAATATGTTGAAGAAAACAGATACAAGTAACCATGTTTGTCAATGCAACATTGTATTATAACAAAGTCACGTGCACATGACAACCAACCCACGTCTAAAGTGGTTAGAGTGGAAACTATTAGTACACTAACTTAAAATAATACTATAGAAGTGTTATATATGAATGTAGAGGGTTACACTATTGTATTCTGTTATAGCGCTCAACCTTTTTCCTCAAATAGTTTTACATGTTCATCCTATATCATGAATATAAATATATATAATTTCAGCTTCCCGTTAAAAGTGAATTGTTTTCTTTTTTGAGCTATCTCATTAAAAGTGACTCATTCTAAAAAAGACAGATTTTAAATTATTAAAAAATCAAATAATTTACACCACATAAAACTAATTTCTTAATTCCTATGTGTCGTTATTAACGCCTCCTTTCTTTTCTGCTCGTAGATTAAGAGATTTTATTTAGTTATGTATTTTATGAGTTTTAATTGTATTAAAAGATTAACATAGTTTTTGAGGATTGTTGGTGGGAATGAATGAGAATTCATCCAAATTTCGTATAGATTGAGAAAAATGGTTGTGTACCAAATGTTGTGACATACAATGTCCTTGAAGTAACTGTGGAGGAGGGTGAGTGCTTTGTTATTAGAGATGGAGAAAAATGGTTGTGTACCAAATGCTTTGTTTGCTTAGGACAAGGACATTGTATGTGGCTGGTGTTCTCTTTGCAACGGGTGGCGGGTGTGCAATGACTGGGGTGGGGCTTTGAATTGGGATTAGTTTGTCAGGGTTTGGGGATGAGTTTAATGGAGCTAAGGTGGATGGTTTCTATTTGAGGTGGAAGGGTTTGTTTCTGGGTGGATGGATTTTTATTTGAGGTGGAAGAGTTTGTTTTCTGGGTGGATGTGTTTCTATTTGAGGTGGAAGAGTTTGTTTTCTGGGGTGGATGTGTTTCTATTTGAGGTGGAAGGGTTTTTTCTGGGGTGGATGGGTTGGAGTTTGGATAAATGCCCTGCACCAACTCCCCCCTTGTTCCACAATTCAATTTCCTTCCAATAGTATTGTAAGAAGCTCTGCTCTTGGTCATCTTTATGACTTTTCCGGACAATTTACAGGAATTATGATCTATCATGGAAATGTCATAATCGATGACCCTTGATAATTGTTTTGGAACTCGATATGGGAGGTGATGCACGACAACATCGTTGCAAAATATTGGAGCAACGAGTGTACTATAGTGAACCTGAGGTCGCATGACATCATCCAACATATTTACACTGTACGGTGTACATGCAATGTCCTGTTCATAAGAGAAAATGAAAGTTACATTCCAATCTAAATTAAATGAAATTTTAAAAAGCATGAAAGTCTTGCATAGTCTCTCAAAAATAATACAAAAATTAATTATGATTTAACTTACCTCGTCGGTAAGATTATTAAGTACATCTTCATCGCGTTTAAGATTATTAAGTATATCTTCAGCGCGTTTAATGTAAATGGTTTCATTGTGGTGGTCGTAAGATTTTTTTTGCACTTTCTCCACAATATGATTCTGGACACAGTAACTTGTTTCTTGAAGCGCCAGGATATAAGTGAATCCCCAAGAAACATACAATAACCTGTAATAGATCTGCTAGTGTCAATGCAGCTAGCCCAATCAGAGTCACTAAATCCTTTCAACCACATATCACAATTTGAGGAATAGAAGAGGCTTTGTCCTATGTTGCCCTTAAGGTACCATAAGATTCTGTGTCTCTAGGTTCACCTTAATCCCAAGGGTATACAAAAAATGGTACACACAAACTTAATCCTCTAAAAATTGGACGAATGTTCTCCGCACTTAATGTTCAATTTTAGCGGAGCGGCTTATATGTACACAAGGGTATTGACATGTGTCATTTTCTATTAAAAAATGTGGGTCATATTTAACACATGTCAATACCCTTGTGATGTGGTATACACAAGGGTATACAAAAATGGTACACACAAACTTTTGTGCATTTTTAGAGGGGCGGATGAAGCAATGAACAATTATTAGGAGGGCAGCCATCTTCCTAGTCTCAAAGGTATGGTTTGTATCCTTTGCGATTCCTCTTAACCGCGGAATCGATATCTCCAACCTAGCGGCCTCCTCCTTAGTCATAAATTCAAAAACTCGTCCAAATGTTGTCTTGTCATTAAAGACGGTGCAAACAATAGGTTTGCCATGAATTGGCAAACTTGTCAAATGGATGACATCCTCTAGTGTGATGCCTAGGGAGCAGCCATTAAATTGGAAGAGTTGCGTCTCATATTCATAGCTTAATTTGGAAGGATGGAATGGAGTACGACTTTTGCTCATTTTATATTTGCATTTTTATTAAACTTGGACAGCACCCGTGCTATGCACGAAATTGTAATGTTTTTATGTATGTATGGTGATCGTTGTTTACACCAAATAATCCTGCAAATTAGCTAGACTAAAGATTAGTATAGCATCAGGTATCGAACACAGGGAACGGAGAGTTTTAAACTTATAAAACCTATCAATCAAGATTTTGGTTAGCAACCACGCAAATTTTGGGATTAACTAATCCTAAGACAACGAAAAATTAAACAAGAAATAAACACGAAATTTATCTAATGCAAGTAAAAGCGGGTCCAGCAAGATGATACACACACACACAATCGATCATAGACACTAATAATTAATTAAACCACTTAAATCAATCAGTTGTAGGACACCGTAATTAAACTGATATATCCCCTATTCCCCCTTAATTAATCGGTCATCGCCATGGTGGACATTGAAACGACTACTTCCCTAAATTAGATGCAACCTACGTTGGTGGGCAATCAATAGATTTAACACCTAATCAGCTTTAAGAACTAAGGGAACCCAATTTAGGAGCCTACTCGTATGGTGGGCATCTAATAGTCTCCTACCAAATTAATCCAATTGCCCTAAGACAATTTGCTACTTATTTAGCCTAATCCCATGAGAAACGATGGAAGTACTAAATTAGCTATGAATTAAACTAACCTAGGGTGATCAAGCCTAAATTAATTAATCCAATTAATTAAACCTAGATTAATTCAGAACCCAAATGATTAATTTTAAGCCCTAGTCTCACGAATTTAAGGTGGTGTGTGTTACATCTCGCCGGCCCCTTAAAAGACTTAGCTACGCATATCGGCCGGACTGGCCAGACGGACCGGTTTACTGGACATAACACAAATCATGATGAAATTAAATTAATCAAACTGCACGAAATTTCTAAATAATTACTAAAAATAAGAATATCAAGAAACACGAAACAATATCCTAGAAATTAAAACTTGATTAATTAAAGACTACGAATCCATCCTCAAGCTAATTAAACGGAGACAATTTAAATCCGGGAATGCAAAACGAAAATAATAGCATGTTGTTTCTTCCAAATCAAAACACAATTCTTAAATCAAAGTGTAGAAATGCAAACTTAATTTTGAAACACCCCTCGATCGGACTTCCTCGGCTCTCGGCGAACTCGTGATCGGATGATCTCTCCTTCGGCGGCGGCGGATTCTCTCCCTCGGTGTGCGACGCGGACGGTTGATGGATGATGTGGGACGGTGATGATGAATGATAAAAATTAATTCTCCCTCTGCTTGTCTCCCGTGTGTGTGTATATCAATCATGAAGAAATGGTTTGTCCTCCCCCTTAATTCGCTGGCCACGTGAATCATAAAAGGAATGGATGATGATAAGGAGGATTTCCAATCCCCAAATCTCCTCCTTCGGCGTTAATATATGATTATGATAATCAATCCTCAATTAATTAATCCCCTTCTTCGGCTCTTTCCTTTTCGGCGCCTCCTCCAAATATAAATATATACTCATCTTTAATCCTCCTCAATTAAGATAATTAAATATAGAAGAAAATAAATTATGTTATTTTCTTTCTATATTTAATTTCTTCTTGATTTCTTCCAAATTGAGTATATATTTCCTTAATTGTGCAACCGCCACCTCAACGTCTCGTCAATGCCACATCATCAATAATCACTGCAAAACAAACACCAAAACAAATCCAAACGCCACAAAATATGCCAAAATAGATGAAATATGGATAGTACGAATTAGACCTATCAATGTAACATAGATGTTGTTCTAGGCATTACGAAAATGTTACGCTAACATACAAAATCAAAATTTTACATTACCTTCTAGGCATTTTTGAAAATGTGGTTGAACTGAAGTCAACATGATTTGCGAAAAATAAGAGAAATCACTGTTAGGTTTGTGTTTTTAGTATTTAGGTTAGTATATAAGTCTTTTAGGTTCTGGACCGGATCCCCTGTCCCACTGCATTTTCAACGGCATACCCGCACGGGGTTAACGTGTAATAATATCTAAATTATAAAGCCAGATGGTTGTATGGTTATGGGACTGGGAAAGAATTTAATCCAGTATTCATCTTTTTAACAACCAAAACCAATAGGCAACTGGATATCATTTTCTGATATTCAAAATTTGGTGGGTTATAACATCGAACACGTTGAATGCAAGTATGCAACATGGGCAAAAGGGCCGCATGTTGACTTATTCAGTTCCCATCGTTAAATGAGGTTATGGACATTTATGAGCAACTAGGAAAGAAGAGTTGATACATAGACTGTACAGGTATTAAATAAACACAGATTAGTGATAAGATTGAAGAGGGTAACTAGAGGAGGCAGAAAAGAACTTTTTACCTTATTGGCAGGCGTTGAAAGTAGCTTCCCGATGAATTCCTCTAAATCTGGCTTCGGTCTTCCTTCCTCTTGTTGAGAAGATTCCCGAGTTTGAAAGAAGATGGAAAACGTGAATGAATTTCTAAATCCATAGAAGAGGGAAATTTGGGTTCGGAATTGGGGAAATTAGGAGTTGAAACTTAAGAATCAAATTCAAATTCAAATTATTTATTATTTATCAAACTAGAATATCAATAACCGGTTTCAATTTTCACTTAACACGAAATTTGACCACCTTAATTTGGAAGGACGGAATGGAGTACGACTTTTGCTCATTTTATATTTGCATTTTTATTAAACTTGGACAGCACCCGTGCTATGCACGAAATTGTAATGTTTTTATGTATGTAACATAGATGTTGTTCTAGGCATTACGAAAATGTTACGCTAACATACAGAATCAAAAATTTACATTACATTCTAGGCATTTTTGAAAATGTGGTTGAACCGAAGACAACATGATTTGCGAATAATAAGAGAAACCACTGATAGGTTTGTGTTTTTAGTATTTAAGTTTTTATATAAGTCTTTTAGGATTGATACTGTAATCTACGCAAGTATCATTGGTTTAGTTTGTTTTGAAGTAACTATGGAAAAGGGTGAGTGCTTTGTTCGTAGAGATGGAGAAAAATGATTGTGTGCGCAAGATTCACATTGCAATAAGAGTTTTTGAGGGAATGGTTGAAAGGGGAATATCAGCTGATAGTGCTACTTTTGAACTGCTTCTCTTTCATGTGGAAGGACAACAAACAGAAAAATGTGAGTTTCTTCTTAAACTGAGGATCAAGCTTTTTCTTTGGTGAACTTCCTTTTCTTGCCCAAGAATGATATCCGTGCTTCAAAATTGATAATGGTACTTGTGGAATTTCTTTTGTACAGAACTAAAGATTGTAGATGTTAATGTGATATATACTTCTTATGTTTTGACTATACAAAACTAAAGATTTTAGATGTTAATGAGATATACTTCTTATGTTCTGATTGTACAGCAAAGTACAACTAAGATTGTAGATGTTAATATGATATACTTTATATATTTTGACTGTACATCAAAGTACAACTAAGATTGTAGATGTTAAAGTAATATACGTCTTATGTTTTGACTGTACAACAAAGTACAACTAAAATTGTAGATGTTAATGTGATATACTTCTTATGTTTTGACTGTACAACAAAGCACAATTAAAGAATGTGGAGTTTCTTTTGTCAAAGTCAATGTGATGATACTTCTTATATTTTGACTGAATGTGCCATAGTACAGTTAGAGTATAATTTGGATTTGAAATAAGCAGTTTTTTTTCATTGTTTGTCCATTAAATATCTCTTAACCTAATAGATTATGTTGGAATCTCATCAGCTTATAGTTAGTGTAATCATTGAAGCTATGAGACAATTAATAAGATTTGTATTGGGAGTTATGTTGCTCATCCTTTCCAGCCTAAACTATTTTGATCTGAACAATCATTTGAAGAAACATACTAGCTAGTTTTATATGTTGTTTAATGTTCATACTATGTATGAATATGAATAATATATGTAAGGATTTTTTAAACTAAATCAACTTCCTACTACCATTGACTTCTCGAGATAAACTCTATTACTGAATAAACTTCTCAAACTATATTCTAATGTATAAGATTTATAGTTTTAGGTACAATTATTTGGTAAAATAATTTTCCTATCGAGCCATAAAACAGTGACTAATGCATCTCAAAGCGACACATTTAATGTATTTGTCCAGATTTTGGTAGGGAGAAATCAGATTTGTTAGGCAATTGCAATATTGGATGTAATGTGATCTCACGGGATCGTAGTAGATCCCACTACTCATTTCATGCTCTTTAATCTTCCTTGGGGTGGGGATGTAGATGATGATATTGTTTGTTTCCATTCGCGATACATTGGCAATGGATCTTATCAAGACTCAAGGTATGTCACTAGCTAGTCTTTAAAGTTATTACCCATGTATATATGGTCGGCCCTAAGGGTGGGCAAACCCAGGCGACCATCCAGGGCACGTAAATTTCGGGAGCCTAACATTTTAAATTTGTTTAAAATGTCGGTAATATGTTTTGAACTTTAAACTTCTTACAAACTTATGTGTGCTATTTTCAGCCGACTAAAGCATTTTTCATTAGTTTCTTATACAAAACAATAAAAATGTGAGATTTTAGGCTCCGATTCTTTTCTTAAGGGCCTCATTTCTCATTTTCACCCAGGGCCTTTTTTTCCTCAAGAACGGCCCTGCATGCATATTGCAAAAATCTTCTCATTAGTCCTATACACTAAGCCATTGAAGAAACCCATTTTCTTGTAATGTGGAAAATCATTTTAAGTCGTGCAGAATAACAATCATAAGACCAAGTTTTAAGTCAGTGTAAGTCATGCAGAATAACAATCTTAAGACAATTTTAGTCTTTTTATACTAGTTTTGTAACTAATTTATTACTTCCTTGTCCTGCTACTTGTCCTCACATTCTTTTCAGCACGAGAATTAAAAGAATAAATGATAAAGTACAATAGAGAGAGAGAGAGATGATAAAATATGAGAGAGAAGATGAGTAAGATAATGAGAAAGTAGAAGAAATGATGAAAATGATTTACTAAATTAGGAAAGTGACCACTTTTACTGGGACATCCCAATTAGAAAAGGTGGCCACTTATAATGGAGTATTTATGATTTCTAACATGATCATTTTTATGTCATAAACCGCAAATGATTTCACAACAGAAGGCTCATTATAAATTTATAGTAGATGAAATTGGGAACAAGGTTAGATAAGTTAGAATATTAAGGCAGTGTTTGGAACAACTTATTTAAGCATCTTTTAACTGCTAGTGCTTAAAGCTGCTTAAAGTTTCTATTAAGCAAAAGCTGTCAGTGTTTGGATTGTCTATTAAGAAAGAATCCATGGAAAAATTAAACCCCTCAAATCAGAAACAAATCTTAGCATTTAAGGATCCATGGAGAAATTAAGATTGGAAATTTACCTTGCAAGACAGCCCACACTTCTGCCACAGCTTCTGATGAGTTCTATCCTAGGGTTTGCGAGAGATTTCTGCAAAATTTGTGTTTCAACCGTATGAATTCTTGATGAAGGTAACGTAAGTAATGAAAATATAATAAAGGTATTTTAGGAAAAAAATTAGCTTCTTCAAAATTGCAAAAATGTCACCGCTTCTAAAAGCACCCCAGTACCTGCTTCTGGGCTTCTGCTTATTTCAGCTTATTTCAAGCCCAAAAAAAGCAGAAGCATGATGTTCAAACACTTAAAAAAGTGCTTATGCGGTAAAAAAGCCCATAAGCAGCTTTTTTAAGCTCTTCCAAACACGGCCTAAGAATGTATGTTGAATATTAATTGACATTTTAATTTATTGTTTTTCTTTTAGGATTTAACAGAACTTTTAGACTACCGAACTTTTTGTTGCGATACTGATAGGAATATTTTATTCGCAAGTGTACGAATTAAGTCCTATTGTAGTAATATATCCTGGAAGACCAAGGTCGAACCACAGGGACAACGATTTCTCTACTTAAATTATAACTAATAACATAAAACAAGTAAACAAATTGTGATGATTATGTTAAAAATGATAAGCACTAAAATGATATGAAAACAGATGAGAAAGAACTAGGGGCGTCGGGCTATGATTAGGAATCCAATTAGCCTATTGATTATGTTCTTCAACTATCCTACGGCATGCACTCTATTATATCTTAAACAATCTCTCGATTCGGATAAGAAGTGCTCGCATAAATGCTATACCTACTCTCGTGATATAGAAATTAAACGAACCCATTTCAATCCAAGGTGTTAACCATGCTATAACCTTATTAGCCTACTTTCGTGACTATTCTCGGATATATTCTATTATCTATTGCACGAATCAATCTCAAGGGTTACAAGAAATTAATTCCAAAGAGCACATACATGTTGGCCAAACATATACATGTAATGAACACAAGATAATAGAACTCGGAAATTGACGAAGAACATGAACCAATAAAAGCTAAAATTCATCCATAAACATAAGCAATCCTAACCCCTAGCAAAGGGAATTAGCTACTAGACATAATTACGAAAACATAAGAGAATTCGAATACAAGCATTGAAAAGAAAAGATAAGAAGACTTCTCAATCTCTAGTCGAATCTTGTTCAAATGTTGTCTTCATTCTCCAAAAGGTTGCGGGTGATTTTTCCCAAAATTTCTTGATGATGATTTTTTTTCCAAATATGAATAGCCTCCTGCGCCCTCTTCTCCACCTTTTTAAAACTCCCCTCCTGTCCGTTTCTCCCCTCTTCCCAAAAACCAACTTCTCATTCAAAAACTGTCATCCCATTTTGGAATTTTAATTGGGCTCAATATACTTAATTTTTTAGCCCGACAAAATAGAGGAAAAAGCCCAAGTCTTTCTTTCTTCATTTTTCTTCTTCGTTCGACTTTCTTCCCGACATTCCATCCGGCATTCAATCTGACATTGTTCAATAGTGGTCTTGGTCTCTTTTCTTTGTTTTCTTCCACTTTTCCATAAGAAAGCTTTACTCTTCTAAAACACCTATCAAGATCCAAAAATTACAAAATAAGTAGCAATCATGTTCAAAAGTGAAGATTATTAATACCAAAACGCATATTAAACAATGCTAAATATATAGTCTATCAAATTCCCCCACACTTAGCTCATGCTTGTCCTCAAGCAAAACACACAATTACCAAAATTTTAACTCGATTATCATTGAAACAAGTTGAAAATAAGGGCAGCAAAATGAAGTGAAGACTTAAAAGCTATCATTCTGTTAGTACCTCCTAGTATCCTCATATTCTCAACCGGCTAATCAAGTCTAAATATTGGAATGAAGGACAAGAATTTACCCAAGTGAAACAAGAATTAACCTCAATCCAAACATGTCAAACTTGGAAATAAGTCATTGGCCAAAATTGTTACAGGCGTCCACAACCGTTCCCACAAGCCGTGGCCCAGCCTGTTGTCCGCATCAAGCAAGAGCAACAAGCCTATATCACCCGTTTGTTCCACCACTTACAACTTTCTCAAAGTAAATATATATATGATTTTTCTTTTATTTTTTTCGTCCTGCACACTAGGTGAACCATGTAGAACAGACATTCTTCCCCCAAAGTGGGCTTTTTCATTTATTTTATTTTTTATTTTTTATTTTTTTATTTTTTTTTCGTCCTGCACACTAGGCGAACCATGTAGAACAGGCACTCTTCCCCCAAAGTGGGCATTTATTTATAAACACCACCAATATCCCAAAACAACCAATTCCTTCCAACGCTTTTTTTCCAAGAAAACCATCAAAGATCGAGGGTAATTAAGGTTCCAACAAAAATGCAAATTCAAGTACTAAATTCCAAAATTTACACAAGTTTAGCCAACTTAGAATAAGCCTCAAGATTACGGTGTTCACACGAACTTTAACTCTAAATCCACAAAACAAATTTTTGCCCCGAAATTCAAAATGCGTCAACGACCATCAATTTAAAATCAAGGTAATCATGTAATCATCATAACCATCATAAAAGCTCTCTCAAGGACTAAATTTTTAGCATACCAAATAACTCCAAAATAACCCAAAAATGCACCCTTACTCCCCCACACTTGTATGGAACATTGTCCTCAATGTTTCAAATATACAATGATATCAAAACACAAATAAAGAGTAAATTGAAACTGAGGACTTCCCTGGGATTAATTGGAGGGAGAGGAAAGAGCAGGATGACAGCTTTGATGTGCGAAAAATTGCAACAAACGACTCTCGATGGATTCGATTTGTTTCCTTTCCTCTTGCTGATTCATGAGAAGTCGGTTGCATCCGCATTGTAATAATCTATGATTGCATTCAAGTCTGCTGCTCTTTCATTTGAGTTATCTTGGATTTCATCAATTTACTCCATGAAGAAAACTGTGGCTAAGAACAAACCTAACAACTCCACAAAAGAATTAAGCACCCACAAACATCAAGATAAGAAACACCCACGCAGAGAATCTGATACAATATCAATTATCCCCCAAATTCTTACATTACCAGAACTATGTAGAGATAACAGTAACAACCACCAGATTCAACTACCAAATAGTATCTCTTATGCAATATCCCCATGAACTGACGAATCCCGTCAACCACACCAAGAACAAGATAACAATAACCCACTGGAGAGTGACTCACCCGGTATTGTATAAGACCCGAAATTGTGAGAATTGTTACACTGATTCTCGGCGTTATAATCTCTCTTCTTTGACGAGCGTGGTGACGGTTGAACTTGCAAGGAGATGGTGGAGATGATGGTCCTCCAATGGAATGCTTGAAGAGATGAATCACGGTGATGAAGCAGCGACAATTGAATCGAAGGATAAAATTGATGAAATTGAAAGAGGGAATAAAGGAATTAGGGATTTGGAATTTGTGATGTAAATGTATGAATGTGAGATGGAAAGGGAGAAGGAGTTTTGTTTTTGGAATGAAAGAGGGGAGAAAAAAAAACGGGATTTGCAGAGTGGGGGAAGAAGAAGGGGAAAAAGGAAGAAAAAAAAAGGGGTTTTACGCAATTTTTTTTTTTTTTTTTTTGCGTAAAAACATTTTCTCCACAAGTTACCGTACAATGCTGGACCGAATGCTAGATGGAATGTCGGATCCAGCTTTGTATTTTCTTTCCAAAAAATTAGTATCTGCGAAGCTTGCTGGGTCGGAAGCTGGTTCAAATGTCGGACCCGACATTGATATTTCATCTCAAAAAAATGCTCTGCGAAGATTGCTGGGTCGGAAGCTGGATCAAATGTCGGACCCGACATTGATATTTCATCTCAAAAAAATAACCTGCGAAGCTTGCTGGGTTGGAAGCTGGATCAAATGTCGGACCCGACATTCTTACGTAAACTGCTTGGCCTTTATGTTGACTTCTTCCGACTCTACGATATTATATTCCATCTTCATCCTAAACTCCCAATCTCAAAGTAAACTTCACCCAAGATCCATCCTTTTCAACCAATCATCCTCAAAAGAGAGTCATCATCTGCAGAACAAGGCTCAACCAAACACAACAAACACAAACAACAAAAGACCACAAAAGAAAACCATAAATAAAGACATTGGGCTGCCTCCCAATAACGCTAAGTTTACCGTCTTCAGCCAGACATACCTGAACCATCACATAGAGGGATTAAATGTGATGCACTTGAACTTCCCGATACTTGCATCCTCCAAATAGGCCTCCAATCTCGACCTGGTTACCGTAAGTAATCCTTGCTCATCGGGAGGCCGATCACAAAAGAGGGAGTCATCTTGAATTACGACGTGATCTTTTGGAAGTAAATCACATGAAGATTCCACATGCTTGGAGAAATCTTTGAACAGAAAAACCACATCCTTAGGAAGCATATCACATAATGATGTATGTTCCAATTTCGGGACAGCCTTAGAAACTTGAAAGTATTTTTTTTCATTCCCAACTCTAAGTGTTGACATTCCAATCGTTCTTAGTAGACCATTCTTGATTATGGGAGGAACTCTTATGAATGTACCACATGGAAAAGTGGATGTGTCAGACTCCAAAGTACATAAATCAACGGAATCCACTTGACAACATGGAGTATAAGCAAGATGATTCTTTTGGGCTTTAGCAACTTGAAAGTCCTGCTTTTCTCCCCCCACTCTGAGAGTCAAGGTTCCACTCATCATGTCAATATTTGTTCCTGGAGTCACTAAGAATTCTCGCCCCAATATGATTGGAGTATTAACATCTTCCTCCATATCCAAGATGATGAAATCTGCTGGAAGATAAAACTTGCCAACTTTAACCACTATATCCTCTATCAGTCCAACGGGATGGCGTAAAGAACGATCTGCCAATTGAAGAACAACATTAGTTGGCACTAACTCAGCATGCTTTAACTTCCGGAAGAACGAAAGTGGCATGAGGTTTATAGCAGAACCAAGATCACATAAACAGCGGGCCACTAAAATGTTTTCAATAAAACAAGGCAATGTGAAGCTGTCCGGATCTGCCCTCTTTAATGGTAAAGGATTCTAGACTATAGCCGAACACTGCCTAGACACCGAAATTGTAGCGAACTCCTGCATTTTCTCTTTGTTGCACAATAAATCCTTCAAGAACTTTGCATAAGCAGGCATGTTTGCTATAGCCTCGGCAAAAGAGATATCCACACGTAACTTTTTGAACATCTCCAAAAACTTCTGATATCTTCCTTCATCAAACTTTTTCTTCAAACGGGAAGGAAAAGGAATAGGAGGGACATAAGCACTCACCTCTGGTATATTGTGAAGCCTTGCCTTTTCCTCTGTAGAGATTGTCGCTTGTACTTCCTCATCACGATTTCCCTCAACTTTTTCATCCGAATTAGGCACCACATGTGCCTTAACCTCTGGTTCATCAAGTATCTTACCATAACAAAGGGAGATGGCTTTAGCCTCTTTAAGATTTATCTCAGTGTTACTTGGAAGCTTTCCCTGATCCCTTCCTCCAATGCTATTAGCAATTTGACCCATTTGATGCTCAATATTCTTATTTGACTGCCTTAACTCGTTTAAGGCAACTTGTTGGTTTTTGAGTACTTCAGTCAATGTTTCTTCCCATGTTAGCTCTTTCTGTTGAAGAGGTTGTGGAGGTGGAGCTTGTGGAGCTGCTCTTTGCTGATTATATTGAAACCCAGGAGGTTGTGAAAATTCGGGTGATTCGTCCAACCCGGATTGTACGTAGCAGAATATGGATTATTCTTTTGCATAAGTGGTGCCGGTGGTCCTCCCCCATAAGGACCAGCATAGCATACATCCTCATAAAAAGAATTATTTTGTTCTCCTTGCAGACCGTGACTTGTTGGAGGCCCCATCATGTAACTATTTGCTTGTTGCTGAAGTAGTTGTGGTGGTGTTTTCATCATGATTTGCATGTTCTGCAACTTCTTGCCCATTTCTGCCATTTGAGTGGTTAAATTGTTGAAAGCTGATGTATTGATTTCACTGACTTCCTTAACTGAAGCTTTTTGCCCTCGAACAGCCTTCTGCATTGAACCTTCAGCCAACTCTTTGAAAATATTATTCATCTCCTCGGCTGTCTTGTTTCCAATAAAACCACCGGCACTTAGATCCACAAGCTGTTGAGTGATCTCAGTTAACCCATCATAGAAATACCGCACAAGTAGTGCGTCAGAGAATTGATGATGTGGGCATTGAGTAATAAGTGCCTTATACCGCTCCCATGCTTCATGAAGAGGCTCTCCTACACCTTGTGTAAATGTGCAGATCTTGCTTCTGTTATCGTTGGTCTTTTGAGATGAATAATACCTTGAGATGAACACATCATAAACTTCATCCCAAGTAGACAATGATTCTTTCTCCAAACCAAGCAACCAAGTCTTTGCCCTATCCTTTAAACAATAGGGAAAACAACGCATCTTCAACTCCTCCTCGGTTAAGCCACTCAATGGAAAGGTTTGTAGAATAGCAAAGAATTCCCTAATAAATGCCAAGGGATCTTCATTCGCCAATCCATAGAAAATTGGGAGTGTGTTGAAATGCAGATTCTTCAACTCATAATTCCGGGCTCTCGTACTCAGCCTAATACAATGAGGATTGGCTGCAATAACGGGCCTCTGAATATCGCGAAGGCGCATAGCTGGTGGTTGTTCCGGCCCATGTCCATTATTATTTTCTTGCCTCTCCGCCATTGGAAAAACTTGTTCTGTTTCAATTTCCAATTCAGAATGTGTGATGTCCGAACACAATCCTTGAGAAGGTGATTCCTGCAAGTTTCTCTTCCGTAACTTCTTGGCTTTGTTGTTTCTTTTGCCAGTCTTCTCGATCTCTGAATCCAAAATAAGTAAAGGCTCCTTTTGAGATCGGGTCATAAACTGAGTACCTGAATAGATTGAAACAGTATATAAAATAATACAAACTAAAATAAAAATAAAAACTATTAGAATAACACAAGTAGACAAATAAACACCGTCCCCGGCAACGGCGCCAAAAACTTGATAGGAATATTTTATTCGCAAGTGTACGAATTAAGTCCTATTGTAGTAATATATCTTGGAAGACCAAGGTCGAACCACAGGGACAACGATTTCTCTACTTAAATTATAACTAATAACATAAAACAAGTAAACAAATTGTGATGATTATGTTAAAAATGATAAGCACTAAAATGATATGAAAACAGATGAGAAAGAACTAGGGGCGTCGGGCTATGATTAGGAATCCAATTAGCATATTGATTATGTTCTTCAACTATCCTACGGCATGCACTCTATTATATCTTAAACAATCTCTCGATTCGGATAAGACGTGCTCACATAAACGCTATACCTACTCTCGTGATATAGAAATTAAACGAACCCATTTCAATCCAAGGTGTTAACCATGCTATAACCTTATTAGCCTACTTTCGTGACTATTCTCGGATATATTCTATTATCTATTGCACGAATCAATCTCAAGGGTTACAAGAAATTAATTCCAAAGAGCACATACATGTTGGCCAAACATATACATGTAATGAACACAAGATAATAGAACTCGGAAATTGACGAAGAACATGAACCAATAAAAGCTAAAATTCATCCATAAACATAAGCAATCCTAACCCCTAGCAAAGGGAATTAGCTACTAGACATAATTACGAAAACATAAGAGAATTCGAATACAAGCATTGAAAAGAAAAGATAAGAAGACTTCTCAATCTCTAGTCGAATCTTGTTCAAATGTTGTCTTCATTCTCCAAAAGGTTGTTGGTGATTTTTCCCAAAATTTCTTGATGATGATTTTTTTTTCCAAATATGAATAGCCTCCTGCGCCCTCTTCTCCACCTTTTTAAAACTCCCCTCCTGTCCGTTTCTCCCCTCTTCCCAAAAACCAACTTCTCATTCAAAAACTGTCATCCCATTTTGGAATTTTAATTGGGCTCAATATACTTAATTTTTTAGCCCACCAAAATAGAGGAAAAAGCCCAATTCTTTCTTTCTTCATTTTTCTTCTTCGTTCGACTTTCTTCCCGACATTCCATCCGGCATTCAATCTGACATTGTTCAATAGTGGTTTTTGTCTCTTTTCTTTGTTTTCTTCCACTTTTCCATAAGAAAGCTTTACTCTTCTAAAACACCTATCAAGATCCAAAAATTACAAAATAAGTAGCAATTATGTTCAAAAGTGAAGATTATTAATACCAAAACACATATTAAACAATGCTAAATATATAGTCTATCAGATACATTTATATATGTAGGATAAATTAGAATATTTTAATATATTATTTTTGTGATTTAATTTAACTTTTTGTTGTGATTGATAACTAGGGTTTTCTCTAAGTTGTTGGAGTTTTAGTAATCATTAATATACATCTTGTACCACTAAGGTAAACAAATTGCTTTGATATCTCATTTGAACATACTTGATTTTTGAGATAATACCACATAAAACTTGATTAAACCTTTGAATGTTTTTTTTCTTATTGAAAATAAATAAATGTTGATTGGTTAGCCAGTTAGCCACACCAAGTGGCTAAAACTGGACCAAAACTTGAGTGGGTCACTCCTCTTTTGATGCCAAAGCACAATTATAGCACTCACGTTAAAAATAAAAACTTAACTATCTAAAAAAAATTCTATTAAGATCAATGATGCCAAAGCACAATTATAACACTCCAGTTTTACATAGAGTTCTTATTATTTTCAACCTCGAAGTATATGCCAACAAGGAAAAATGATTATGCATATTTATTAATAATAACAATTATTATTTAGCAATTTAAACCCATTTTAGAGAAATTGTCATTCAAGAATATAATCAGCCTCAACAGCTGCATCGCTGATTCTTGGTTCCCAAATCTTGGCTTGCTGCGGTAAATCTTCGAAAAATGTTGGGAAAAATAAGATTACTGATGAAATAAAACAAAAACTATATTCTATTAGCAATTTTAGCACGAACATCAGCCCTCAACAAATTAATTTACGAACTTTATAATTTTTTAATTGAAGACATGTTTCAATCCTCAATTTTTTTTCGGTAGTCCAAAAGCTAAGTTGGACGCTTAATTCAATTTCTCCAACTCCTAAAATTCGATTTTCACCACTAAATATTTATTTTATTTTATTTTTTTAAATTTTAATGAATGTGAAATACTACAATTAAGATTAAATAGATATCTAGTACCTTCTAATACTTTGATGATGCCTTAAGATTTTCACTAACATAAATGCATATCATCTCTTTTTTAATTTTTATTGTGTGTATTAGTTATCCATATCGCCATAGGGTGAAATAGAAAGGTGATGTCGACTATTTTCTGATTTTTTTTGTAAATTTAATTAATATTTACTTTATCTAATTTTAAAAATATGAAATTTGAAGCAAAAGTTCATAATGGGCCGGATTGGCATGACGATCTGAAGATCCCTGAAGGACTGTTGTAAACTAGTCTATCATTTCCATTGCCCAATACATTTTCTGGGCCAACCTGACCCAATCCGAAACTGAGTGGCCCCATGGGCTGGACTGGCCGGCCCACAGAATTTGACAGCTCTAATCATTAACATATTGGTTAATGGTGGTACAAAGAAGAAAACAAAAAGGAAATCAAATATTCTAACTATAATGGTCACCTTAATTACTTTTGTTTAAAGATAAGCACTTAATTTAAAAAAAAAATTTAGAAGATAACAACGGCGACAAATTGCTATTATTTCATTTCCGTCTGCAAGACTAATTAGCCGCAGTTTATCACGTTCCTCGTGGCAGAGGAAATGTGTGATGGTTGAAAATCCTGCAGAGCAGCTTATATATATCATTTTTGTATATCATTTTATGTAACACATTATAAGAGTATTAATATGTGACATTTCTCATTAAGTGAATCATATTAAACATATGTCAATACTCTTATAGTGTGGTACACACAAAGGTATACAAAAATGGTACACAGCTTTTGTGAAAATTCTGAACTCGGCTATGGTGATATTAATTGAAATTATTATTGAAACCCCATACCAATAAAATTAACCACATGTTAGGGATTATTTTTTACTTCTTCTATATAGTTTGCACCTTTGTAATTACAAAAAAATAATTAAATCAATGAAGCAACAAGACTTGGCCCCTAGTGATCAATAAATAAAAAGGATCAATAGCGCCTTGAGTATTTATAAAAATATAGAAGGCACAATTTTATCAATGAAGCAACAAGACATGTCACATGAATATAGTTAGATTTATATATTTAATATCTTTGCGGATTTAAACTTTTAAAAGAAATATTTACACACTTCGATAGTAGAGTGTAAATTTAAAAAAAAAAGAAATAATTGAATCGGCCTACCAAAATTATATATTTCCTAATTTAGACAAAGGACTAATTACTTAATGATTTCTAGCCAAAAATCCGGATCTATCCATCCGCTTTTATGTACGACATATCTTTGTAGGACTATTTTCTGATTTATATTGTAAATTTAATTAATATTTACTTTATCTAATTTTTAAAATATGAAAAAGTTCATAATGGGCCGGATTGGGCTAAACTATCATTTCTATAGCCCAACACATTTTCTGGGCCAAGCTGACCCAATCCAAAATCAAGGAGTGGCCCCATGGGCTGGACTGGCCGGCCCACACAATTTGACAGCTCTAATCAAATCATTAACATAATGGTTAATGGTGGTACCAAAAAAAAGCGAACTCAAATATTCTAAAAAAAATGGTCACCTTAATTACTTTTGTTTAAAGATAAGCACTTAATCATAGTCAAATGCTATTTAGGAGCATTTTCTTAAATAGTAACTTTGCATAAAAATAACACAATAATTAGCTATTTTAATAATAATATTCACACTATAGTCATAACTCGTGTTACAAACTCAAGTGTTGAAATTTTTTACGATACAATAGAGAATCTCATCAAAATCCACACAAAAACAAATACGAACGGTCTTGAGTCTCCGGAAATGGCTACTTTCAGTGTTCCTTTGAATTACATTGGATTCTTCATTCAATGAGCCAAGACATGTCTAAGCTGAGGAAAGTCTTTATCAATATGCCAAGAAACTTCAAAGACACTGAATGAATATGTCATCACAGTATTTAATGAGAATGCAAATAGCCATAATGCGTTACTATTTACCAAGATTCAATCAACTATATATTGAAGAACGGATAGACTTTGGTGTCACAGAATTATACTTCACTATATGTCACTTCTACAAATCATTTGACATGTGGAATACATTTTAATTAAATAATCAAATCACAATCAATTATGGTGGGACACATATGCCACATGTCAATACCTTATAAAGTGTGACATACAAGGGAGTATATTGTGTGACACACAAGTCTTTGTGATTGAAGAAGTATCCCTAATTATGTACTCCCTCCGTACCATTGATAATGACTCATTGGCTTTCCGGCACGGGAATTAAGAAAGTAGAGTAAGTGATAAAGTAATAGAGAGAAGATGAATGAGATGGTGAGAACGTGAATGAAAAAATAGGTGAGAGAAATAATAAAATATAAGAGAATGTAGTTTTTTTTCTTTGAAAATGGGTCATTTCAAATGGAACAAATCGAAGAGGAAAAATGGTCATTATCAATAGAACGAAGGAGTATTATATAAGATTCCTAAACAGTTTAAAATTCGTATCAATGGGTACAACTAATCAGCAGGGCCGGCTCACCCGAATAGCGGGTGGGGCTTTTGCCTAGGACCCCCAATTTTAAGGGGTCCCGAAATATAAAATACGGCCCAATACGAAGTGGTCCGTTAAAAAAAATTTGATATGATCCCATATTTATTTGAGCCCATTTATATAAAAAAAATTATGAGTAGTGAAATATGAGCCTAAATTAACATGAGCTCAAACACTAATTCCTAAATTAATATGAGCCCATTTTGCCTACAGCCCACATAACAAATAACAAATGGTCAAATGGTCAAATACGTGAGTTGTGAACGACTGGACGGCAACGGCTCTTTCTAATTCCATCGAATCTCTCTCTGTCTCTCAGTCTGTACTGGCCGCTCTCGACTTTCGCTCTGCAAGCAAAAACGCTCTTTCTATCGAATCTCTCTGACTCTCTCTGACTCTCTGTCTCTGTACTTCAAGGCGCAAGCAAAAACGAAAACATTAACGTCCCTCCCGGACCTGACTACCACTCCAATTGGACCAATTCAGTCGGCAGTCGGGAAAAGAAATTCCCCTTTTAAAATTAGGTTTTTTCGTTTCAATTTGTTATTTGTGTTAATTTCTCTTTAAATTAGGTTTTATGCTTCCAATTTGTGCTAATTTTGTAGAATAGGGGTTTGGGTTTTGACGTTTTGTGTTGTATTTGAGTAACTTTTTACGTGTGAATACAATATGTTGCCTAGAAAATTTGTGACGTGTGAATACAATATGTTGCCTAGAAAATATGCTTCCGAAAATTTTGCATCTCAAAGTGCTAGAAGATCTAAGTTATTTCAATAAGTATTCGATCCTTTTTTTTTAAGTTTGTTGCACTTTACGGTTTTTACTTTTAAAGTTATGTGGTACACAAATATGAAAGCATGTACTAGCTTTCGCTATAAATATGATTCACAAAGTTTCAATAAGGGGCCCAATTTTCGCTTTTCGCCTAGGGCCTCCGGAATCTCAGGGCCAGCCCTGCTAATCAGTAGAACAATCTTACTTTTGCAATGAAAGCATTACCTTTACATATTAATATAATATCTATAGCAAGAGCTGTGTTAAAGTAAGATTGAAACGAAGGTAGACTTTATGGGGCCAATGGTAGAACAAACATACAAAGATTAGATAGCAAGTATTCTTTCCCAGCAACATAGCTAATATATCACTAACCTGAAAGAAGGCTATAGTGGCGGCTCTCAAATGTCCTTACAATCAATGCAACGAACTTGTAAGACATCATCTCCGTAACTCTGTGCCTCCTCTTGTATCTGCTTGGCTGAGTTCGCCAAAGAGACCGTACATGCCTTGACCTCAATTAACTCCAGTGTCGGAATTTCTCCGATACATTCTGGAACCTCAGTAAGACTCCGACAAGAATGAATGTGTAGGGCCTTGAGTCTCGGGAAGTGGCTGCTTTCAGTGTCCCATTGCCTTATATTTGAATTTTCAATGAGCAAAAATTTAAGCCTAGGGAAGTCTCCATCGGTGGTCCTCCATACTTGTGGCATGAAATTGAAACTTTTGAGTTTGAGCACTTCAAGATTGGGAAAAGGACCAACAATGTCGAGGTAAGGCTTTACATAACCCCAACCAACCAAGGTTAACTTTTTCAGTGAGCTTGGAACAACAAGATTAGGCTTACCACAATTAGTCAAGCCATATCGTCCTAGTTCCAGATGCAAGTTCTCGAGTTGTCTCAAATGTACAAAATTATGGAAGAGTAACTCTCGAGATCCTTGAAAATAAATGAGCCACAACTTTCTGAGGTTTGGAATCTTGTTGAGGTTACTTATCGAACACGTGAAATTTTGTACTTCAGCAAGTATCTGCAGATTTTCTAGAGATGCCTAAGTTGCGGCATATTCCATATCTCATATGGCAAGTCTGCATGCCCGTTAAAAATTAAAGTTTGAAGACTTTGAAGGTTAGATATATCTCTAGAAATTTGGTGAAAATAGCGTAAAGCCAGGTACCTCAAATGAAATAGCTTGAAAAACTCATCAGGGAGCAAGTCAGATCCAAACTCAATTGTTCGCATATCTAGGACCCTAAGCAATCTAAGACTCTCGAAAGAGCATATTTCATCCTGGAAGTAAAGTATAGTGCGGATGGTTGGGCTGAAAAGGTTTGAGCAAAGATTAAGATCAGAATGAGAAATACTTAACCTGCGTTGATCTTTCATCCCTTTCAGAAGCTTCAAAGCTTGCCTACCGTTAACGTGCACAAGAACTTTCTCATCTAGGGATAGCCTTATACACATTTCTCGTACCAGATCATGAAGGATGCAAAATCTTATTCTTCCATTTGACTTCCTTTTGGTGACAATGACGAGACTTTTGTCAACCAGATCTTCCAAATACTCTTCCGCAGTTGTCTTCAAACTCTTTCCCAGTTCTTTGGTTTCACAAAGCTTTCAGCTATCCATAACCTGGTGAGGGTTGTGACTTCGATCTCGTGATATTTTGGAAATCCTCCCATGTATAGGAAACATGGCCTCAAATGGTGAGGCAAATGATCGTAACTTAAAGATAGAATCTTTTCTATCCGCCCATTTGTTGTGGCAAGAGATGATCCTATATTTTTGGCAACTTCCTCCCATGAAGTTGAGTCTTATTCACCGTAGCTAGGACTCCAAGCAATCACCACTACTACAAGCGGTAGTCCTCCACAGCCTTCTTGCAATCTCCTTTCCAATACTCTCCAGTTCACGAGGAATACAATCTTGGTGTATGAACACCTTCTCCCGAAGTAGGTTCCAGCTTTGACCCGGATCCATCAAATGCATCTTATGAGAAAGGGTAGAGGAGCTAGCATAAGTAGCAACTTCGTTAACCTTGTGGTTAACATGATTCGGCTTCCATTGTTGTCATTTGGAGATAACTTCTTTACATCATCAAGTACCTTTGTGCTCCATACATCATCCATAACAATGAGAAATCTCCTACCTATTAGGATTTTGTGCACTTTTAATGCCATTTCACTATTGCTCATCTGACGGATTTTTGTGGGAGACTCACTGCCCTGTCTAGAGTTTTCTTTCATGGATTCTGGGTCGAATTTTTTCATGGAATCTAGGAGGTCCAAAAGCATTCTTCTTTCGCTATAATCTTGTGAAACTGTAACCCATGCACGAATCTGAAAATACTCCGCGATTAGTTGAGCATCGTAAGCATTTCTAGCAAGGGTCGTCTTGCCAATACCTCCCATACCAAATATTGGGAGAACTTGGAGTTGTGGCGCTGGTCCACAAAGCTTCTTCTTTATTTCTAACAGATCTTCTTCATAGCCGACCATATTGATTTCCCCAATATCTGCAACTTGCAATGATGATGTAGCGACATCAGGTTGAGCAACTTGCTTGTCTGAGATTATGATGCCATGTTGTATCTCCACTACCTTTGTGGCAACTGAGTCCATTTCATCTCTTACTTTCTGAAGCTGGTACTTGAACTTGATGCGTCGCAGTACTGAGAAACGCTTGATACATCTGATGTTGTTCCGGATTTGCTTCCACGAAAACCATTCAATAATATCTTCAGCCTCAGTAGCTACATCCCTGATTCTTGTTTCCAAGATCTTGGATTTCTCTGGAAAATCTTCAATAAATACATGGAAAAAGCCAACATATTTGTCTAGAGATATGATAAGTTTTTTCTCATGATGAGAAATTGAAAATCGATCATGATCGAGGATTTGATTTATGGCTTTTTCAAGTGAAAGAAGAGTAGAGTAAGTCATAAGACACACTTCTAATCAAAGGAAGAAAAAGAAAAAAAAATAAAGAAAGCTCTTACGACAGTATTTTGTAGATCAGATGATTGGAGGCAGGAGAAGAAGAAGAAGAAGAGAGAGAAAAGCACTTAGCTCTTATTACATAATTTTGCTGATAAAGTAGCTAGGAAAAAAATATCAGTAGAGTGACAAAACTAGAGAAAGAAACTAAGCTCGAAGGAAGGAAGAATGACAAGTGAGAGAGAAACTGACGATGACAAAATACACAGAAGTGACAATATTTGTTCCTTAAGTCTTTCATGCATACATCTGAGTGTGTATAAAATCTTAAAAACAGTGGCAGAGTTGTTAGACATACGGCTGTTGTGACTTTTTAATAGACAAAAGAAGTGGCATCTCATCTACCAGCTTATTTTAAGATTATTTGACATCGTGACATCTCAACTACCACAATTATGATTATTAATATATTCAATACAATACCGTATCAAAACAAAAGTCAGAAAGAAGCCCGGACATAAACTTTTCACTGTGGTGCAATTTGTCCCGTGGGGAAATTTCTACCCTAGACCGGGTCTTATAGACCCGGTGGTGTACATTGCATTTCGAATTTTATAAGTATTTTTAGTTTTGAAAACAAGTGAGGTGGCATTGTTTTCGACCACAAGGTCTACAACTTAAGTTGTAGACCCGGTCTAGGGTAGCCGTCCCGTGGGCTTCACATGACAGCTAGTTGTTATTGGAAGTAGTAAGAGTGGGAAATTTGTTCGTAAATTAACTTTTTCAAAACCCAAATTTTGGCAAGTGGGAAACAAGTTCTTAAAGATATAATTTTAACATTTTACTTTTTTTTAGAAGAATTGGTGTGCACGTGGCCAAACCTTGTTATATGTGCACTTCAAATTATAAGAAAGATGTATACAGACAAGCCTCATTCGTGTATTACCGATAGGTCCTGGGTTCAATTCCCACCAAGACCGCTAGGTGATTTGTCTGTCATCCATTAATGGTGGTTGAACCCTCCTGTATGGTTTGCAGGCTATTGCATAAGAAGCGTGGTTTACCCAATGCGCATCGAAGGTAGCGCCTGCGGGTTCTATGAATATATAAAAAAAAAGGTGCACATGCCAAACCTCGTCAATGAAGCATTAAAAAATAAGAGAGGTGTACATGGATATATTTTGTACTTTTGAGCTGGCACAGCGGATAAGGTGCTTAGCCTCTGGTCGAATGTCATGAGTTCAAATCTCACTAAAATTGTTATATACTCCCTCCGTCCCGTTTGACTTGTCTTGTTTTTCTTTTTGGGTTGTCCCACTCGATTTGTCTTGTTTCCAAAGAAGGAAAATCATCATTATACAACCTACCACTTTTTCTTTGTATGGCCTACCTCTTTACACATAATCACACATTCATCTACACACAACCACGGTTTGTTTGATGCTAGGGGTGGGAGTAGTGCACCTCCCACCCCGGATTTTGACAAGTGTACATCTTCCCCTAGCATCAATGTGGAGGTGCATTAGATTTTGACAAGATATACACTTGTCAAAATCCGGGGTGGGAGGTGCACTACTCCCACCCCTAGCATCAAACAAATCCACAACCACTCACCCTTCTTAATTTTCGTATCCAAAAGAAATCAGACAAGTGAAATGGGACGGAGTGAGTATGATTTATCTTGTGCGTGTCAAAAGTGGCAGGAATATGTTCCTCAACATAATTATATAATCTCCCCGTCCCGCTATTTATGGCCACATTCTTTTCGGCACGGAAATTAAGAGAGTAGATGATAAAGTATGAGAGATAGTAGATGATAAAGTATGAGAAATATTATGAGTAAGATAATGAGAGAGTATGAGAGAAATGATGATAAAGTAGGAGAGAGAATGTAATAAAGTAGAAGAGAGAAGATGATAGGAGAGAGAATGATAATAATTTTTTATCAAATTAGGAAAGTGGCCATAAATAACGGGATACCCCTTTCGGAAAAGTGAGCCACAAATAGCGGGACAGAGGGAGTACTAAAAAAAGAAGGAAAGAAAGAAATATGTGTGTAGGGATTACGTGTAAAAAAGTTATTTTACTCCCTCCGTCCCATTTCACTTGTCTGGTTTCTTCTGGACACGGAGATTAAGAAAAGTGGGTGGTTGTGTGTAGATGAGTGTGTGATTGTGTGTAAAGAGGTAGGCCCCACAAAGAAAAAGTGGTAGGTTATGTAATGATTATTTTCCTTTTTTGGAAACAAGACAAGTCGAGTGGGATAACTCAAAAAGAAAAACAAGACAAGTCAAACGGGACGGGGGGAGTAGTATTTTTTTTTTTTTTGATTCGTGGAACCCGCAACCGCTACTTTCGGTGCTGCAGTAGCCTGCAAACCACACATGAGAGTTCAACCACCCTAAGCTAACCATAGGTGACATGCAATACATGATGGTTCCAGCGAGATTTGAACCCAATACCTATCGATTTCCGGACTACCCACCTTTACCACTACGCCATCTCAAGGGGACGCAGTTATTTAGTATTTAGAAAATAAGCAGGTGAACATCCAGTAGCATAGCCCGAGAATAACGGAAGTGGGGCCAACATGTTCCTCAGCATAATTAAAAATAATAATAATAAAAGAGATGTGTGTAGGGAAAAGCCTAGTACATGTAAAAAAGTTATATTAGTATTTAGAAAATAAGAGGTGAACATCCAGTAGCATAGCCAGAGAATAAAGGAATTGGGGCCAATCAAAATAACTAATCTCATTCATAATGTCTTATTGATTTTCGGCACGGAATTTAAGATAGTGGATGTAAAGGTTAAAGTAGGGATGAAAAAGTATAAAATATTGTGGTCAACTCATTTCTTACCATTTTAGGTATGAGACAATATGAGTGGGACAACCCGAAATGATATACTTGACAGTATGAATGGGACGGAGGGAGTAAATTTTTAAGACATTTTGGGAGAAAAGGAAAAAAGAAAGATTATATTTGCATTTAACAAGTCTTGAAATGTAGAGTTAAAGATTTTCTAAATCCCATTTTACATGATTTTGCAGATCTAGAAAAGGAACATGAGCAACTGTACAGGGAGAAGATTAAGAGAGAGAAACTATGCTCTTGCAGTCTAGCTAAGCGATTTTACGGATAGTAAAAATGAACGATAACAACTATGACAAGGTTACCTAAGAGAGAAACTGCTCGTGAAAATAAACACCTATACGTCAGGGACGGATCCAGGATTACAAGTGAAGAGGGGCGAAACTTAAAAATTCAATAGAAAATAGGGTAAATTGTATATTCGGGGGAACGAAATACGAAATTTCATAAAAATTACATAAAAAAAATCGTATTTCGACACGAGTTCGGGGGGACCCCGCCGCAGGGCATCCCCCTAGATCAGGCACTGCATACGTGGCATTATAACAAAGGAAGGTGCACATCAGCAGATTGGCATGTCTAGTCATTTTGCACCGAATTCAAAAAAGAAAGATAAGTGCGCGTATTATTGAGCATAATGTAAGCCAAAAAAAAATAATAATTATGCATTATTGATTGCGTCGGAAGTCCAATAATGTACATTATTGATCGATCTAGGATTTAGAATTGGAGCGCGAGATAGGAATTTTTATAATTTTCAAGTAGGTGTAAATATATAATTTCGAGAGAAGCTGCAAATTTTTGTAATATATAAAGAGAATCTTATGTAAATCTGTATTTCCATCTTAGTTATGCTAGTTTTCTAAATAAAAAATAAAAATCATTCATTTACATCAAAAGCTCAAGGCATATTTCTATAGGATAGTTTTAACCACCTATCCAAATTCTTCACGATGAAGATATTCACACCAAGCAACCAACAATTGTTGAGGCCCCACAATTTTTCTTCCATGTTAAAGACTTTGATTGCACCCTTATTGACTCATTGAGCTTGGACTTTTCAAAAGAACATTCTATAGTAGAGATGTGATAAATATTTTCCAACATAAACATAAATATCAGAATTATTTGAGGATTGCATGCCAACTCTCAAAACAAAACTTCAATAGAAAAGTAGACATGGTCTACTGGTTTTTCAACCCGTTAGGTCGACCTTGTCTCATATGATCAGGCTAGTGTTACGAGAAATTACATCTTCTGCGTCTGCAGGCGACTAAGCATCAAAGAGATTTATTTATTGAATGCACACTCCTAATAGCAGATATAGTTCCACCCTTCAGAAGCTAATGCATCAAGGGAATGGAATTTCTAAAATATCCAAACTATTAGGGTTTGTAAATACATCTGTAATATATAATTGTAAAATCATATATTCAATTATATAGATACCATATTTTGGGGTGGCAGGATCATGATGCGACCCTACACCTAGCATCAAACAACCCCTGGACTCATAATACTACTCAAGCTAGAAATATTAAATAAAAAAGAATGACAATAAGTTCACAACAAATGATGACTGTAGACATAAATTGTTGATAAAAATAAACAAAAACAAACGACAATCTCTCTTCCTTACACAACAGAAAACAAACAGAACCATTGCAGCTGGCCATTCACAATAAATAAAAAAAAATTTTAAAAAATCTAAATTTCTTAATCCAAACATAGTACAAATTAACTGATATGGAAAAGCGAATTAATTATTCAGCACATTACACAGCCGTGCATTATTTTTGTAATTCAACAGGAACAAGTGCAGCAAAAAACTTGGACTACTTCAACATTTTGGGCACAGTCATTCAAGCAAGGCACGCTCCAGCACTCCTTGGTACCCCTGCAACGAGTCATTAGTGTTTATAAAACTCGAATATTCTTAGAGGTGACAAAATGCTCAAAATGTTTAACCAAAATAAAAAAGAAATACTTCCTCGGTCCCAGTATTAATATCCCATTTATCTTTTCAAGCTGTTCCACTATTTATGTCCCATTCATAAAATGGACACAAATGAGTAGATCAGAATCAACCTAACAAGTGTACAACACCATTTGGTACCTTTACTGAACTACTTTATTTATACCTTTACACCACCATCCTAACTAATCTCCATGTTCAATACCAATAAGACACAAATAATAGGATGAATCTCTGTGTCCAATACCAATAAAATTTGAATTTTTTTGTTGAACATGAAGTGTATTAAACTTCCGCGCGAAGATCGCAGCAAAGAGAATTCAAGTAGCAAAATTTAGAGATTGCCATAGTTTGGACAGGAAATCGCATTTCACCCTTTGGTAATGTAATCTCTCTCTTTTTCTCTATACAAAGACTTCATCCACCATATATATATGGAGATACATGCATGGAAAGATAAGTGTTTTGGGAGGGAAAGCATTGGTAAACCAAAACCGAAGGATGAATTGTCCTAGCAATAGAGCATAATAGCATGCATGCCAATATGAAGAAGCTCAAATAAGTCAACAAGAAAATAATTCCTAAAAAACAATGTATGTGCAGTTTTGCAAAAGGCTATTGAAGATAACTTACCAAGATTGATCAGTCAGTAGGAGGAAAGATGGAGAGTTTGAATGCAGCCTGTGCCTTCATTTTTGCCTCCATAACTTTCTTGGCAGAGGCGACTGCAGATCTACATGTGTTCAACTCCAACATTTGGAAGGTTTCTATGTTAGCCAGAGCAGCTGGAAATCCAAGAAGCTTCTCACAGTTCCACAGCACAAGTCCTCTAAGTCTAGGGAAAGGAGGGGATGAAGCCGCCCAAACTTCTAAATCTGTATCCTTTATGTTCAAGACTTCAAGACGGGGAAAACCTCCATCAGTGGTCACCCAGTTGCTCCCCATAAACGCCTTCTCTTTCAGCTTGAGCACCTCGAGGTTGCGCAACAATCCAAGGATAGCCATGTTACTCCAATCAAGGTAAGTAGCACATAGTGTCAGGCTCTTAAGCTTAGAAGGGAATTGATGAGGTTGAGGAAGGCTATTCAGTTTTCCACTCGAAGGTGGGAGAGGATTTACATCGTTTATTAGCTTCAAATTCTCAAGATTTTGTATATTTCCCAAACTACTGAAAGATCCTTTCTTTTCGTCCAAAAGCAAGCTCAGTTGCCCTCGAATGCCCAATTTCTTCAAATTGCGAGCCCGTTGAAAGAGTTCGGTTGTGCAGCTCTTTACCGAAACTGTGCCGAGTGTTTGAAGCTCCTCACCATGTTTGTTGTCTTTACTTGGCTTGGGCAAGGTACTAGACACATTAGTCTTGAAAAGCCTTAGCCGGATCAATTTCCAAATATCCGCTTTAACTTCAAACGTTGTGGATGTTGTGTCCACTATAAGGGTTTGCAAGTTCCGAAGCAGGATGAAATTTTTAGGAAGAGTTGACAAACCGAACGACAGGGCTATGTATCTAACATGAACCAACTCAAAAAAATCCTTGTTAATTTTGGGGAACTTGATGCAGTTGACATCTAAAACTCTAACCAAATTGAAAGCTTTAAGGATGTCTGGAATATTTTCTGATGGCAAATTGAGTTTATCCTTGGAGAAACAAACAAATGAGCGGACAC